>JAZAYU010000050.1:4409777-5039973 GCA_038501625.1 Corbicula japonica
CAAAATTTCAAACGTATCCTGCGGGTAAACAAGTGTATCCGGCGTGTAAACAATTGCATCGGGATGGGAGAAAACTGTACCCGGAGTTAAAATAACAGTATTGGGAGTGGCAATAACGGTATTGGTAGTGCACATAAGGCTATGAACAGTGTACATACTGGTATAGGCCAAAATTTCAAACGTATCCTGCGGGTAAACAAGTGTATCCGGCGTGTAAACAATTGCATCGGGATGGGAGAAAACTGTACCTGGAGTTAAAATAACAGTATCGGGAGTGGCAATAACGGTATTGGTAGTGCACATAAGGCTATGAACAGTGTACATACTGGTATAGGCCAAAATTTCAAACGTATCCTGCGGGTAAACAAGTGTATCCGGCGTGTAAACAATTGCATCGGGATGGGAGAAAACTGTACCCGGAGTTAAAATAACAGTATTGGGAGTGGCAATAACGGTATTGGTAGTGCACATAAGGCTATGAACAGTGTACACACTGGTATAGGCCAAAATTTCAAACGTATCCTGCGGGTAAACAAGTGTATCCGGCGTGTCAACAATTGCATCGGGATGGGAGAAAACTGTACCCGGAGTTAAAATAACAGTGTTGGGAGTGGCAATAACGGTATTGGTAGTGCACATAAGGCTATGAACAGTGTACATACTGGTATAGGCCAAAATTTCAAACGTATCCTGCGGGTAAACAAGTGTATCCGGCGTGTAAACAATTGCATCGGGATGGGAGAAAACTGTACCCGTAGTTAAAATAACAGTATTGGGAGTGGCAATTGGTAACGGTATTGGTAGTGCACATAAGGCTATGAACAGTGTACATACTGGTATAGGCCAAAATTTCAAACGTATCCTGCGGGTAAACAAGTGTATCCGGCGTGTCAACAATTGCATCGGGATGGGAGAAAACTGTACCCGGAGTTAAAATAACAGTGTTGGGAGTGGCAATAACGGTATTGGTAGTGCACATAAGGCTATGAACAGTGTACATACTGGTATAGGCCAAAATTTCAAACGTATCCTGCGGGTAAACAAGTGTATCCGGCGTGTAAACAATTGCATCGGGATGGGAGAAAACTCTACCCGGATTTAAAATAACAATATTGGGAGTGGCAATAACGGTATTGCCAGTGCACAAAAGGCTATGAACAGTGTACATACTGGTATAGGCCAAAATTTCAAACGTATCCTGCGGGTAAACAAGTGTATCCGGCGTGTAAACAATTGCATCGGGATGGGAGAAAACTGTACCCGGAGTTAAAATAACAGTATTGGGAGTGGCAATAATGGTATTGGTAGTGCACATAAGGCTATGAACAGTGTACATACTGGTATAGGCCAAAATTTCTAACGTATCCTGCGGGTAAACAAGTGTATCCGGCGTGTAAACAATTGCATCGGGATGGGAGAAAACTGTACCCGGAGTTAAAATAACAGTATTGGGAGTGGCAATAACGGTATTGGTAGTGCACATAAGGCTATGAACAGTGTACATACCGGTATAGGCCAAAATTTCAAACGTATCCTGCGGGTAAACAAGTGTATCCGGCGTGTAAACAATTGCATCGGGATGGGAGAAAACTGTACCCGGATTAAAAATAACAGTATTGGGAGTGGCATTAACGGTATTGCCAGTGCACAAAAGGCTATGAACAGTGTACATACTGGTATAGGCCAAAATTTCAAACGTATCCTGCGGGTAAACAAGTGTATCCGGCGTGTAAACAATTGCATCGGGATGGGAGAAAACTACCCGGAGTTCAAATAACAGTATTTTGAGTGGCAGTAACGGTATTGGTAGTGCACATAAGGCTATGAACAGTGTACATACTGGTATAGGCCAAAATTTCAAACGTATCCTGCGGGTAAACAAGTGTATCCGGCGCGTAAACAATTGCATCTGGATGGGAGAAAACTGTACCCGGAGTTAAAATAACAGTATTGGGAGTGGCAATAACGGTATTGGTAGTGCACATAAGGCTATGAACAGTGTACATACTGGTATAGGCCAAAATTTCAAACGTTTCCTGCAGGTAAACAAGTGTATCCAGCGTGTAAACAATTGCATCGGGATGGGAGAAAACTGTACCCGGAGTTAAAATAACAGTATTGGGAGTGGCAATAACGGTATTGGTAGTGCACATAAGGCTATGAACAGTGTACATACTGGTATAGGCCAAAATTTCAAACGTATCCTGCGGGTAAACAAGTGTATCCGGCGTGTAAACAATTGCATCGGGATGGGAGAAAACTGTACCCGGAGTTAAAATAACAGTATTGGGAGTGACAATAACGGTATTGGTAGTGCACATAAGGCTATGAACAGTGTACATACTGGTATAGGCCAAAATTTCAAACGTATCCTGCGGGTAAACAAGTGTATCCGGCGTGTAAACAATTGCATCGGGATGGGAGAAAACTGTACCCGGAGTTAAAATAACAATATTGGGAGTGGCAATAACGGTATTGGTAGTGCACATAAGGCTATGAACAGTGTACATACTGGTAAAGGCCAAAATTTCAAACGTATCCTGCGGGTAAATAAGTTTATCCGGCGTGTAAACAATTGCATCGGGATGGGAGAAAACTGTACCCGGAGTTAAAATAACAGTATTGGGAGTGGCAATAACGGTATTGGTAGTGCACATAAGGCTATGAACAGTGTACATACTGGTATAGGCCAAAATTTCAAACGTATCCTGCGGGTAAACAAGTGTATCCGGCGTGTAAACAATTGCATCGGGATGGGAGAAAACTGTACCCGGAGTTAAAATAACAGTATTGGGAGTGGCAATAACGGTATTGGTAGTGCACATAAGGCTATGAACAGTGTACATACTGGTATAGGCCAAAATTTCAAACGTATCCTGCGGGTAAACAAGTGTATCCGGCGTGTAAACAATTGCATCGGGATGGGAGAAAACTGTACCCGGAGTTAAAATAACAGTATTGGGAGTGGCAATAACGGTATTGGTAGTGCACATAAGGCTATGAACAGTGTACATACTGGTATAGGCCAAAATTTCAAACGTATCCTGCGGGTAAACAATTGCATCGGGATGGGAGAAAACTGTGCCCGGAGTTAAATTAACAGTATTGGGAGTGGCAATAACGGTATTGGTAGTGCACATAAGGCTATGAACAGTGTACATACTGGTATAGGCCAAAATTTCAAACGTATCCTGCGGATAAACAAGTGTATCCGGCGTGTAAACAATTGCATTGGGATGGGAGAAAACTGTACCCGGAGTTAAAATAACAGTATTGGGAGTGGCAATAACGGTATTGGTAGTGCACATAAGGCTATGAACAGTGTACATACTGGTATAGGCCAAAATTTCAAACGTATCCTGCGGGTAAACAAGTGTATCGGGCGTGTAAACAATTGCATCGGGATGGGAGAAAACTGTACCCGGAGTTAAAATAACAGTATTGGGAGTGGCGATAACGGTATTGGTAGTGCACATAAGGCTATGAACAGTGTACATACTGGTATAGGCCAAAATTTCAAACGTATCCTGCGGGTAAATAAGTTTATCCGGCGTGTAAACAATTGCATCGGGATGGGAGAAAACTGTACCCGGAGTTAAAATAACAGTATTGGGAGTGGCAATAACGGTATTGGTAGTGCACATAAGGCTATGAACAGTGTACATACTGGTATAGGCCAAAATTTCAAACGTATCCTGCGGGTAAACAAGTGTATCCGGCGTGTAAACAATTGCATCGGGATGGGAGAAAACTGTACCCGGAGTTAAAATAACAGTATTGGGAGTGGCAATAACGGTATTGGTAATGCACATAAGGCTATGAACAGTGTACATACTGGTATAGGCCAAAACTTCAAACGTATCCTGCGGGTAAACAAGTGTATCCGGCGTGTAAACAATTGCATCGGGATGGAGAAAACTGTACCCGGAGTTAAAATAACAGTATTGGGAGTGGCAATAACGGTATTGGTAGTGCACATAAGGCTGTGAACAGTGTACATACTGGTATAGGCCAAAATTTCAAACGTATCCTGCGGGTAAACAAGTGTATCCGGCGTGTAAACAATTGCATCGGGATGGGAGAAAACTGTACCCGGAGTTAAAATAACAGTATTGGGAGGGTGGGTGTAAAACCACTAAAAAAAACACAGCGTAAAATTTCAAAGTCCGAAAACGTTATACAGACGTATTTGGTGCTCGTACTTCGAACCCAGATTGTAGCGCCATTTAAATGCAGCAACCCGAAAAAACGATTGGGTCGTGTGGCACTGATGATGAACGACCGGAAACCGCTTTTGGTTCGAGTTTCTGCAATTAAATGGAGCTTGTGTGCGTCGGTTTTCAATGCGCGTTTTTGAGGGCAAAAGCATTTGAAAAACTGGCTGTTTTTTCGGCAGTTTTCCCTATATAAAGTACAGTTGGAATAATCGAATCTCTTTGAAATTTGCACGATGTTTAGAGGTCTCTGAGGTGAGCTTATGGCCGGAATTTCAGAGCTCTAGACCGTCGGCGAGCGCTAGGGCGGGTGTAAAACCACTAAAAAACACAGCGAAAAATTTCAAAGTCCGAAAACGTTATACAGACGTATTTGGTGCTCGTACTTCGAACCCAGATGGTAGCGCCATTTAAATGCAGCAACCCGAAAAAACGATTGGGTCGTGTGGCACTGATGATGAACGACCGGAAACCGCTTTTGGTTCGAGTTGCTGCAATTAAATGGAGCTTGTGTGCGTCGGTTTTCAATGCGCGTTTTTGAGGGCAAAAGCATTTGAAAAACTGGCTGTTTTTTCGGCAGTTTTCCCTATATAAAGTACAGTTGGAATAATCCAATCTCTTTGAAATTTGCACGGTGTTTAGAGGTCTCTGAGGTGAGCTTATGGCCGGAATTTCAGAGCTCTAGACCGTCGGCGAGCGCTAGGGCGGGTGTAAAACCACTAAAAAAAAACACAGCGTAAAATTTCAAAGTCCGAAAACGTTATACAGACGTATTTGGTGCTCGTACTTCGAACCCAGATGGTAGCGCCATTTAAATGCAGCAACCCGAAAAAACGATTGGGTCGTGTGGCACTGATGATGAACGACCGGAAACCGCTTTTGGTTCGAGTTGCTGCAATTAAATGGAGCTTGTGTGCGTCGGTTTTCAATGCGCGTTTTTGAGGGCAAAAGCATTTGAAAAACTGGCTGTTTTTTCGACAGTTTTCCCTATATAAAGTACAGTTGGAATAATCCAATCTCTTTGAAATTTGCACGGTGTTTAGAGGTCTCTGAGGTGAGCTTATGGCCGGAATTTCAGAGCTCTAGACCGTCGGCGAGCGCTAGGGCGGGTGTAAAACCACTAAAAAAACACAGCGTAAAATTTCAAAGTCCGAAAACGTTATACAGACGTATTTGGTGCTCGTACTTCGAACCCAGATGGTAGCGCCATTTAAATGCAGCAACCCGAAAAAACGATTGGGTCGTGTGGCACTGATGATGAACGACCGGAAACCGCTTTTGGTTCGAGTTGCTGCAATTAAATGGAGCTTGTGTGCGTCGGTTTTCAATGCGCGTTTTTGAGGGCAAAAGCATTTGAAAAACTGGCTGTTTTTTCGGCAGTTTTCCCTATATAAAGTACAGTTGGAATAACCCAATCTCTTTGAAATTTGCACGGTGTTTAGAGGTTTTTGAGGTGAGCTTATGGCCGGAATTTCAGAGCTCTAGACCGTCGGCGAGCGCTAGGGCGGGTGTAAAACCACTAAAAAAACACAGCGTAAAATTTCAAAGTCCGAAAACGTTATACAGACGTATTTGGTGCTCGTACTTCGAACCCAGATGGTAGCGCCATTTAAATGCAGCAACCCGAAAAAACGATTGGGTCGTGTGGCACTGATGATGAACGACCGGAAACCGCTTTTGGTTCGAGTTGCTGCAATTAAATGGAGCTTGTGTGCGTCGGTTTTCAATGCGCGTTTTTGAGGGCAAAAGCATTTGAAAAACTGGCTGTTTTTTCGGCAGTTTTCCCTATATAAAGTACAGTTGGAATAATCCAATCTCTTTGAAATTTGCACGGTGTTTAGAGGTCTCTGAGGTGGCCTTATTGCCGGAATTTCAGAGCTCTAGACCGTCGGCGAGCTTTAGGGCGGGTGTAAAACCACTAAAAAAAACACAGCGTAAAATTTCAAAGTCCGAAAACGTTATACAGACGTATTTGGTGCTCGTACTTCGAACCCAGATGGTAGCGCCATTTAAATGCAGCAACCCGAAAAAACGATTGGGTCGTGTGGCACTGATGATGAACGACCGGAAACCGCTTTTGGTTCGAGTTGCTGCAATTAAATGGAGCTTGTGTGCGTCGGTTTTCAATGCGCGTTTTTGAGGGCAAAAGCATTTGAAAAACTGGCTGTTTTTTCGGCAGTTTTCCCTATATAAAGTACAGTTGGAATAATCCAATCTCTTTGAAATTTGCACGGTGTTTAGAGGTCTCTGAGGTGAGCTTATGGCCGGAATTTCAGAGCTCTAGACCGTCGGCGAGCGCTAGGGCGGGTGTAAAACCACTAAAAGAACACAGCGTAAAATTTCAAAGTCCGAAAACGTTATACAGACGTATTTGGTGCTCGTACTTCGAACCCAGATGGTAGCGCCATTTAAATGCAGCAACCCGAAAAAACGATTGGGTCGTGTGGCACTGATGATGAACGACCGGAAACCGCTTTTGGTTCGAGTTGCTGCAATTAAATGGAGCTTGTGTGCGTCGGTTTTCAATGCGCGTTTTTGAGCGCAAAAGCATTTGAAAAACTGGCTGTTTTTTCGGCAGTTTTCCCTATATAAAGTACAGTTGGAATAATCCAATCTCTTTGAAATTTGCACGGTGTTTAGAGGTCTCTGAGGTGGCCTTATTGCCGGAATTTCAGAGCTCTAGACCGTCGGCGAGCTTTAGGGCGGGTGTAAAACCACTAAAAAAACACAGCGTAAAATTTCAAAGTCCGAAAACGTTATACAGACGTATTTGGTGCTCGTACTTCGAACCGAGATGGTAGCGCCATTTAAATGCAGCAACCCGAAAAAACGATTGGGTCGTGTGGCACTGATGATGAACGACCGGAAACCGCTTTTGGTTCGAGTTGCTGCAATTAAATGGAGCTTGTGTGCGTCGGTTTTCAATGCGCGTTTTTGAGGGCAAAAGCATTTGAAAAACTGGCTGTTTTTTCGGCAGTTTTCCCTATATAAAGTACAGTTGGAATAATCCAATCTCTTTGAAATTTGCACGGTGTTTAGAGGTCTCTGAGGTGAGCTTATGGCCGGAATTTCAGAGCTCTAGACCGTCGGCGAGCGCAAGGGCGGGTGTAAAACCACTAAAAGAACACAGCGTAAAATTTCAGAGTCCGAAAACGTTATACAGACGTATTTGGTGCTCGTACTTCGAACCCAGATGGTAGCGCCATTTAAATGCAGCAACCCGAAAAAACGATTGGGTCGTGTGGCACTGATGATGAACGACCGGAAACCGCTTTTGGTTCGAGTTGCTGCAATTAAATGGAGCTTGTGTGCGTCGGTTTTCAATGCGCGTTTTTGAGGGCAAAAGCATTTGAAAAAAATGCTGTTTTTTTCGGAAGTTTTCCCTATATAAAGTACAGTTGGAATAATCGAATCTCTTTGAAATTTGCACGGTGTTTACAGGTCTCTGAGTTGAGCTTATGGCCGGATTTTCATAGTTCTAGGCCGTCGGCGAGCGCTTGGGCGGGTGTAAAACCACTTAAAAAACACAGCGTAAAATTTCAGTCCGAAAACGTTATACAGACGTATTTGGTGCTCGTACTTCGAACCCAGATGGTAGCGCCATTTAAATGCAGCAACCCGAAAAAACGATTGGGTCGTGTGGCACTGATGATGAACGACCGGAAACCGCTTTTGGTTCGAGTTGCTGCAATTAAATGGAGCTTGTGTGCGTCGGTTTTCAATGCGCGTTTTTGAGGGCAAAAGCATTTGAAAAACTGGCTGTTTTTTCGGCAGTTTTCCCTATATAAAGTACAGTTGGAATAATCCAATCTCTTTGAAATTTGCACGGTGTTTAGAGGTCTCTGAGGTGAGCTTATGGCCGGAATTTCAGAGCTCTAGACCGTCGGCGAGCGCTAGGGCGGGTGTAAAACCACTAAAAAAACACAGCGTAAAATTTCAAAGTCCGAAAACGTTATACAGACGTATTTGGTGCTCGTACTTCGAACCCAGATGGTAGCGCCATTTAAATGCAGCAACCCGAAAAAACGATTGGGTCGTGTGGCACTGATGATGAACGACCGGAAACCGCTTTTGGTTCGAGTTGCTGCAATTAAATGGAGCTTGTGTGCGTCGGTTTTCAATGCGCGTTTTTGAGCGCAAAAGCATTTGAAAAACTGGCTGTTTTTTCGGCAGTTTTCCCTATATAAAGTACAGTTGGAATAATCCAATCTCTTTGAAATTTGCACGGTGTTTAGAGGTCTCTGAGGTGGCCTTATTGCCGGAATTTCAGAGCTCTAGACCGTCGGCGAGCGCTAGGGCGGGTGTAAAACCACTAAAAAAACACAGCGTAAAATTTCAAAGTCCGAAAACGTTATACAGACGTATTTGGTGCTCGTACTTCGAACCGAGATGGTAGCGCCATTTAAATGCAGCAACCCGAAAAAACGATTGGGTCGTGTGGCACTGATGATGAACGACCGGAAACCGCTTTTGGTTCGAGTTGCTGCAATTAAATGGAGCTTGTGTGCGTCGGTTTTCAATGCGCGTTTTTGAGGGCAAAAGCATTTGAAAAACTGGCTGTTTTTTCGGCAGTTTTCCCTATATAAAGTACAGTTGGAATAATCCAATCTCTTTGAAATTTGCACGGTGTTTAGAGGTCTCTGAGGTGAGCTTATGGCCGGAATTTCAGAGCTCTAGACCGTCGGCGAGCGCAAGGGCGGGTGTAAAACCACTAAAAGAACACAGCGTAAAATTTCAGAGTCCGAAAACGTTATACAGACGTATTTGGTGCTCGTACTTCGAACCCAGATGGTAGCGCCATTTAAATGCAGCAACCCGAAAAAACGATTGGGTCGTGTGGCACTGATGATGAACGACCGGAAACCGCTTTTGGTTCGAGTTGCTGCAATTAAATGGAGCTTGTGTGCGTCGGTTTTCAATGCGCGTTTTTGAGGGCAAAAGCATTTGAAAAAAATGCTGTTTTTTTCGGAAGTTTTCCCTATATAAAGTACAGTTGGAATAATCGAATCTCTTTGAAATTTGCACGGTGTTTACAGGTCTCTGAGTTGAGCTTATGGCCGGATTTTCATAGTTCTAGGCCGTCGGCGAGCGCTTGGGCGGGTGTAAAACCACTTAAAAAACACAGCGTAAAATTTCCAAGACCGAAAACGTTATACAGACGTATTTGGTGCTCGTACTTCGAACCCACATGGTAGCGCCATTTAAATGCAGCAACCCGAAAAAACGATTGGGTCGTGTGGCACTGATGATGAACGACCGGAAACCGCTTTTGGTTCGAGTTGCTGCAATAAAATGGAGCTTGTGTGCGTCGGTTTTCAATGCGCGATTTTGAGGGCAAAAGCATTTAAAAAAATGGCTGTTTTTTCGGCAGATTTCCCTATATAAAGTACAGTTGGAATAATCCAATCTCTTCGAAATTTGCACGGTGTTTAGAGGTCTCTGAGGTGAGCTTATGGCCGGAATTTCAGAGCTCTAGACCGTCGGCGAGCGCTAGGGCGGGTGTAAAACCACTAAAAAAAACACAGCGTATATTTCAAAGTCCGAAAACGTTATACAGACGTATTTGGTGCTCGTACTTCGAACCCAGATGGTAGCGCCATTTAAATGCAGCAACCCGAAAAAACGATTGGGTCGTGTGGCACTGATGATGAACGACCGGAAACCGCTTTTGGTTCGAGTTGCTGCAATTAAATGGAGCTTGTGTGCGTCGGTTTTCAATGCGCGTTTTTGAGGGCAAAAGCATTTGAAAAAATGGCTGTTTTTTCGGCAGTTTTCCCTATATAAAGTACAGTTGGAATAATCCAATCTCTTTGAAATTTGCACGGTGTTTAGAGGTCTCTGAGTTGAGCTTATGGCCGGAATTTCAGAGCTCTAGACCGTCGGCGAGCGCTAGGGCGGGTGTAAAACCACTAAAAAAAACACAGCGTAACATTTCAGTCCGAAAACGTTATACAGACGTATTTGGTGCTCGTACTTCGAACCCAGATGGTAGCGCCATTTAAATGCAGCAACCCGAAAAAACGATTGGGTCGTGTGGCACTGATGATGAACGACCGGAAACCGCTTTTGGTTCGAGTTGCTGCAATTAAATGGAGCTTGTGTGCGTCGGTTTTCAATGCGCGTTTTTGAGGGCAAAAGCATTTGAAAAAATGGCTGTTTTTTCGGCAGTTTTCCCTATATAAAGTACAGTTGGAATAATCCAATCTCTTTGAAATTTGCACGGTGTTTAGAGGTCTCTGAGTTGAGCTTATGGCCGGAATTTCAGAGCTCTAGACCGTCGGCGAGCGCTAGGGCGGGTGTAAAACCACTAAAAAAAACACAGCGTAACATTTCAGTCCGAAAACGTTATACAGACGTATTTGGTGCTCGTACTTCGAACCCAGATGGTAGCGCCATTTAAATGAAGCAACCCGAAAAAACGATTGGGTCGTGTGGCACTGATGATGAACGACCGGAAACCGCTTTTGGTTCGAGTTGCTGCAATTAAATGGAGCTTGTGTGCGTCGGTTTTCAATGCGCGTTTTTGAGGGCAAAAGCATTTGAAAAAATGGCTGTTTTTTCGGCAGTTTTCCCTATATAAAGTACAGTTGGAATAATCCAATCTCTTTGAAATTTGCACGGTGTTTACAGGTCTCTGAGTTGAGCTTATGGCCGGAACTTCAGAGTTCTAGACCGTCGGCGAGCGCTAGGGCGGGTGTAAAACCACTAAAAAAAACAGCGTAAAATTTCAAAGTCCGAAAACGTTATACAGACGTATTTGGTGCTCGTACTTCGAACCCAGATGGTAGCGCCATTTAAATGAAGCAACCCGAAAAAACGATTGGGTCGTGTGGCACTGATGATGAACGACCGGAAACCGTTTTTGGTTCGAGTTGCTGCAATTAAATGGAGCTTGTGTGCGTCGGTTTTCAATGCGCGATTTTGAGGGCAAAAGCAATTGAAAAAATGACTGTTTTTTCGGCAGTTTTCCCTATATGAAGTACAGTTGGAATAATTCAATCTCTTTGAAATTTGCACGGTGTTTAGAGGTCTCTGAGGTGAGCTTATGGCCGGAATTTCAGAGCTCTAGACCGTCGGCGAGCGCTAGGGCGGGTGTAAAACCACTAAAAAAACACAGCGTAAAATTTCAGTCCGAAAACGTTATACAGACGTATTTGGTGCTCGTACTTCGAACCCAGATGGTAGCGCCATTTAAATGCAGCAACCCGAAAAACGATTGGGTCGTGTGGCACTGATGATGAACGAGCGGAAACCGCTTTTGGTTCGAGTTGCTGCAATTAAATGGAGCTTGTGTGCGTCGGTTTTCAATGCGCGTTTTTGAGGGCAAAAGCATTTGAAAAAATGGCTGTTTTTTCGGCAGTTTTCCCTATATAAAGTACAGTTGGAATAATCCAATCTCTTTGAAATTTGCACGGTGTTTAAAGTTGTCTAAGGTGAGCTTATGGCCGGAATTTCAGAGCTCTGGACCGTCGGCGAGCTTTAGGGCGGGTGTAAAACCACTAAAAAAAACACAGCGTAAAATTTCAAAGTCCGAAAACGTTATACAGACGTATTTGGTGCTCGTACTTTGAACCCAGATGGTAGCGCCATTTAAATGCAGCAACCCGAAAAAACGATTGGGTCGTGTGGCACTGATGATGAACGACCGGAAACCGCTTTTGGTTCGAGTTGCTGCAATTAAATGGAGCTTGTGTGCGTCGGTTTTCAATGCGCGTTTTTGAGGGCAAAAGCATTTGAAAAAATGGCTGTTTTTTCGGCAGTTTTCCCTATATAAAGTACAGTTGGAATAATCCAATCTTTTTGAAATTTGCACGGTGTTTAGAGGTCTCTGAGGTGAGCTTACGGCCGGAATTTCAGAGCTCTAGACCGTCGGCGAGCGCTAGGGCGGGTGTAAAACCACTAAAAAAAACACAGCGTAATATTTCGAAGTCCGAAAACGTAATACAGACGTATTTGGTGCTCGTACTTCGAACCCAGATGGTAGCGCCATTTAAATGCAGCAACCCGAAAAAACGATTGGGTCGTGTGGCACTGATGATGAACGAGCGGAAACCGCTTTTGGTTCGAGTTGCTGCAATTAAATGGAGCTTGTGTGCGTCGGTTTTCAATGCGCGTTTTTGAGGGCAAAAGCATTTGAAAAAATGGCTGTTTTTTCGGCAGTTTTCCCTATATAAAGTACAGTTGGAATAATCCAATCTCTTTCAAATTTGCACGGTGTTTAGAGATCTGTGAGGTGAGCTTATGGCCGGAATTTCAGAGCTCTAGACCGTCGGCGAGCGCGACGGCGGGTGTAAAACCACTAAAAAAACACAGCGTAAAATTTCAAAGTCCGAAAACGTTATACAGACGTATTTGGTGCTCGTACTTCGAACCCAGATGGTAGCGCCATTTAAATGCAGCAACCCGAAAAAACGATTGGGTCGTGTGGCACTGATGATGAACGACCGGAAACCGCTTTTGGTTCGAGTTGCTGCAATTAAATGGAGCTTGTGTGCGTCGGTTTTCAATGCGCGTTTTTGAGGGCAAAAGCATTTGAAAAAATGGCTGTTTTTTCGGCAGTTTTCCCTATATAAAGTACAGTTGGAATAATCCAATCTCTTTGAAATTTGCACGGTGTTTAGAGGTCTCTGAGGTGAGCTTTCGGCCGGAATTCCAGAGCTCTAGACCGTCGGCGAGCGCTAGGGCGGGTGTAAAACCACTAAAAAAAACACAGCGTAAAATTTCAAAGTCCGAAAACGTTATACAGACGTATTTGGTGCTCGTACTTCGAACCCAGATGGTAGCGCCATTTAAATGCAGCAACCCGAAAAAACGATTGGGTCGTGTGTCACTGATGATGAACGACTGGAAACCGCTTTTGGTTCGAGTTGCTGCAATTAAATGGAGCTTGTGTGCGTCCGTTTTCAATGCGCGTTTTTGAGGGCAAAAGCATTTGAAAAAATGGCTGTTTTTTCGGCAGTTTTCCCTATATAAAGTACAGTTGGAATAATCCAGTCTCTTTGAAATTTGCACGGTGTTTAAAGGTCTCTGAGGTGAGCTTATGGCCGGAATTTCAGAGCTCTAGACCGTCGGCGAGCGCTAGGGCGGGTGTAAAACCACTAAAAAAACACAGCGTAAAATTTCAGTCCGAAAACGTTATACAGACGTATTTGGTGCTCGTACTTCGAACCCAGATGGTAGCGCCATTTAAATGCAGCAACCCGAAAAAACGATTGGGTCGTGTGGCACTGATGATGAACGACCGGAAACCGCTTTTGGTTCGAGTTGCTGAAATTAAATTGAGCTTGTGTGCGTCGATTTTCAATGCGCGTTTTTGAGGGCAAAAGCATTTGAAAAAATGGCTGTTTTTTCGGCAGTTTTCCCTATATAAAGTACAGTTGGAATAATCCAATCTCTTTGAAATTTGCAATGTGTTTAGAGGTCTCTGAGGTGAGCTTATGGCCGGAATTTCAGAGCTCTAGACCGTCGGCGAGCGCTAGGGCGGGTGTAAAACCAATAAAAAAAACACAGCGTAAAATTTCAAAGTCCGAAAACGTTATACAGACGTATTTGGTGCTCGTACTTCGAACCCAGATGGTAGCGCCATTTAAATGCAGCAACCCGATAAAAACGATTGGGTCGTGTGTCACTGATGATGAACGACCGGAAACCGCTTTTGGTTCGAGTTGCTGCAATTAAATGGATCTTGTGTGCGTCGGTTTTCAATGCGCGTTTTTGAGGGCAAAAGCACTTGAAAAAAATGGCTGTTTTTTCGGCAGTTTTCCCTATATAAAATACAGTTGGAATAATCCAATCTCTTTGAAATTTGCACGGTCTTTAGAGGTCTCTGAGGTGAGCTTATGGCCGGAATTTCAGAGCTCTAGACCGTCGGCGAGCGCTAGGGCGGGTGTAAAACCACTAAAAAAACACAGCGTATGTCGGGATTCTCTGGCGTGCCTATTATAGCGCGACGTCCCACGTGACGTCCCGCGCCTTTACGTTAACGTCACATCCGACCTATTTGTTATTGTTATGATTAAATGATATGAGTAAAAGGTCGAACCTGGAAGCGTATTTGTCTTAATACCACTATACATCCCCACATTGTTGGTGCCGTGACCAGGAAATAGGTACGCCATAGCAACGGATATTGAGAAGGCTTTCCTCAACATTGCTCTTGACGAGAAAGACCGAGATGTGACGCGATTTCTTTGGCTTAGTGACAACAACAATCCTAACAGCGACTTGACTACGTATAGATTCCGTACAGTCTTATTTGGAGCCACGTCGTCACCGTTTATTCTGTGTGCAACTATACTCAAGCATCTTGAAATCCACAAGGACAAAAAGGCTAGCGAATACTTAAGGAAAGATCTGTACGTTGACAACGTTATATCAAGCTTTCAACAGGAAGATGAACTATTGCTATTCTACAGCGAGTCACGTGAGTTAATATCATCTGCAGGCTTTAACCTGAGATCATGGAGTTCCAACAGTGAAAAACTTCGCATACAGGCTAGCAACGATTTAGTCTTAGATAAAGCCCAATCTCCGAAGGTACTCGGTATGAAATGGGACCCAGACAGAGACATTTTACTATTTCCGGTCAGTAACATAATATCTACCAACACTGTAACGAAAAGAGAAATATTGCAGAATACGTCTCGAATCTACGATCCTTTGGGTCTACTCAGTCCTGTTACCATCAGAGCAAAGATCCTACTACAGGAATTATGGCAACAGAAGTTTGAATGGGACGCACCTTTACCTGAAAATATACAAGAAATATGGCGTTGTTTAGTAACAGACTTAAATTCCGTGACCGCCACTACGTTCCCTAGACACTACTTCGAAAATACAAAACGTGACCCTAGTAACACGTGCATTCACATATTCTGCGATGCTAGCTTGGTTTCATATGGTGCTACTGCATACATCTGCAGAGAAAACCAATCTACTCTGATGATGGCTAAAACTCGTGTTGCTCCTTTAAAGAGGTTAACATTACCTAGGTTAGAGCTGCTGGCAGCAGTGACTGGCTCCCGATTATGCAAACACATACAACAAAACACCGGCATTAGACAGATACACCTATGGTCAGACAGTCAGATCGTACTTTCCTGGCTTCAGACGTCCAAGACTCTCCAACGATTCGTCAGGAACAGAGTGACTGAAATCCACGCGCTAACCGAAACCCGGAAATGGAAATACTGCCCAACGAAAGACAACCCTGCAGATTTACTTACCAGAGGAATCTCTGCATCTCAATTCAAGAACAGTAGTCTTTGGTTCCACGGACCTACATGGATCAGCACACCTGACAACTGGCCAGTTTGGCAAGTCGATACTTACGTTACCATGGCAACGATTACTGACCCCGTAAACAGACAAGATGATACAACAGCCTTGCCACAGAAAAACATCAGTTTTATAGACGTGTCAAGATTTAGTTCGTTGACAAAGTTGCTGAGAGTTACAGCTTACGTACTGCGTTTCATAAACAACTGCCGTGGCAGAAGACAAAATGAACCGTTGTCTACAGACGAACTACGCAGGGCAGAGGAGTTGTGTATACGCAGGCTGCCAGATGTCCAAATATCAAGAAGAAATGACGGATATAAGCACCGAGAAAAACAAACTCCCGTTATGTAGACAGCTTAAATTATTTATGGAAAATGGAATATTAAAATGCCGTGGACGTATTCACAATGCTCCACTGGACGAACTGACCAAGTTCCCGTACCTACTTCCGGCTAAGCATCCATTTACCAACTTAGTTGTGAATGACGCACATTCTAGATTGTTACATGCTGGCGCTAGTTCAATTATCACATACTTAAGACAGAAGTACTGGATCCCTTCTATCCGTCAAACTGTGAAAACAATACATCGTAAATATACCCGTTGTATGAAGGTTATTGGTAGACCCTACTCAGCACCTGATCCACCTCCGTTACCCAAGAGCAGGGTTTCTGACGTCAAACCGTTTACTTACACCGGAGTAGATTTCTCTGGAGCATTACTGGTCCGAGATAGCAACAGGCGGGAAATGAAAGCCTACATATGCTTGTTCACATGCGCTACCACAAGAGCAATTCATCTAGAACTTGTTCCAGATCTATCAGCAGAGTCATTCCTACAAGCATTTCGACGTTTTTGCAGCAGGAAGTCCGTTCCTCACGTGATGATGTCAGACAACGCAAACACCTTCATATCCGCATCAAAACAACTTCAAGATTTGTTTAAGTCTACCACAGTAAGACAAGAACTCAACAACAGAGGAATTGAGTGGAAAATGATACCGAAGCGCGCCCCTTGGTTTGGTGGAATGTGGGAACGACTTATAGGCGTAACAAAAACTACAATAAAGAAAGTGCTGGGACGTTCCTACGTCTCCTACGAAACATTACAGACAATAATCACAGAAATCGAGGCTATGATTAACGACAGGCCGCTGACATATATGTATCTTGTGATACTCCAGATGAACCGGAAGTGCTTACACCGTCACACTTACTTTACGTTAGACGGATCAGCAAGCTTCCATATGAAGAAAACCAACCAACAGACCCCGTAACAACAGATCTCTCTTCAATTATCAAACGTTTTACAATGCAAACGAAGTTGATAAACCACTTCCGGGATAGATGGCGTCACGAGTACTTGACCGCCTTACGAGAACGTCATCAGACGACAGGCAAGAATGACCAGACGATATCCATCGGAGACGTTGTATTTGTCCACGACGATGCTCCCCGTTTACTGTGGAAACTTGCCGTTGTTGAAGAACTCGTTAAAGGAAATGATGGTCTTATTCGAAGTGCAATAATTCGAACTCAAAATGGACTTACACAACGTGCAATTGTGAAACTTTACCCATTAGAAGTGTATTAACTTTACAAATTTAAAGAAAAATGATTCGTGAAGTAGAGACACTGTTTAAATAAGATGTGATAGCATAATTAAAGTGACATTTCTAAATTATTTATACTTTAACAGAGATAACTTTAATTATCAGTTAATGAAGTGATTAATTTTCAGATTACTTTTTGCGCCCCCGAGTATGTCGGGAATCTCTGGCGTGCCTATTATAGCGCGACCTCCCACGTGACGTCCCGCGCCTTTACGTTAACGTCACATCCGACTTATTTATTATTGTTATGATTAAATGATATGAGTAAAAGGTCGAACCTGGAAGCGTATTTGTCTTAATACCACTATACATCCCCACAGCGTAAAATTTCAAAGTCCGAAAACGTTATACAGACGTATTTGGTGCTCGTACTTCGAACCCAGATGGTAGCGCCATTTAAATACAGCAACCCGAAAAAACGATTGGGTCGTGCGGCACTGATGATGAACGACCGGAAACCGCTTTTGGTTCGAGTTGCTGCAATTAAATGGAGCTTGTGTGCGTCGGTTTTCAATGCGCGTTTTTGAGGGCAAAAGAATTTGAGAGTTGGCTGTTTTTTCGGCAGTTTTCCCTATATAAAGTACAATTGGAATAATCCAATCTCTTTGAAATTTGCACAGTGTTTAGAGGTCTCTGAGGTGAGCTTATGGCCGGAATTTCAATGCTCTAGACCGTCGGCGAGCGCTAGGGCGGGTGTAAAACCACTAAAAAAAAACACAGCGTAAAATTTCAAAGTCCGAAAACGTTATACAGATGTATTTGGTGCTCGTACTTCGAACCCAGATGGTAGCGCCATTTAAATGCAGCAACCCGAAAAAACGATTGGGTCGTGTGGCACTGATGATGAACGACCGGAAACCGCTTTTGGTTCGAGTTGCTGCAATTAAATGGAGCTTGTGTGCGTCGGTTTTCAATGCGCGTTTTTGAGGGCAAAAGCATTTGAAAAAATGGCTGTTTTTTCGGCAGTTTTCCCTATATAAAGTACAGTTGGAATAATCCAATCTCTTTGAAATTTGCACGGTGTTTAGAGGTCCCTGAGGTGAGCTTATGGCCGGAATTTCAGAGCTCTAGACCGTCGGCGAGCGCTAGGGCGGGTGTAAAACCACTAAAAAAACACAGCGTAAAATTTCAAAGGCCGAAAACGTTATACAGACGTATTTGGTGCTCGTACTTCGAACCCAGATGGTAGCGCCATTTAAATGCAGCAACCCGAAAAAACGATTGGGTCGTGTGGCACTGATGATGAACGACCGGAAACCGCTTTTGGTTCGAGTTGCTGCAATTAAATGGAGCTTGTGTGCGTCGGTTTTCAATGCGCGTTTTTGAGGGCAAAAGCATTTGAAAAAATGGCTGTTTTTTCGGCAGTTTTCCCTATATAAAGTACAGTTGGAATAATCCAATCTCTTTGAAATTTGCACGGTGTTTAGAGGTCTCTGAGGTGAGCTTATGGCCGGAATTTCAGAGCTCTAGACCGTCGGCGAGCGCTAGGGCGGGTGTAAAACCACTAAAAAAACAGCGTAAAATTTCAAAGTCCGAAAACGTTATACAGACGTATTTGGTGCTCGTACTTCGAACCCAGATGGTAGCGCCATTTAAATGCAGCAACCCGAAAAAACGATTGGGTCGTGTGGCACTGATGATGAACGACCGGAAACCGCTTTTGGTTCGAGTTGCTGCAATGAAATGGAGCTTGTGTGCGTCGGTTTTCAATGCGCGTTTTTGAGGGCAAAAGCATTTGAAAAAATGGCTGTTTTTTCGGCAGTTTTCCCTATATAAAGTACAGTGGGAATAATCCAATCTCTTTGAAATTTGCACGGTGTTTAGAAGTCTCTGAGGTGAGCTTATGGCCGGAATTTCAGAGCTCTAGACCGTCGGCGAGCGCTAGGGCGGGTGTACAACCACTAAAAAAAACACAGCGTAAAATTTCAAAGTCCGAAAACGTTATACAGACGTATTTGGTGCTCGTAGTTCGAACCCAGATGGTAGCGCCATTTAAATGCAGCAACCCGAAAAAAACGATTGGGTCGTGTGTCACTGATGATGAACGACCGGAAACCGCTTTTGGTTCGAGTTGCTGCAATTAAATGGAGCTTGTGTGCGTCGGTTTTCAATGCGCGTTTTTGAGGGCAAAAGCATTTGTAAAAATGGCTGTTTTTTCGGCAGTTTTCCCTATATAAAGTACAGTTGGAATAATTCAATCTCTTTGAAATTTGCACGGTGTTTAGAGGTCTCTGAGGTGAGCTTATGGCCGGAATTTCAGAGCTCTAGACCGTCGGCGAGCGCTAGGGCGGGTGTAAAACCACTAAAAAAAAACAGCGTAAAATTTCAAAGTCCGAAAACGTTATACAGACGTATTTGGTGCTCGTACTTCGAACCCAGATGGTAGCGCCATTTAAATGCAGCAACCCGAAAAAACGATTGGGTCGTGTGGCACTGATGATGAACGACCGGAAACCGCTTTTGGTTCGAGTTGCTGCAATTAAATGGAGCTTGTGTGCGTCGGTTTTCAATGCGCGTTTTTGAGGGCAAAAGCATTTAAAAAAATGGCTGTTTTTTCGGCAGTTTTCCCTATATAAAGTACAGTTGGAATAATCCAATTTCTTTGAAATTTGCACGGTGTTTGGAGGTTTCTGAGGTGAGCTTATGGCCGGCATTTCAGAGCTCTAGACCGTCGGCGAGCGCTAGGGCGGGTGTAAAACCACTAAAAAAAACACAGCGTAAAATTATACAGACGTATTTGGTGCTCGTACTTCGAACCCAGATGGTAGCGCCATTTAAATGCAGCAACCCGAAAAAACGATTGGGTCGTATGGCACTGATGATGAACGAGCGGAAACCGCTTTTGGTTCGAGTTGCTGCAATTAAATGGAGCTTGTGTGCGTCGTTTTTCAATGCGCGTTTTTGAGGGCAAAAGCATTTGAAAAAATGGCTGTTTTTTCGGCAGTTTTCCCTATATAAAGTACAGTTGGAATAATTCAATCTCTTTGAAATTTGCACGGTGTTTGGAGGTTTCTGAGGTGAGCTTATGGCCGGCATTTCAGAGCTCTAGACCGTCGGCGAGCGCTAGGGCGGGTCTAAAACCACTAAAAAAACACAGCGTAAAATTATACATATGATAGTGCCTCTAGCTGGGAGCGAACCCGCACCGTCACGGCGAAAGCGCCTAGCCCTGCAATTCCTGCGACGCAACCAATTGAGCTAACCGGGACAACCCCAAAAAAGGTTGATCGGATAGCCCTGATATACGTAACAATCACTGCATGACATCGGTAACGGGTTATTTTTACTGATAACAGTACTGACTATATGTACGGGGAGACTTTTTACGGCCGCCACACTGCACAAATAGCGCTACTGTGAATTTCAAATGATAGTGCCTCTAGCTGGGAGCGAACCCGCACCGTCACGGCGAAAGTGCCTAGCCCTGCAATTCCTGCGACGCAACCAATTGAGCTAACCGGGACAACCCCAAAAAAGGTTGATCGGATAGCCCTGATATACGTAACAATCACTGCATGACATCGGTAACGGGTTATTTTTACTGATAACAGTACTGACTATATGTACGGGGAGACTTTTTACGGCCGCCACACTGCACAAATAGCGCTACTGTGAATTTCAAATGATAGTGCCTCTAGCTGGGAGCGAACCGGCACCGTCACGGCGAAAGCGCCTAGCCCTGCAATTCCTGCGACGCAACCAATTGAGCTAACCGGGACAACCCCAAAAAAGGTTGATCGGATAGCCCTGATATACGTAACAATCACTGCATGACATCGGTAACGGGTTATTTTTACTGATAACAGTACTGACTATATGTACGGGGAGACTTTTTACGGCCGCCACACTGCACAAATAGCGCTACTGTGAATTTCAAATGATAGTGCCTCTAGCTGGGAGCGAACCCGCACCGTCACGGCGAAAGCGCCTAGCCCTGCAATTCCTGCGACGCAACCAATTGAGCTAACCGGGACAACCCCAAAAAAGGTTGATCGGATAGCCCTGATATACGTAACAATCACTGCATGACATCGGTAACGGGTTATTTTTACTGATAACAGTACTGACTATATGTACGGGGAGACTTTTTACGGCCGCCACACTGCACAAATAGCGCTACTGTGAATTTCAAATGATAGTGCCTCTAGCTGGGAGCGAACCAGCACCGTCACGGCGAAAGCGCCTAGCCCTGCAATTCCTGCGACGCAACCAATTGAGCTAACCGGGACAACCCCAAAAAAGGTTGATCGGATAGCCCTGATATACGTAACAATCACTGCATTACATCGGTAACGGGTTATTTTTACTGATAACAGTACTGACTATATGTACGGGGAGACTTTTTACGGCCGCCACACTGCACAAATAGCGCTACTGTGAATTTCAAATGATAGTGCCTCTAGCTGGGAGCGAACCCGCACCGTCGCGGCGAAAGCGCCTAGCCCTGCAATTCCTGCGACGCAACCAATTGAGCTAACCGGGACAACCCCAAAAAAGGTTGATCGGATAGCCCTGATATACGTAACAATCACTGCATGACATCGGTAACGGGTTATTTTTACTGATAACAGTACTGACTATATGTACGGGGAGACTTTTTACGGCCGCCACACTGCACAAATAGCGCTACTGTGAATTTCAAATGATAGTGCCTCTAGCTGGGAGCGAACCCGCACCGTCACGGCGAAAGCGCCTAGCCCTGCAATTCCTGCGACGCAACCAATTGAGCTAACCGGGACAACCCCAAAAAAGGTTGATCGGATAGCCCTGATATACGTAACAATCACTGCATGACATCGGTAACGGGTTATTTTTACTGATAACAGTACTGACTATATGTACGGGGACGTATTTGGTGCTCGTACTTCGAACCCAGATGGTAGCGCCATTTAAATGCAGCAACCCGAAAAAACGATTGGGTCGTGTGGCACTGATGTACAGTTGGAATAATCCAATCTCTATGAAATTTGCACGGTGTTTAGAGGTCTCAGAGGTGAGCTCATGGCCGGAATTTCAGAGCTCTAGACCGTCGGCGAGCGCTAGGGCGGGTGTAAAACCACTAAAATAAACACAGCGTAAAATTTCAAAGTCCGAAAACGTTATACAGACGTATTTGGTGCTCGTAGTTCGAACCCAGATGGTAGCGCCATTTAAATGCAGCAACCCGAAAAAACGATTGGGTCGTGTGGCACTGATGATGAACGACCGGAAACCGCTTTTGGTTCGAGTTGCTGCAATTAAATGGAGCTTGTGTGCGTCAGTTTTCAATGCGCGTTTTTGAGGGCAAAAGCATTTGAAAAAATGGCTGTTTTTTCGGCAGTTTTCCCTATATAAAGTACAGTTGGAATAATCAAATCTCTTTGAAATTTGCACGGTGTTTAGAGGTCTCTGAGGTGAGCTTATAGGCGGAATTTCAGAGCTCTAGACCGTCCGCGAGCGCTAGAGCGGGTGTAAAACCACTAAAAAAAACACAGCGTAAAATTTCAAAGTCCGAAAACGTTATACAGACGTGTTTGGTTCTCGTACTTCGAACCCAGATGGTAGCGCCATTTAAATGCAGCAACCCGAAAAAACGATTGGGTCGTGTGGCACTGATGATGAACGACCGGAAACTGCTTTTGGTTCGAGTTGCTGCAATTAAATGGAGCTTGTGTGCGTCGGTTTTCAATGCGCGTTTTTGAGGGCAAAAGCATTTGAAAAAATGGCTGTTTTTTCGGCAGTTTTCCCTATATAAAGTACAGTTGGAATAATCCAATCTCTTTGAAATTTGCACGGTGTTTAGAGGTCTCTGAGGTGAGCTTATGGCCGGAATTTCAGAGCTCTAGACCGTCGGCGAGCGCTAGGGCGGGTGTAAAACCACTAGAAAAAACAGCGTAAAATTTCAAAGTCCGAAAACGTTATACAGACGTATTTGGTGCTCGTACTTCGAACCCAGATGGTAGCGCCATTTAAATGCAGCAACCCGAAAAAACGATTGGGTCGTGTGGCACTGATGATGAACGACCGGAAACCGCTTTTGGTTCGAGTTGCTGCAATTAAATGGAGCTTGTGTGCGTCGGTTTTCAATGCGCGTTTTTGAGGGCAAAAGCATTTGAAAAAATGGCTGTTTTTTCGGCAGTTTTCCCTATATAAAGTACAGTTGGAATAATCCAATCTCTTTGAAATTTGCACGGTGTTTAGAGGTCTCTGAGGTGAGCTTATAGGCGGAATTTCAGAGCTCTAGACCGTCGGCGAGCGCTAGGGCGGGTGTAAAACCACTAAAAAAACACAGCGTAAAATTTCAAAGTCCGAAAACGTTATACAGACGTATTTGGTGCTCGTACTTCGAACCCAGATGGTAGCGCCATTTAAATGCAGCAACCCGAAAAAACGATTGGGTCGTGTGGCACTGATGATGAACGACCGGAAACCGCTTTTGGTTCGAGTTGCTGCAATTAAATGGAGCTTGTGTGCGTCGGTTTTCAATGCGCGTTTTTGAGGGCAAAAGCATTTGAAAAAATGGCTGTTTTTTCGGCAGTTTTCCCTATATAAAGTACAGTTGGAATAATCCAATCTCTTTGAAATTTGCACGGTGTTTAGAGGTCTCTGAGGTGAGCTTATGGCCGGAATTTCAGAGCTCTAGACCGTCGGCGAGCGCTAGGGCGGGTGTAAAACCACTAGAAAAAACAGCGTAAAATTTCAAAGTCCGAAAACGTTATACAGACGTATTTGGTGCTCGTACTTCGAACCCAGATGGTAGCGCCATTTAAATGCAGCAACCCGAAAAAACGATTGGGTCGTGTGGCACTGATGATGAACGACCGGAAACCGCTTTTGGTTCGAGTTGCTGCAATTAAATGGAGCTTGTGTGCGTCGGTTTTCAATGCGCGTTTTTGAGGGCAAAAGCATTTGAAAAAATGGCTGTTTTTTCGGCAGTTTTCCCTATATAAAGTACAGTTGGAATAATCCAATCTCTTTGAAATTTGCACGGTGTTTAGAGGTCTCTGAGGTGAGCTTATGGCCGGAATTTCAGAGCTCTAGACCGTCGGCGAGCGCTAGGGCGGGTGTAAAACCACTAAAAAAACACAGCGTAAAATTTCAAAGTCCGAAAACGTTATACAGACGTATTTGGTGCTCGTACTTCGAACCCAGATGGTAGCGCCATTTAAATGCAGCAACCCGAAAAAACGATTGGGTCGTGTGGCACTGATGATGAACGACCGGAAACCGCTTTTGGTTCGAGTTGCTGCAATTAAATGGAGCTTGTGTGCGTCGGTTTTCAATGCGCGTTTTTGAGGGCAAAAGCATTTGAAAAAATGGCTGTTTTTTCGGCAGTTTTCCCTATATAAAGTACAGTTGGAATAATCCAATCTCTTTGAAATTTGCACGGTGTTTAGAGGTCTCTGAGGTGAGCTTATGGTCCGGAATTTCAGAGCTCTAGACCGTCGGCGAGCGCTAGGGCGGGTGTAAAACCACTAAAAAAAACACAGCGTAAAATTTCAAAGTCCGAAAACGTTATACAGACGTATTTGGTGCTCGTACTTCGAACCCAGATGGTAGCGCCATTTAAATGCAGCAACCCGAAAAAACGATTGGGTCGTGTGGCACTGATGATGAACGACCGGAAACCGCTTTTGGTTCGAGTTGCTGCAATTAAATGGAGCTTGTGTGCGTCGGTTTTCAATGCGCGTTTTTGAGGGCAAAAGCATTTGAAAAAATGGCTGTTTTTTCGGCAGTTTTCCCTATATAAAGTACAGTTGGAATAATCCAATCTCTTTGAAATTTGCACGGTGTTTAGAGGTCTCTGAGGTGAGCTTATGGCCGGAATTTCAGAGCTCTAGACCGTCGGCGAGCGCTAGGGCGGGTGTAAAACCACTAAAAAAACACAGCGTAAAATTTCAAAGTCCGAAAACGTTATACAGACGTATTTGGTGCTCGTACTTCGAACCCAGATGGTAGCGCCATTTAAATGCAGCAATCAAAAAAAACGATTGGGTCGTGTGGCACTGATGATGAACGACCGGAAACCGCTTTTGGTTCGAGTTGCTGCAATTAAATGGAGCTTGTGTGCGTCGGTTTTCAATGCGCGTTTTTGAGGGCAAAAGCATTTGAAAAAATGGCTGTTTTTTCGGCAGTTTTCCCTATATAAAGTACAGTTGGAATAATCCAATCTCTTGGAAATTTGCACGGTGTTTAGAGGTCTCTGAGGTGAGCTTATGGCCGGAATTTCAGAGCTCTAGACCGTCGGCGAGCGCTAGGGCGGGTGTAAAACCACTAAAAAAAACACAGCGTTAAATTTCAGTCCGAAAACGTTATACAGACGTATTTGGTGCTCGTACTTCGAACCCAGATGGTAGCGCCATTTAAATGCAGCAACCCGAAAAAACGATTGGGTCGTGTGGCACTGATGATGAACGACCGGAAACCGCTTTTGGTTCGAGTTGCTGCAATTAAATGGAGCTTGTGTGCGTCGGTTTTCAATGCGCGTTTTTGAGGGCAAAAGCATTTGAAAAAATGGCTGTTTTTTCGGCAGTTTTCCCTATATAAAGTACAGTTGGAATAATCCAATCTCTTTGAAATTTGCACGGTGTTTAGAGGTCTCTGAGGTGAGCTTATGGCCGGACTTTTTAGAGCTCTAGACCGTCGGCGAGCGCTAGGGCGGGTGTAAAACCACTAAAAAAAACACAGCGTAAAATTTCAAAGTCCGAAAACGTTATACAGACGTATTTGGTGCTCGTACTTCGAACCCAGATGGTAGTGCCATTTAAATGCAGCAACCCGAAAAAACGATTGGGTCGTGTGGCACTGATGATGAACGACCGGAAACCGCTTTTGGTTCGAGTTGCTGCAATTAAATGGAGCTTGTGTGCGTCGGTTTTCAATGCGCGTTTTTGAGGGCAAAAGCATTTGAAAAAATGGCTGTTTTTTCGGCAGTTTTCCCTATATAAAGTACAGTTGGAATAATCCAATCTCTTGGAAATTTGCACGGTGTTTAGAGGTCTCTGAGGTGAGCTTATGGCCGGAATTTCAGAGCTCTAGACCGTCGGCGAGCGCTAGGGCGGGTGTAAAACCACTAAAAAAAAACACAGCGTAAAATTTCAAAGTCCGAAAACGTTATACAGACGTATTTGGTGCTCGTACTTCGAACCCAGATGGTAGCGCCATTTAAATGCAGCAACCCGAAAAAACGATTGGGTCGTGTGGCACTGATGATGAACGACCGGAAACCGCTTTTGGTTCGAGTTGCTGCAATTAAATGGAGCTTGTGTGCGTCGGTTTTCAATGCGCGTTTTTGAGGGCAAAAGCATTTGAAAAAATGGCTGTTTTTTCGGCAGTTTTCCCTATATAAAGTACAGTTGGAATAATCCAATCTCTTTGAAATTTGCACGGTGTTTAGAGGTCTCTGAGGTGAGCTTATGGCCGAAATTTCAGAGCTCTAGACCGTCGGCGAGCGCTAGGGCGGGTGTAAAACCACTAAAAAAAACACAGCGTAAAATTTCAAAGTCCGAAAACGTTATACAGACGTATTTGGTGCTCGTACTTCGAACCCAGATGGTAGCGCCATTTAAATGCAGCAACCCGAAAAAACGATTGGGTCGTGTGGCACTGATGATGAACGATCGGAAACCGCTTTTGGTTCGAGTTGCTGCAATTAAATGGAGCTTGTGTGCGTCGGTTTTCAATGCGCGTTTTTGAGGGCAAAAGCATTTGAAAAAATGGCTGTTTTTTCGGCAGTTTTCCCTATATAAAGTACAGTTGGAATAATCCAATCTCTTTGAAATTTGCACGGTGTTTAGAGGTCTCTGAGGTGAGCTTATGGCCGGACTTTTTAGAGCTCTAGACCGTCGGCGAGCGCTAGGGCGGGTGTAAAACCACTAAAAAAAACACAGCGTAAAATTTCAAAGTCCGAAAACGTTATACAGACGTATTTGGTGCTCGTACTTCGAACCCAGATGGTAGCGCCATTTAAATGCAGCAACCCGAAAAAACGATTGGGTCGTGTGGCACTGATGATGAACGACCGGAAACCGCTTTTGGTTCGAGTTGCTGCAATTAAATTGAGCTTGTGTGCGTCGGTTTTCAATGCGCGTTTTTGAGGGCAAAAGCATTTGAAAAAATGACTGTTTTTTCGGCAGTTTTCCCTATATAAAGTACAGTTGGAATATTCCAATCTCTTTGAAATTTGCACGGTGTTTAGAGGTCTCTAAGGTGAGCTTATGGCCGGAATTTCAGAGCTCTAGACCGTCGGCGAGCGCTAGGACGGGTGTAAAACCACAAAAAAAACAGCGTAAAATTTCAAAGTCCGAAAACGTTATACAGACGTATTTGGTGCTCGTACTTCGAACCCAGATGGTAGTGCCATTTAAATGCAGCAACCCGAAAAATCGATTGGGTCGTGGGGCACTGATGATGAACGACCGGAAACCGCTTTTGGTTCGAGTTGCTGCAATTAAATGGAGCTTGTGTGCGTCGGTTTTCAATGCGCGTTTTTGAGGGCAAAAGCATTTGAAAAAAATGGCTGTTTTTTCGGCAGTTTTCCCTATATAAAGTACAGTTGAAATAATCCAATCTCTTGGAAATTTGCACGGTGTTTAGAGGTCTCTTAGGTGAGCTTATGGCCGGAATTTCAGAGCTCAAAACCGTCGGCGAGCGCTAGGGCGGGTGTAAAACCACTAAAAAAAACAAAGCGTAAAATTTCACCCGAAAACGTAATACAGACGTATTTGGTGCTCGTACTTCGAACCCAGATGGTAGCGCCATTTAAATGCAGCAATCCAAAAAAAACGATTGGGTCGTGTGGCACTGATGATGAACGACCGGAAACCGCTTTTGGTTCGAGTTGCTGCAATTAAATGCAGCTTGTGTTCGTCTGTTTTCAATGCGCGTTTTTGAGGGCAAAAGCATTTGAAAAAATGGCTGTTTTTTCGGCAGTTTTCCCTATATAAAGTACAGTTGGAATAATGCAATCTCTTTGAAATTTGCACGGTGTTTAGAGGTCTCTGAGGTGAGCTTATGATCGGAATTTCAGAGCTCTAGACCGTCGGCGAGCGCTAGGGCGGGTGTAAAACCACTAAAAAAAACACAGCGTAAAATTTCAAGGTCCGAAAACGTTATACAGACGTATTTGGTGCTCGTACTTCGAACCCAGATGGTAGCGCCATTTAAATGCAGCAACCCGAAAAAACGATTGGGTCGTGTGGCACTGATGATGAACGACCGGAAACCGCTTTTGGTTCGAGTTGCTGCAATTAAATGGAGCTTGTGTTTGTCGGTTTTCAATGCGCGTTTTTGAGGGCAAAAGCATTTGAAAAAATGGCTGTTTTTTCGGCAGTTTTCCCTATATAAAGTACAGTTGGAATAATCCAATCTCTTTGAAATTTGCACGGTGTTTAGAGGTCTCTGAGGTGAGCTTATGGCCGGAATTTCAGAGCTCTAGACTGTCGGCGAGCGCTAGGGCGGGTGTAAAACCACAAAAAAAAACACAGCGTAAAATTTCAAAGTCCGAAAACGTTATACAGACGTATTTGGTGCTCGTACTTCGAACCCACATGGTAGCGCCATTTAAATGCAGCAACCCGAAAAAACGATTGGGTCGTGTGGCACTGATGATGAACGACCGGAAACCGCTTTTGGTTCGACTTGCTGCAATTAAATGGAGCTTGTGTGCGTCGGTTTTCAATGCGCGTTTTTGAGGGCAAAAGCATTTGAAAAAATGGCTGTTTTTTCGGCAGTTTTCCCTGTATAAAATGATAGTGCCTCTAGCTGGGAGCGAACCCGCACCGTCACGGCGACAGCGCCTAACCCTGCAATTCCTGCGACGCAACCAATTGAGCTAACCGGGACAACCCCAAAAAAGGTTGATCGGATAGCCCTGATATACGTAACAATCATTGCATGACATCGGTAACGGGTTATTTTACTGATAACAGTACTGACTATATGTACGGGGAGACTTTTTACGGCCGCCACACTGCACAAATAGCGCTACTGTGAATTTCAAATGATAGTGCCTCTAGCTGGGAGCGAACCAACACCGTCACGGCGAAAGCGCCTAGCCCTGCAATTCCTGCGACGCAACCAATTGAGCTAACCGGGACAACCCCAAAAAAGGTTGAGTATATAAAGTACAGTTGGAATAATCCAATCTCTTGGAAATTTGCACGGTGTTTGGAGGTCTCTGAGGTGAGCTTATGGTCGAAATTTCAGAGCTCTAGACCGTCGGGGGGCCCCAGGGCGGGTGTAAAACCACTAAAAAAAACCAAGCGTAAAATTTCAAAGTCCGAAAACGTTATATAGACGTATTTGGTGCTCGTACTTCGAACCCCCGTGGAAGCGCCATTTAATTGCAGCAACCCGAAAACACGGTTGGGTCGTGTGGCACTGATGATGGGCTGCCGGAAACCGCTTTTGGTTTGGGTAACTGCAATTAAATGGAGCTTGAAGCCGTCGGTTTTCAATGGGCATTTTAGAGCGCGCACTAACAGTAAAAAATGCCTGTTTTTTCGGCAGTTTTCCCTATAAAAATTGCCGTTGGAATAATCCAATCTCTTGGAAATTTGCACGGTGTTTGGAGGTCTCTGAGGTGAGCTTATGGTCGAAATTTCAGAGCTCTAGACCGTCGGGGGGCCCCAGGGCGGGTGTAAAACCACTAAAAAAAACCAAGCGTAAAATTTCAAAGTCCGAAAACGTTATATAGACGTATTTGGTGCTCGTACTTCGAACCCCCGTGGAAGCGCCATTTAATTGCAGCAACCCGAAAACACGGTTGGGTCGTGTGGCACTGATGATGGGCTGCCGGAAACCGCTTTTGGTTTGGGTAACTGCAATTAAATGGAGCTTGAAGCCGTCGGTTTTCAATGGGCATTTTAGAGCGCGCACTAACAGTAAAAAATGCCTGTTTTTTCGGCAGTTTTCCCTATAAAAATTGCCGTTGGAATAATCCAATCTCTTGGAAATTTGCACGGTGTTTGGAGGTCTCTGAGGTGAGCTTATGGTCGAAATTTCAGAGCTCTAGACCGTCGGGGGGCCCCAGGGCGGGTGTAAAACCACTAAAAAAAACCAAGCGTAAAATTTCAAAGTCCGAAAACGTTATATAGACGTATTTGGTGCTCGTACTTCGAACCCCCGTGGAAGCGCCATTTAATTGCAGCAACCCGAAAACACGGTTGGGTCGTGTGGCACTGATGATGGGCTGCCGGAAACCGCTTTTGGTTTGGGTAACTGCAATTAAATGGAGCTTGAAGCCGTCGGTTTTCAATGGGCATTTTAGAGCGCGCACTAACAGTAAAAAATGCCTGTTTTTTCGGCAGTTTTCCCTATAAAAATTGCCGTTGGAATAATCCAATCTCTTGGAAATTTGCACGGTGTTTGGAGGTCTCTGAGGTGAGCTTATGGTCGAAATTTCAGAGCTCTAGACCGTCGGGGGGCCCCAGGGCGGGTGTAAAACCACTAAAAAAAACCAAGCGTAAAATTTCAAAGTCCGAAAACGTTATATAGACGTATTTGGTGCTCGTACTTCGAACCCCCGTGGAAGCGCCATTTAATTGCAGCAACCCGAAAACACGGTTGGGTCGTGTGGCACTGATGATGGGCTGCCGGAAACCGCTTTTGGTTTGGGTAACTGCAATTAAATGGAGCTTGAAGCCGTCGGTTTTCAATGGGCATTTTAGAGCGCGCACTAACAGTAAAAAATGCCTGTTTTTTCGGCAGTTTTCCCTATAAAAATTGCCGTTGGAATAATCCAATCTCTTGGAAATTTGCACGGTGTTTGGAGGTCTCTGAGGTGAGCTTATGGTCGAAATTTCAGAGCTCTAGACCGTCGGGGGGCCCCAGGGCGGGTGTAAAACCACTAAAAAAAACCAAGCGTAAAATTTCAAAGTCCGAAAACGTTATATAGACGTATTTGGTGCTCGTACTTCGAACCCCCGTGGAAGCGCCATTTAATTGCAGCAACCCGAAAACACGGTTGGGTCGTGTGGCACTGATGATGGGCTGCCGGAAACCGCTTTTGGTTTGGGTAACTGCAATTAAATGGAGCTTGAAGCCGTCGGTTTTCAATGGGCATTTTAGAGCGCGCACTAACAGTAAAAAATGCCTGTTTTTTCGGCAGTTTTCCCTATAAAAATTGCCGTTGGAATAATCCAATCTCTTGGAAATTTGCACGGTGTTTGGAGGTCTCTGAGGTGAGCTTATGGTCGAAATTTCAGAGCTCTAGACCGTCGGGGGGCCCCAGGGCGGGTGTAAAACCACTAAAAAAAACCAAGCGTAAAATTTCAAAGTCCGAAAACGTTATATAGACGTATTTGGTGCTCGTACTTCGAACCCCCGTGGAAGCGCCATTTAATTGCAGCAACCCGAAAACACGGTTGGGTCGTGTGGCACTGATGATGGGCTGCCGGAAACCGCTTTTGGTTTGGGTAACTGCAATTAAATGGAGCTTGAAGCCGTCGGTTTTCAATGGGCATTTTAGAGCGCGCACTAACAGTAAAAAATGCCTGTTTTTTCGGCAGTTTTCCCTATAAAAATTGCCGTTGGAATAATCCAATCTCTTGGAAATTTGCACGGTGTTTGGAGGTCTCTGAGGTGAGCTTATGGTCGAAATTTCAGAGCTCTAGACCGTCGGGGGGCCCCAGGGCGGGTGTAAAACCACTAAAAAAAACCAAGCGTAAAATTTCAAAGTCCGAAAACGTTATATAGACGTATTTGGTGCTCGTACTTCGAACCCCCGTGGAAGCGCCATTTAATTGCAGCAACCCGAAAACACGGTTGGGTCGTGTGGCACTGATGATGGGCTGCCGGAAACCGCTTTTGGTTTGGGTAACTGCAATTAAATGGAGCTTGAAGCCGTCGGTTTTCAATGGGCATTTTAGAGCGCGCACTAACAGTAAAAAATGCCTGTTTTTTCGGCAGTTTTCCCTATAAAAATTGCCGTTGGAATAATCCAATCTCTTGGAAATTTGCACGGTGTTTGGAGGTCTCTGAGGTGAGCTTATGGTCGAAATTTCAGAGCTCTAGACCGTCGGGGGGCCCCAGGGCGGGTGTAAAACCACTAAAAAAAACCAAGCGTAAAATTTCAAAGTCCGAAAACGTTATATAGACGTATTTGGTGCTCGTACTTCGAACCCCCGTGGAAGCGCCATTTAATTGCAGCAACCCGAAAACACGGTTGGGTCGTGTGGCACTGATGATGGGCTGCCGGAAACCGCTTTTGGTTTGGGTAACTGCAATTAAATGGAGCTTGAAGCCGTCGGTTTTCAATGGGCATTTTAGAGCGCGCACTAACAGTAAAAAATGCCTGTTTTTTCGGCAGTTTTCCCTATAAAAATTGCCGTTGGAATAATCCAATCTCTTGGAAATTTGCACGGTGTTTGGAGGTCTCTGAGGTGAGCTTATGGTCGAAATTTCAGAGCTCTAGACCGTCGGGGGGCCCCAGGGCGGGTGTAAAACCACTAAAAAAAACCAAGCGTAAAATTTCAAAGTCCGAAAACGTTATATAGACGTATTTGGTGCTCGTACTTCGAACCCCCGTGGAAGCGCCATTTAATTGCAGCAACCCGAAAACACGGTTGGGTCGTGTGGCACTGATGATGGGCTGCCGGAAACCGCTTTTGGTTTGGGTAACTGCAATTAAATGGAGCTTGAAGCCGTCGGTTTTCAATGGGCATTTTAGAGCGCGCACTAACAGTAAAAAATGCCTGTTTTTTCGGCAGTTTTCCCTATAAAAATTGCCGTTGGAATAATCCAATCTCTTGGAAATTTGCACGGTGTTTGGAGGTCTCTGAGGTGAGCTTATGGTCGAAATTTCAGAGCTCTAGACCGTCGGGGGGCCCCAGGGCGGGTGTAAAACCACTAAAAAAAACCAAGCGTAAAATTTCAAAGTCCGAAAACGTTATATAGACGTATTTGGTGCTCGTACTTCGAACCCCCGTGGAAGCGCCATTTAATTGCAGCAACCCGAAAACACGGTTGGGTCGTGTGGCACTGATGATGGGCTGCCGGAAACCGCTTTTGGTTTGGGTAACTGCAATTAAATGGAGCTTGAAGCCGTCGGTTTTCAATGGGCATTTTAGAGCGCGCACTAACAGTAAAAAATGCCTGTTTTTTCGGCAGTTTTCCCTATAAAAATTGCCGTTGGAATAATCCAATCTCTTGGAAATTTGCACGGTGTTTGGAGGTCTCTGAGGTGAGCTTATGGTCGAAATTTCAGAGCTCTAGACCGTCGGGGGGCCCCAGGGCGGGTGTAAAACCACTAAAAAAAACCAAGCGTAAAATTTCAAAGTCCGAAAACGTTATATAGACGTATTTGGTGCTCGTACTTCGAACCCCCGTGGAAGCGCCATTTAATTGCAGCAACCCGAAAACACGGTTGGGTCGTGTGGCACTGATGATGGGCTGCCGGAAACCGCTTTTGGTTTGGGTAACTGCAATTAAATGGAGCTTGAAGCCGTCGGTTTTCAATGGGCATTTTAGAGCGCGCACTAACAGTAAAAAATGCCTGTTTTTTCGGCAGTTTTCCCTATAAAAATTGCCGTTGGAATAATCCAATCTCTTGGAAATTTGCACGGTGTTTGGAGGTCTCTGAGGTGAGCTTATGGTCGAAATTTCAGAGCTCTAGACCGTCGGGGGGCCCCAGGGCGGGTGTAAAACCACTAAAAAAAACCAAGCGTAAAATTTCAAAGTCCGAAAACGTTATATAGACGTATTTGGTGCTCGTACTTCGAACCCCCGTGGAAGCGCCATTTAATTGCAGCAACCCGAAAACACGGTTGGGTCGTGTGGCACTGATGATGGGCTGCCGGAAACCGCTTTTGGTTTGGGTAACTGCAATTAAATGGAGCTTGAAGCCGTCGGTTTTCAATGGGCATTTTAGAGCGCGCACTAACAGTAAAAAATGCCTGTTTTTTCGGCAGTTTTCCCTATAAAAATTGCCGTTGGAATAATCCAATCTCTTGGAAATTTGCACGGTGTTTGGAGGTCTCTGAGGTGAGCTTATGGTCGAAATTTCAGAGCTCTAGACCGTCGGGGGGCCCCAGGGCGGGTGTAAAACCACTAAAAAAAACCAAGCGTAAAATTTCAAAGTCCGAAAACGTTATATAGACGTATTTGGTGCTCGTACTTCGAACCCCCGTGGAAGCGCCATTTAATTGCAGCAACCCGAAAACACGGTTGGGTCGTGTGGCACTGATGATGGGCTGCCGGAAACCGCTTTTGGTTTGGGTAACTGCAATTAAATGGAGCTTGAAGCCGTCGGTTTTCAATGGGCATTTTAGAGCGCGCACTAACAGTAAAAAATGCCTGTTTTTTCGGCAGTTTTCCCTATAAAAATTGCCGTTGGAATAATCCAATCTCTTGGAAATTTGCACGGTGTTTGGAGGTCTCTGAGGTGAGCTTATGGTCGAAATTTCAGAGCTCTAGACCGTCGGGGGGCCCCAGGGCGGGTGTAAAACCACTAAAAAAAACCAAGCGTAAAATTTCAAAGTCCGAAAACGTTATATAGACGTATTTGGTGCTCGTACTTCGAACCCCCGTGGAAGCGCCATTTAATTGCAGCAACCCGAAAACACGGTTGGGTCGTGTGGCACTGATGATGGGCTGCCGGAAACCGCTTTTGGTTTGGGTAACTGCAATTAAATGGAGCTTGAAGCCGTCGGTTTTCAATGGGCATTTTAGAGCGCGCACTAACAGTAAAAAATGCCTGTTTTTTCGGCAGTTTTCCCTATAAAAATTGCCGTTGGAATAATCCAATCTCTTGGAAATTTGCACGGTGTTTGGAGGTCTCTGAGGTGAGCTTATGGTCGAAATTTCAGAGCTCTAGACCGTCGGGGGGCCCCAGGGCGGGTGTAAAACCACTAAAAAAAACCAAGCGTAAAATTTCAAAGTCCGAAAACGTTATATAGACGTATTTGGTGCTCGTACTTCGAACCCCCGTGGAAGCGCCATTTAATTGCAGCAACCCGAAAACACGGTTGGGTCGTGTGGCACTGATGATGGGCTGCCGGAAACCGCTTTTGGTTTGGGTAACTGCAATTAAATGGAGCTTGAAGCCGTCGGTTTTCAATGGGCATTTTAGAGCGCGCACTAACAGTAAAAAATGCCTGTTTTTTCGGCAGTTTTCCCTATAAAAATTGCCGTTGGAATAATCCAATCTCTTGGAAATTTGCACGGTGTTTGGAGGTCTCTGAGGTGAGCTTATGGTCGAAATTTCAGAGCTCTAGACCGTCGGGGGGCCCCAGGGCGGGTGTAAAACCACTAAAAAAAACCAAGCGTAAAATTTCAAAGTCCGAAAACGTTATATAGACGTATTTGGTGCTCGTACTTCGAACCCCCGTGGAAGCGCCATTTAATTGCAGCAACCCGAAAACACGGTTGGGTCGTGTGGCACTGATGATGGGCTGCCGGAAACCGCTTTTGGTTTGGGTAACTGCAATTAAATGGAGCTTGAAGCCGTCGGTTTTCAATGGGCATTTTAGAGCGCGCACTAACAGTAAAAAATGCCTGTTTTTTCGGCAGTTTTCCCTATAAAAATTGCCGTTGGAATAATCCAATCTCTTGGAAATTTGCACGGTGTTTGGAGGTCTCTGAGGTGAGCTTATGGTCGAAATTTCAGAGCTCTAGACCGTCGGGGGGCCCCAGGGCGGGTGTAAAACCACTAAAAAAAACCAAGCGTAAAATTTCAAAGTCCGAAAACGTTATATAGACGTATTTGGTGCTCGTACTTCGAACCCCCGTGGAAGCGCCATTTAATTGCAGCAACCCGAAAACACGGTTGGGTCGTGTGGCACTGATGATGGGCTGCCGGAAACCGCTTTTGGTTTGGGTAACTGCAATTAAATGGAGCTTGAAGCCGTCGGTTTTCAATGGGCATTTTAGAGCGCGCACTAACAGTAAAAAATGCCTGTTTTTTCGGCAGTTTTCCCTATAAAAATTGCCGTTGGAATAATCCAATCTCTTGGAAATTTGCACGGTGTTTGGAGGTCTCTGAGGTGAGCTTATGGTCGAAATTTCAGAGCTCTAGACCGTCGGGGGGCCCCAGGGCGGGTGTAAAACCACTAAAAAAAACCAAGCGTAAAATTTCAAAGTCCGAAAACGTTATATAGACGTATTTGGTGCTCGTACTTCGAACCCCCGTGGAAGCGCCATTTAATTGCAGCAACCCGAAAACACGGTTGGGTCGTGTGGCACTGATGATGGGCTGCCGGAAACCGCTTTTGGTTTGGGTAACTGCAATTAAATGGAGCTTGAAGCCGTCGGTTTTCAATGGGCATTTTAGAGCGCGCACTAACAGTAAAAAATGCCTGTTTTTTCGGCAGTTTTCCCTATAAAAATTGCCGTTGGAATAATCCAATCTCTTGGAAATTTGCACGGTGTTTGGAGGTCTCTGAGGTGAGCTTATGGTCGAAATTTCAGAGCTCTAGACCGTCGGGGGGCCCCAGGGCGGGTGTAAAACCACTAAAAAAAACCAAGCGTAAAATTTCAAAGTCCGAAAACGTTATATAGACGTATTTGGTGCTCGTACTTCGAACCCCCGTGGAAGCGCCATTTAATTGCAGTAACCCGAAAACACGGTTGGGTCGTGTGGCACTGATGATGGGCTACCGGAAACCGCTTTTGGTTTGGGTAACTGCAATTAAATGGAGCTTGAAGCCGTCGGTTTTCAATGGGCATTTTAGAGCGCGCACTAACAGTAAAAAATGCCTGTTTTTTCGGCAGTTTTCCCTATAAAAATTGCCGTTGGAATAATCCAATCTCTTGGAAATTTGCACGGTGTTTGGAGGTCTCTGAGGTGAGCTTATGGTCGAAATTTCAGAGCTCTAGACCGTCGGGGGGCCCCAGGGCGGGTGTAAAACCACTAAAAAAAACCAAGCGTAAAATTTCAAAGTCCGAAAACGTTATATAGACGTATTTGGTGCTCGTACTTCGAACCCCCGTGGAAGCGCCATTTAATTGCAGTAACCCGAAAACACGGTTGGGTCGTGTGGCACTGATGATGGGCTACCGGAAACCGCTTTTGGTTTGGGTAACTGCAATTAAATGGAGCTTGAAGCCGTCGGTTTTCAATGGGCATTTTAGAGCGCGCACTAACAGTAAAAAATGCCTGTTTTTTCGGCAGTTTTCCCTATAAAAATTGCCGTTGGAATAATCCAATCTCTTGGAAATTTGCACGGTGTTTGGAGGTCTCTGAGGTGAGCTTATGGTCGAAATTTCAGAGCTCTAGACCGTCGGGGGGCCCCAGGGCGGGTGTAAAACCACTAAAAAAAACCAAGCGTAAAATTTCAAAGTCCGAAAACGTTATATAGACGTATTTGGTGCTCGTACTTCGAACCCCCGTGGAAGCGCCATTTAATTGCAGTAACCCGAAAACACGGTTGGGTCGTGTGGCACTGATGATGGGCTACCGGAAACCGCTTTTGGTTTGGGTAACTGCAATTAAATGGAGCTTGAAGCCGTCGGTTTTCAATGGGCATTTTAGAGCGCGCACTAACAGTAAAAAATGCCTGTTTTTTCGGCAGTTTTCCCTATAAAAATTGCCGTTGGAATAATCCAATCTCTTGGAAATTTGCACGGTGTTTGGAGGTCTCTGAGGTGAGCTTATGGTCGAAATTTCAGAGCTCTAGACCGTCGGGGGGCCCCAGGGCGGGTGTAAAACCACTAAAAAAAACCAAGCGTAAAATTTCAAAGTCCGAAAACGTTATATAGACGTATTTGGTGCTCGTACTTCGAACCCCCGTGGAAGCGCCATTTAATTGCAGTAACCCGAAAACACGGTTGGGTCGTGTGGCACTGATGATGGGCTACCGGAAACCGCTTTTGGTTTGGGTAACTGCAATTAAATGGAGCTTGAAGCCGTCGGTTTTCAATGGGCATTTTAGAGCGCGCACTAACAGTAAAAAATGCCTGTTTTTTCGGCAGTTTTCCCTATAAAAATTGCCGTTGGAATAATCCAATCTCTTGGAAATTTGCACGGTGTTTGGAGGTCTCTGAGGTGAGCTTATGGTCGAAATTTCAGAGCTCTAGACCGTCGGGGGGCCCCAGGGCGGGTGTAAAACCACTAAAAAAAACCAAGCGTAAAATTTCAAAGTCCGAAAACGTTATATAGACGTATTTGGTGCTCGTACTTCGAACCCCCGTGGAAGCGCCATTTAATTGCAGTAACCCGAAAACACGGTTGGGTCGTGTGGCACTGATGATGGGCTACCGGAAACCGCTTTTGGTTTGGGTAACTGCAATTAAATGGAGCTTGAAGCCGTCGGTTTTCAATGGGCATTTTAGAGCGCGCACTAACAGTAAAAAATGCCTGTTTTTTCGGCAGTTTTCCCTATAAAAATTGCCGTTGGAATAATCCAATCTCTTGGAAATTTGCACGGTGTTTGGAGGTCTCTGAGGTGAGCTTATGGTCGAAATTTCAGAGCTCTAGACCGTCGGGGGGCCCCAGGGCGGGTGTAAAACCACTAAAAAAAACCAAGCGTAAAATTTCAAAGTCCGAAAACGTTATATAGACGTATTTGGTGCTCGTACTTCGAACCCCCGTGGAAGCGCCATTTAATTGCAGTAACCCGAAAACACGGTTGGGTCGTGTGGCACTGATGATGGGCTACCGGAAACCGCTTTTGGTTTGGGTAACTGCAATTAAATGGAGCTTGAAGCCGTCGGTTTTCAATGGGCATTTTAGAGCGCGCACTAACAGTAAAAAATGCCTGTTTTTTCGGCAGTTTTCCCTATAAAAATTGCCGTTGGAATAATCCAATCTCTTGGAAATTTGCACGGTGTTTGGAGGTCTCTGAGGTGAGCTTATGGTCGAAATTTCAGAGCTCTAGACCGTCGGGGGGCCCCAGGGCGGGTGTAAAACCACTAAAAAAAACCAAGCGTAAAATTTCAAAGTCCGAAAACGTTATATAGACGTATTTGGTGCTCGTACTTCGAACCCCCGTGGAAGCGCCATTTAATTGCAGTAACCCGAAAACACGGTTGGGTCGTGTGGCACTGATGATGGGCTACCGGAAACCGCTTTTGGTTTGGGTAACTGCAATTAAATGGAGCTTGAAGCCGTCGGTTTTCAATGGGCATTTTAGAGCGCGCACTAACAGTAAAAAATGCCTGTTTTTTCGGCAGTTTTCCCTATAAAAATTGCCGTTGGAATAATCCAATCTCTTGGAAATTTGCACGGTGTTTGGAGGTCTCTGAGGTGAGCTTATGGTCGAAATTTCAGAGCTCTAGACCGTCGGGGGGCCCCAGGGCGGGTGTAAAACCACTAAAAAAAACCAAGCGTAAAATTTCAAAGTCCGAAAACGTTATATAGACGTATTTGGTGCTCGTACTTCGAACCCCCGTGGAAGCGCCATTTAATTGCAGTAACCCGAAAACACGGTTGGGTCGTGTGGCACTGATGATGGGCTACCGGAAACCGCTTTTGGTTTGGGTAACTGCAATTAAATGGAGCTTGAAGCCGTCGGTTTTCAATGGGCATTTTAGAGCGCGCACTAACAGTAAAAAATGCCTGTTTTTTCGGCAGTTTTCCCTATAAAAATTGCCGTTGGAATAATCCAATCTCTTGGAAATTTGCACGGTGTTTGGAGGTCTCTGAGGTGAGCTTATGGTCGAAATTTCAGAGCTCTAGACCGTCGGGGGGCCCCAGGGCGGGTGTAAAACCACTAAAAAAAACCAAGCGTAAAATTTCAAAGTCCGAAAACGTTATATAGACGTATTTGGTGCTCGTACTTCGAACCCCCGTGGAAGCGCCATTTAATTGCAGTAACCCGAAAACACGGTTGGGTCGTGTGGCACTGATGATGGGCTACCGGAAACCGCTTTTGGTTTGGGTAACTGCAATTAAATGGAGCTTGAAGCCGTCGGTTTTCAATGGGCATTTTAGAGCGCGCACTAACAGTAAAAAATGCCTGTTTTTTCGGCAGTTTTCCCTATAAAAATTGCCGTTGGAATAATCCAATCTCTTGGAAATTTGCACGGTGTTTAGAGGTCTCTGAGGTGAGCTTATGGTCGAAATTTCAGAGCTCTAGACCGTCGGGGGGCCCCAGGGCGGGTGTAAAACCACTAAAAAAAACCAAGCGTAAAATTTCAAAGTCCGAAAACGTTATATAGACGTATTTGGTGCTCGTACTTCGAACCCCCGTGGAAGCGCCATTTAATTGCAGTAACCCGAAAACACGGTTGGGTCGTGTGGCACTGATGATGGGCTACCGGAAACCGCTTTTGGTTTGGGTAACTGCAATTAAATGGAGCTTGAAGCCGTCGGTTTTCAATGGGCATTTTAGAGCGCGCACTAACAGTAAAAAATGCCTGTTTTTTCGGCAGTTTTCCCTATAAAAATTGCCGTTGGAATAATCCAATCTCTTGGAAATTTGCACGGTGTTTGGAGGTCTCTGAGGTGAGCTTATGGTCGAAATTTCAGAGCTCTAGACCGTCGGGGGGCCCCAGGGCGGGTGTAAAACCACTAAAAAAAACCAAGCGTAAAATTTCAAAGTCCGAAAACGTTATATAGACGTATTTGGTGCTCGTACTTCGAACCCCCGTGGAAGCGCCATTTAATTGCAGTAACCCGAAAACACGGTTGGGTCGTGTGGCACTGATGATGGGCTACCGGAAACCGCTTTTGGTTTGGGTAACTGCAATTAAATGGAGCTTGAAGCCGTCGGTTTTCAATGGGCATTTTAGAGCGCGCACTAACAGTAAAAAATGCCTGTTTTTTCGGCAGTTTTCCCTATAAAAATTGCCGTTGGAATAATCCAATCTCTTGGAAATTTGCACGGTGTTTAGAGGTCTCTGAGGTGAGCTTATGGTCGAAATTTCAGAGCTCTAGACCGTCGGGGGGCCCCAGGGCGGGTGTAAAACCACTAAAAAAAACCAAGCGTAAAATTTCAAAGTCCGAAAACGTTATATAGACGTATTTGGTGCTCGTACTTCGAACCCCCGTGGAAGCGCCATTTAATTGCAGTAACCCGAAAACACGGTTGGGTCGTGTGGCACTGATGATGGGCTACCGGAAACCGCTTTTGGTTTGGGTAACTGCAATTAAATGGAGCTTGAAGCCGTCGGTTTTCAATGGGCATTTTAGAGCGCGCACTAACAGTAAAAAATGCCTGTTTTTTCGGCAGTTTTCCCTATAAAAATTGCCGTTGGAATAATCCAATCTCTTGGAAATTTGCACGGTGTTTAGAGGTCTCTGAGGTGAGCTTATGGTCGAAATTTCAGAGCTCTAGACCGTCGGGGGGCCCCAGGGCGGGTGTAAAACCACTAAAAAAAACCAAGCGTAAAATTTCAAAGTCCGAAAACGTTATATAGACGTATTTGGTGCTCGTACTTCGAACCCCCGTGGAAGCGCCATTTAATTGCAGTAACCCGAAAACACGGTTGGGTCGTGTGGCACTGATGATGGGCTACCGGAAACCGCTTTTGGTTTGGGTAACTGCAATTAAATGGAGCTTGAAGCCGTCGGTTTTCAATGGGCATTTTAGAGCGCGCACTAACAGTAAAAAATGCCTGTTTTTTCGGCAGTTTTCCCTATAAAAATTGCCGTTGGAATAATCCAATCTCTTGGAAATTTGCACGGTGTTTAGAGGTCTCTGAGGTGAGCTTATGGTCGAAATTTCAGAGCTCTAGACCGTCGGGGGGCCCCAGGGCGGGTGTAAAACCACTAAAAAAAACCAAGCGTAAAATTTCAAAGTCCGAAAACGTTATATAGACGTATTTGGTGCTCGTACTTCGAACCCCCGTGGAAGCGCCATTTAATTGCAGTAACCCGAAAACACGGTTGGGTCGTGTGGCACTGATGATGGGCTACCGGAAACCGCTTTTGGTTTGGGTAACTGCAATTAAATGGAGCTTGAAGCCGTCGGTTTTCAATGGGCATTTTAGAGCGCGCACTAACAGTAAAAAATGCCTGTTTTTTCGGCAGTTTTCCCTATAAAAATTGCCGTTGGAATAATCCAATCTCTTGGAAATTTGCACGGTGTTTAGAGGTCTCTGAGGTGAGCTTATGGTCGAAATTTCAGAGCTCTAGACCGTCGGGGGGCCCCAGGGCGGGTGTAAAACCACTAAAAAAAACCAAGCGTAAAATTTCAAAGTCCGAAAACGTTATATAGACGTATTTGGTGCTCGTACTTCGAACCCCCGTGGAAGCGCCATTTAATTGCAGTAACCCGAAAACACGGTTGGGTCGTGTGGCACTGATGATGGGCTACCGGAAACCGCTTTTGGTTTGGGTAACTGCAATTAAATGGAGCTTGAAGCCGTCGGTTTTCAATGGGCATTTTAGAGCGCGCACTAACAGTAAAAAATGCCTGTTTTTTCGGCAGTTTTCCCTATAAAAATTGCCGTTGGAATAATCCAATCTCTTGGAAATTTGCACGGTGTTTAGAGGTCTCTGAGGTGAGCTTATGGTCGAAATTTCAGAGCTCTAGACCGTCGGGGGGCCCCAGGGCGGGTGTAAAACCACTAAAAAAAACCAAGCGTAAAATTTCAAAGTCCGAAAACGTTATATAGACGTATTTGGTGCTCGTACTTCGAACCCCCGTGGAAGCGCCATTTAATTGCAGTAACCCGAAAACACGGTTGGGTCGTGTGGCACTGATGATGGGCTACCGGAAACCGCTTTTGGTTTGGGTAACTGCAATTAAATGGAGCTTGAAGCCGTCGGTTTTCAATGGGCATTTTAGAGCGCGCACTAACAGTAAAAAATGCCTGTTTTTTCGGCAGTTTTCCCTATAAAAATTGCCGTTGGAATAATCCAATCTCTTGGAAATTTGCACGGTGTTTAGAGGTCTCTGAGGTGAGCTTATGGTCGAAATTTCAGAGCTCTAGACCGTCGGGGGGCCCCAGGGCGGGTGTAAAACCACTAAAAAAAACCAAGCGTAAAATTTCAAAGTCCGAAAACGTTATATAGACGTATTTGGTGCTCGTACTTCGAACCCCCGTGGAAGCGCCATTTAATTGCAGTAACCCGAAAACACGGTTGGGTCGTGTGGCACTGATGATGGGCTACCGGAAACCGCTTTTGGTTTGGGTAACTGCAATTAAATGGAGCTTGAAGCCGTCGGTTTTCAATGGGCATTTTAGAGCGCGCACTAACAGTAAAAAATGCCTGTTTTTTCGGCAGTTTTCCCTATAAAAATTGCCGTTGGAATAATCCAATCTCTTGGAAATTTGCACGGTGTTTAGAGGTCTCTGAGGTGAGCTTATGGTCGAAATTTCAGAGCTCTAGACCGTCGGGGGGCCCCAGGGCGGGTGTAAAACCACTAAAAAAAACCAAGCGTAAAATTTCAAAGTCCGAAAACGTTATATAGACGTATTTGGTGCTCGTACTTCGAACCCCCGTGGAAGCGCCATTTAATTGCAGTAACCCGAAAACACGGTTGGGTCGTGTGGCACTGATGATGGGCTACCGGAAACCGCTTTTGGTTTGGGTAACTGCAATTAAATGGAGCTTGAAGCCGTCGGTTTTCAATGGGCATTTTAGAGCGCGCACTAACAGTAAAAAATGCCTGTTTTTTCGGCAGTTTTCCCTATAAAAATTGCCGTTGGAATAATCCAATCTCTTGGAAATTTGCACGGTGTTTAGAGGTCTCTGAGGTGAGCTTATGGTCGAAATTTCAGAGCTCTAGACCGTCGGGGGGCCCCAGGGCGGGTGTAAAACCACTAAAAAAAACCAAGCGTAAAATTTCAAAGTCCGAAAACGTTATATAGACGTATTTGGTGCTCGTACTTCGAACCCCCGTGGAAGCGCCATTTAATTGCAGTAACCCGAAAACACGGTTGGGTCGTGTGGCACTGATGATGGGCTACCGGAAACCGCTTTTGGTTTGGGTAACTGCAATTAAATGGAGCTTGAAGCCGTCGGTTTTCAATGGGCATTTTAGAGCGCGCACTAACAGTAAAAAATGCCTGTTTTTTCGGCAGTTTTCCCTATAAAAATTGCCGTTGGAATAATCCAATCTCTTGGAAATTTGCACGGTGTTTAGAGGTCTCTGAGGTGAGCTTATGGTCGAAATTTCAGAGCTCTAGACCGTCGGGGGGCCCCAGGGCGGGTGTAAAACCACTAAAAAAACCAAGCGTAAAATTTCAAAGTCCGAAAACGTTATATAGACGTATTTGGTGCTCGTACTTCGAACCCCCGTGGAAGCGCCATTTAATTGCAGTAACCCGAAAACACGGTTGGGTCGTGTGGCACTGATGATGGGCTACCGGAAACCGCTTTTGGTTTGGGTAACTGCAATTAAATGGAGCTTGAAGCCGTCGGTTTTCAATGGGCATTTTAGAGCGCGCACTAACAGTAAAAAATGCCTGTTTTTTCGGCAGTTTTCCCTATAAAAATTGCCGTTGGAATAATCCAATCTCTTGGAAATTTGCACGGTGTTTAGAGGTCTCTGAGGTGAGCTTATGGTCGAAATTTCAGAGCTCTAGACCGTCGGGGGGCCCCAGGGCGGGTGTAAAACCACTAAAAAAAACCAAGCGTAAAATTTCAAAGTCCGAAAACGTTATATAGACGTATTTGGTGCTCGTACTTCGAACCCCCGTGGAAGCGCCATTTAATTGCAGCAACCCGAAAACACGGTTGGGTCGTGTGGCACTGATGATGGGCTACCGGAAACCGCTTTTGGTTTGGGTAACTGCAATTAAATGGAGCTTGAAGCCGTCGGTTTTCAATGGGCATTTTAGAGCGCGCACTAACAGTAAAAAATGCCTGTTTTTTCGGCAGTTTTCCCTATAAAAATTGCCGTTGGAATAATCCAATCTCTTGGAAATTTGCACGGTGTTTAGAGGTCTCTGAGGTGAGCTTATGGTCGAAATTTCAGAGCTCTAGACCGTCGGGGGGCCCCAGGGCGGGTGTAAAACCACTAAAAAAAACCAAGCGTAAAATTTCAAAGTCCGAAAACGTTATATAGACGTATTTGGTGCTCGTACTTCGAACCCCCGTGGAAGCGCCATTTAATTGCAGTAACCCGAAAACACGGTTGGGTCGTGTGGCACTGATGATGGGCTACCGGAAACCGCTTTTGGTTTGGGTAACTGCAATTAAATGGAGCTTGAAGCCGTCGGTTTTCAATGGGCATTTTAGAGCGCGCACTAACAGTAAAAAATGCCTGTTTTTTCGGCAGTTTTCCCTATAAAAATTGCCGTTGGAATAATCCAATCTCTTGGAAATTTGCACGGTGTTTAGAGGTCTCTGAGGTGAGCTTATGGTCGAAATTTCAGAGCTCTAGACCGTCGGGGGGCCCCAGGGCGGGTGTAAAACCACTAAAAAAAACCAAGCGTAAAATTTCAAAGTCCGAAAACGTTATATAGACGTATTTGGTGCTCGTACTTCGAACCCCCGTGGAAGCGCCATTTAATTGCAGTAACCCGAAAACACGGTTGGGTCGTGTGGCACTGATGATGGGCTACCGGAAACCGCTTTTGGTTTGGGTAACTGCAATTAAATGGAGCTTGAAGCCGTCGGTTTTCAATGGGCATTTTAGAGCGCGCACTAACAGTAAAAAATGCCTGTTTTTTCGGCAGTTTTCCCTATAAAAATTGCCGTTGGAATAATCCAATCTCTGTGGCGGCCGTAAAAAGTCTCCCCGTACATTTAGTCAGTACTGTTATCAGTAAATTAACCCGTTACCGATGTCATGCAGTGATTGTTACGTATATCAGGGCTATCCGATCAACGTTTTTTGGCGTTGTCCCGGTTAGCTCAGTTGGTTACGTCGCAGGAATTGCATGGCTAGGCGCTGTCGCCGTGACGGTGCGGGTTCGCTCCCAGCTAGAGACGCTATCATTTGAAATTCACAGTAGCGCTATTTGTGCAGTGTGGCGGCCGTAAAAAGTCTCCCCGTACATTTAGTCAGTACTGTTATCAGTAAATTAACCCGTTACCGATGTCATGCAGTGATTGTTACGTATATCAGGGCTATCCGATCAACGTTTTTTGGCGTTGTCCCGGTTAGCTCAGTTGGTTACGTCGCAGGAATTGCATGGCTAGGCGCTGTCGCCGTGACGGTGCGGGTTCGCTCCCAACTAGAGACGCTATCATTTGGAAATTTGCACGGTGTTTAGAGGTCTCTGAGGTGAGCTTATGGTCGAAATTTCAGAGCTCTAGACCGTCGGGGGGCCCCAGGGCGGGTGTAAAACCACTAAAAAAACCAAGCGTAAAATTTAAAGGTCCGAAAACGTTATATAGACGTATTTGGTGCTCGTACTTCGAACCCCCGTGGTAGCGCCATTTAACAAGAAAACTGCACAGACTACATAACAAACACTGCAAACAAACAGCAACAGTTCGTACATAACTGACACTGCAAACAAACAGCAACAGTTCGTATACAACATACTTGGCACCGGGGGCCACACAACAACGGCACCGGGGGCCGTGTTCTCAAACACATAAAACACAAAATACCTGGCACCGGGGACCACACAACAACGGCACCGGGGGCCGTGTTCTAACACATAAAACACAAAATACTTGGCACCGGGGGCCACACAACAACGGCACCTGGGGCCGTATTCTGAAACACATAAGACGACAACACCACCAAGAACACCATCACCAACAACACCGACAACAACACCGAAAACACCAACAACAAAACACTACCATCGCCATCAAGAAAAACACGACCGACACCGATACTACCGCTAAGAACACCACGACCGACATCGGCGACACCACCAACAACACCACGACCGACACCACCACCAAGAACAGCACGACCGACACTGGCGACACCGCCAACAATACCACGACCGACACAGGCGACGCTATCAACCACACCGATAGCTACATCACCACCCAAAACACCAACACCGAAACCGACATTACCATCCAATAACACCAACACCGAAACCGACACCATCAACAACACCAACACCGAAACTTACATCACCATTCAAAAACACCAACACCGATACCGACACCATCAACAACACCAACACTGACAACAACACCATGACCAAACACCCCCAACAACATCGCTAACAACAACAAAAACAAGAACACCAACACCACCAACAACAACACCAACGACCACCACCACAACCAACAGTAGCACAACCACCGACACCGAAATGAAATCCGACCCCAACACTAACACCGACAACAACAACACCGAAAACAACACCCACCCACACCCCGACACACACACCCCCACACACACATAAATATTGTTGCAAAAATGGATGGGATATGATTGACGAATCCCTTAAGTCCAACCACATCAAAATTTCGTTGGATGTGTTAAGAAATAAGATAAAACAGCTGAAACATTAATCAGTTTTTCTTGAATACTCAAAAACCCATGACATTCCCCTTGCCTACCATCGCCCCAACTACTCAAAAGTTCCCATCAACGAATTAAAAAGATGAAAATTCTTATTTGCCTATAGTCATTAAAACAACAAAATGTTAAAAAAGCGAACTTTTATTTGGTTGGTACTCGTGATCCAGAGAATTTGCCATCATCTCCAGCGCGTGAAGATTTATTAAGAAATTGCAGTTATATAAAGCTATAGCCTATAGTCATTAAAACAACAAAAATTTAAAAAAGTGAACTTTTATTTGGTTGGTATTCGTGATCCAGAGAATTTGCCATCATCACCAGCGCGTGAAGAATTATTAAGAAATTGCAGTTATATAAAGCTATAGCCAACGTTAAGTTTTTCTGACAGACAGACGGACAGACAGACAGACAGACGGACGGACAGACGGTCAAAGCGATCCCTATGTATCGCCATTTCTTTGAAAGGGCGACACAAAAAACTTTAAATCTTTAATCTTTTGTCCGAGTTTTGCAAGGAAATATCTCAAAATTGTCAATACTTAAATTTAACAAGTCACTTGTTATTTGCTTCCTGCTTGAATAGCTGGTTAGTGCGTGTGTGTTTGCAAGCATCCCCTCCACTTCGGAAAATCCCTAAAGGGCTCTAAGCAACTAGGTGACAAAACCATCGGCGAAGTGTTCAAATTCTACACACTTCAAACATAGTTTTCGTTTGAGTAACACATTTTGCCGCCTTAAGTATCCGGTGATTCTTCAAAGCTGAAAAAGACAAAAATGAGACTCAATACAATGATGGGTTTGATGGGTAGGAAGAGGAGTGGTAGTGGTGAATCCCTGCCCTCCAACAAGTTGTCAGTTTTTGAGTTTAAAAATAAAATTGAAGGCATACCCCACCCAAAACAACAACACCACAACCAAAATACACCACAACCACCACAACCAAATCCATAACACAAAGAATAGAGAAAATTTTCGCGAACAATAACAAAAACAACAACAACAACAAAAACAAAACAACAACAAAATCACCACCACCAAGAATATCAATAACAACCACAACCACAACCAACAACACCGACACAATGAACACCAACACCAACAATAGCAAGACCGACACCGACAACAATACTAACACCGATACCACCTCCACCACCACACCAATACCATTATTATCACCTCCACCACTACAAACAACAACACCACCACCACCGAAACAAATACCGACACCAAAAGCAACACCACCACCAACACCACCAACAACACCAATAACAACACCACCAAATACACAACCACCACCAACACTACCATAAAACCGCCAACTCCCAATATATATATTTAGACTCCGAATACATATATTTACACTCCCTATAAATTTATTTACATTCCCAATACTTTTATTTACAGTACCAATAAATTTATGTACACTCCCATACACTCCCAATACATTTATTTACACTCCAAATACATTTATTTACACTTCCTATACATTTATTTGCACTCCCATACACTCCCAATACATTTATTTACACTCCCAATACATTAATTGACAATTCCAATACATTTATTAACACTCCCAATACATTTATTTACACTCACATAAACTCCCTATTACATTTATTTACACTCCCGATACATTTATTTACACTTCCAATACAATTATTTACACTACCAATACATTTATTTACACTTCCATACACTCTCAATACATTTATTTACACTCCCAATACATTTATTTACACTCCCATACACTCTTAATCATTTATTTACACCCCCAATACATTTATTTACACTCCCATACACTCCCAATACATTTATTTACACTAAAAATACATTTATTTACACTCCCAATACATTTATTTATAGTCCCATACACTCCCTGTACATTTATTTACAATCCCGATACATTTATTTACACTCCCACACACTCCCAATACATTTATTTACACTCCCAATACATTTATTCACACTCCCAATACATTTATTTACACTCCCATACACTCCCAATATATTTTTTACACTCCCAATACATTTATTAAAACTCCCATACAATCCCAATATATTTATTAACACTCCCAATACATTAAAATACATTTATTTACACTCCCAATATATTAATTTACACTCCCAAAACATTTATTTACACTTCCAATGCATTTATTAAAACTCCCATACAATCCCTGTACATTTATTTACACTCCCGATACATTTATTTACACTCCCATACACACCCAATAAATTTATTTACACTCCCAATACATTTATTCACACTCCCAATACATTTATTTACACTCCCATACACTCCCAATACATTTTTTACACTCCAAATACATTTATTAAAACTCCCATACAATACCAATATATTTATTTACACTCCCAATACATTAAAATACATTTATTTACACTCCCAATATATTAATTTTCACTCCCAACACATTTATTTACACTTCCAATGCATAAATTTACACTCACATACACTCCTTCTACATTTATTTACACTCCCAATGCACTTATTTACACTCCCAATACATTCATTTACACTCCCAATACATTTATTTACACTCCCATTTACTCCCAATACATTAATTTACAATCCTTATACATTTAGTTACACTCCCAAAACATTTATTAACACTCCCGATACATTTTTTACACTCCCAATACATTTATTCACACTCCCAATACATTTATTTACACTCCCATACACTCTCAATACATTTATTTACACTCCTAATACATTTATTTACACTCCCAATACATTTATTTACACTCCCAATACATTAATTTACACTCTCATACACTACCAATACATTTATTTACACTTCCAATACATTTATTTACACTCCCAATACATTTATTTACATTCCCATACAATCCCAATGCATTTATTTACACTCCCAATACATTTATTGACACTCGAAGTACATTTACATACACTCCCAATACATTTATTTACAATCCCAATACGTTTTTTACACTCCCTATACATTTATTTACACTCCCATACACTCCTTATACATTTATTTACACTCCCATTACACTTATTCACACTCCCAACACATTTATTTACACTCCCAATACATTTACTTATACTCCCAATACATTTATATACATTCCCAATACATTTATTTACACTCACGATACATTTATTAACATTCCCATACACTCCCACTACATTTATTTACACTCCCGATACATTTATTTACACTCCCAATACATTTATTTACACTACAAATACATTTATTTACACCTCCAAAAAATCTATTTACGCTCATATACACTCCTTTTACATTTATTTACACTCCCAATATATTAATTTACACTTCCAATACATTTAGTTACACTCCCAACACATTTATTAACACTCCCAATACATATATTTACACTGCCAATACATTATTTTGCACTCCCATACATTACCAATACATTAATTTGCACTCCCAACACATTTATTTACATTCCCAATACATTTATTTACACTCCCATACACACCCAATAAATTTATTTACACTCCCAATACATTTATTCACACTCCAAATACATTTATTTACACTCCCATACACACCCAATAGATTTTTTTACACTCCAAATACATTTATTCAAACTTCCATACAATACCAATATATTTATTTACACTCACAATACATTTATTAACATTCCCATACACTCCCACTACATTTATTTACACTCCCGATACATTTATTTACACTACAAATACATTTATTTACACCTCCAAAAAATCTATTTACACTCATATACACTCCTTTTACATTTATTTACACTCCCAATATATTAATTTACACTCCCAATACATTTATTTACACCACCAATACATTTATTTACAATCATATACACACCTTTTACATTTATTTACACTCCCAATACATTTATTAACACTCCCATACACTCCTAATAACTTTATTTTCACTCCCAATACATATGTTTACACTCCCAATACATTTATTTACAATCCCATACACTCCCAATACATTTATTTACACTCCCAACACATTAATTCACACTCCCAATACATTTATTTACACTCCCATACATACCCAATACATTTACTTACAATCCCAGTATATTTTTTACACTCCCAATACATTAATTACAACTCCCTTACAATCCCAATATATTTATTTACACTCCCAATACATTAAAATACATTTATTTACTCTCCCAATATATTAATTAACACTCCCAATACCTTTATTTACACTTCCAATACATTTAGTTACACTCCCAACACATTTATTAACACTCCCAATACATATATTTACACTGCCAATACATTATTTTGCACTCCCATACCCTACCAATACATTAATTTACACTCCCAACACATTTATTTACATTCCCAATACATTTATTTACACTCCCATACACACCCAATAAATTTATTTACACTCCCAATACATTTATTCACACTCCAAATACATTTATTTACACTCCCATACACACCCAATAGATTTTTTACACTCCAAATACATTTATTCAAACTTCCATACAATACCAATATATTTATTTACACTCATAATACATTAAAATACATTTATTTACACTCCCAATATATTAATTTTCACTCCCAACACATTCATTTACACTTCCAATGCATTTATTTACACTCATACACACTCCTTCTACATTTATTTACACTCCCAATGCATTTATTTACACTCCCAATACTTTCATTTACACTCCCAATACATTTATTAACACTCCCATACACTCTCAGTACATTTATTTACACTCCTAATACATTTATTTACACTCCCAATACATTTATTTACACTCCCAATACATTAATTTTCACTCCCATACACTACCATTACATTTATTTACACTTCCAATACATTTATTTACACTCCCAATACATTTATTTACATTCCCATACAATCCCAATACATTTATTTACACTCCTAATACATTTTTACACTCCAAATACATTTTTTAAAACTCCCATACAATACCAATATATTTATTTACACTCATAATACATTAAAACACATTTATTTACACTCCCAATATATTAATTTTCACTCCCAACACATTCATTTACACTTCCAATGCATTTATTTACACTCATACACACTCCTTCTACATTTATTTACACTCCCAATGCATTTATTTACACTCCTAATACATTTATTTACACTCCCAATACATTTATTTACACTCCCAATACATTAATTTTCACTCCCATACACTACCATTACATTTATTTACACTTCCAATACATTTATTTACACGCCCAATACATTTATTTACATTCCCATACAATCCCAATACATTTATTTACACTCCTAATACATTTTTTACACTCCAAATACATTTTTTAAAACTCCCATACAATACCAATATATTTATTTACACTCATAATACATTAAAATACATTTATTTACACTCCCAATATATTAATTTTCACTCCCAATACATTCATTTACACTTCCAATGCATTTATTTACACTCATACACACTCCTTCTACATTTATTTACACTCCCAATGCATTTATTTACACTCCCAATACATTCATTTACACTCCCAATACATTTATTAACACTCTCATACACTCTCAATACATTTATTTACACTCCTTATACATTTATTTACACTCCCAATACATTTATTTACACTCCCAATACATTAATTTTCACTCCCATACACTACCATTACATTTATTTACACTTCAAATACATTTATTTACACTCCCAATACATTTATTTACATTCCCATACAATCCCAATACATTTATTTACACTACCAATACATTTATTGACACTCGCAGTACATTTCCTTACACTCCCAATACATTTATTTACACTCCCAATACTTTTTATTTACACTCCCTATACATTTATTTACATTCCCATACACTTCTTATACATTTATTTACACTCCCAATACACTTGTTTACACTCACAACACATTTATTTACACTCCCAATACATTTGTTTACACTCCCAATACATTTACTTACACTCCCAATACATTTATATACATTCCCAATACATTTATTTACACTCACAATACATTAATTTACATTCCCATACACTCCCACTACATTTATTCACACTCCCGATACATTTATTTACACTCCCAATACATTTATTTACACTACAAATACATTTATTTACACCTCCAATAAATTTATTTACGCTCATATACACTCCTTTTACATTTATTTACACTTCCAATATATTAATTTACACTCCCAATACATTTATCAACACCTCCAATACATTTATTTACAATCATATACACTCCTTTTACATTTATTTACACTCCCAATACATTTAATAACACTCCCATACACTCCTTATACATTTATTTACACTCCCAATACATTTATTTACACTACAAATACATTTATTTACAATCCCATACACTCCCAATACATTTATTTACACTCCCAATACATTTATTCACACTCCCAATACATTTATTTACACTCCCATACACACCCAATACATTTACTTACAATCCCAGTATATTTTTTACACTCCCAATACATTTATTAAAACTCCCTTACAATCCCAATATATTTATTTACACTCCCAATACATTAAAATACATTTATTTACACTTCCAATATATTAATTAACACTCCCAATACCTTTATTTACACTTCCAATACATTTATTTACAATCATATACACTCCTTATACATATATTTACACTCCCAATACTTTTATTTACACTCCCAATACATTTATTTACACTTCCAATACATTTATTTACACTCATATACACTCTTTATACATATGTTTACACTCCCAATACATTTATAAACACTCCCAATACATTCATTTACACTCCCAATACATTTATTTACACTCCCATACACTCCCAATATATTTATTTACACTTCCAATACATTTAGTTACACTCCCAACACATTTATATACACTCCCATTACATTTATTTACACTGCCAATACATTATTTTACACTCCCATACACTACCAATACGTTAATTTACACTCCCAATACATTTATTTTCACTCCCAATACATTTATTTACATTCCCATACACTCCCAATACATTATTTACTGTCCTAATACATTTATTTACAATCGCAATACATTTAATTACACTCCCTATACATTTATTTACACTCCCAATACGGTTATTAACACTCCCAATACATTTATTCACACACCCATACAGTCCCAATACATTTATTTACACTCCCAATACATTTACTTACACTCCGAATACATTTATTTACACTACCAATACATTTATTTAAACTCCCAATACATTTATTTACACTAAAAATACATTTATTTACACCTGCAATAAATTTATTTACACTCAAATACACTCCGTTTACATTTGTTTACACTCCCAATATATTAATTTACACTCCCAATACATTTATTTACACCACCAATACATTTATTTACAATCATATCCACTCCTTTTACATTTATTTACACTCCCAATACATTTATTAACACTCCCATACACTCCTAATACATTTATTTACACTCCCAATACATTTATTTACACTACAAATACGTTTATTTACAATCCCATACACTCCCAATACATTTATTTACACTCCCAATACATATATTCAGACTCCCAATACATTTATTTACACTCCCATACACACCCAATACATTTACTTACAATCCCAGTATATTTTTTACACTCCCAATACATTTAATAAAACTCCCTTACACTCCCAATACATTAATTTACACTCCCAATACATTAAAATACATTTATTTTCACTCCCAATATATTAATTAACACTCCCAATTCCTTTATTTACACTTCCTATACATTTATTTACAATCATATACACTCCTTATACATATATTTATGCTCACAATACATTTATTTACACTTCCAATACATTTTTTTACACTTCCAATACATTTATTTACACTCATATACACTCCTTACACATATGTTTACACTCCCAATACATTTATTTACACTTCAAATACATTTAGTTACACTTCCAACACATTTATTTACACTACCAATACATTTATTTACAATGCCAGTACATTATTTTACACTCCCATACACTACCAATACATTAATTTACACTCCCAATACATTTATTTACACTCCCAATACATTTATTTACATTCCCATACACTCCCAATACATTTATTTACTGTCCCAATACATTTATTTACACTCGCAATACATTTAATTACACTCCCAATACATTTATATACACTCCCAATACGTTTTATTTACACTCCCAATACATTTATTTACACATCCATACACTCTCAATACATTTATTTACACTCCTAATACATTTATTTACACTCTCAATACATTTATTTACACTCCCAATACATTTATTTACACAAACATACACTACCAATACATTTATTTACACTTCCAATACATTTATTTACACTCCCAATACATTTATTTACATTCCCATACAATCCCAATACATTTATTTACACTCCCAATACATTTATTGACACTCACAGTACATTTACTTACACTCCCAATACATTTATTAACACTCCCAATACGTTTTATTTACACTCCCTATACATTTATTTACACTCCCATACACTCCTTATACATTTATTTACACTCCCAATACAATTATTTACACTCACAACACATTTATTTACACTCCCAATACATTTGTTTACACTCCCTATATATTTACTTACACTCCCAATACATTTATACACATTCCCAATACATTAATTTAAACTCCCAATACAAATATTTACATTCCAATACACTCCCACTACATTTATTTACACTCCCGATACATTTATTTACACTCCCAATACATTTATTTACACTACAAATACATTTATTTACACCTCCAATAAATTTATTTACACTGATATACATTCCTTTTACATTTATTTACACTCCCAATATATTAATTTACACTCCCAATACATTTATTTACATCTCCAATACATTTTTTTACAATCATATACACTCCTTTTACATTTATTTACACTCCCAATACATTTATTTACACTCCCATACACACCCAATACATTTACTTACAATCTCAGTATATTTTTTACACTCCCAATACATTTATTAAAACTCCCTTACAATCCCAATATATTTATTTACACTCCCAATACATTAAAATACATTTATTTACATTCCCAATACATTTATTTACACTCCCAATACATTTATTTACACTTCCAATACATTTATTTACACTCATATACTCTCCTTATACTTATATTTACACTCCCAATACATTTATTAACACTCCCAATACATTTATTTACACTCCCAATACATTTATTTACACTCCCATACACTCCCAATATATTTATTTACACTTCCAATACATTGAGTTACACTCTCAACACATTTATTTACACTCTCAATACAATTATTTACACTGCCAATACATTATTTTACACTCCCATACACTACCAATACATTAATTTACACTCCCAATACATTTATTTACACTCCCAATACATTTGTTTACATTCCCATACACTCCCAATACATTAATTTACTGTCCCAATACATTTATTTACACTCGAAATACATTTAATTACACTCCCAATACATTTATTTACACTCCCAATACGGTTATTAACACTCCCAATACATTTATTCACACACCCATACAGTCCCAATACATTTATTGACACTCCCAATACATTTATTAACACTCCCAACACATTTATTTACACTCCTAATACATTTATCTCCACTCCCAATACATTTACTTACACTCCCAATACATTTATTTACATTACCAATACATTTATTTACATTCCCATACACTCCCAATACATTTATTTACATTCCCATACACTCCCAATACATTTATTTACACTCCCGATACATATTTTTACACTCCCAATACATTTATTTACAATCCCGATACATTTATTTACACTCCCAATATAATTACTTACTCTCCCAGTACATTAAAATCCATTTATTTACACTCCCAATATATTAATTTACACTCACAATACATTTATTTACACTCATATACACTCCTTATACATTTATTGACACTCCCAATACATTTATGTACACTCTTAATACATTCATTTACACTCCCAATACATTTATTTACACTCCCATACCCTCCCCATACATTTATTTGCTCTCTCAATACATTTAAATACACTCCCAACACATTTATTTACACTCCCAATACAATTATTAACACTCCCAATACATTTATTTACATTCCCATACACTACCAATACATTTATTTACACTCCCATACACTCCCCATACATTTATTTTCTCTCCCAATACATTTAAATACACTCCCAACACATTTATTTACACTCCCAATACAATTATCATCACTCCCAATACATTTATTTACATTCCCATACACTCCCAATACATTCACTTACACTCCCGATACATTTATTTACAATCCCGATACATTTATTTACACTCCCAATATAATTATTTAATCTCCCAATACATTAAAATACATTTATTTACACTCCCAATATATTAATTTACACTCCCAATACATTTATTTACACTCCCGATACATTTATTTACACTCCCAATACATTTATTTACAATCCCGATACATTTATTTACACTCCCAATATAATTATTTACTCTCCCAATACATTAAAATACATTTATTTACACTCCCAATATATTAATTTACACTCCCAATACATTTTTTTACACTTCCAATACATTTATTTACACTCCCATACACTCCCAATAAATTAATTTACACTCCAAATACATTTATCTACACTTCCAATACATTTATTTACACTCCCAATACATTTTTTACACTCCCATACAATTCCAATACATTTATTTACACTCCCAAACATTCCCAATACATTTATTTACATTCCCAATACATTTATTTACACTTCCATTTCATTTATGTACACTCCCAATAATTTATTTACACTCCCAATACATTTATTTACACTCCCATACACTCCCATTACTTTTATTTACACCCCCAATACATTTATTTACAGTTCCAATACATTTGTTTACACTCCAAATACATTTAGTTACACTCCCAATATATTTTTTACACTCCCATTCACTCCCAATACATTTATTTACACTCCCAATACATTTATTTACACTCCCAATACATTTATTTACAATCCCATCCATTCCCAATACATATATTTACACTCCCAATGTATTTATTTACACTCCCAATATAGTTATTTACAGTCCCATATACTCCCAATACATTTTACACTCCCATACCATCCCAATACATATATTTAGACTCCGAATACATCTGTTTACAATCCCTATAAATTTATTTACACTTCCAATACATTTATTTACAGTACCAATACATTATTGTACACTCCCATACACTCCCAATACATTGATTTAAACTCCCAATACATTTATTTACACTTCCAATACATTTAGTTACACTTCCATACACTCCCAATACATTTAGTTACTGTCCCAATTCATTAAATTACAATTACAATACATTTATTTACACTCCCAATACATTTATTTACACACACATACACTCCCTATTACATTTATTTACACACCCGATACATTTACTTACACTCCCAATACATTTATATACACTCCCAATACATTTATTTACACTCCCATACACTCTTAATACATTTATTTTCACTCCCAATACATTTATTTACACTCCATTACACTCCAAATACATTTATTTACACTCCCAACACATTTATTTACACTCTCATCCACTCCCAATACATTTATTTACACTACAAATACATTTATTTACACTCCCAATACATGTATTTACACTCCCATACACTCCGAGTACATTTACTTACACTTCCAATGTATTTGTTTACACTCCCAATACATTAATTGAAATTCCCTTACAATCCCAATATATTTATAAGACTCCTAATACATTAAAATACATTTATTTACACTCCCAATATATTAATTAACACTCCCAATACATTTATCTACACTTCCAATACATTTATTTACACTCATATACACTCCTTATTCATTTATTTACACTCCCAATACATTCATTTACACTCCCAATACATTTATTTACACTCCCATACACTCCCAATACATTTATTTACACTCCAAATACATTTAGTTACACCCCAAACACATTTATTTACACACCCAATACATTTATTTACATTCCCATACACTCCCAATACACTTATTTACTATCTGAATACATTTATTTACACTTCCAATACATTTATTTATACTCCCAATAGATTTATTTACACTACAAATACATTTATTTACACTCTCATCCACTCCCAATAGATTTATTTACACTACAAATACATTTATTTACACTCCCAACACATTTGTTTACAACCCCATACACCCCCAGTACATTTATTTGCACTCCCATTTCATTTATTTACACTCACATACACTCCCAATACATTTACTTACACTCCCAATATATTTTTACACTCCCAATACATTTATTAAAACACCCTTACAATCCCAATATATTTATTTACACTCCCAATCAATTAAAGTACATTTATTTACACTCCCAATACATTTATTTACACTTCCAATATATATTTACAGTCCCAATGCATTCATTTACACTCCCAATACATTTATTTACACTCCCATACACTCCCAATACATTTATTTATCTCCCAATACATTTAGTTACACTCCCAACTTAATTATTTACACTCCCAATACATTTATTGGGATTGTAAATAAATGTATTGGGAGCGTAATTTAATGTATTGGGAGTTTGTGGGAGTGTTAAAATGTATTGGGAGTGTAAATAAATGTTATGGAAGTGTAAATACATGTATTGGGAGTGTATGGGAGTGTAAATAAATGTATTCGGAGTTTAAATAAATGCATTCGGATTGTAAATCAATGTATTGGTAGTGTTCATAAATGTATTGGGAGTGTATGGGAGTGTATATAAATGTATTGGGATAGTAAATAAATGTATTGAGAGTGTATGGGATTGTAAAAAAATGTATTGGGAGTGTAAATAAGTGTATTGGGAGTGTGTGAGAGTGTAAATAAATGTATTGGGAGTGTACATAATGTATTGCGAGTGTATGTGAGTCTAAATAAATGTATTTAAAGTGTAAATAAATGTATTGGAAGTGTAAATAAATGTATTGAGAGTTTAAATAAATGTATTGGAAGTGTATGAAAGTGTTAATAAATGTATTGGAAGTTTAAATAAATGTATTGGGAGAGTAAATAAATGTATTGGGAGTGTAAATAAATTTATTGGGAGTGTATGCGAGTGTAAATAAATGTATTGGGAGGGTAAATAAATGTATTAGGAGTGTCAATAAATATATTGGGAGTGCAAATAAATGTATTGGGAGCGTAAATAAATGTACTGGGAGTGTATGTGAGTGTAAATAAATGTATTGGGAGAGTAAATAAATGTGTTGGGAGTGTAAATAAATGAATTGGGAGTGTCAATAAATGTATTGTGAGTGTAAATAAATGTATTTGAAGTGTAAATAAATCTATTGGGAGTGTAAATAAATCTATTGGGAGTGTAAATAAATCTATTGGGAGTGTAAACAAATGTATTGGGAGTGTACTGGGAATGTAAATAGATGTTTTGGGAGTGTATGGGAGTGTAAATAAATGTATTGGGAGTGTAAATAAATGAATTGTGAGTGTAAATAAATCTATTTGGAGTGTCAATAAATCTATTGCGAGTGTAAATAAATGTATTGGGAGTGTAAACAAATGTATTGGAAATGTATGGGATTGTAAACAAATGTATTGGGAGTGTAAATAAATGTATTGGGAGTGTAAATAAATGTATTGGGAGTGTCAGTAAATGTATTGAGAGTGTAAAAAATGTTTTGGGAGTGAAAATATATGTATTGGGAGTGTAAGTAAATGTATTGGGAGTGTATGAGAGTGTAAATAAATGCATTGGAAGTGTACATAGATGTATTGGGAGTGTAAATATATGTGTTGGGAGTGTAAATAAATGTATTGGGAGTGTAAATAAATGTTTTGTGAGTGTGTAGGAGATTAATTAAATGGATTGGGAGTGTAAATAAATGTATTTGGAGTGTATGAGAAATTAAATAAATGAATTGTGATTGTAAATAAATGTATTGGGAGTTTATGAGAGTGTAAATAAATGTATTGGGAGTGTAAATAAATGTATTAAGAGTGTATGGGAGTATAAATAAATGTATTGGGAGTGTAAACAAATGTATTGGGAGTGTTAATAAATGTATTGAGAGTGTATGGGATTGTAAATAATGTATTGGGAGTGTAAATAAATGTAATGCGAGTGTAAATAAATGTATCGGGAGTGTTAATAAATGTAATAGCCAGTGTATGTGAGGTAAATAAATGTATTGGGAGTGTAAATAAATGTATGGGAATTGTAAATTAATGTATTGAGAGTGTAAATAAATGTATTGGGAGTGTAAATATATGTATTGGGAGTGTATGGGAGTGTAAATAAATGTATTGGGAGTGTAAATGAATGTATTGGGAGTGTAAATAAATGTATTGGCAGTGTAAATAAATGTACAAGGAGTGTATATAAGTGTAAATAAATGTATTGGGAGTGTAAATAAATGTATTAAGAGTGTATATAAATGTATTGGGAGGGTAAATAAATGTACTGGGAGTGTATGTGAATGTAAATAAATGTATTGGGAGAGTAAATAAATGTGTTGGGACTGTAAATAAATGAATTGGGAGTGTCAATAAATGTATTGTGAGTGTAAATAAATGTATTTGGAGTGTAAATAAATCTATTGGGAGTGTAAATAAATCTATTGGGAGTGTAAATATATGTATTGGGAGTGTAAACAAATGTATTGGGAGTGTACTGGGTATGTAAATAGATGTTTTGGGAGTGTATGGGAGTGTAAATAAATGTATTGGGAGTGTAAATAAATGAATTGTGAGTGTAAATAAATCTATTTGGAGTGCAAATAAATCTATTGCGAGTGTAAATAAATGTATTGGGAGTGTAAACAAATGTATTGGGAGTGTATGGGAATGTAAACAAATCTATTGGGAGTGTAAATAAATGTATTGGGAGTGTTAATTAATGTATTGGGAGTGTAACTAAATGTATTGGGAGTGTTAATAAATGTTATGGGTGTGAAAATATATGTATTGGTAGTGTAAATAAATGTATTGGGAGTGTATGAGAGTGTAAATAAATGCATTGGAAGTGTAAATAAATGTATTGGGAGTGTAATTATATGTGTTGGGAGTGTAAATAAATGTATTGGGAGTGTAAATAAATGTTTTGTGAGTGTGTAGGGGATTAAATAAATGAATTTGGAGTGTAAATAAATGTATTTGGAGTGTATGGGAGATTAAATAAATGAATTGTGATTGTAAATAAATGTATTGGGAGTTTATGAGAGTGTAAATAAATGTATTGGGAGTGTAAATAAATGTATTGGGAGTGTAAATAAATGTTTTGTGAGTGTGTAGGAGATTAAATAAATGAATTTGGAGTGTAAATAAATGTATTTGGAGTGTATGGGAGATAAAATAAATGAATTGTGATTGTAAATAAATGTATTGGGAGTTTATGAGAGTGTAAATAAATGTATTGGGAGTGTAAATAAATGAATTAAGAGTGTATGGGAGTGTAAATAAATGTATTGGGAGTGTAAATAAATGTATCGGGAGTGTTAATAAATGTAATAGCAAGTGTATGTGAGTGTAAATAAATGTATTGGGAGTGTAAATAAATGTATTGGAATTGTAAATTAATATATTGAGAGTGTAAATAAATGTATTGGGAGTGTAAAAATATGTATTGGGAGTGTATGGGAGTGTAAATAAATGTATTAGGATTGTAAATGAATGTATTTGGAGTGTAAATAAATGTATTGGCAGTGTAAACAAATGTATAAGGAGTGTATATAAGTGTAAATAAATGTATTGGGAGTGTAAATAAATGTATTAGGAGTGTAAATTAATATATTGGGAGTGTAAATAAATGTATTTTAATGTATTTGGAGTGTAAATAAACATATTGGGATTGTAAGGGAGTTTTAATAAATGTATTGTGAGTGCAAAAAGATATTGGGAGTGTAAATAAATGTATTGGGAGTGTATGGGAGTGTAAATAAATGAAATGGGAGTGTAAATAAATGTACTGGGTGTGTATGGGAGGGTAAATAAATGTATTGGGAGGGTAAATAAATGTATTGGGAGTGTATGGGAGATTAAATAAATGAATTGGGTGTGTAAATAAATGTATTGGGAGTGTAAAAAATGTATTAAGAGTGTATGGGAGTGTAAATAAATGTATTGGGAGTGTAATTCAATGTATTGGGAGTATAAATAAATGTATTGCGAGTGTATGGGAGTGTAAATAATGTACTGGTTGTGTAAATAAATGTATTGGGAGTGTAAATAAATGTATCTGGAGCGTAAATAAATGTATTGGGAGTGTAAATAAATGTATTGGGAGTGTAAATAAATGTATTGGAATTGTAAATTAATGTATTGGGAGTGTAAATAAATGTATTGGGAGTGTATGGGAGTATAAATGTATTGGGAGTGTAAATAAATGGATTGGGAGTGTATGGGAGTGTTGATAAATGTATTGGGAGTGTTACTCAATGTATTGGCAGTGTAAATGAATGTATTGGCAGTGTAAATAAATGTACAAGGAGAGTATACGAGTGTATATAAATGTATTGGGAGTGTAAATAAATGGATTGGGAGTGTATGGGAGTGTTGATAAATGTATTGGGAGTGTTAATCAATGTATTGGCAGTGTAAATGAATGTATTGGCAGTGTAAATAAATGTACAAGGAGAGTATACGAGTGTATATAAATGTATTGGGAGTGTAAATAAATGTATTGGGAGTGTAAATAAATATATTGGGAGTGTAAATAAATTTATTTTAATGTATTGGGAGTGTAAATAAACATATTGGGATTGTAAGGGAGCTTTAATAAATGTATTGGGAGTGCAAAAAAAATATTGGGAGTGTAAATAAATGTATTTGGTGTGGATGGGATTTTAAATAAATGTATTCGGAGCGTGAATAAATATATTGGGATTGTAAATAAATGTATTTTAATGTATTGGGAGTGTAAATAAACATATTGGGATTGTAAGGGAGTTTTATAAATGTATTGGGAGTGCAAAAAAAATATTGGGAGTGTAAATAAATGTATTGGGTGTGTATGGGAGTTTAAAAAAATGTATTGGGAGCGTGAATAAATATATTGGGAGTGTAAATAAATGTATTGGGAATGTATGGGAGTGTAAATAAATGTATTGGGAGTGTAAATATATGTATTGAGAGTGTATGGGAGTGTAAATAAATATATTGGGAGTGTAAATAAATGTATTGGGAGTGCATAGGAGTGTAAATAAAAGAATTGGTAGTGTAATTTAATGTATTTGGAGTGTAAATAAATGTATTGGCAGTGTATATAGATGTATTCGGAGTCAAAATATATTTATTGGGATGGTATGGGAGTGTAAAACAATGTATTGGGAGTGTATGGGACTGTAAATAAATGTTTTGGGAGTGCAAATAAATGTATTGGGAGTGTAAATAAATGTTTTGGAAGTGTAAATAAATGTATTGAGAGTGTAAATAAATGTATTGGGAGTGTATGGGAGATTAAATAAATGAATTGGGAGTGTAAATAAATGTAATTGGAGTGTAAATAAATGTATTGGGAGTGTAAATAAATGAATTACCAGTGTATATAAATGTATTGGGAGTGTAAATATATGTATTGGGAGTGTATAGGAATGCAAATAAATGTATTGGGAGTGTAAATAAATGTATTGGGAGTGTAAATAAATGTATTGGTACCGTATGAGAGTGTAAATTAATGTATTGGGAGTGTAAATAAATGTACTGGGATTGTAAATAAATGTAGTGGTAGTGTAAATGAATGTATTGGGAGTGTAAATAAATGTATAAGGAGTCTAAATGAGTGTAAAGAAATGTATTGGGAGTGTAAATTAATGTATTGGGAGTGTAAATTAATATATCGGGAGTGTAAATAAATGTATTTTAATGTATTGGGAGTGTAAATAAACATATTTGGATTGTAAGGGAGTTTTAATAAATGTATTGGGAGTGCAAAAAATATAATGGGAGTGTAAATAAATGTATTGGGTGTGTATGGGAGTGTAAATAAATGTATTGGGAGCGTGAATAAATGTATTGGGAGTGTAAATACATGTATTGGGAGTGTATGGGAGTGTAAATAATTGTATTGGGAGTGTAAATAAATGTACTGGGAGTTAATGGGAGTGTAAATAAATGTATTGGCAGTGTAAATAGATGTATTCGGAGTCTAAATATATGTATTAGGATGGTATGGGAGTGTGAAACAATGTATTGGGAGTGTATGGGACTGTAAATAAATGTATTGGGAGTGTAAATAAATCTATTGGGAGTGTAAATAAATGTATTGGAAGTGTTAAACAATGTATTGGGATTGTAAATAAATGTATTGCGAGTGTATCTGAGTGTTAATAACTGTATTGGGAGTGCAAATTAATGTATTGGAGGTGTAAATAAATGAATTGGGATTGTAAGCAAATGTATTGGGAGTGGAAATTAATGTCTTGAGAGTGTAAATTAAATGTATTGGGAGTATATGGGAATGTAAATAAATATATTGGGAGCGTAAAAAATGTATTGGGCTTGTAAATAAATGTATTGCGAGTGTATCTGAGTGTAAATAATTGTATTGGGAGTGTAAATAAATGTATTGGGAGTGTAAATAAATGTATCGGTAGTGTTAATAAATGTATTGGAAGTGTATGGGAATGTAGAAAAATGTATTGGAAGTGTAAATAAATGTATTGGTAGTATAAATAAATGTATTGGGGAGTGTAAATAAATGTATTGGTAGTGTAAATAATTGTATTGTTAGTGAATGGGATTGTAAATAAATGTATTGGGAGTGAAAAAAAATGTATTGGGAATGTATGGGAGTGTAAATAATTGTATTTGTAGTGTAAATAAATGAATTAAGATTGTATGGGAGTGTAAATAAATGTATTGTGAGTGTAAAAAAATGTATTGTGAGTGTAAATAAATGTATTGAGAGTGTATGGGAGTGTAAATAAATGTATTGGGAGTGTAAGTAAATGTAATGGGAGGTAAATAAATGTATTGGAATGGTAAATAAATGTATTGGGAGTGTAAATAAATGTAATGGGAGGTAAACAAATGTATTGGAAGTGTAAATAAATGTAATGGGAATGTAAATAAATGTATTGGGAATGTTTGGGAGTGTAAATAAATGTATTGGAAGTGAAAATAAATGTTTTGGGAGTGTCAATAAATGAATTGGGAGTGTAAATATATGTAATGGGAATGTATATAAATGTATTGGGAATGTTGGGGAGTGTAAATAAATGTATTGGAAGTGAAAATAAATGTTTTGGGAGTGTAAATAAATGAATTAGGAGTGTAAATAAATGTATTGAGAGTGTAAATAAATGCATTGGGAGTGTATGGGAGTGTAAATTAATGCATTGGGAGTGTAAATAAATGTAATGGGAGGTAAATGAATGTATTGGAAGTGTAAATAAATGTAATCGGAATGTAAATAAATGTATTGGGAATGTTTAAGAGTGTAAATAAATGTATTGGAAGTGAAAATAAATGTATCTGGAGTATACATAAATGAATTGGGAGTGTAAATGAATGAATTGGGAGTGTGTATAAATGTATTGAGAGTGTAAATTAATGCATTGGTTGTGTATGGGAGTGTAAATTAATGCATTTGGAGTGTAAATAAATGTATTGCGAGTGTAAATAAATGCATTGGGAGTGTATGTGATTGTAAATAAATGTATTGGGAGTGTGAATTAATGTATTCAGAGTGTATGGGACTGTAAAAAATGTATTGGGAGTGTAAATAATGTATTGGGAGGGAAAATAAATGTATTGGGAATGTATGGGAGTGTAAATAAATGTATTGGGAGTGTAAATAAATGTATTGGGAGTATAAAAGAATGTATTGGGATTGTAAATAAATGTATGTCGAGTGAATCTGAGTGTAAATAACTGTATTGGGAGTGTAAATAAATGTATTGAAAGTGTAAATAAATGTATTGGGAGTGTAAATAGATGAATTGGGAGTGGAAAAAGATGTCTTGGAAGTGTAAATAAAATGTATTGCGAGTATATTGGAATGTAAATAAATGTATTGGGAGTGTGAAAAATGTATTGGGAGTGTAAATAAATGTATTGCGAGTGTATCTGAGTGTAAATAAATGTATTGGGAGTGTAAATAAATGTATTGGGAGTGTAAATAAATGTTTTGGGAGTATAAATAAATGTATTGGGATTTTATTGGAGTGTTAATAAACGTATTGCAAGTGCAAATACATGTATTGGGAGTGTAAATAAATGTATTGGGAGTGTATGGGAGTTTCCATAAATGTATTGGTAGTGTAATTTTATGTATTTGGAGTGTAAATAAATTTATTTGGAGTGTAAATAGATGTATGCGGAGTCTAAAAAATAGATTGGGATGGTATCGGAGTGTGAAAAATGTAATGGGAGTGTATGGGACTGTAAATAAATGTATTGCGAGTGTAAGTTTATGTATTGCGAGTGTATATAAATGTATTGGGAGTGTATGGGAGTGTCAATAAATATATTGGGAGTCTAAATAAATGTATTGGGAGTATAAATAAATGTATTGGGAGTGTATGGGGGTGTAAATAAATGTATTGAAAGTGTAAATAAATGAATTGGGAGTGTAAATAAATGTATTGGAAGTATATGCAACTGTAGATAAATGTATTGGAAGTGTAAATAAATGTATTGGGGGTGTAAATAAATGTATTGGGAGTGTAAAAAAAGTATAGGGAGTGTAAATAAATGACTTCGGAATGTATACAAATGTATTCGGAATATAAATAGATGTTTTGGGAGTGTATGGGAGTGTAAATAGATGTATTGGGATTGTAAATAAATGTATTGTGATTGTAAATAAATGTATTTGGAGTGTAAACAAATGTATTGGGAGTGTAAATAAATCTATCCGGATTGTAAATAAATGTCTTGGGAGTGTAAATAAATGTATTGGGAGTGTTTGTGAATGTAAATATATGTATTGGGAGCGTAAATTAATGTATTGGAGATGTAAAAAATGTATTGGGAGTGTAAATTGATGTATTAGTAGTGTAAATAAATGTATTGAATGTGTATGGGGTGTAAATAAATGTATTGGGAGTGTAAATAAATTTATTCGAAGTGTAAATAAAGGTATTGGGAGTGTAAATAGATGTGTTGGGAGTGTAAATAAATGTATTGGGAGTGTAAATAAATGTATTGGGAGTGTATGGGAGTGTAAATAAATGTATTGGCAGTGTAAATGAATGTATTGGGGGTGTAAATATATGTATTGGGAGTGTAAATAAATGTATAACGAGTGGATATGAGTGTAAATAAATGTATTAGGAGTGAATGGGAGTGTACATAAAAGTATTGGCAGTGTAATTTAATGTATTTGGAATGTAAATAAATTTATTGTAAGTGTTAATAAATGTATTGGGAGTGTATGGGAGTGTAAATAAATGTATTGGTAGTGTAAATAAATGTAATGGGAGTGTATGGTAATGTTAGAAAATGTATTGGGAGTGTAAAAAATTGTATTGGGAGTGTAAATATATGTATTGGGTGTGTAAACAAGTGTATACGGAGTGTATGGGAGTGAAAATAAATGTATTGGGAGTGTAAATAAATGTATTGGGAGTGTATGGGATTGTAAATAAATTTATTTGGAGTGTGAATAAATGTATTCAGAATGTATGGGACTGTAAAAAAATGTATTGGGAGTGTAAATAAATGTATTGGGAGTGTAAATGAATGTAATGGGATTGTAAATAAATGTATTGCGAGTGTATCTGAGTGTAAATAACTGTATTGGGAGTGTAAGTAAATGTATTCTGAGTGTAAATAAATGAATTGGGAGTGTAAATAAATGTATTGGGAGTGTAAATAAATGTATAGGGAGTGTAAATAAATGAATTGGGAATGTAAACTAATGTCTTGGGAATATAAAAAGGTGTTTTGGGAGTGTATGAGAGCGTAAGTAAATGTATTGGGAGTGTAAATTAATGTATTGTGAGTGTAAATAAATGTATTTGGAGTGTAAATAAATCTACTGGGAGTGCAAATAAGTGTCTTGGGAGTGTAAACAAATGTATTGGGAGTGTATGGGAATATAAATAAATGTATTGGGTGTGTAAATAAATGTATTGGGAGTGTAATAAATGTATTGGGAGTGTAAATAAATGTATAGGTAGTGTAAATAAATGAATTGAGAGTGTATGGGGTGTAAATAAATGTATTGGGAGTGTAAATAAATTTATTCGAAGTGTAAATAAAAGTATTGGGATTGTAAATAAATGTGTTGGGAGTGCAAATAAATGTATTGGGAGTGTAAATAAATGTATTGGAAATGTATGGGAGTGTAAATAAATGTATTGTGAGTGAAAATGAATGTATTGGGATTGTAAATAAATGTATTGGGAGTGTAAATAAATGTATAAGGAGTGTATATGAGTGTAAATACATGTATTGGGAGTGTAAATAAATGTATTGGGAGTGTAAATTAATATATTGGGAGTGTAAAAAAATGTATTTCAATGTAATGAGAGTGTAAATAAACATTTTGTGATTATAAGGCAGTTTTAATAAATGTATTGGGAGTGCAAAAATTATATTGGTATAAATAAATGAATTGCGTGTGTATAGGAGTGTAAATAAATGTATTGGGAGCGTGAATAAATGTATTGGGAGTGTAAATAAATGTATTGTGAGAGTATGGGATTGTAAACAAATGTATTGTGAGTGTAAATAAATGTACTATGGGATTGTAAATAAATGTATTGGGAGTGTCAATAAATGTATTGGTAGTGTAATAAATAGTATTGGGAGTGGATGGGAGTGTAAAAAAATGTATTGGGAGTGTCAATAAATGTATTGGAAATGTATGGTAGTGTAAAAATATATTTAAGTGTAAATAAATGACTTAGTAGTGTATGGGAGTGTAAATAAATGTATTGGAAGTGTAAATAAATGTATTGGGAGTGTAAATAAATGTATTGAGAGTGTATGGGAGTGTAAAAAAAGGTATTGGTAGTGTAAATAAATGTATTGGGAGTGTAAATAAATGTATCGGGAGTGTAAATAAATGTATTGGAATTGTAAATTTACGTATTGAGAGTGTAAATAAATGTATTGGGAGTGTATGGGAGTATCAATAAATGTATTGGAAGTGCAAATAAATGTATTGGTAGTGTAAATAGATGTATTGGGAGTGTATGGGAGTGTACATAAATGTATTGGTATTGTACTTTTATGTATTTGGAGTGTAAATAAAATTATTGGGAGTGTAAAAAGATGTATTCGGAGTCTTAATATATGTTTTGGGATGGTATGGGAGTGTAAAAATGTATTGGGAATGTATGAGACTGTTAATAAATGTATTGGAAGTGTAACTACATGTATTGGGAGTGTAAATAATTATATTGGAAGTGTAAATAAATGTATTGGGAGTGTAAATAAAAGTATTAGGAGTGTATGGGAGAGTAAATAAATGTATTGGAAGTGTAAATAAATGTATTTGGAGTGTAAATAAATGTATTGGAAGTGTAAATAAATTTAATGGGAATGTAAATAAATGTATTGGGAATGTTTGGGAGTGTAAATAAATGTATTGGAAGTGTAAATAAATGTATTTTGAGTGTAAATAAATGTATTGGGAGTGTAAATAAATGTATTGAGAGTGTAATTAAATGCATTAGGACTGTACGGGAGTGTAAATAAATGTATTGGGAGTATAAATAATTGTATTGGGAGTGTAAATAAATGTATTGGGTGTGTAAATAATTGTATTTGTAGTGTATGGTAGTGAAAATAAATGTATTTGGAGTGTAAATAAATTTATTGGGAGTTTGAATAAAGGTATTGGGAGTGTAAATAAATGTGTTGGGAGTGTAAATAAATGTATTGGGAATGTAAATAAATGTATTGGGATTGCATGTGAGTAAATATAAATGTTTTGGGAGTGTAAATGAATACATTGGGGTGTAAATGAATGTACTGTGAGTGTAAATAAATGTATAAGGAGTGTATACGCGTGTAAATAAATGTATTCGCAGTGTACTAAAAAGTATTTGGAATGTAAATTAATATATTGGGAGTGTAAACAAATGTTTTCTAATGTATTGGGAGTGTAAATAAACATATTGGGATTGTAATGGAGTTTTAACAAATGTATTGAGAGTGCAAAAAATATTTTGGGAGTGTAAATAAATGTATTGTGTGTGTATGGGAGTGTAAATAAATGTATTGGGAGTCTAAATAAATGTACTGGAAGTGTATGGGAGTGTAAATAAATGTATTGGGAGTGTAAATAAATGTATTGGGAGTGTATGGGAGTGTAAATAAATGTATTGGGAGTCTAAATAAATGTACTGGAAATGTATGGGAGTGTAAATAAATGTATTGGGAGTGTAAATAAATGTATTATTAGTGGAAATAATTGTTTTGGGAGTGGATGGGAGTGTAAATAAATGTATTGGGAATGTACGTGAGTGTAAAAACTTGTATTGGGAGTGTAAATAAATGAATTAAGAGTGTATGGGAGTGTAAATAAATGTATTGGGAGTGTAAATAAATTTATTGGGAGTGTAAATAAATGTATTGGGAGTGTAGATAAATGTATTGGGAGTGTATGGGAGTGTAAATAAATGTAGTGGTAGTGTAAATAAATGTATAAAAGGTCTAAATGAGTGTAGAGAAATGTATTGGGAGTGTAAATAAATGAATTGGAATTGTAAATTAATGTATTGGGAGTGTAAATAAATGTATTGGGAGTGTATGGGGGTATAAATGTATTGGGAGTGTAAATAAATGGATTGGGAGTGTATGGGAGTGTTGATAAATGTATTGGGAGTGTTAATCAATGTATTGGCAGTGTAAATAAATGTATTGGCATTGTAAATAAATGTACAAGGAGAGTATGCGAGTGTATATAAATGTATTGGGAGTGTAAATAAATGTATTGGGAGTGTAAATAAATATATTGGGAGTGTAAATAAATGTATTTTAATGTATTGGGAGTGTAAATAAACATATTGGGATTGTAAGGGAGTTTTAATAAATGTATTGGGAGTGCAAAAAAAATATTGGGAGTGTAAATAAATGTATTGGGTGTGTATGGGAGTTTAAAAAAATGTATTGGGAGCGTGAATAAATATATTGAGAGTGTAAATAAATGTATTGGGAATGTATGGGAGTGTAAATAAATGTATTGGGAGTGTAAATAAATGTATTGAGAGTGTACAGGAGTGTAAATAAATGTATTGGGAGTGGAAATAAATGTATTGGGAGTGCATGGGAGTGTACATAAAAGTATTGGTAGTGTAATTTAATGTATTTAGAGTGTAAATAAATGTATTGGCAATGTAAAGAGATGTATACGGAGTCTAAATATATTTATTGGGATGGTATGGGAGTGTAAAACAATGTATTGGGAGTGTATGGGACTGTAAATAAATGTATTGGGAGTGCAAATAAATGTATTGGGAGTGTAAATAAATGTATTGGGAGTGTATTGGAGTAAATAAATGTATTGGAAGTGTAAATAATTGTATTGGGAGTGTAAACAAATGTATTGGGAGTGTATGGGGTAGTAAATAAATGTATTGGGAGTGTAAATAAATGTTTTGGAGTGTAAATAAATGTATTGAGAGTGTAAATAAATGTATTGGGAGTGTATGGGAGATTAAATAAATGAATTGGGAGTGTAAATAAATGTAATTGGAGTGTAAATAAATGTATTGGGAGTGTAAATAAATAAATTACCACTGTTTATAAATTATTGGGAGTGTAAATATATGTATTGGGAGTGTATGGGAATGCAAATAAATGTATTGGGAGTGTAAATAAATGTATTGGAAGTGTAAATAAATGTATTGGTACTGTATGAGAGTGTCAATTAATGTATTGGGAGTGTAAATAAATGTATTGGGATTGTAAATAAATTTATTGGGAGTGTAAATAAATGTATTGGGAGTGTAAATAAATGTATTGGGTGTGTATGGGAGTGTAAATAAATGTAGTGGTAGTGTAAATGAATGCATTGGGTGTGTAAATAAATGTATTGGCAGTGTAAATAAATTTATAAGGAGTCTAAATGAGTGTAAATAAATGTATTGGGAGTGTAAATTAATGTATTGGGAGTGTAAATTAATATATTGGGAGTGTAAATAAATGTATTTTAATGTATTGGGAGTGTAAATAAACATATTTGGATTGTAAGGGAGTTCTAATAAATATATTGGGAGTGCAAAAAATATATTGGGAGTGTAAATAAATGTATTGGGTGTGTATGGGAGTGTAAATAAATGTATTGGGAGCGTGAATAAATGTATTGGGAGTGTAAATAAATGTATTTGGAGTGTATGGGAGTGTAAATAATTGTATTGGGAGTGTAAATAAATGTACTGGGAGTGTATGGGGGTGTGAATAAATGTATTGGCAGTGTCAATAGATGTATTCGGAGTCTAAATATATGTAATGGGATGGTATGGAAGTGTGAAACAATGTATTGGGAGTGTATGGGACTGTAAATAAATGTATTGGGAGTGTAAATAAATGTATTGGGAGTGTAAAAAATGTATTGGGAGTGTAAAACAATGTATTGGGATTGTAAATAAATGTATTGCGAGTGTATCTGAGCGTAAATAACTGTATTGGGAGTGTAAAAAAATGTATTGGAAGTGTAAATAAATGAATTGGGAGTGTAAACAAATTTATTGGGAGTGGAAATTAATGTCTTGAGAGTGTAAATAAAATGTGTTGGGAGTATATGGGAATGTAAATAAATGTATTGGGAGTGTAAATAAATGTATCGGGAGTGTTAAAAAATGTATTGGAAGTGAATGGAAATGTAGAAAAATGTATTGGAAGTGTAAATAAATGTATTGGGGAGTGTAAATAAATGTATTGGTAGTGTAAATTATTGTATTGTGAGTGGATGGGAGTGTAAATAAATGTATTGGGAGTGAAAAAAATGTATTGGGAATGTATGGGAGTGTAAATAATTGTATTTGTAGTGTAAATAAATGAATTAAGATTGTATGGGAGTGTAAATAAATGTATTGTGAGTGTAAAAATGTATTGTGAGTGAAAATAAATGGATTGAGAGTGTATGGGAGTGTAAATAAATGTATTGGGAGTGTAAATAAATGTAATGGGAGGTAAATAAATGTATTGGAAGTGTAAATAAATGTATTGGGAGTGTAAATAAATGTAATGGGAGGTAAATAAATGTGTTGAAAGTGTAAATAAATGTAATGGGAATGTAAATAAATGTATTGGGAATGTTTGGGAGTGTATATAAATGTATTGGAAGTGAAAATAAATGTTTTGGGAGTGTAAATAAATGAATTGGGAGTGTAAATAAATGTAATGGGAATGTAAATATATGTATTGGGAATGATTGGGAGTGTAAATAAATGTATTGGAAGTGAAAATAAATGTTTTGGGAGCGTAAATAAATCAATTGGGAGTGTAAATAAATGTATTGAGAGTGTAAATAAATGCATCGGGAGTGTATGGGAGTGTGAAATAATGCATTGGGAGTGTGAATAATTGTATTTAGAGTGTATATAAAAGTATTGGGAGTGTATGGGAGTGTAAATAAATGTATTGGGAGTCTAAATTAATGTATAGGGAGTGTAAGTAAATGTAATATGAGGCAAATAAATGTATTGGAAGTGTAAATAAATGTAATGGGAATGTAAATAAATGTATTGGGAATGTTTAAGAGTGTAAATAAATGTATTGGAAGTGAAAATAAATGTATTTGGAGTGTACATAAATGAATTAGGAGTGTAAATAAATGAATTGGGAGTGTAAATAAATGTATTGAGAGTGTCAATTACTGCATTGGTTGTGTATGGGAGTGTAAATTAATGCATTTGGAGTGTAAATAATTGTATTGGGAGTGTAAATAAATGTATTGGAAGTGTATGGTAGTGAAAATAAATGTATTAGGTGTGTAAAAAATGTATTGGGATTGTAAATAAATGTATTGCGAGTGTAAATAAATGCATTGGGAGTGTATGGGATTGTAAATAAATGTATTGGGAGTGTGAATAAATGTATTCAGAGTGTATGGGACTGTAAAAAATGTATTGGGAGTGTAAATAAATGTATTGGGAGGGTAAATAAATGTATTGGGAATGTATGGGAGTGTAAAAGAATTTATTGGGATTGTAAATAAATTTATTGCGAGTGTATCTGAGTGTAAATAACTGTGTTGGGAGTGTAAATAAATGTATAGGAAGTGTAAATAAATGTATTGGGAGTGTAAATAAATGAATTGGGAGTGGAAATAAATGTCTTGGGAGTGTAAATAAAATGTATTGGGAGTATATGGGAATGTAAATTAATGTATTGGGAGTGTGAAAAATGTATTGGGAGTGTAAATAAATGTATTGCGAGTGTATCTGAGTGTAAATAAATGTATTGGGAGTGTAAATAAATGTATTGGGAGTGTAAATAAATGTTTTGGGAGTATAAATAAATGTATTGGGAGTGTATTGGAGTGTTAATAAATGTATTGCAAGTGTAAATACATGTATTGGGAGTGTAAATAAATGTATTGGGAGTGTATGGGAGTTTCCATAAATGTATTGGTAGTGTAATTTTATGTATTTGGAGTGTAAATAAATTTATTGGGAGTGTAAATAGATGTATACGGAGTCTATCTAAATGGATTGGGATGGTATCGGAGTTTGAAAAATGTATTGGGAGTGTATGGGACTGTAAAAAATGTATTGCGAGTGTAAATTAATGTAATGGGAGTGTATATAAATGTATTTGGAGTGTATGGGAGTGTAAATAAATGTATTGGGAGTCTAAATCAATGTATTGGGAGTATAAATAAATGTATTGGGAGTATATGGAGGTGTAAATAAATGTATTGGAAGTGTAAATAAATGTATTGGGAGTCTAAATAAATGTATTGGGAATGTAAAAAAAGTATAGGGAGTGTAAATAAATGACTTGGGAATGTATACAAATGTTTTCGGAATATAAATAGATGTTTTGGGAGTGTATTGGAGTGTAAATTGATGTATTGGGAGTGTAAATAAATGTATTGTGATTGTAAATAAATGTATTTTGAGTGTAAATAAATGTATTTGGAGTGTAAATAAATCTATTGGTACTGTAAATAAATGTCTTGGGAGTGTAAATAAATGTATTGGGAGTGTTTGGGAATGTAAATATATGTATTGGGAACGTAAATTAATGTATTGGGGATGTAAAAAATGTATTGGGAGTGTGAATAGATGTATTAGTAGTGTAAATAAATGTATTGAATGTGTATGGGGTGTAACTAAATGTATTGGGTGTGTAAATAAATTTATTCGGAGTGTAAATAAAGGTATTGGGAGTGTAAATAAATGTGTTGGGAGTGTAAATAAATGTATTGGGAGTGTAAATAAATGTATTGGGAGTGTATGGGAGTGTAAATAAATGTATTGGCAGTGTAAATGATTGTATTGGGGGTGTAAATAAATGTATTGGGAGTGTAAATAAATGTATAAATAGTGTATATGAGTGTAAATAAATGTATTGGGAGTGAATGGGAGTGTACATAAAAGTATTGGCAGTGTAATTTAATGTATTTGGAGTGTAAATAAATTTATTGTGAGTGTTAAAAAAAAAGTATTGGGAGTGTATGGGAGTGTAAATAAATGTATTGGTAGTGTAAATAAATGTAATGGGAGTGTATGGTAATGTTAAAAAATGTATTGGGAGTGTAAAAAATTGTATTGGGAGTGTAAATATATGTATTGGGTGTGTAAATAAATGTATAGGGAGTGTATGGGAGTGAAAATAAATGTATTGGGAGTGTAAATAAATGTATTGGGCGTGTCAATATATATATTGGGAGTGTAAATAAATGTCTTGGGAGTGTATGGGATTGTAAATAAATTTATTTGGAGTGTGAATAAATGTATTCAGAATGTATGGGACTGTAAAAAATGTATTGGGAGTGTAAATAAATGTATTGGGAGTGTAAATTAATGTAATGGGATTGTAAATAAATGTATTGCGAGTGTATCTGAGTGTAAATAACTGTATTGGGAGTGTAAAATAAATGTATTGGGAGTGTAAATAAATGTATTGGGAGTGTAAATAAATGTATTGGGAGTGTAAATAAATGTATAGGGAGTGTAAATAAATGAATTGGGAATGTTAACAAATGTATTGGGAATATAAAAAGATGTTTTGGGAGTGTATGGGAGTGTAAGTAACTGTACTGGGAGTGTAAATTAATGTATTGTAAGTGTAAATAAATGTATTTGGAGTGTAAATAAATCTATTGGGTGTGTAAATAAGTGTCTTGGGAGTGTAAACAAATGTATTGGGAGTGTATGGGAATATAAATTAATGTATTGGGTGTGTAAATAAATGTATTGGGAGTGTAAAAAATGTATTGGGAGTGTAAATAAATGTATAGGTAGTGTAAATAAATGTACTGAGAGTGTATTGGGTGTAAATAAATGTATTGGGAGTGTAAATAAATTTATTCGAAGTGTAAATAAAAGTATTGGGAGTGTAAATAAATGTGTTGGGATTGCAAATAAATGTATTGGGAGTGTAAAAAAATGTATTGGGAATGTATGGGACTGTTAATGAATGTATTGGAAGTGTAAATCATGTATTGGGAGTGTAAATAAATGTATTGGGAGTGTAAATAAATGTATTGAGAACGTAAATTAATGTATTGGAAGTGTAAATAAATGTATTGTGAGTGTAAATAAAAGTATTGGGAGTGTATGGGAGAGTAAATAAATGTATTGGAAGTGTAAATATATGTATTTGGAGTGTAAATAAATGTATTGGAAGTGTAAATAAATTTAATGGGAATGTAAATAAATGTATTGGGAATGTTTGGAAGTGTAAATAAATGTATTGGAAGTGTAAATAAATGTATTTGGAGTGTAAATAAATGTATTGGGAGTGTAAATATATGTATTGAGAGTGTAATTAAATGCTTTGGGACTGTATGGGAGTGTAAATAAATGTATAGGGAGTATAAATAATTGTATAGGGAGTGTAAATAAATGTATTGGGTGTGTAAATAAATGTATTGATAGTGAATGGTAGTGAAAATAAATGTATTTGGAGTGTAAATAAATTTATTGGGAGTTTAAATAAAGGTATTGGGAGTGTAAATAAATGTGTTGGGAGTGTAAATAAATGTATTGGGAATGTAAATAAATGTATATGGATTGCATGTGAGTATAAATAAATGATTTGGGAGTGTAAATAAATACATTGGGTTGTAAATGAATGTACTGTGAGTGTAAATAAATGTATAAAGAGTGTATACGAGTGTAAATAAATGTATTCGCGGAGTAAATAAATGTATTTGGAAAGTAAATTAATATATTGGGAGTGTAATTAAATGTTTTTAATGTATAGGGAGTGTAAATAAACATATTGGGATTGTAAGGGAGTTTTAACAAATGTATTGAGAGTGCAAAAAAATATTATGGGAGTGTAAATAAATGTATTGTGTGTGTATGGGAGTGTAAATAAATGTATTGGGAGCGTGAATAAATGTATTGGGAGTGTAAATTAATGTATTGGGAGTGTATGGGAGTGTAAATAAATGTATTGGTAGTCCAAATAAATGTACTGGAAGTGTATGGGAGTGTAAATAAATGTATTGGGAGTGTAAATAAATGTATTATTAGTGGAAATAATTGTATTGGGAGTGGATGGGAGTGTAAATAAATGTATTGGGAGTGAAGATAAATGTATTGGGAATGTACGTGAGTGTAAGAACTTGTATTGGGAGTGTAAATAAATGAATTAAGAGTGTATGGGAGTGTAAATAAATGTATTGGAAGTGTAAATAAATGTATTGGAAGTGTGAATAAATGTATTCAGAGTGTATGTGAGTGTAAATAAATGTATTGGGAGTGTAAATAAATGTATTGGGAGTGTAAATAAATGTATCGGGAGTGTAAAAAAATGTAATAGGGAGTGTTTGTGAGTGTAAATAAATGTATAAGAAGTGTAAATTTATGTTTTGGGAGTATAAATAAATGTATTGGGAGTGTATTGGAGTGTAAATAAATGTATTGGAAGTGTAAATAAATGTATTGGGAGTGTATATAAATGTATTGGGGATTGTAAATAAATGTATTGGTTGTGTAAATAACTGTATTGGGAGTGGATGGGAGTGTAAATAAATGTATTGGGAGTGAAAATAAATGTATTGGGAATGTATGGGAGTGTAAATAATTGTATTTGTAGTGTAAATAAATGAATTTAGAGTGTATGGGAGTGTAAATAAATGTATTGGGAGTGTAAATAAATATATTGGTAGTGTAAATAAATGTATTGAGAGTGTATGGGAGTGTACATAAATGTGTTGGGAGTGTAAATAAATATAACTGGAGGTAAATAAATGTATTGGAAGTGTAAATAAATGTAATGGGAATGTAAATAAATGTATTGGGAATGTTAAAGAGTGTAAATAAATGTATTGGAAGTGAAAATAAATTTATTTGGAGTGTACATAAATGAATTGGGAGTGTAAATAAATGAATTGGGAGTGTAAATAAATGTATTGAGAGTGTAAATAAATGCATTGGTTGTGTATGGGAGTGTAAATTAATGCATTTGGAGTGTAAATAATTGTATTGGGAGTGTAAATAAATGTATTGGAAGTGTATGGTAGTGAAAATAAATGTATTAGGAGTGTAAAATATGTATTGGGATTGTAAATAAATGTATTGCGAGTGTAAATAAATGCAATGGGAGTGTATGGGATTGTAAATAAATGTATTGGGAGTGTGAATAAATGTACTCAGAGTGTATGGGAGTGTAAATAAATGTATTGGGAGTGTAAATAAATGTATTGGGAGGATAAATAAATGTATTGGGAATGTATGGGAGTGTAAATAAATGTATTGGGAGTGTAAATAAATGTATTGGGAGTGTAAAAGAATGTATTAGGATTGTAAATAAATGTATTGTGAGTGTATCAGAGTGTAAATAACTGTATTGGGAGTGTAAATAAATGTATTGGAAGTGTAAATAAATGTATTGGGAGTGTAAATAAATGAATTGAGAGTGGAAATAAATGTCTTGGGAGTGTAAATAAAATGTATTGGGAGTATATGGGAATGTAAATAAATGTATTGGGAGTGTGAAAAATGTATTGGGAGTGTAAATAAATGTATTGCGAGTGTATCTGAGTGTAAATAAATGTATTGGGAGTGTAAATAAATGTATTGGGAGTGTAAATTAATGTTTTGGGAGTATAAATAAATGTATTGGGAGTGTATTGGAGTGTAAATAAATGTATTGCAAGTGTAAATACATGTATTGAGAGTGTTAATAAATGTATTGGGAGTGTATGGGAGTTTCCATAAATGTATTGGTAGTGTAATTTTATGTATTTGGGAGTGTAAATAGATGTATACGGTGTCTAAATAAGTAAATTGGGATGGTATCGGAGTGTGAAAAATGTATTGGAGTGTGAAAAATGTATTGGGAGTGTATTGGACTGTAAATAAATGTATTGCGAGTGTAAATTAATGTATTGGGATAGTATATAAATGTATTGGGAGTGTATGGGTGTGTAAATAAATGGATTGGGAGTCTAAATAAATGTATTGGGAGTATAAATAAATGTATTGGGAGTGTATGGGGGTGTAAATAAATGTATTGGACGTCTAAATAAATGTATTGGGAGTGTAAATAAATGTATTGTAAGTATATGGGAGTGTAGATAAATGTATTGGAAGTGTAAATAAATGTATTGGGAGTGTAAATAAATGTATTGGGAATGTAAAAAAGTATAGGGAGGATAAATAAATGAATTGGGCATCTATACAAATGTATTCGGAATATAAATAGACGTTTTGGGAGTGTATGGGAGTGTAAGTAGATGTATTGGGAGTGTAAATAAATGTATTGTGATTGTAAATAAATGTATTTGGAGTGTAAATAAATGTATTTGGAGTGTAAATAAATCTATTGGGATTGTAAATAAATGTATTGGGAGTGTTTGGGAATGTGAATATATGTATTGGGAGCGTAAATTAATGTATTGGGGATGTAAAAAATGTATTGGGAGTGTATATAGATGTATAAGTAGTGTAAATAAATGTATTGAGTGTGTATGGGGTGTAAATAAATGTATTGGAGTGTAAATAAATTTATTCGGAGTGTAAATGAAGGTATTGGGAGTGTAAATAAATGTGTTGGGAGTGTAAATAAATGTATTGGGAGTGTAAATAAATGTATTGGGAGTGTATGGGAGTGTAAATAAATGTATTGGCAGTGTTAATGAATGTATTGGGGGTGTAAATAAATGTATTGGGAGTGTAAATAAATGTAAAAGGAGTGTATATGAGTGTAAATAAATGTATTGGGAGTGAATGGGAGTGTACATAAAGGTATTGGCAGTGTAATTTAATGTATTTGGAGTGTAAATAAATTTATTGTGAGTGTTAAAAAAAAGTATTGGGAGTGTATGGGAGTGTAAATAAATGTATTGGTAGTGTAAATAAATGTAATGGGAGTGTATGGTAATGTTAAAAAATGTATTTGGAGTTTAAAAAATTGTATTGGGTGTGTAAATAAATGTATTGGGAGTGTATGGGAGTGAAAATAAATGTATTGGGAGTGTAAATAAATGTATTGGGCGTGTCAATATACATTGGGAGTGTATGGGATTGTAAATAAATTTATTTGGATTGTGAATAAATGTATTCAGAATGTATGGGACTGTAAAAAATGTATTGGGAGTGTAAATAAATGTATTGGGAGTGTAAATTAATGTAAAGGGATTGTAAATAAATGTATTGCGAGTGTATCTGAGTGTAAATAACTCTATTGGGAGTGTAAGTAATTGTAATGGAATTGTAAATAAATGTATTGGGAGTGTAAATAAATGTATTGAGAGTGTATGGGAGTGTAGATAAATGTATTGGAAGTGTAAATAAATGTATTGGGAGTGTAAATAAATGTATTGGGAGTGTAAATAAATGTATTGGGAGTGTAAATAAATGTATTTGGAATGTAAATAAATGTATAGGGAGTGTAAATAAGTGAATTGGGAATGTAAACAAATCTATTGGGAATATAAAAAGATGTTTTGGGAGTATATGGGAGTGTAAATTAATGTATTGTGAGTGTAAATAAATGTATTTGGAGTGTAAATAAATCTATTGGGAGTGTAAATAAGTGTCTTGGGAGTGTAAACAAATGTATTGGGAGTGTATGGGAATATAAATAATGTATTGGGAGTGTATATAAATGTATAGGTAGTGTAAATAAATGAATTGAGAGTGTATGGGGTGTAAATAAATGTATTGTGAGTGTAAATAAATTTATTCGGAGTGTAAATAAATGTATTGGGAGTGTATGGGAGTGCAAATAAATGTATTGGAAGTGTAAATAAATGTATTGGGAGTGTATGGGAGTGTAAATAGATGTATTGGGAGTGAAAATGAATGTATTGGGATTAAAAATAAATGTATTGGGAGTGTAAATAAATGTATAACGAGTGTATATGAGTATAAATTAATGTATTGGGAGTGTAAATAAATGTATTGGGAGTGTAAATTAATATATTGGGAGTGTAAATAAATGTATTTCAATGTATTGAGAGTGTAAATAAACATTTTGGGATTATAAGGGAGTTTAAATAAATGTATTGGGAGTGCAAAAATTATATTGGTATAAATAAATGTATTGCGTGTGTATGGGAGTGTAAATAAATGTATTGGGAGCGTGAATAAATGTATTGGGAGTGTAAAAAAATGTATTGTGAGTGTATGGGACTGTAAACAAATGTATTTGGAGTGTAAATAAATGTACTGTGCGTGTATGGGAGTGTAAATAAATGTATTCGGCGTGTCCATAAATGTATTGGTAGTGTAATTAATAGTATTGGGAGTGGATGGGATTGTAAATAAATGTATTGGGAGTGTAAATAAATGTATTGGGAATGTATGGGAGTGTAAAAATGTATTTAGAGTGTAAATAAATGACTTAGTAGTGTATGGGAGTGCAAATAAATGTATTGGAAGTGTAAATAAATGTATTGGGAGTGTAAATAAATGTATTGAGAGTGTATGGGAGTGTAAAAAAAGGTATTGGTAGTGTAAATAAATGTATTGGGAGTGTAAATAAATGTATCGGGAGTGTAAATAAATGTATTGGGGGTGTTAATAAATGTATTGGAATTGTAAATTTATGTATTGGGAGTGTAAATAAATGTATTGGGAGTGTATGGGAGTATAAATAAATCTATTGGAAGTGCAAATAAATGTATTGGTAGTGTAACTAGATGTATTGGGAGTGTATGGGAGTGTACATAAATGTATTGGTATTGTACTTTAATGTATTTGGAGTGTAAATAAAATTATTGGGAGTGTAAATAGATGTATTCGGAGTCTAAATATATGTTTTGGGATGGTATGGGAGTGTAAAAAAATGTATTGGGAATGTATGGGACTGTTTATCAACGTATTGGATGTGTAAATACATGTATTGGGAGTGTAAATAAATGTAATGGGAGTGTAAATAAATGTATTGAGAATGTAAATTAATGTATTGGAAGTGTAAATAAATGTATTGGGAGTGTAAATAAAAGTATGGGAGTGTATGGGAGTGTAAATAAATGTATTGGAAGTGTAAATAAATGTATTTGAAGTGTAAATAAATGTATTGGAAGTGTAAATAAATTTAATGGGAATGTAAATAATGTATCGGGAATGTTTGGGAGTGTAAATAAATGTATTGGAAGTGTAAATAAATGTATTTGGAGTGTAAATAAATGTATTTGGAGTGTAAATAAATGTATTGAGAGTGTAATTAAATGCATTGGGACTGTATGGGAGTGTAAATAAATGTTTTGGGAGTATAAATATTTGTATTGGGAGTGTAAATAAATGTATTGGGTGTGTAAATAAATGTACTGGTAGTGTATAGTAGTGAAAATAAATGTATTTGGAGTGTAAATAAATTTATTGGGAGTTTAAATAAAGGTATTGGGAGTGTAAATAAATGTGTTGGGAGTGTAAATAAATGTGTTGGGAATGTAAATAAATGTATTGGGATTGCATGTGAGTATAAATAAATGTTTTGGGAGTGTAAATGAATACATTTGGGTGTAAATGAATGTATTGTAAGTGTAAATAAGTGTATAAGGAGTTTATACGAGTGTAAATAAATGTATTCGCAGTGTAAATAAATGTATTTGGAATGCAAATTAATACATTGGGAGTGTAAATAAATGTTTTTAATGTATTGGGAGTGTAAATAAATATATTGGGATTGTAAGGGAGTTTTAACAAATGTATTGAGAGCGCAAAAAAATATTTTGGGAGTGTAAATAAATGTATTGTGTGTGTATGGGAGTGTAAATAAATGTATTGTGAGCGTGAATAAATGTATTGGGATTGGAAATAAATGTATTGGGAGTGTATGGGAGTGTAAATAAATGTATTGGGAGTGTAAATAAATGTATTCGAAGTGTAAATAAAAGTATTGGGAGTGTAAATAAATGTGTTGGGAGTGCAAATAAATGTATTGGGAGTGTAAATAAATGTATTGGGAGTGTATGGGAGTGTAAATAAATGTATTGGGAGTATAAATAATTGTATTAGGAGTGTAAATAAATGTATTGGGTGTGTAAATAAATGTATTGGTAGTGTATGGTAGTGAAATTAAATGTATTTGGAGTGTAAATAAATTTATTGGGAGTTTAAATAAAGGTATTGGGAGCGTAAATAAATGTGTTGGGAGTGTAAATAAATGTTTTGGGAATGTAAATAAATGTATTGGGATTGCATATGAGTATAAATTAATGTTTTGGGAGTGTAAATGAATACATTGGGGTGTAAATGAATGTATTGTGAGTGTAAATAAATTGTATAAGGAGTGTATGCGAGTGTAAATAAATGTATTCGCAGTGTAAATAAATGTATTTGGAATGTAAATTAATATATTGGGAGTGTAAATAAATGTTTTTTAATGTATTGGGAGTGTAAATAAACATATTGGGATTGTAAGGGAGTTTTAACAAATGTATTGAGAGTGCAAAAAAATATATTGGGAGTGTAAATAAATGTATTGTGTGTGTATGTGAGTGTAAATAAATGTATTGGGAGCGTGAATAAATGTATTGGGAGTGGAAATAAATGTATTGGGAGTGTATGGGAGTGCAAATAAATGTATTGGGAGTCTAAATAAATGTACTGGAAGTGTATGGGAGTGTAAATAAATGTATTGGGAGTGTAAATACATGTATTACTAGTGGAAATAATTGTATTGGGAGTGGATGGGAGTGTAAATAAATGTATTGGCAGTGAAAATAAATGTATAGGGAATGTACGTGAGTGTAGAAACTTGTATTGGGAGTGTAAATAAATGAATTAAGAGTGTATGGGAGTGTAAATAAATGTATTGGGAGTGTAAATAAATGTATTGGAAGTGTGAATAAATGTATTCAGAGTGTATGTGAGTGTAAATAAATGTATTGGGAGTGTCAATAAATGTATTGGGAGTGTAAATAAATGTATCGGGAGTGTAAAAAAAATGTAATAGGGAGTGTATGTGAGTGTAAATAAATGTATTGGGAGTGTAAATTTATGTTTTGGGAGTAAAAATCAATGTATTGGGAGTGTATTGGAGTGTAAATAAATGTATTGGAAGTGTAAATAAATGTATTGGGAGTGTATATAAATGAATTGGGAGTGGAAATAAATGACTTGGGAGTGTAAATAAAATGTATTGCGAGTATATGGGAATGTAAATAAATGTATTGGGAGTGTAAAAAATGTATTGGGAGTGTAAATAAATGTATTGCGAGTGTATTTGAGTGTAAATAAATGTATTGGGAGTGTAAATAAATGTATTGGGAGTGTAAATTAATGTTTTGGGAGTATAAATAAATGTATTGGGAGTGTATTGGAGTGTAAATAAATGTATTGGAAGTGTAAATAAATGTATTGGGAGTGTACATAAATGTATTGGGAGTGTATGGGAGTGCAAATAAATGTATTGGGAGTGTAACTAAATGTATTGGAAGTGCAAATAAATGTATTGGGAGTGTAAATAAATTAATTGGGAGTGGAAATAAATGTCTTGGGAGTGTGTGGGAATGTAGAAAAATGTATTGGAAGTGTAAATAAATGTATTGGGAGTGTAAATAAATGTATTGGGGAGTGGAAATAAATGTATAGGGAGTGTAAATAAATGTATTGGGAGCGTATGTAAGTGTATTGGTATTGTAACTTAATGTATTTGGAGTGTATATAAATTTATTGGGAGTGTAAATAGATGTATTCGGAGTCTAAATAAATGTATTGGGATGGTATGGGAGTGTAAAAATGTATTGGGAGTGTATGCGACTGTAAATAAATGTATTGGGATTGTAAATTAATGTTTTGGGAGTGTATATAAATGTATTTGGAGTGTATGGGTGTGAAAATAAATGTATTGGGAGTCTAAATAAATGTATTGGGAGTATAAATAAATGTATTGGGAGTGTATGGGGGTGTAAATAAATGTATTGGAAGTGTAAATAAATGTATTGGGAGTGTAAATAAATGTAATGGGAGGTAAATAAATGTATTGGAAGTGTAAATAAATGTAATGGGAATGTAAATAAATGTATTGGGAATGTTTGGGAGTGTAAATAAATGTATTGGAACTGAAAATAAATGTATTGGGGGTGTAAATAAATGAATTGGGAGTGTAAATAAATGTATTGAGAGTGTAAATAAATGTATTGGGAGTGTATGGGAGTGTAAATTAATGCATTGTGATTGTAAATAATTGTATTGGGAGTGTAAATAAATGTATTGGGTGTGTAAATAAATGCATTGGGAGTGTATGGTATTGAAAATAAATGTATTAGGAGTGTAAATAAATGTATTGGGCGTGTCAATTTATGTATTGGGAGTGCAAATAAATGTTTTGGGAGTGTATGGGATTGTAAATAAATGTATTGGGAGTGTGAATAAATGTATTCAGAGTGTATGGGACTGTAAAAAATGTATTGGGAGTGTAAATAAATGTATTAGGAGGGTGAATAAATGTATTGGGAATGTATGGGAGTGTAAATAAATGCATTGGGTGTGTAAATAAATGTATTGGGACTGTAAAAAAATGTATTGGGATTGTAAATAAATGTATTGCGGGTGTATCTGAGTGTAAATAACTGTATTGGGAGTGTAAATAAATGTATTGGAAGTGTAAATAAATGTATTGGGAGTGTAAATAAATGAATTGGGAGTGGAAATAAATGTCTTGGGAGTGTAAATAAAATGTATTGGGAGTATATTGGAATGTAAATAAATGTATTGGGAGTGTGAAAAATGTATTGGGAGTGTAAATAAATGTATTGCGAGTGTATCTGAGTGTAAATAAATGTATTGGGAGTGTAAATAAATGTATTGGAAGTGTAAATAAATGTATTGGGAGTGTTAATAAATGTATTCGAAGTGTATGGGAATGTAACAAAATGTATTGGAAGTGTAAATAAATGTATTGGGAGTGTAAATAAATGTATTGGGGAGTAAAATAAATGTATAGGGAGTGTAAATAAATGTATTGGGAGTGTATGTTAGTGTAAATAAATGTATTAAGAAGGTAAAAAAAAATATATTGGGAATGTAAATAAATATATTTGGATTGTAAATAAATGTATTAGGGGTGTAAATTAATGGATTGGGAGTATATGGGAGTGTAAATAAATGTATTGGGAGTGTAAATAAATGTGTTAGGAGTGTAAATAAATGAATTGGGAATGTAAACAAATGTATTGGAAATGTAAATAGATGTTATGGGAATGTATGGGAGTGTAAATAAATGTATTGGGCGTGTAAATAAATGTATTGTGAGTGTAAATAAATGTTTTTGGAGTGTAAATAAATCTATTAGGAGTGTAAATTAATGTCTTGGGAGTGTAAATAAATGTATTGGGATTTTTAGGGAATGTAAATAAATGTATTGGGAGTGTAAATAAATGTATTGGGAGTGTAAATAAATGTATTGGAATTGAAAGTAAATGTATTGGGAGTGTAAATAAATGTGTTGGGAGTGTAAGTATATGTATTGGGAGTGTAGTTAAATGTATTGGGATAGTATGAGAGTGTCAATAAATGTATTGGGTGTGTAAATTAATGTATTGGGAGTGAAAATAAATGTGTTGGGACTGTAAATAAATGTATTGTGAGTGCAAATAAATGTATTGGGAGTGTAAATAAATGTATTTGGAGTGTAAATAAATGTACTGGGAGTGTAAATATATTAACAAAAATGTATTGGGAGTGAAAATAAATGTGTTAGGAGTGTAAAAAATGTATTGGGAGAGTACATAAATGTATTGGGAGTGAATGTGAGTGTAAATAAATGTATTGGGAGTGTAAATAAATGTATTCGGAGTGTAAATAAATGTATTTGGAGTGTAAATAAATGTGTTAGGAGTGTAAAAAATATATTGGGAGAGTACATAAATGTATTGGGAGTGGAAATAAATGTATTGGGAGTGTATGGGATTGTAAATAAATGTGTTGGGAGTGTAAATAAATGTATTCTGAGTGAATATAAATGTAATGGGAGTGTAAATAAATGTTTAGGTAGTGTAAATAAATGTATTGGGAGTGCATGGGAGTGTAAATAAATGTATTGAGAGTGTAAATAAATGTACTGGGAGTGTAAATAAAGTATTGGGAGTGTATGGGAGTGTAAATAAATGTATTGGGAGTGAAAAAAAATGTATTGGGAGTGTAAATAAATGTATTAGGAGTGTAAATAAATATATTGGGATTGTAGATATATGTGTTGGGAGTGTATGGGAGTGTAAATAAATTTATTGGGAGTGTAAATAAATGTGTTGGGAGTGTTAATAAATGTATTGGGAGTGTAAATAAATGTATTGGGAGTGTAAATAAATGTATTGGGGAGTGTAAATAAATGTATTGGGAGTGTAAATAAATGTATTGGGAGTGTAAATAAATGTATTTTGAGTGTATGGGAGTGTAGATTAGTGTATTGGAAGTGTAAATAAATGTGTTGGGACTGTAAATAAATGTATTGCGATTGTATATGAGTGTAAATAAATGTATTGGACATGTAAATAAATGTATTGGGAGTGTGTGGGAGTGTAAATACATGTATTGGGAGTGTAAATAATTGTGTTGGGAGTGTATAAAAATTAATTGGGAATGTAAACAAATGTATTGGGAATGTAAATAGATGTTTTGGGACTTTATGGGAGTATAAATAAATGTATTGTGAGTGTAAATAAATGTATTGTGAGTGTAAAAAATGTATTAAGAGTGTAAGTAAATCTATTGGGAGTGTAAACAAATGTATTGCGAGTGTAAAAAATGTATTGGGAGTGTATGGGAATGTAAATACATGTATTGGGAGTGTAAATAAATGTATTGGGAGTGTAAATAAATGTATTGGGAGTGAAAGTAAATGTATTGGGAATGTAAATAAATGTATTGGGAGTGTAAATATATGTACTGGGAGTGTAAATAAATGTATTGGGTGTGTATGAGAGTGTAAATAAATGTATTGGGTGTGTAAAAAAATGTATTGGATGTGTAAATAAATGTGTTCGGAGCGTAAATAAATGTATTGTGAGTGAAAATAAATGAATTGGGAGAGTAAATAAATGTATTGGGAATGTAAATAAATGTATTGGGAGTAGAAATAAATGTATTTGGAGGGTAAATAAATGCATTGGGAGTTTAAATATATTTATTGGGTGTGAAAATAAATGTGTTGGTAGTGTAAATAAATGTATTGGGAGTGTAAAAGTGAATTGGTAATGTAAATAAATGTATTGCGAGTGTATGTGAGTGTAAATAAATGTATTGGGAGTGTAAGTTAATGTACTGGGAGTGAAAATAAATGTATGGGAGTGTAAATATATGTATTGGGGTGTAAATGAATGTATTGGGAGTGTATAAGAGTGTAAATAAATGTATTGGGTTTGTACATAAATCTATTGGGAGTGTAAATAAATGTGTTGGTAGTGTAAATAAATGTTTTGGGAGTGTAAATTAATGTATTGTGAGTGTAAGGGAGTGTAAATAAATGTATTGAGAGTGTAAATAAATGTATTAGGAGTGTAAATAAATGTATTTGGAGTGTAAATAAATGTATTGGGAGTGTAAATATATTTATTGGGTGTGTAAATAAATGTGTTGGGAGTGTAAATAAATGTATCGGGAGTGTAAATAAATGTATTCGGAGTGTAAATAAATGTATTGGGGGTGTATGGGAGTTTACACAAAAGTATTGGGAGTATAAATAAATGTATTGTGAGTGTAAATAAATGTATTGGGAGTGTAAATAAATGTATTAAGTGTGTAAATAAATGTATTTGGAGTGTAAATAACTGTGTTGGTAGTGTAAACAAATGTATCGGGAGTGTAATAAATGTATTTGGAGTGTATTGGAGTGTAAATAAATGTATTGGGAGTGTAAATAAATGTATTGGGAGTGTAAATAAATTTATAGGGAGTGTATGGGAGTGTAAATGAATGTATTGGGAGTGAAAAAAATGTATTAGGAGTGTAAATAAATGTATAAGGAGTGTAAATAAATGTATTGGGATTGTAGATAAATGTATTGGGAGTGTATGGGAGTGTAAAGAAATGTATTGGGAGTGTGAATAAATGTATTGGCAGTGTAAATAAATGTATTGGGAGTGTAAATAAATGTATTGGGACTGTAAATAAATGTATTGGAAGGGTAAATAAATGTGTTGGGAGTGTCAATAAATGTATTGGGAATGTAAATAAATGTATTGGTAATGTAAATAAATGTATTGGGAATGTATGGGAGTGTAAATAAATGTATTGGAAGTGTAAATAAATGTATTGGGAGTGTAAATAAATGTATTGGGAGTTTAAATAAATGTATTGGAAGTGTAAATAAATGTGTTGGGAGTGTAAATAAATGTATTGGGAATGTAAATAAATATATTGGTAATGTAAATAAATGTATTGGGAATGTATGGGAGTGTAAATAAATGTATTGGAAGTGTAAATAAATGTATTGGGATTGTAAATAAATGTATTGGGAGTGTAAATAAATGTATTGAGAGTGTAAATAAATGTATTGGGAGTGTATGGGAGTGTAAATAAATGTATTGGGAGTGTAAATATATGTAATTGGAGTGTAAATAAATAAATTGGGAGTGTAAATAATGTATTGGGAGTGTATGGGAGTGTAAATAAATGTAATGGGAGTGTAAATATATGAATTGGGCGTGTCAATAAATGTATTGGGAGTGAAAATAAATGTAATGGGAGTGTAAATATATGAATTAGGCGTGTCAATAAATGTATTGGAAGTGAAAATAAATGTAATGGGAGTGTAAATAAATGTATTGGGGGTGTAAATAAATGTATTGGGAGTGTATGGGGGTGTAAATAAATGTATTGGGAGTGTATATAAATGTATTGGGAGTGTAAATAAATGTATAGGGAGTGTATGGGAGTGTAAATAAATTTATTGGGAGTGAAAAAAATGTATTGGGATTGTAAATAAATGTATTAGGAGTGTAAATAAATGTATTGGGATTGTAGATAAATGTATTGGGAGTGTATGGGTGTGTAAATTAATTTATTGGGAGTGTAAATGCATGTGTTGGGAGTGTAAATAAATGTATTGGGAGTGTAAATAAATGTATTGGGAGTGTATGGGAGTGTAAATAAATGTATTTGGGGTGTAAATGAATGTATTGGGAATGTAAATAAATGTATTGGGAGTTTAAATACATGTATTGGGAGTGTAAACAAATGTATTGGGAGTGTAATGGAGTGTAAATAAATGTATTGGGAGTGTAAATAATTGTATTGGGAGTGTATGGGAGTGTAAATAAATGTATTGGGAGTGTCACGGGCGACAATTGCTCGCTTTGTCCAACGACATCTGATTAATTTTAAATCACATTTACATTCGCCAATTTATTAAACTTTTACACACATCAAAAGTATTCCAAAAATTAAAGTGTTGAGTTTTCATTAACGTACAGTATATTACATAAATGCATTCGCTTTGCAGCACTTAACAAAACAAGGGACGGACGAATATCAACAAACTCAACTAGCTCATGTGTTGATACGCCTTTATCCGTCCTTCCAGGAATGTGAATCATTAATGGTGCCCACATATAGAGCGCGACAGCAATATGTTTACACCACTCTCCATTTACTCGTGGTCGCTCCAATAATGATTGTGTTCTCCTACAAACCAAGATTTTTTCTGATTTCTTTATCAACATGAGTGACTGCACTGTAGTATGCTCTTCTTAATTTTCTCATTTCGTATTCTTTATTCAGTAACAGTCGTATTAAAGATTCCGCTTACATGTGGGCTGTTTAAAAAAATGACTGGAAAAGTGAAAATAAAGTGAAAAATTAAAGTTCATAAAAACTCCAATGTTGTAATTTTGCTTATTGAAACTGAGTACAGAACTGAAATGATTTTTGAAATCGGTCAACTGGTTGCTGAGATATTGTCATTTGAAAAATGACAGGTGAAGTGAAAAAAAAATGTAAAGAATTTATGGTCATATAAAGTCCAAACTGGTTGCTCCATATGCTTGTGCAGTCTTTACAGTGATCAAAACCAATCAAGTAATACTCATATGTGGCTGAATAAAAATTTTATGGAGCTTTATTGACCAATATTAAATAATCACAAGAACTTTAATTTATGTGCTTAAAATACAATTATTATTGTTTGTTATTATTTAAATGTGCATTTCTGCTAAAATACATGTTGAAGCATCAAATATAAGTGCTTTAGAACTTGTGGTATCGCATCAAGATAAAAAAATTCATATTTTTAAGAAAATGTTTCACAGCCGTGTCACACTCCTGCCTTGTACTCAGAAATGTTTCACTTAGGCCATTTCTGTTGGTCACAATTTAACAAAACATGAGGAAAAAACATGCTCTTGTTTTCTTGTAAATGATATGTTGACAGAATATTGCAATATGTGCATAATGTCACACTCCTGACAAATTTAGCTGACATTTTCTGAAGGGAGCTGCAGACAAATATGATTTCAATAGAAGTGATTATATTATAATTATTGAATCCAGAAACATAAAACTTAATGATACACAAAACATTTCTTATTTACTTTTAATCTTTAAAGTCCTATAAAGCAAAGATGTATTGATTTTCTTGAGGTATTTTCTTAATATCTACCACGCTTGACTTTGTAGCATAAATTTTGATTACTTTAAGTATTATATGCTTAATTTTATCATTATTTGATGCCTAATAAATGCACATTTTACTAAAACAACACTAAAACTTGTCTTAATTCAAGCTTTTTTGTAAAATAATGGTCTGAACATATGTGATTTTTAAAAGTGTCACACTTTTTTGTCACACTCCTGACATTTTTTGCCCATTTTTTTAGAATATTTTTAACGGATGGTGCTATTTTGATGAAACTTTACAAATCTTGAGGGCATTATGAGACACCTCTGCAAAGTATGAAAATGGAAGTAACTGTTTCTTCTCTCATTTTTAGTTCATATCAGAGGTGTTGCCAAATGTTTGTTACAGTCTCGTCAATGTTTTTTTTCATTGCTTATTTTACTGTTTAATCTTGTTTGCATTCATAACAGTTTAAAATGACATTAAAGTTTATTTCTTTTAGAAACAAAAACTATTTGATATATTCAAAATAAGGGTAGGTATAAAATACGCAATGGAAAAATGGACCGCAATGGAAACAAAATACGCAATGGAAATAAAAAAAAGTATTTTTTGTAAATATTTTTGTTGTATATGAATAAATAACACTGATTGAATATTTTATAATCAAGAACATTATATTTTTAATATTAGCTATTTGTCCGGGTTTTCCATTCGGAAATATTATTGAAATACCTACTTTAAACGCTGCGCAATGGAAATTCACGTGCGCGCAACGGAAATGTACATCGAGGATGTTTTGCTTTTTTATTGTATAAGTTTGAAATTGTTCAGTAAAATTTATTTAGTTAAGAAATGAAACTGAAATCGAACATGAAACGAAATACATTTAGTAGATTGACGGTTTTAGCATATCGCCAAATGGAAGGTTACATGTACGAAATGGAAATGTAAAACTTATTTCTTCACTATTTTGAATGCATGTAGGATTAATCACACGTTCTAGTTATAATATAATGAAAGGAGTACATTTATAAATTGAATAAATTTTCATAAAAATCACATTCAATTTTGAGGCTTATTTGAAGACCGCGGTTGTGTAGATATTTCGTGCGCAATGGAAATTTTCATGTACGCAATGGAAAATGAAAATCACGATCTTCAACTAACTCTGTGTTCGCAAATGCAAATGAACACATGCATAAGCTTCAGGGCGTTAGTCAAAGAAATTATTCGTACAATTATTACTTATAACTGGAATAAAAATATGTTTCAAGACTACGCAATGGAAATGCACATGTACGCAATGAAAAAGAAATCACGATTGACGAGTGCAAACAAACAAAACTAAAATAAAGAATACATAAATTTGTAAAAAAACAGTCTTATTTCATATGTCGGGGCCTATTCAAGGGCCAGGTCCGATCATTGTAATAATAATGATCGCCCATCCGATTGTGTAGATAATTCGTGCGCAATGGAAATTTTCATGTACGCAATGGAAAATGAAAATCACGATCTTCAACTAACTTTGTGTTCGTAAATGCAAATGAACATATGCATAAGCTTAAGGGCGTTACTCTTATAAAAAATCAAAGAAATTATTCGTAGAATTATTACTTATAACTGGAAAACACCTCAATGAATAAAAATATGTTTCAAGACTACGCACTGTAAATGCACATGTACGCAATGAAAAAGAAATCACGATTGACGAGTGCAAACAAGCAAAACTATAATAAAGAATACATAAATTTGTCAAACAACAATCTTATTTCATATGTCTGCGCCTATTTAAGGACCAAATTCAACCCCAGCGAAATTAAACCATTAAACATGGGCTCTTTAAAGGAAAACACAGTTGCGCGAATTCATTCCCCCGCGAATATGTTTTTTTTTCGGGTTTTTCGCGAAAATTCGTCTCCGCGAAATACAATGATGCTTCAGTATAGATAGTCGGGACCTATTTAAGGTCCAGGTCAGACCATAATGGTTGTCCATCCGACTGTGTCTATAATTGTCGTTTTGCCTTTTTTATTGGCGTAGTTGAACGTTCTGCTCTTTTTCTTTTAACCTGGTTTGGTTTTTTCCCGGCCGTTGGAGTTTTCATTAATGTTCTGGTATGGATCGAAATTGTACTATTTAATGGTGTAATTACTGAGTTGCGCTCAACCCGGGACTAGGCGGCGAGGGTAGTACTATGCATTCCCATTACTGCCCATGAACAGGCTAAATCGAACCGAGCCTGCAGTATTTTCATATTTGTCGTGTTCGGTGTCTTTCAAATTTCCCCTTTCATCTATTTCATTAAAGTTCTGGCGTCATTACTTGAAATTACAATTCCACTGTTTTGTCGTCCTTTATCCTCGCGAAACTTTTTTCTTAAGATTCTCGTTGTTGTTCAGTTAAATTTGACCACGCGTCTATGTCTATCAGATGATGAGCAAAATCCGGCGCCAGTTTATAGTTGCCTTTATTTCTTATTGCGCGACATCGTTCGATTTTTTCTCCGTTGATCACCTCGTACAATAGTTCAATAAATTTAGGTATGTCCGTCGACTTCAAAGTTTTAAGAATATGTTTAGCGCTTTCGCTATTGTTGTTCGTCCAATTTTGTGTTATGCGATTTTTTCGCGACGGCTCAATGACATGGCTGACTAGAAGGTGTATCAGTTTATTTTCAAAGTATGGTTGGAATTTCTTGTCTGTGATATTATTATCTTTGCTGGCTATGAATTGTTTTAGGCGTTCAACTCGGGTGTCGAACAATATATTCAACCAATGCCAACATTGTCCGGTAAGTATGCGAAACTGTCTGGTATATTTCCAAACCATGTCACTCGTCTTTTAATTGTTGGGCACCTTTCGGAGGCATTCAAAGTCTGATACATCGGGTGTATTACCAGAATATGTGAATCGAGCGGCTGTGGTTCTAGAGGTATGTAATTCCTTTTTCCTGCCGTCATCTTCTCTGTGCAATATTCATTGTTTCGCTTTATTATACAAGCTAGAAAACTTAAAGAGAGATAGACCGAGGTAGGGTTCATTGTCAAAGGTTCTATTGGAAGTATATCGGTATATAACTTGTAATTGGGGAACTAATTTGCACAGCACGAATTATGTTGATATTATAATTATTGTGACGTTTCTATATATATTTATGTAAATGTATATGTTATAGAATACTACACCGCCGTGGTAACATCGAAGCATGGTAAATGCGCAAAAATTACACTACATAAAATTGCACACATCACATGTTGAGCTAGAAATATAAAGTGGCGCAAAAATGCGTGATTATATCTTTAGCGCGAAAATCTGTCCCGCGAAACATAAAGATATCACTCATGAAAACTGTGAGATAAATGAGTTTATTGAGAATCACATTTCATTCTGTTCAGGAGGATACAAATATTCTAAACTAATTTACACTTTACAATGTTCTTACTACACCAGTCATATTTTTTAAATTTCTCAGCAAGGATTCGGGATATACACTTCAAACTTGAAATATTATAAGTTACATCATTTTCACTTGTTTGTATGAAACATTTATTAAATTCTGTTCACGCGTTTAGAAAACACTTGACATTTAATCAATGAGTAAAACCAAAAGTCACAAAATTGTCGTTATATTCTCCGTAAACGAAAATTCATGTCTTATTGTTTTTTATCGATGTAGTTAGAACATTGGTTTTAAGTGTATTTATATAAAAAATAAAACACCCTTAAGAAAAAAAAGGGTTTTAGTACAAAAATGTCTGATAAAATAAACTAACAACTGTATGATATTTCCATAATAGGTCTTATCAAAATATTTCATAAGATCTCTTATCTAATCCATTATCTGTGAACGCCCTTAGACATATCAACAATCAGGGTCCAATAAACAGCTTAGCAGGATATCAATTAGGGGGGCGTCCAGTTACGATGTCAAAATAAAACGATAAATGCCCCTTTTAAGCTCCGCCCTTTTGAAAACGAAGCTAGCAAGCCGCGCCCTCTTGCCTTAATATAATAAATTCAAACACTCAATTTATCAATAATTTATAAAAGAACCCGATTTATATGTTTTATGTATCTGCAAGACAGCTAATGATGAATCAGTGAAATATATAAAATTGAATGAAGATAGAAAACTGTGTCAATTAACCATTCCAGTTTTCATACACAAATTCAAGTTTGATATCACATATATGCAGTTTCAGCATGTTTTCCATATTTTATATAATAGCACTTTATATCTAGACCCCTTAAAATACATAATAGGATTAAGCTTCTGGGATTATGCATTACTATTTTATGTGATTTTCATTTCCCAAAAAACAGATAATATTGAAATAAGCAACTAAATAATCTAGAACAAACAAATATAATTAACTTTAACATTAAAAAATTTAAGCGTTTTTGTTGGAAACAATCACAACACAATTCATTGAACAGCACTTTTTCGCTATTGAGATTTTTATAATTTTTTCCGTTATATCGATGAACGTGCAAGGAGGAGTGTAGTGGGCCCTTAAATAATGGACAATAGAAAGATAATGAAATCAGATACTGACACAGATATATCGTTATTTATTAATTATTCATTGCAAATATGACATGCAAGAACAATACAAGTGATTTTAATGAAACCCTTAAATTCGATGATTTATATCTTCAATAATAAAATTGTGTTACAAAATTTGCGCCGCCCAAATATTAAATCCTACCTACACCCCTGATAATTGCTAGTTAAATTTATTTAAATTCAAACCATTATCTACCAAATCCTCAATATAATAAATAAAGGGACCCTTAGTTATCTCCCAAATTATACATTATCACTAACGGTTCCTTTTTATAATTAATTTTGTGGTAACAAATTCTTTTATCTTTCCTAATCTGCCAGTAATCTCGGACCCCTGGTGGGAACAAAGACGCCTAGGTGTGAAATGCAACGGTGTATTTATATGGATAAGTTTCCGTTAAGCTGACATTTGAAGAACTTAGATATTTTAAAGTAGAAAATAGTTGTAGAAATGAATTGTTCCTGAAGAGAGAGAGAAAGAGAGTATGGCCGTGCAGAGATGTTCAGACTTCGACTTAAAACAACAAGTCTTTCTGGGGATTTTTAATCTTTCGGTTAATTAATTTGCTCTTTTTATGAAGTTAAGAAATTACCTAAAAGTGAATGCGGAAGTAAATCTAAAAAGTTGGTAAATGATGCTATTGCGTTATTCTTAAAATTAACTTTAGTATTTTTACATAAAATATAGAATTTGACACTAGGTATGTCCATATGGAAAGGAAGTGTCTCCGGGTCCGGGTCCGGACCTCTAGACTTTTGGTCTAGAGGTCCGGACCCGGAGACAATCCATATAGAGTTGTCTCGGGGTCCGGGAAAATAATTGTTATAGATAATATGCAGTTTATGTAATATTTTACTCAAAAAATGTTATTATTTATCATCTTATCAAATCATTAAAATGTAATTTAGGCATTAAATTTTTTAATTTAAGAATTTTATTTCAGTTTTTAAGACCAAATAATTCGACCTGTATTGCTCGTGGGAAGTATAACCAACGACACTTTCCAACTGCGGTCTAAAGTACTTTAATTGATGAGTGAAGCTGTGATTGCATATTGCGTACATGAGCATATCGTTGCTTTGTTGTATTGTCGATGATAACGATTGAAAATAATATATAATTTAATAAATAAATTGATACACAATGAAAATTTGTTTGTGCTTTTATTATGATCCGACGCTTACTGTTATTGGATTATTATACTAAACAGACCTGTGGAAAACTACAGTTAGCTAGGTATTAATTGTTATTTTCGAAGTGATCATCAAAGATGTCCAGGTGTCTTGATTGGTCCTAATTGGCCTGCTCAAAATATACCGCACAATTGAGTACTTACACCTTAATGTGAAGACAATAAGGGCCGAAGAACAGGCTTTAAATTTAGAGTTAAGCGTCTGTTGAGTTGTGTCAGTGGGAAACATGGCACACAAGTTTCATATCGGTGAACAATTCAGTGATTTTGTTTCGTTAAAAAGTAAAATTAACTTGTATCAAAAACAGAAAAACATGCAACTTTTCAAAGAGATTCAATAAATTTAAATGCTCAAAAAGCCGTGCTCCAAATAAAAAACTTAGGATTAAATACTATGAAATCATGTATAGTTGTAACAAGTTAAAAGCCAGGTGAGATGGCAAGAAGATGACCAGGTAAGTGTCCATTATTTTTTATTTGATACACGCCAACAAAAGTCGTGTGTAGTATTTAGCAATTTCATAAATACACTGCAACTCCATTATATCGCAGACCTCGGGGTCCAAGGCCGCCAACCGCGATATAAACGGAGCGCGATATAAGTAAATAATCGCTCTAAAACAAGGAGAATTCATTTGTTTTTGCTGTCAGATGCAAGTATATCGCAGTGTTGCGTAATTAACACGCCGTAAAATCTACGGGTACATCAGGGAGTACGTTCCATGCTGGACAAATGTTTCAAAACAACTTTTTTATATAATTTATTAAGTTTATTTTTAATAAAAATAAATTAATTAATGTACAAAACAAAGATCGCCGTCATCAATTTCCAACGGTGGTATAATTGTTTTCGGTACTTTCAACTGATCGACGATCTGTTGGCCAGTTATGGTCGGCGATGTTAGTTTGTCGTCATCCGTCGTTTACCAGCTTGATATGTCGATGAGTAGGTAATGTCAAAACAACAAACTGTTTTGACGTTTCCTGCTCATGCCTATTATGGTTAGCAACTTACATTAATTGTCGCTAATTTGCGGTTTGTCTCGTGAACGAAATTCTGCCAATACCGTATCTGCTTGGTGTTTTTCGCACCAATTGTTCGTCACAAAGGGGGTTTCATGTCAAATCAGAAGCAACAGAATTGAAAAAAAACGTTCATCTTTTTTCGTACGTTTGATGTTAAATTGTATCTGATGGTGAACGTGTACATCGCCTCTTAAATCCCTGCATACAAAATGTAATAAACAGCCTTCGCCGATAATGACGTAATACGACACGGAAAAAGCGTGCGTTTCGTGAATTTGTCGCCGACGTTGATTTAATCATTCGATCTTTTTTACCACCCACGAAGAATGAACAAACATAAACATTGTAAATGTACAACAAAATGGGATCCACGGACCAAGCGCGATATATTGGATATCGCGATATAACGGATCGCGATATAACGGAGTTGCAGTGTAAATCTATAAATTTAAATGGACACGGTCTTTTATATAGTAAAAAAAGTTATTCCGAATATTTTAAGCTGAATTAAATCCGCTTGAAATCAGCATGTTCCGTGGTTTATACACAGCTTACATCTTCCCAGCCATCGTCATGAATCCATACACTATAATTTGTTTATATGTTATTATACCCCCGCTTCGAAGAAGAGGGGGGTATACTGTTTTACCCTTGTCCGTGCGTGCGTGCGTCCGTCCGTCCGTTACAAAATTTTCGTCGCACTTTTCTCAGCAACTATAACATGCAGCAGCCTGATATTTTGCATGTTGCTTCATCCTATAGTCCCATATGGTGTAAAGCGATTTTATGCTCCTTGCTCATCTAATTCCTGTTTGCTGCATATTTTTAGATTTTGTTACTATAAAGGTGCATTACATAGATCAAAAGGCATGTTAAATTTCCGTCGCAGTTTTCTAAGCAACTATAACATGCAGCAGCCTGATATTTTGCATGTTGCTTTATCCTATAGTCCCATATGGTGTAAAGCGATTTTATGCTCCTTGCTCATCTAATTCCTGTTTGCTGCATATTTTTAGATTTTGTTACTATAAAGGTGCATTACATAGACCAAAAGGCATGTTAATTTTCCGTCGCAGTTTTCTAAGCAACTATAACATGCAGCAGCCTGATATTTTGCATGTTGCTTCATCCTATAGTCCCATATGGTGTAAAGCGATTTTATGCTCCTTGCTCATCTAATTCCTGTTTGCTGCATATTTTTAGATTTTGTTACTATAAAGGTGCATTACATAGACCAAAAGGCATGTTAATTTTCCGTCGCAGTTTTCTAAGCAACTATAACATGCAGCAGCCTGATATTTTGCATGTTGCTTTATCCTATAGTCCCATATGGTGTAAAGCAATTTCATGCTCCTTGCTCATCTACTTCCTGTTTGCTGAATATTTTTGGTTTTGTTACTAGAAAGGTGCATTAATGATTACATCAACCAAAGGGCATGTTAATTTTCTGTCACAGTTTTCTAAGCAACTACAACATGTAGCATCCTGATATTTTGCATAATGCTTTATCCTATAGTCCCATATGGTGTAAAGCGATTTTATGCGCCTTGCTCACCTACTTCCTGTTTACCGAATACTTAGATTTTTACACATAGATGACAAACATGCACAATTTCTGTCGCAGTTTTCTAAGCAACCATAACATGCAGCTGCCTGATGTTTTGCATATTGCTTTATCCTATAGTCCCATATGGTGTAAAGTGATTTATGCTCCTTGCTCATCAACTTACTGTTTACCAAATATTTTGATTTTTACACATAAATGACTAACATGCGCAATTTCCGTTGCAGTTTTCTAAGCAACTACAACATGCAGCAGCCTGATATTTTGCATAATGCTTAATCCTATAGTCCCATATGGTGTAAAGCGATTTTATGCTCCTTGCTCACTTACTTCCTGTTTACCGAATACTTAGATTTGTACACATAGATGACAAACATGCACAATTTCCATCACAGTTTTCTAAGCAACTACAACTTGTAGCAGCCTGATGTTTTGCATATTGCTTTATCCTATAGTCCCATATGGTGTAAAGCGATTTTATGTGCCTTGCTCACCTACTTCCTGTTTACCGAATACTTAGATTTTTACACATAGATGACAAACATGCACAATTTCTGTCGCAGTTTTCTAAGCAACCATAACATGCAGCTGCCTGATGTTTTGCATATTGCTTTATCCTATAGTCCCATATGGTGTAAAGCAATTTTATGCTCCTTGCTCATCAACTTCCTGTTTACCAAATATTTAGATTTTTTACAAATAGATGACAAACATGCAGAATTTCCCTCACAGTTTTCTAAGCAACTATAACATGCAGCTGCTTGATGTTTTGCATATTGCTTTTTCCTAAAGTCCTTTATGGTGTTAAGCAATTTTATGCTCCTTGCTCATCTACTTTCTGTTTACGGACTATTTTTAGTTTATTTTTTTACTATAAAGGTGCACTACACTATCTAAAGGGTATCTTTATCACTATATAGGTGCATTACATAAACCAAAGGGCATCTTTATTGAAAAATGCAAATTACATTTTGAAAGTAATATTTCACACAGCGGGGTATCACTAGTGAGCATGAGCTCACAGATTTTCTTGTTTGCTTTCAAGTTTGATTATTCAATTTAAGGTTAAAAGCCGCATTTCGTTTATGTGTCGCGCTGTAAACATTTTCACGAGTAGCATCCCTTTACACAACAAGCTAGCGGCGTAATATTCTATTTTATTAACAATTATTTATTTGAAGCTAAACATGTATATTTATTATAACAATACAATAACAAAAGAGGAATAGTAAAAGTTAAGATGTATAATAAAGATGAAAGGCAACAAACATCCATTTATTAAAGTTCTGTAAGTTGCATTTGGAGAGTTCTGTTGGTTACACTTTCCACGAGCAAAAAGCGAAGAATTCAGGAATTATTGGTCTTTCAAAACTGAAATAAACTTCTTATATGTAACATTTTAATGACTAAATTAATTTTTATAATTCAATAAGATGATAAATAATACCATTTTTGAGAAAATATCACAAAAACTGCATAATATCTATAACAATAATTTTCCCGGACCCCGAGACAACTCTATATGGATTGTCTCCGGGTCCGGACCTCTAGACCAAAAGTCTAGTGGTCCGGACCCGGACCCGGAGACACTTCCATATAAAAAACTACAAGAAATGCAACTCAGTAGTTGCCCAACCTCTATCGCGTTTCAAGTATGATTTTAGAGCTATGACAGCCTTTACACCTCATGATAAATTATGTCAAGATTTTTATTAAATTTTTATTGCTTGGCACTTGAGTTATTGGAGCATAAGATAGGTCATGGGTATGCAAATTTCAAATGTCAACAATTTTCTAAAACTGTGGTTAAACTTTCAGAAAACATTATCTGTGCATTTTAACATTGTGAATATTAGAGTGGGAAATCCACTGAGAATCAGCACATAACTTTTGTTCTAATCCTCGAATCTATGTTATAATTATTATAGACAAGGGATTTTTGTTAATGATTTCCCTATATAAATCTATTTGGACACTGGTCTGCAACACCGATCACCACGAAAAAAGTTATGTGCCGATCCCCTGTGGGGAAATCATAAAAGAAACTAAGACCTACAATATTTCACAGATTGGCATCTCCCTATTACTGATAATTTGAACATGGGGCTCGCAGTGATAACACACGCTGCGAGAAAACACTATGATGCATATAGTATTTATGTATATAGATCATTGAAAGAAATCACTGTATTTGGAATATATTTTTAGATTTGTATGTATGCCTACCAGAATGACTTATTCTGGAAGTGACCTTGACATTTTTAAAGACATACCAGGCTATAAAGGGATCTTAAAAGCTGTCTTGAAAAGTCAAATTCAACTGCTGGTAAGTTAACTCTTTCCTTCATATATACACCTTTATTGCATGGGCAAACAGTGTAAATCCAGATGAACCGGCAGATTGAGCTGTCTTATAAGAATCTGCACTGTTTTCAGATTGTTAGAATCCTTATCAGACTGCACACCGATGGGGTGTGATCAACATCTACACTTTTTGCTTTTGTTAATGTTTTTTTATTATTTCTGACAAAGAAGCCACCAGTTTAAATCCTGATCAAATGTCATTGATGTACAGACTGATCTAGATCTTCACATACATTGGATGCCCGTGGTATATTAGCCATATTCCATGGAGTAAATTGTTTATGTATTATGACTTCAGGTCAAACAGTTGTCTGATCAGACAGGAGAAGAATCAGTATTCCTGTCAGCCAATATCTCTGAAGGTACACTTAGTTCACTCGGATCCGAATCGGGTAAAGACTTCCTGCAAGATAACAATGATGTGAAAAAACGGTTCCTTGGATATTGTATAAAAGGTAACACATTAGCACATTGAATCTCTATTATATTCTTATTTAACCCTTTTCTCCATATATACACATTTTTAGGCATGTGCGACCAATGAAGACCCAAATCAGCCGGCACATCCGTGCCATCTAATGAGGATCTGCACTGGTCACTTTTTTGTCAGAAATAACCTAACAAATCAAAAAGTGAACAGTGCAGATCCTGATCAGATGGCACAGATGTGCTGTCTAATCTGGATCTACACTGTTCGCCCATGCAATAAAGGTGTGTCTATGGATGAAAGGGTTAACCCTTTACCACCTGGGATATGCAGGGGTTCCACTTGGCTCTGAAAGCCAAGGGTCAATGACCCTTGGGCCAAAATTTTAAAGGGTCATTTTCAAATTTTCAGGGGTCATCATCAAATTTTCAGGGTCATGTATGTGTCAATGCCGTGCGAAACCGACTGCTGCAAAGCTTTCCCTATTCATATTTGTTTAAATCTCATACTAACAAAAATTCTGTTAAAATCAATTTTACACAATCTTTATTCATAGAATATTTACCAGCCTTCACATATATTGTTGAACAATATGACAGGTAGCAAAATGAACAATGAATAATAATAAATAATATGCCACATTACTGACTGACAACTGACAAAAATCACATCACTCTGGTACAACAAGCAAAAAAATGTTTGGTGTATGCTTTAGCATGCCCGTCAAGAGCACTGTGTTGAAAGTTTGAGTTGCCGCTAGTTGAAAACGCGTTTTTCTTTTTATCATTTCTACACAAAGTACAGAACATTGCCATGATTCCATCACTGTTTGGTTCATGCGCGAGCCAGTCAAATTATGTTAGCCAATTTGAGTTAAACTTTCTCACAACTTTTTTAGAAGCACTCGAGAAAAAATTCAGTCGAATCAGCTGTTTTATTTCTTTTTACGCGAGTACCGGTCAAACTCTCGAAATCGAATTTTGCGTCAAACATTCGAATCCTCAACGGGTCCCTTTAGACCGCCAGACATGAATGGAAATAAGCTGGTCTGAGCCTTTTTTCGCGATGCATAAATCGAGATTACCGAGGAATATTAAACTACTTTGAAATTCAGTTGCAACGTTACACATCTATAAATTTGTCCAATTACGATCTCAAAGACAAAAAATCCATTTACCCTTTATGCCGTTATCTGAAAACGTCTGATGATTTAACTCGCCGATAATCCTGTCTTCACTCGACAAATCTGATTAAACCAATTAACCTTTCATGTTTCTATAATTGTCCCATCATCAGTGATCATAATATACAGGCGCGCGTGAAGTATCGATAATTTGCTTACACATCAATTAACTTTCTAACCACAGGTGTGTTGAAACGTTTCAGTAAGCGAGACTGATTATTGGTAAATCGGCGTTTACGGTTGGCCAGTTGTGATTGCGTTAGGCGGGATTTCTATGTTATTTTTGATTTGATTGACGCACAGGTCGAATTCGCCCCGGGTCATGATGACGCATGCTCCAGATGTACGACGCGTCAATTTGGCGTATTTTATAAATCTCCCGGGTCAAATGGAACCCCTGGATATGGCTGTTATCACATGGGCGAACAATGTTGATCAATCAGCAAGTTTGCTCACTCTTATTAGGATCTAAACTGTTGGCTTTGATTCATTAGGTTATTGCTGGCAAAGAAGCAAACATCGTAGATCCTGAACAGACAGCATGGATGTGCTGGCTGATCTGGATCTACACTGTTAGCACATGCAATAAAACTCATATATAAATATGAAGTAATGTGCTAATACAGTAAAGATGATTGCAGTAAAGTCTGATTTCACAACATTATGAATTTTACATGTGTTCCATTCACATGTTCATAGTGACATTAATTACCATTATTAAGATAATTAGCAAGCATGAGTTAACAACAAGGCGCTCACCTTACTGTTGCTTACAACATTTCTAGCGAGTGTCTGTCAGCAACCTTAAAATTCCCAATTCCGCTGTAAAAACGAACGCATGTGCGTAATTTATTGATTTTTCAATGTCATTCATGTACCTTCTACTGTATACTTTGTAAGTTATTAACCGAGCATGAGGATATGACGATATTATGCGGTACTTTAATGTGTTTTGATAAGATCATCTTGCTGTCAATTAAATAAACTGTTGATTTCAGTTTTCATAGTTTCGGCTAACTGATTAACACTACAGAAATAATAAAATTTTTAGTTGAAGGTCTTACAACATCGGCAAAAAAGGGCTTTTAAATAAAGGAAAGTAATAAAAACCCTACAACAGTTTGCCATTTTATACAGGGACAAAGTTATTTAAAGCGTGGAAGCGAAAAGTTTCTTAAAACATGAACACAGCAATTGTGTTGTTTTTGTTGAAATTGTATATAATCCTATCTATAGTAATAAATATGTTACCGATTATAAATTAAAAATCCTGGTAGCCCAGTGGGCAACCAAGTAATTTTTATCTCCCATTGATGAAATCAGGAGGGGGATATTGTTTTGGCGTTGTCCATCCGTCACACTGTCACACCGTCACGCTGTCCGTCCGAACTTCGTTTTCGCGCTGTTTCTCTGCAACCACTGAATGGTTTTCAACGAAACTTTGTGGGAACCATCAGTACCGTAAAGAGATGCGCATTTCGTCGTCTTGTTCCGGTCAGACCATTGAACACAGAGTTATGGCCCTTTGATAACCTATGCATTATGCATATAGAGCAGTATTCGTTTCCGCGCTATTTCTCTGCAACTGTTGGATGGATTTCAATGAAACTTTCTGGGAACCATAAATACCAAAAGGAGATTTGCACATCATTGTCTTGTTCCAGTCAGACTGTTTAACACAGAGTTATTGCCCTTTGATAACTTATGCATGATGCATATAGAGCAGTATTTGTTTCCCTGCTATTTCTCTGCAACTATTGGATGGATTTCAATGAAATTTTCTGGGAACCATCAATACCAAGACGAGATGTGCATATCGTCATCTCGTTCCAGTCAGGCCGTTGAACACAGAGTTATGGCCCATTGATAACTTGTGCATTATGCATAAAGAGCAGTATTTGTTTCAGTGCTATTTCTCTGCAACTGCTGGTTGGATTTCAATGAAACTTTCTGGAAACCACCAATACAGAGAGGAGATGCGCATATCATTGTCTTGTTCCAGTCAGACTGTTTAACACAGAGTTATGGCACTTTGGAAACTTATGCATTATGCATAGAGAGCAGTATTCGTTTCAGCGCTATTTCTCTGCAACTACTGGATGGATTTCAATGAAACTTTCTTGGAACCATCAATATCAAGAGGAGATACGCATATCGTTGTCTTGTTCCAGTCAGACCTTTTAACACAGAGTTATGGCTCTTTGATAACTTATGCATTATGCATATAGAGCAATACACTTAACAGCTTTTCTAACTCCACATTTTCATCTTTCATTATCTTTTTATTTAAAGTATTAATTTTATCAGTTTTCGTCTACCGTCATAAAAAGGGTGCGACACGGTGAACGGTTTGTTTATGCAAATGTGAAGGAACGTGACCATTTTCAAGGGGTTCAGTCATGATATTGGCAGCAGTCTCACTTCATACTTAAACGCCAGTAGTGGTGGTCCGAGGTAGGATGAACGCTCAGAGCTATCAAAATGACATTCTTACCGCTGTTGATATTCCTCACATACAACAGCACAGGGGAATGGAGTTCATGCATGACCATGCTCCATGTCACTCAGCGGCTAGCACCACAGATATTAAGGTTATAAAAATGTGACATTTGATTTTACGGGTATTGCTGTTAAAAAGGTGTGGTTCATCTTTTTATGACTTGATCATTATTATTTAATGATTTTATGGAAGGAAATGGTGAATTAAAATTGTGTAAAAATTTCATTGTAAAATTTTATTTTTTGAAAGAGATATTAGCCAAAATACAATTGTGGAATTAGAAAAGCCGTTCAGTATATTTGTTTCCGTGCAATTTTTCTGCAACTTCTGCATGAATTTCAATGAAACTTTCTGAGAACCATCAATACCAAGAGGAGATGCCCATATCATCTTCTGTTTCCAGTCTGGCCATTTAACACAGAGTTATGGCCCTTTAATAACTTATGCATTATGCATATAGAGCAATATTTGTTTCCGTGCTATTTTTCTGCACTTCGCATGGATTTCAATGAAGCTTTCTGAGAACCATCAATACCAAGAGGAGATGCACATATCGCCGTCTTGTTCCAGTCAGACTGTTTAACAGAGAGTTATGGCCCTTTGATTACTTATGCATTATGCATAATATTCGCTTCTGCGCTATTTCTTTGCAACTACTAGTTGGATTTCAATGAATACCTTTAGAACCAGCAGGAGATGCCCATATTGTTGTCCTGTTCCAGTCAGACCCTTTTAACACAGTTATGGCACTTTGATAAGTTATGTATTATGCATGTAGAGAGGTATTTGTTTCCGTGCTATTTCTCTGCAACTACTGGATGGATTTCAATGAAACTTTATGGAAACCATGTATACCAAGAGAAGATGCTCATATCTTTGACTTGTTCTGGCCTGACCATTTAACACAGAGTTATGGCCCTTTTATAAGTTACATGTATGCACTATGTATATAGAGTAGTAATCGTTTCACCGCTATTTCTCTGCAACTTCTGCATGGATTTTTATTAAACATCATGCTATTTTTTTACTACTGCGTTCTTAATTTCAACAACTTGAAAACTTTACGTCTTATTCTTACATTCTGGTGAGCTGACCAACCCTTTTCACCATCTGAAGTTTTTTTTCACTGTTTTTTCCATGATAAATATCTAAATAAAGCCCTATGTCTTCAGTTGTTGTGTTAGTTACATGTATTACCAGTACTTGGCGGGGGATATTAATTCAACGAATTTGCTTGTTTAAAGTAGACATGGAGCCCTTCGGGCTCCACACACTTTAAACAACCCAACTGTTTTCCATACCCAAATTTAATGAAAACCATCAAATATTGATTCAGTCCTTAAATGCAAACAATGCTCACATAAAGTTCATAATGCAGTGTAACCAGAAACTGTTGCAATCATCTTTAACACTTTACATGATATATAAACCTTTGTTGCATTGGTGAACAGTGTAGAACCTGATCAGCTGGCAGCATCTACACTGTTCACTTGTTAATTCATTAGGTCATTTCTGACCAAGATGCTACCAGAGCATATCCAGATCGGTAGCACAGCTGTGCTGGCTGATGTGGTCTACACGGTCACATACACATTAAAACACATATACATGTATAATTTAATGAGTAAATGTTGCTAAAGTATGACCAGTGTATTTCAAGGGTAAAATAATTATTTACTTAATTAATGCAATTATTGTCATTATTCTTGCAAGAATTGACTATTTTTCTTAAATGCACCTAAATTCTCCTTCCTGCATCAAAATGACTCAAACTCAGAATCAGGTGTGAAAATCCAAGTTTGCTCACATCAGAATCTTCATCTATTGATATCCCTGTCAAAACCATGATACAAATCAGTTCAGTAAAACCCGGCATTAAGACCACCCAGAAATTAAGACTGCCTCAGTAATAAGACCACTAGTTTTTAATCCCATTTTATAGTTTCACATTAATTTCTTCCCAGAAATAGTGACCAATCCACTAAAAGACCAAAGGACTGGTGGTCCTAATAGCAGGGTTTCAATTTAATTGTTACTTACCTATCCTTTAAACTATCCTGGAGGAGATAAGAATTATATTATATTGAGACATCAACTCTTTATTAGACATTTGGGCCACAGGCCTTCTATATTTATTAATGTTAAAAAACGTCTACATTTTCTTTCTTTAACACTATACACACAAGAAACAATGTTACTTACCTGTTTTACAGGGCATCAACAAAAGAAATCTGGGTTAGTCTTGGTTTCTACATCTCAGCATGTTACGCAGCCGTCTACAACCGGATTTTCCTCTAATAGAAAGCCATACTTCCGAATGCAGCGGAGAAATACAAGAATCCGCTCAACCGGCAAACCATTGGCAAAGATTTTGCCCAAGAATGTAACAGTTTTTAAAAATATCGAGGAACCTTTTCCAAATTTTTACGGAAGTCGAAAGCGTGTTTACCAAGCGAAACCTCTAGATTTTCAAGATAACACATCAAGCTCTGGTCAAAGTTCATTCATAACAGAACAAGGTCAAGGTCATCTAGTCAAACAAGAGGACCAGTCTACTGGTGAAAATGGGAAGCCTGGATCCAGTGTGGCTCAAAAACAGGAACTTGATTCTGAAACCAGTCCAGAACAGGAAGTGAAAATCAAGGTGGAGCCTGAAGATGAAATTGATGAACCAGAAAATATGAAACTTACTGAAATATCAGAAGATGTCCAATCATTCTCAGATGGGATGGTTCACCATCAGTCACCAAATGTTACCATGGAAACAGATGGGCATTTGAATGATGAAAACCAGTCGTTTGGTATGTAAACTGATAAAAAAAGTTTTGTAAGTTTATGTGCCCAAACTGTTTTGCAAGTTAGGTTAATCGAAAGAAAAATATAAATAATATATATAATTATGGCTTATTTACAAACATCTGAAACTAAAAAAAAGATTTTACTCAAATAATTCAAAACAGTGAATCAGTTATAGTTACTATATCTCGATCCGCTATATCGCCAAATCCAATATAATGCAGTCGACCTGTGGACCACGTTTTTTTCCCAATAAGTAATAGTACAAATCTATCCACGACCATTTTGCATAATGGAAAGGGAAAAAGGGAAGTAATACATGTAATAGCTTTAATAACACGTAAATCGATAAAGACAATGACGGTCATTCAGTAATGTACCGAGAATGGTTGAAAAAAATGTTTTTTGTTTCTTAAGGATCTGTTTATTATTGTTTACTAGGTTTCTTTAATAAGCAAACTCTCATAAAACTGTTAAATTGCTGTAACAACACTAGGTCACCTAATCAAGGATGCTAAATGGTTACTGAATGGTTGTCTTTCGCACCTACTGTCGATAAAATGATAAATGTGTCTGATGTTGTTAATTGGCTTCTAATTTGAGAAGTTCATGTCTAAATTTGAGATGTGTTGAGAATCTGTTTTCATTCTAGACAGCGTACATGTCTTACAAATACATGTAGTTCCGCATAAAAAGATTAACCCGCAGTATAAACGTTAGAGAGTTAAACTCACATTGTAGTAAATTTTATCGCGAGAAAAAACAACAACATGACAACAAAATCATTTATTTTCAAATACCGATAAAACATAATGATAACTGTGTATGTGTATTATAATGCTTATCCAGGGTAACATTACATCCGCTATATACGGACTTATGATTAGTGTAAGTTCCTTTGTCCCCCGAATATCGCGGATCCGATAATAACGTGATTTGAGGGTCTGGACCGCACGGAACACTTTATATTGGATCTCCGCTGTAGTAATAATATTATAATGATTCCCAGAAGATATGAGTGTATCCATGGAAAATGACGTCTTCCTTGAATAGTTGTATAAACAATGTTAATTATTATGCATTTCACTGAGATAAACATACATTTTATTTATTTTTATACAATTTAGTTAAAATGTGTATCAAAATTATCAAATGTTTAGTAGAAAAATGAAACCTAAAGTTGCTTTCTAAAACTAGAGAAAACTGAATATTTTTACGTGGTGCGGCACTTAAAATATACTTCAAATTCTTTTTCAGAATATGTTTTAGACCAAGACAATGCAGGGGAGATAATAACACCCTGGAAGCCAGAGGAAAATAGAACCAATCATATTTCTTCGAAACGTAAACAGACTCTACCAACTCGTAAACAAAAAAATAAAGAGGCATGGAGCCAGGATGATGAAGCTGCAGGGAACCAGCCTGGTCAAAGTTACCCAGATAAGAGCACAGGCCAGAAACCAAACATTGATTACATGTATTCTTACATGTATGCAGACAGTGGAAAGCCGGGTTCAAGCAGAATGAGTCAGCAAAATGTAAGTGTTCCAAGGGAGATAAGTCCGTTAGGTCAGAGTGTTTATGGACCAAATATACCCGCTTTTCCAGGATATCAAAGTTCTCAACCAATCCAAGACTGCACATTAGATTACTCATTGGATAATGGACCAAAAAACAGCCTTGCTTACAACCCAAGAATTAGCGAGGACAGCTCGATAACTACCAACAGTGCTGGTTTAAATTGGACCGAAGAAAGTATTCCGAACTTGTCTCCAAACAGTGGTTTAAAGACATATATGAAAACCCCACCAATTGATGGACTCTTCGTGACAAGGGGCGAGGGAAGGTATGAAAAGCTCATAAAATGTGAAGAATGTGGAAAAGTTTGCCGCACAAGCAACATGGCCCGACACAAGAAACGATATTGTACATCCATTCCTGTTGAAGTCCGAAAGAAACAAGGTCGAAGCAAGGATAATACATTAAACGACAGCCCAGATAGAATATATGTGGATAATCCAGAAAATAATGGGGTTAATTTTGATATGTATATAACAGGAGAGCTTGAAGATGGTGCTTTTAATGAAAGGGGAAGTAACTTTGCAGTGGAATCGGAGAGTTCCTTCTCAAATTTGAAAAAGGGAGATAATCTTTCCCAATGTAAAACATCAAATGTGAAACATTTGGATGCTGGTAACGAATCTCAAGGACATGTTTCCGTGAAAATAGAACCCTCAGATTTTGAAGAAATGCATTAACTTTTTGCTCCATTTGTTCTGGATTTATCATTTGTGCGAACAGTCTGATCAGGATCTACACTGTTCACTTTTTTTACAGAAACAACCATATAAAATACTATAAATCCCCATATGAACAGCATCTACACTGCTTGCTTTTTTGTTAGAAAAAACCTTATGAATCAAAAAGCAAACAGTGTAGATCTTGATCAGATGGCATGGATGTGCCAGCAGATCTGAATCTAAACTATTCACCCATTTATAACGGCCATATTTCATGGAGTAAAGGGTTAAAACCTGGCTCCAAGATTATAAAACTGATCATGGAAACCAGTCTCAAAACTCAAGCATCTGATCGGCTGAAATATCGACTGATTGCCATTTCAGCCAATCAGATGCTTGAGATTTGAGACTGGTTTCCATGATCAGTTTTATAACCTTGGACCTGCTGTTGATCAGTATGATTATAGGCATTCAGTGGAAAAATCTCAAATGCTAAACATTGAATAGTTGTTGTGTGTTCTAGAATGACTGACCAACTTAAGGTGACAAAATATCAAGGTGAAAAATGTCGGAAAATGTAGGTATTTTCCATGCCAGTGATATTTAAAGGTAAATTCTGGCAAATAGTGACAAATAGTGGTCAAGTCAAATGTTGTATTCAATGAATTTTACTACAGGAAAAAATTGATTTCAGTTTATTTTCAAGGGTCAGATAAATACTTATTTCATATTTAAACTGCAATATATATAACATTTAACTATTTCTTGCAAAATTATAGACTTTTCTCGCAATCATCTCTAAGCTTATACAGTGTTTTTTGTGTCGCCTGCGATAGCAGGAAGACACATAGGGATCATATTGTCCGGCGACGTGGTCGTCGTCGGCAGTGCCGTCGTCCAGTAGTCGCTCAACTTTAATATGAAATTTAAAGTTGCCTATAACTTTGAAAGTACTTTCAATATATCAACTGCATCAACATAGCCATTTCTTGCACACATAGCCATCTCTTGCAAAAAGAATGATAACTCCTATTTCAGTATTTTTTGAGTTATGCCCCTTTCAAATGACTTTAATATGGGGGAACTTGATGTTGCCTATAACTTTAAAAGTACTTGTCTTATAAACTTCATACTTGGAATATACCATCTGCATGAACTAATCCATTTTTGTGTCGCCCTTTCGAAGAAATGGCGATACATACGATACATAGGGACCGCTTTGTCCATCCGTCCGTCGGTCCGTCACGAAAACTTAACGTTGGCTATAACTTTGCCATTTCTTATAATTTCTTTATCAAACTTTCAAATGATATTGCTTATGACAACATGCTCGAGATGATGCCAAATTCTCATGGTCAAGGTCACATTTGATGGAGTTATGCCCCTTTCTGTACTTGGATTTTTACACGAAAACTTAACATTGGCTATAACTTTGTCATTTCTTAATATTTTTCATCAAACTTTCAAATTATATTGCTTATGAGAACATGCTCGAGATAATGCCAAATTCTTAAGGTCAAGTCACATTTGATGGAGTTATGCCCCTTTTTGTGTCGCCCTTTCAAAGAAATGGCGATACATATGGACCGCTTTGTCCGTTTGTCGGTCCGTCACAAAAACTTAACGTTGGCTATAACTTTGCCATTTCTTAATATTTCTTTATAAAACTTTCAAATTATATTGCTTATGACAACACACTCGAGATGATGCCAAATTCTCAAGGTCAAGGTAACATTTGATGGAGTTATGCCCCTTTCTGTACTTGGATTTTTACACGAAAACTTAATGTTGGCTATAACTTTGTCATTTCTTAATATTTTTTCATCAAACTTTCAAATTATATTGCTTATGACAACATGCTCGAGATGATGCCGAATTCTCAAGGTCAAGGTCACATTTGATGGAGTTATGCCCCTTTTTGTACTTGGATTTTTACACGAAAACTTAACGTTGGCTATAACTTTGTCATTTCTTAACATTTTTACATCAAACTTTCAAACTATATTGCTTATCACAACACGCTCATGATGATGCCAAATTCTTTGACGGAGTTATGCCCCCTTTTGTACTTGCATATTTATTCCGACATAGCACCAGAGGGCAACACAAGTGTTCAGCTGAACACCCGTCTAGTTGTACTTGGATTTTTACACGAAATTTATTCGACATAGCACCAGAGGGCAACACGAGTGTTCAACTGAACACCCATCTAGTTGTACTTGGATTTTTACACGAAAACTTAACATTGGCTATAACTTTGTCATTTCTTAATATTTTTACATCAAACTTTCAAACTGTATTGCTTATCACAACACGCTCATGATGATGCCAAATTCTTTGACGGAGTTATGCCCCCTTTTTTACTTGCATTTTTATTCCGACAGCACCAGAGGGCAACAAGAGTGTTCAACTGAACACCTATCTAGTTGTTATCAAGAATGATAACTCCTTTTTACTATTTTTCAACAAATGTCCCATTTAAATGACTTTAATGTGGTACTTAACATTGCCTATAACATAAAAGTACTTGTCATGTTTACTTGATATTTGAAATATTTTATCTGCAGTAAAAAAGCCATCTGTGACACTGAGAATGATAACTCCTCATTACACATGTTTTTAGTAATGCCCCTTTCAATTAACTTTAACCTGAAAGTTAATTTCCTATAACTTGAAAAGTACCGGTACTTGTTCTTTTGACACAATATATGGCATCTGTTTCAATATAGTTATATCTGTTATGAGTTGTGCTCCTTTTAATGATTTTTATCTGAAACTTAATTTTGCTTATAACTGGAATATATAATAAAGATAATAACTGATCTTTTAAAATTATTTTTGTAGTATTGCAATGCAACTTGAATTACATCTTTTTATCATGTATGATAAAACATAGACCTACATTTCAACTTTTCGCAAGCAGGCAACACGTGTTCGGCGGAACACCAAATTCGAGTTTAACTTTTGGGTGAATGCCTCCCTTCCCCTGGACCAGTGAAATAAGCATGTGAACGAGCTAAATGGGGAACACTTTTTAGCATTAGAATGAGTTAATAAGCACTATTTAAGGATAGATATTAATGAGTTATTATTAGTAAGAAGTATGTCAACATGATGCTTTATTTTCCATTACTCAGAAAACAAGTTTCACTTAATGTAGTTTAATGATTTCATATTTTATTTGGGTGGAGAAAATTTCCAGAAAGTTGAGGTAAAATATATACTCCGCAAGGTGGGAAGTATCCAACAATAACAACAAATATTTTGAATTAAGAAAATAGTAATAATTTAGTGCAGTCAGAAGTTCAAATTACTTTGCATCTACTAAATTCCCTGCATTACGAATATTTATGTCCATAATTTGTTAGATATTATTAAGTCATTATTGGTCAGTCAGTATGGTGCACACTATACTAAAATCATGTACATGAAAACACTGTGTTTATTAGTTTTTAACCAAATGGACTTTTATACGACACAAACCATGCGGTATCTAACCCAATCTAATTTAAGGGTTGGAGTTGTTCTCACAAAAACAAGACTAAAATCATGTAAACACTGAATTTTTTAATAGTGTTTTTATGCCTTCAACATGAAATGGCGGAAGGGCATATAGTGTTCACCCTGTCCATGTGTCTGTGTGTGTGTATGTTCGAAAATCGTGTCCGCTCTGTAAGTTTGTTATTTCTTATTGGATTTTAAAATAACTTGGTATAAATGTTCACCATATCAAGGCGGTGTGTCATGTACAATGCCCATGCCTGTAGGTTCAAGGTCAAGGTCAATGTTACTAAAAATAGAATTTTCTTGTTCAGGCTATAACTTCTTTATGAATGAAGGATTTTCAAAATAACTTGGTACAAATGTTCAGCATGACAAGGTGGTATGTCACGTACAATACCCATGTCTGTAGGTCCAAGGTAAAGGTCACTTTTACTAAAAATGGAATTTTCTTTTCCGGGCTGTAAGTTTGTTATTTCTGTAGGTCCTTAAAAAGCACATAACTGTGATGTTAGTGAACAATAATATTGGTATGATATTGAACCCTGATAATACGTCAGTACCCCTTCTTTAAAAAGTGGTCTTAATAGTGTGATGGTCTTATTATCAGGGATTCTGCACGTGTTGATTGTAATGTGATACAATGATACAGAATGATTATTAATAATAATAGCTTACCTTACCCCTAGTTTTTTAAGCACTTACCTTAAATAGAAAATGGTAACTCAATGCTTAAAAATGTTAATGTTTTGAAGGGGAAATAAAAGCTTTGCAAAATATCAATGTATGTTTAAAATATTTTCATCGCATTACCACCAACTTCTTCACAGACATTTCCATTAATATGAGAAGACAACAGTGCCGCAGATACAAATAATTTACTTGACCATTCTTATAATTACTCGCACATCACTGTCTTTGAAATTCTATTATTACCATCAGTGCACTTCAGTGTCTGATAACAATGCGTAGCGGGGGGGCATCGGTGTCCTATAGATAGGTTTCTAGTTTTTTTATCAGGTAGATGTCTAGGCGACACAAAGCATGTGGTTTATCAGGTAGATGTCTAGACGACACAAAGCATGTGGTATCTAACCTGATCCTACTTTTGGGTTGATCAGTGGATCTTACACACACTAGACTAAAATCTTGTAAACATTGAAATTTTTGTGGGTTTTTTTACCAGGTAGATGTTTTATACTACATGAAACACATGGTATCAAACCAAGCCCAGTTTTTGGGTTGTTCAGTCAATCATACACACTCTAGACTAAAATCATGTAGACATTGAAATTAAATGGATATGGGTTTTTTATCAGATAGATGATTTATACAACACAAAACATGTGGTATCGATTTTCGGATTGGTCTGTCAATCTTATACACATTAGACAATAAATAGTGTAAACATGGAAATTTCTTATTACTGTAAAATATCTTTTAAACACCCCTGGGGGCATTTACATTTTCTGAAAGGGGATGGGGGGTGCTTATTATTTATATTTATTTTATATTAATATTACATTCTGAATCATATTGGATAATAAATATAGGTAAACTCATTTTTTCTCTTAAAATATGGGTGGGCGTTAAATAGGAATTTTACAGTTGTATGATTTGAATTTATCAATGGCATGACACAAAACACATGGTTTATACACAACCCCTATATTTATTTTTGTTAACATGGCTGGTTCTCCAGGCAGACAGAAAAAAACTTTATGTCAGGCATTGCAAATAAAGCTTGTTAGTGTTTTGAAATAGCAATGTATTTATTTTAAGTCTTAATACATAACTTTTTTCGGTGCAATAATATTAATTTATGTTGTTTTGAGATTTTAAGCTTTGCTTTCTGATGTATTTTACTGAAGTTTGTTTTGCTTAGCTTTACATTACTATGTTATTAAATTAACTGTTAACCATTTACTCTGTATACCATAAAAAAAATTAAAATGCCCCAGGGGGCCACTTATAATTTAAAGTAATGATTTTCATTATAATTTTAGATTTTGAAGAATATTTTATAATAAATATGGATCAACTCATTTTTTCCCTAAAAATAACAAGGGGGGCATTTAATAGGGCAGCAGCTTATAAAAAGAATTTTATGGTATATGCATTTTATTACATGTAGATCCATTTAAGCTTTGCACTGTTTGATTCTTGGTTAGAAATAACCTCACAGATATAAAGTGAACAGTTTAGATCCTGATCAGATCCTGTTCTTGATCTACACAGGTCATACTTGCAATATAATGCATATATATAAAGTAATGGGGTAATAAACAGAAAATTGAAAACTGATTTACTGTCAATATCCCACAAATAAATGCAAACACCAAATTTTAGAGGTGTTTTAATTTCTTGAATCGATTAACCCTTTACTGCATATATTCCCCTTTTTGTGTGATGTGGCGTGTGTGACCAGTGTAGATCCAGATCAGTTGGCACATCCATGCTGTGTGATCAGATTGGTCACTGTTTGTTTTTTGGTCAGAAATAACCTAATAAATCCAAAAGCAAATTGTACAATTCTTGATCAGATGCCACAAATATGCCAGCAGATCTGGATCTACACTGTGCCCCCATGCCATTGAAGGGGTATATATGGAGGAAAGGGTCAACAGATGTACAATTTTTATTGCCCTTCTAGTAAAAAGAAATGTTCAATAAGGGGTTGCATGCAAGACTGTCATAAATAAATTGTAATAAAGTATAAAGTTATAACATTCTTGCATCTAAAGAAAGTATTGAAATTATGCAAGGCTCCTGGTGGTTATCTTTTGATAAACAATCATGCACTGACAGCAGTATATCCATTTGGACCATTTCCTCCATATATACACCTAAAGACGAACAGTGTATATCCCGATCAGCCAATACATACATGCTGTCTGATCAGGATCTACACTGTTTGCTTTTTTATGCCCCCGCCATGATATGTCGAATGGGCATATAGTGTTCACCCTGTCCATGTGCTAGTGAGCCGGAGTGTGTGTGTATATTCGATAATTGCAAAACTGTGACCGCTCTGTAACTTTGATATTTCTTATTGGTTTTTAAAATAACTTGGAAAAATGTTCACCATATCAAGACAGTGTGTCATGTACAATACTAATTTCTATAGGTCCAATGTCAAGGTCACTGTTACTAAAAATATAATTTTCTTGTCTGGGCTGTAACTTCATTATGAATGGAGTGATTTCAAAATAACTTGGCACAAATGTTCACCAGCAAAAAGTGTCGTGTACAATACCCATGCCTATGGTTCAAGGTCAAGGTCACTGTGACTAGTCTCCATTTTGGCACATGCAATATAATGCCTGTATATGGAGGAAAGGGTTAATGGATACATCTTTCATTACATGGGCAACCTGTGTTGATCCAGATCAGCTTGCACCTTGGTGCTGTCCAATTTGACAAAGGGGTCATCTGTCCCCAAAACTGAAACCTATACTAAGTCTAGTGACTAGTCTCTATTTCAGCCTATCAGATGCTTGAGATTTGAGACCTGTCTCTTATTTCAGTTTTATGTTTTGGGGCCATAGACCATTCACCGATTTCAGTAGTTTGCATGACAAAATCTGAACTTTTCAGGGTTCTCTTGGTTGTTAGTTGTTTGTGGTGCCATATTGTTGAAATTGTTTTGCTCTTACTCCATAGATGTGATATTTATTGCATTGGCAAACAATGTAGATACTAATAATACATATTATTTGAGTGTTGTTGATTTTAATTAAAATCTGTCAGAAAATGATGTAAACATTGAAATATACCTGTTTTTATCCAATTAGGCCAGAGAAAATAAAAATATTAGATTCTCATCCAGATTTTGGAAAAAAAAGGGGAGGGGGGCACTTTTTAATTTTAATTTTTTATTAACGAAATACTTAAGAAGGTATTTCGGGATGGTCTTAAACCCGTTCTGTACGGAACAGAATATGTTTCCATTTTTTTACCAATAATTTTTTTGGGGGCGGGTGGTTTTGGACAGGGGCTGGCGGGGATGAGAATCTAAAATATTTTTTTCTCTGGCCTTAGGCATGTGCATATACGCCTTTCCAATAAACAGTTTCGCAGTCCTGTACGAGTTACTTCCCGCGACCGAAAATCAATCCAAAACGAGGCTCTGCAGGATAGCTGAACGATAGGGCTAATGGCTTAAGCACATAATAGCTAACCTTATCCGCTATATTGCAGGTCTGCGTTCGTCGCCGGCGGTGAAAAAATAAGTTGCTGGTCTGTTATTTTAGCCAGACCTTTTACGTTTACTATTTGTTAGATATTTAGATTTTTAATGATATAAGAACATGTACCATTCTTGTTGATAGTAGGCAGTACGAAACGCAATTTGGACAAACATAAGCATTAATTTTACCAATTATGTACAACAATTTCTTCTTTATATCTTATATATTTTAATATATTTTACTGGTGTAAATGTTGCAAATTGCTAAGGCTAGTAATGCGCTATTATCCGGAAATCGTGATATGTCAACATCTGGTTACATGATCTGTAGACAAAATTTTTTGAAAAAATACAATCTGAATTTGTTGATACTTACACATTTGAACAATAGAATTGTCCTAAAAAATTAAGGCGTTTATGGTCAACGTGTAAATAATTTGAATATTTAAAATGTTACGTATACTTCACAACCAAATATGATAATCTAGTTGTTTGTTGTAGAAGTATCATTCGTAGAATAAAATCCAAGGATTTAGATGCCGGCTTCCAAAAAGATGAGAATATTTATATCACAATATGGTTGCATATCCAATTTAGATTTCGTAGGTTTGACAGATTGTAATTTTGGCATAAAAGCCCAAACTCTTAATTAAACATAATATAACATGTTTTGACAAGATTTTGTTTCTTATTGACGGCTTTTGTTTCTATACGTGTCATAATGTTGATTAAGAATCCATTTAAGTGCTAAATCAAATATATTTGCTGGCACATCCAGTAGTTAAAGGACTCCGAAACACTTAAGAATTGGGAGGTGTAGATACCTTGCAAATAGAAATTACACAATCTCTATTGGTCAATGATATCTGCCCCTTTAAGTAATTGACAGATGACCCCGCGTGCGAGACAGTTTGACATGTTTATGGCATGCCGCCTTCAAAATCAATCGCCGCCGACATAATCACAACATGATGTCAGTAGTTGAATAGACACGCTAATCCGGAAACGAGACTCAATTAAGCCGTGAAGAGAACTGCGACTGTCTGTTAGTTCAAGTCGTTTAGTGTCTAATGCGAGGAATAATGAATTGACACTTTTAGTCAGAAACCTGATTGTTTTATAAATTATTTTCAAAAATATAATGACGCTGATGTATTATTACTAATTCAAAGAGAAAATATATTTTTCAAAAAAGAATTTTATGATAAAAAAGAAAGTTGTAGGTGCATATTCCCTTTTACGTTATTACAGCGAGCAATCATTTATCCTGTAAAGCAGTCACGTGACCGGACAGGGGAGGTAACCAAATAAATTCATCGAATTATTGGAAAGGCGTATAGCTTATGTCTTCACTGTTGGATATGTAACTCTTTTGGATGTGCAGCTGGATCTACACTGGTCACACACCCGTAAAAACGCATATGTATGGAAGAACGGGATAAGATATTCAATGGTTTGATTTCACTGGTCTTTGATTTTTCACACTTACCATAGCATGAAATATGCAAATATATATACCCCTGTAAAATATTATATCACTGTAGATTTGAAGTAAATCATGTAAAAATGGATTATGTTATGTAAATATGCGTTTGGTAATGTTAAAGTTGTGATATGTTAGGGAAATATGCAATATGACATAAATGAGTAGTATGTTATGTAATTGTACAGTTTGTTATGCAAATATGCTTTATGTAAATGTGGTTATGGTTATATCTGTGTGTGAAAGCAGGGTCCTTCAGTATAGATACTGTTATCATTGAACCCTTTACTCCATAGATACTCCTTTATTGCTTGGGTGCCAGCACATCAGTGCCATCTGATCAGGATCTACACTGTTCGCTTTTTGATATTTGGTAATTTCTGACCAGTGCAGCAACCAGTGCAGAACCAGCTGAGATGGCACCTCCGGCTGATCTGCAACTAAACTTGTCACACATGCATTAAAACATGTATATATTGAGTAAAGGGTTAACATTAAATAAACATAAGATAATATAAAGAATTATTGGTGCCTTAAATACCATGTAACATTTTATTAAACATATATTTTACCGTATGTGAAATTCAATATTCATTGAAATAAATTAATTTGAAATGATAAGTGTCTTTCATTTACAATGAATTCATTAATTTTCGTGGGGAACAAATTTTTTTGGATTTCGTGGCAGATTGTTCCAAGAATTCCGAATCCACGCAGAAATGTAATACTGAAATTTAAGTATATGAGAAAATAAAACACCATGAACTGAAAAAATTGCTGTTTAACCCTTTACTCCATAGATATGCCTTCATCAAATGGGGGAACAGTGTAGATACAGATCAGCCAGCACATCTGTGCCATCTGATCAGGATCTACATTGTTTGCTTTTGATTCATAAGGTTGTTTCTGAAACTGAGTTGACCACTGCAGTTCGTGGATGGATGTGCCGGCTGATCTGGATGTACACTGGTTGCATATGCTTAAAAACATGTATATTTGCAGGTCTTTTTTTCCTTCTTTAGTAGGGGCTGTTTATGGGCGCCTTCCCCTCACAAAATTTCTTTAAAATCATGCAGTTTTACCCAAAAACTAACTTTACATCAGGTTTTTTCATTCCCCTTTACAGAAAAAATCACGCTATTTTCCCCTAAATTATAGGGCATGGGCCCCTTGCCCTGGCAGTGAAAAAAAGCCGTGATTTGTTGTAAAGGGTTAACAAAAAACTACACATTTTAGAAGTCAGTTATATAATTTATATTTAAATAGAATTTGACGAATGAAGATTGACAGTTGGATATGTTTCAGGGTGCAAGAACAAGAACTCTACCTTGTCTATTTGATGAAATTATCATCTCCCCTTTTGGACATTCCTTTTCCAGACTACGTGGCAATAAATTACAAATTCAGGCCTCCTAGAGAAACCTTTAATACCTTTAATTTCATTGCATACCTTTAAAACCTTTAAATCTTCTGGAAAAACCTTTAAAATGGCCAAATAGCCTGTAATTTTCACTCAAAACCTTTATTACTGTTTAGACTGCTTTCCGATCTGGCAGTTTAAAATGGTTGTACGATTGTATTTCTTTCCCTTCTTAAGTGATGTTTTAAGGATGCTGCTTGTGTATCAGTCAATGTATATCAGATAGTTTGAGATAATATCAAGCATGCTTTTTTGAGTGGGTTTTCAAATATATATTAATATAAATTAACTGTTTTTCATTAATACCCATTTAACTATATTATGCATTTTCAACAAGAAATCCAACAAAATAGCCTTAATTTACTCTTTATTTTTTAATATTTTTCACTAAAAGACCTTTATTTCCATAGATTGGAGCCTTTATAAAAACCTTTATTTTTGTTCATGCCTGCTAGAAGGCCTGCAAATTTCACATTAATATACTGAAAAAAATATGTTTAACAAGTAAATGAACCTAGAGAGAAATTCTAAATATCAGAGCTTTTGAGTTGGTAATCAAAACTACATGATGTTGTCATTCAAATTAAAAAGAAATATCCGAAGAAAGGTTTCAATGTAATGTTATGTAATGTAATGCAATATTACACCAAATGTTGTTCTGTTTTTAATGAAAATTGAGGTAATTTGAAAATTTGCAATTTCAGCTCGTAGATAAAAGTTTATATTAAAAAATAAAGATTTTCTTATGATAGATAAAATACTATTGACGAACTTTGTACATTACTAGGGAGGAATTTCTTGCTGCCAACAAATAAGTTTTATTTATAACAATGTCGCCATGTTTTCAAAATCAAACTAAGCCCGAATTATGTTCAAAACTAGAACCAGTCTAGGTAATAAAATCTATTAAATTTCGAGTAGATCTAGATCTATTAAAGTTTTAAATTTCACATATTTACTCTCTTATTATTCTTTACTGGCTTTTATGACGTTATATACTTGCTAAATTTATTTTTCGGTATATAACAAATGACTTGATATGAACTAAGGCGCTGCCTCAATGCGAGCTCTAGTATAAAACTTATTTATTCAATAAGTGTTAACTTTCTGCTTTTGAATGACTTGGACGGGCTAAAGCATAATGCTCAAAACATGATGGCGGCCTTTACGTGCAATTTTGGGCCATTCACCGTGTAAGTTTATCCCGAAATCATCGTGCATATACATGTAGCACAGAGACTATTTTTTCTATACGTGTATAACATTTGTCCGATCAGCACTAAAATCGATATATATTTAGACTTAGTCTCAATAATTCTGCAAGCACAGACCCATTATCATACTGACTTTTCACAGATGTCTGTCCTTTACGTCTCAAGCAGTTACGATCAAACCTGTGGTGGAAATCGACCCGATTTAAATTCTGTTATTTATCGATAAACGTGAGTCAGGTAAACTTTAAGCGCTGAAATCGAAATTTGTTGACATGGGTGGAGGTTTAAAAGAGTTTTGCATAAAAAACGAAACTGTTATTTATAAAGGATTACATATATTGATTCTACTTGAATGTGGCTTTTCAGGTATGTAAATTTTTTAAAGATACATATGGTTTAAGATGCTTTATGGAGCCACCAAAGTTGCGATCAAATTTCGATCGGCGGCTTATAGAAATAGAAGGAAAATTTTCCGCATTGATTTGAATAGTAAGTGGGTTGTGCGCGAAGGACGATCATCACATATATAGAAAAGTCATTGTCGCGCACACATAGTTGTGCTAATTGAGGCACGCCATGGGAAAAGGTACCTTCGGTCATTTTTTGTTTCATTTTTGTTGTTACTATATTTAGAAAGAACTTTCAAATTTCTATTATTTTCTCATAAATAAACAGTGATTTTGTTACACATTTTGACAATGAAATAGTATTTTTACCGCGAATTGCATAATAATCAATGTTGTCTGCTCAACTTTATGACGTTGTTTCAGGGATTGACGTCAACTGCCCGAAGGTACTTTTTCCCGTGGCGTGCCTCAATTTAGACTGATTAATACGTAACAAATGCCCTCGTTCTCATTTTCACATAGCTAAACAAGGAGTAGAACCGGTATACTTTATACGGAATAACCTTGTCCAAACGTGTAATATATTATATAGAACTAGTACTTACAGTATTTTTATCAGGAAATCTATAATATGACCTTTTTCATGTACTCGCGCATACCCGCCAACGTTATAGTTTTCACAAACGATTGCGGATACGGATACACTGCATACGTCAGCTGACCGGCTACTCTTGCCCTAATTACTTCCTGTCAGTAGGCGAAAAGGGCAAGGCAACCAAATCCAGTGAATCTATTTTCATATTTGTCATATTCGATAGGAACTTCAAGTTTCACTTTTCATCTGTTTAGATACCTGCCCGCTATATTAAGTTTCCATTATATCTTGCATAATGATATGCATATATTACCGACCGACACCTGTAGGAATTTCTGCAGAACATATTTCAAGAAGGTAAATTTATCGATAAACATTAGTCAGGTAGAGTTTCAGCGGTGTAATTAAAATGCGTTGACATAGGTGGGGATTTAAAAGTTTTTAGCATTAAAAAAACGAACAAGTTACTTATAAAGTATTACATATGATTCTTTAGGGAGTAAGCTTTTTAGGGATGTATTTTTAAAAAAAAGATACATAGGGTTAAAAAAACTGTTTGAAGCCGTCTAAAGTTGCGATACGGATTCTTGTCGCTGGCATATAGACATAGAAGGAAAATTTTCCGCACTGTTCTGAATAGTAAATGGGTTGTGCGAGAAGGGCGACCATCGTATATGGCGCACAAATAGTTTGGATAATCATCTCTATTAACAAAACCATCAGTGACAAAAATCATGATAACTCCTATTTCACTATTGTTTGAGTAATGACCCCTTTCAAATACAACTTAAGGCGACACATGTGTTCAGATGAACCAATTCTAGTTTTCATTGCTGTCAGTGAAACAACAAACATAGGATTTTTAAATTTAGTGAGAACCTGGATTTGAACAATTAAACCGTAATCGTATGCACAAAGACACTAGGCTTATGGGTCTTTCTGGGATTTTTAAAACTGATACTAAAAATATATAAATAAAAATATAAGCATCACTTTCAAAATGGTAAAAAAATATATTTGGAAATAAAATTTTGCAAAAATCGCCTTTAATTTACAGAGTTATTTAAAGCAATCATTTATTTTTATAGTTATAAGGAAAACAATTTGTGTCATTTAAAGAAAGATAAACTTGAAGACTGACTCGGTTATGATTGCAGTTTGCAGAAATAGTGTTGGTTTTGCTCATATTCTTTATCGGTAGCAGAAACAGCAGCATTACAACTAGTAGGCATATACAACTGCAGTGTAAAATTTTGACTTGTGGTATTTAAAGTGGTTTGGATTATTTTGAATTAGTCCAATCAAAATGCCAGTTTCACGTGACGTCATTTCTGCAAATGGCGGACAATCACAACAAAAAGCCAAATTGTGAACAAAAACTGTAGCGGAGGCTTAAATTAAAATAGACAAACATTTTTCGAGATAAATTTATTTGTCTCCAAGTAAGTAAGGTAGGACTGTCTGTGTTCCAAATGTGATCATAATTGTCGAAGTCAATGAAACTGTTGTCTAAACAGGCATTCTTTTGTTGGAAAGTGGGTGGGGAGAGAATAAATTACACTAGATAGTGCTGCAATGTGCACAACAGTTTTAAATGAATTTATAAAATAAATCAATTCATATTTAAGCTATCACCACTAACAACAAATCATATTCGTTAATCACATCTAGGGATTTCTTTCTTCCCTTTCGTGTTGTCCGAGCTAACCCCAAATGAGTTCCATGCACTTGTGTCAATTTCTCAGTCAGAGAGGTCCTCAGGGCACGAGTGATGTAAAACAGTTTACCGTATTTTCCTAAGTCTTCTGACGGGAAAAATTTTTTTTCTGACTGAACGAATATTTAGAGATGAGAATTTTCATTTAAAGAAAGATCTTCCGAATATTTAGATAGATCTACATACATGTAGAATTGACCGACCAGTTTTCGGTATAGGGCTGTTTAAAAAAAAATGGCTGGAAAAGTGAAAAAAATAGAGTTCCAAACTAGTTATTCAGTATTTTTTGCTTATTGAAACTGAGTACAGAACTGAAAAGATTTTTGAAATCAGTCAACTGGTTGCTGAGATATTGTCATTTGAAAAGTGGCAAGTGAAGTGAAAAAAATGTAAAGAATTTAAGTTCATAAAAAGTCCAAACTGGTTGGTCCATATGTTTGTACAGTCTTTTCAGTGATCAAAATCGATCAAATTATACTCATATGTGTCAGAATAAAAATTTGATGGAGCTTTATTGACCAATATTAAATAAATCAAAGAATTTTATTTTATGTGCTTAAAATACAAGTGTTACTGTTTCTTATTATTTAAATGTGTATTTCTGTTAAAATACATGTTGAAGCATCAAATAGAAGTGCTTTAGAACTTGTGGTATCGCATGCCCCGGACCCCCTAGCATTGCTTCGTGCCTTCAGATCTCTCAACCCGAAGGGCCGCCTCAAATGAAAATTTTAGAATTCTAGGTGGTATTTCCTGCATTCTGAGTGATATTTTGCCTCTAAGTTACAACTAAAAAACCATATCAAAAACTCACGTTTATTGACATTTCAACACATAATAATGAAATTTGATCTTATATCTCCCAATATTTTTATCTTATGAACTTACAATTGAAAATTTGGAGAAGTAGTTTGTCATTTCATTGTAGTTCTTTGAAAAAAAAAAACTCGTCAGTGATAGCTGATTTTAAGTATTTTCAATATTTTTTCGCTTCTGTTTTGGTTTCATGCTGGAAAGCACATGGACAGGGGTCATCTTATTAATTTACAAAGAGCGTCAGAATTACCGACCAGAATCAGCGCGACTAATTAATAGACAATGCTAACATTGTTATTTGTCGATTCCCAAGAACGTTCATATACATTTTGAAAGTTGCATTACTCGACGAGTCGATCAATCATCTCCCGGTCATTTTTGGCTCTGTGATCTAATGTTATGTTTATAACAAGCACACTTTCAAACAACCTACCATTTCCTAAACATCTAATCAAGATTTCTTTTCTATATATTCTAATTGATTTGTTACAAATCTGCATACAAATATGCATACACTAAGAAAAGGCTGTGTTTAAACTCCCCCAAATACCGGAAAACATGCTTGGTTTATCTTTATTGTTCAATGTTTAACAGTGATATCCGAACGTGTTAAGAAAAATTCCGAATCCGGAGCACTTGTTTGCGCGCGCATCCAAAATCTAATAATAGTTGTTTTCTGTTCTAATTTTATATGATGGAAATACAGTAGAATCCGCTTATTTGAATAGTCTATTTGTCAGGATCCTCGATTCAATTTACCAGAGTATCATAAAAACGGAGCTTACAAATTCTCAGTTTCGTCAGTGTGGGTGGGGTAATACGCTCAGAAATATATCATCATGTTCAATAAAATCCGGTTTGAAGATAACCAATACTATGTAAATGTGCTGTGTATACGTTTGATTCTTTCAACTTTGCGCCGTTTCAAAAAATTTTCGTTTTGCCGACATAGCCGACTCATTTTCTTTTGTAACTTTTCGTATCTGAAATTCACGATCTTATCCGATTACTATACCACTATCTTTTTTTTGTGAAGAGTTATTATGTCCCTTGGGTCGCCAAAACATTGCATATACGTTATTATAAAACCCATCCTAAATTAAGATTCGTTTGCATGATCTAATTAACGTTCTAATTATCGAGCAAGTATGGCAAAGTTTATTTGTTATTTGCATACATTTCTTGGAAAAGAACAGATTTTTTTCTGTTTCTTTTGTTTTAAGATTAATCTATTTTTATTCAGGAATTTCCCGGTTTCCTGAAAATGTGCTCATCTTATGAACGTAAACAAATGAAAATTCTCAAAGCGGGGAAACCCGTTTTGTGACGTCATTGCTATAAATGTATACTGTTAACACAATTATGCGTGCCAGTGAATGGAAGTCATTATGTAACACAGGTGCTAAACAATGACAGATTTATCGAGTTTACCGATAATGTACATTGCCTTGGGGCAATAACGTGTGAATTTCAAGTAGCATTAGCGTCGTAAGGCCTTGTAAGGTAGGAAAATGCTATCTTAATAAACGAAATGAAAGCGGTGACCTATTCAAATAAAGAGATTATTTATCATAGAAATAGATAGAAATGGTTTTGTGTTTTAATATTCTACTATATTTAGCGAAATATTCAAATAACCGCCATTCAATTAAGTGAAATGTACTGTACCTGGTAATTTTGGGTCAAATATTTTATCAACTTTCGTAATTTGAGCCGACTCGAAAATAATTTGAGCGGTCAGTTTGGCCGCCAGCCGGCTCCTAATGAAAACCCTGGTATGGTTAGTGATTAGCTTGATTTCCTTCATGGAAATAAACAGCATATAGATAAGACAATGACTTAAATTAAATTTGTTTATCCTTTAAATATAAATACATATTTTATTTATTTGTTCATTCATTTCAACTCGCAGAAAAGAAAAAACCTAAAGCAGTGATATTGTTGGCCATCATGGAAATAAGTCCTATTTCCGTTAATTGGTTCAGGACACAACCAAAACATTTACAGGATTGTAAGTCACATGGCATTATTGCAACTTTATGCAGCAGACCTTAACAGGGAAGCCCCTTTTTGAGTTTTCGTTCAGACTGTTAGTTTTCTATTGGAAACATTGCTTTTTGCTGAATCACCAACAAAGTGTTGCAAAAAATATATGGTCAATCGTAACTTCACATAAAAATTATGTTTCTTATCAGATATGCACTTGTTTTGGGCAGTATCTCAGATATGACAGCTTACTGCAGAAAGCTACAATGTTCCAGTGTTTCTGTAATGTGCATAGCAGTAAACCAACCTATAAACGTAATTATGAAAACTGGATGGTATACAATACATTGACACGTCTGTAAAAGTCCAGAATAAGTCAACACCTGCCAGACGTTTCTTCCTTTGAAATTTCTGCTTACCTTTGTCAAGCAATTAGCTCCATTTTTGTCAAATAAACATCCTATTGTTGTATAATCAACATTGCTGAAAAAATGTGATGCAGTATATTAGTAGCAAACTGCTAATTCGGCGAAGTGCCGGTCCTGCAGATAGAAACACAAGCTGGTCAGAAATTAACAATAATTATACCAGATACACTGTCAATTAAACAATCATCTGAATTAGAATTGAAATCATCCTAGTTTGTTGACGGGTTGAAATTCTTTGTACAATAGCATCGATCCATTTTTTAGCGGTGCGCATGGTTTCAAGTTGACGCTGGCGTCTTTGATGTTAAATACAAAAGCATCACTGACATTTTAGATCAAAACTGTCAATGAAACAGGTGTTCAATATATGTTCATAGCAGTTGGAAATTTGATGATTTAAGTCAATGTACATGTAACAGTTCTCGGATATTTTATCAAATTATGGGCAAGTATTCATATGACTAAAAATATACGGCATTCATATTATTTTTTACTCGTAATAAAAATTATGAATTATTGGACTTAAACACCGTAAATTAAAATGCACGGTCAGAAATTTACGTCTTTCGCATTAGTCTATGTGTTATTAAATAAGACGATACTCCAAAGTGAGCCCTACTGGAAGAAGAAATGCGACCGTTGAAGTTTTAACAACTTTCTTTTTCATAATAAGAATTATGAACGTTGTTCAGAAATGCTTTTATTAAATTATCGTATATAAAAATGAACAGACAATGCAACATGAAATAAATCCTTCAGAGTAAAAAAAATATATTTGTCACGTCTACAGTTTGTACACGCTTACGTTGCTTAACAATTGCTGACATGATATAGGCAATACACATCAAGTTTATTACAACTTAGCGAGATGAAAAACCGGAAACTAGCCTGGCACCAGCTAGATGGTTTATTAAAAAACACTGAAATACTTATTATCACCTATTTTATTCATTTCATTTTCTTTCTTTTTTAGCTCACCTGAGCTGGCTTAGGGTGAGCTATTAGGATCGATGAATGTCCGTCGTCCGTCCACACTTAGTTCGTTAACACTCTAGCGGTCACATTTTTGCTCCGATTTTCATGAAACTTGGTCAGGATGTTTGTCCCAATGATTTCTTGGACGAGTTCGAATATGGGTCATCTGGGTCCAAAAACTAGGTCACTGTTACTAAAAATAGAATTTTCTTGTTAACACTCTAGCGGTCACATTTTTGATCCGAATGTCATGAAACTTGGTCAGGATGTTTGTCCCAATGATTTCTTGGACGAGTTCTAATATGGGTCATCTGGGTCCAAAAACTAGGTCACTGTTACTAAAACAAGAATTTTCTTGTTAACACTCTAGCGGTCACATTTTTGCTCCGATTGTCATGAAACTTGGTCAGGATGTTTGTCCCAATGCTTTCTCGGACAAGTTCGAATATGGGTCATCTGGGTCCAAAAACTAGGTCACTGTTACTAAAAATAGAATTTTCTTGTTAACACTCTAGCGGTCACATTTTTGCTCCGATTGTCATGAAACTTGGTCAGGATGTTTGTCCCAATGCTTTCTCAGACGAGTTTGAATATGGGTCATCTGGGTCCAAAAACTAGGTCACTGTTACTAAAAATAGAATTTTCTTGTTAACACTCTAGCGGTCACATTTTTGCTCCCATTGTCATGAAACTTGGTCAGGATGTTTGTCCCAATGATTTCTCGGACGAGTTCGAATATGGGTCATCTGGGTCCAAAAACTAGGTCACTGTTACTAAAACAAGAATTTTCTTGTTAACACTCAAGCGGTCACATTTTTGCTCCGATTGTCATGAAACTTGGTCAGGATGTTTGTCCCAATGATTTCTTGGACGAGTTTGAATATGGGTCATCTGGGTCCAAAAACTAGGTCATTGTTACTAAAAATAGAATTATCTTGTTAACAGTCTAGCAGTCACATTTTTGCTTCGATTGTCATGAAACTTGGTCAGGATGTTTGTCCCAATGATTTCTCAGACGAGTTCGAATATGGGTTTACTGGGTCCAAAAACTAGGTCACCATTACTATAATTAGAATTTTCTTGTTAACACTCTAGTGGTCACATTTTTGCTTCGATTGTCATGAAACTTGGTCAGGATGTTTGTCCCAATGATTTCTTGGACGAGTTTGAATATGTGTCATCTGGGTCCAAAGACTAGGTCACCATTGCTAAAACTAGAATTTTCTTGTTAACACTCTAGTAGCGGTCACAATTTTTCTCCGATTGTCATGAAACTTGGTCAGGATGTTTGTCCTAATGATTTCTTGGACCAGTTTGAATATGGGTCATCTGGGTCCAAAAACTAGGTCACACTTGCTAAAAATAGAATTTTCTTGTTAACACTCTAGTGGTCACATTTTTGCTCCGATTGTCATGAAACTTGGTCAGGATGTTTGTCCCAATGCTTTCTTGGACGAGTTCGAAAATGGGTAATTTGGGTCCAAAAACTAGGTCACTGTTACTGAAAATAGAATTTTCTTGTTAACACTCTAGCAGTCACGTTTTTGCTCTGATTGTCATGAAACTTGGTCAGGATGTTTGTCCCAATGATTTCTCGGACGAGTTCGAATATGGGTCATCTGGCTCCAAAAACTAGGTCACTGTTATTAAAAATAGAATTTTCTTGTTAACACTCTAGCGGTCACATTTTTGCTCCGATTGTCATGAAACTTGGTTAGGATGTTTGTCCCAATGCTTTCTCGGACGAGTTCGAATATGGGTCATCTGGGTCCAAAAACTAGGTCAATGTTACTAAAAATAGAATTTTCTTGTTAACTCTCAAGCGGTCACATTTTTGCTCCCATTGTCATCAAACTTGGTCAGGATGTTTGTCCCAATGATTTCTCGGACGAGTTCGAATATGGGTCATCTGGGTCCAAAAACTAGGTCACTGTTACTAAAACAAGAATTTTCTTGTTAACACTCTAGTGGTCACATTTTTGCTCCGATTGTCATGAAACTTGGTCAGGATGTTTGTCCCAATGATTTCTTGGACGAGTTCGAATATGGGTCATCTGGGTCCAAAAACTAGGTCATTGTTACTAAAAATAGAATTATCTTGTTAACACTCTAGCGGTCACATTTTTTCTCCGATTGTCATGAAACTTGGTCAGGATGTTTGTCCCAATGGTTTCTCAGACGAGTTTGAATATGGGTCATCTGGGTCTAAAAACTAAGTCACTGTTACTAAAAATAGAATTTTCTTGTTAACACTCTAGCGATCACATTTTTGCTCCGATTGTCATGAAACTTGGTCAGGATGTTTGTCCCAATGATTTCTTGGACGAGTTCGAATATGGGTCCAAAAACTAGGTCACTGTTACTAAAAATAGAATTTTCTTGTTAATACTCTAGCGGTCACATTTTTGCCTCGATTGTCATGAAACATGGTCAGGATGTTTGTCCCAATGATTTCTTGGACGAGTTCAAATATGGGTCATCTGGGTCCAAAAACTAGGTCACTGTTACTAATAATAGAATTTTCTTGTTAACACTCTAGCGGTCACATTTTTGCTCCGATTGTCATGAAACTTGGTCAGGATGTTTGTCCCAATGATTTCTCGGATGAGTTCGAATATGGGTCATCTGGGTCTTGGTCACTGTTACTAAAAATAACTTTGTTGTACTCAGGTGAGCGATAAAGGGCCATCATGGCCCTCTTGTTTTACTGATATGCTGAACCACCTATGTTCTGGGAGATAAAAGAAGTAAAATGCATGTCAGTAAGGTACCTGCAGGAGTTGCTTTTCTTCAGGGTTGCCAGCGGACTTGAAAAGTCAGGGAAATTTGATTTTTTTTCAAGGTCAGGGAATTATCAGGGAATTTCGAAAATTGGTCAGTGAAAAATAAAAAACCTGAAAAGTCAGTGAAAAGTCAGGGAAAAATAATTTTGAAGGGCCAAAAAGCAATATTGCTATATGTTTACAAAATTCTAATATTATAATTGAAATTACTTGAAGACTGAAAAGCTCTGTCTCCTTTGCCTCCAGAAATTATAACAAGGATGTGTCACACACAAACCCATGTCCCTCCCTCCAAGATCAAGGTCACAGCAACCCTCTGAACTAAGAAAGTTCTGATATAAAGGCCTTACTGATGATTTTGTTTTTCCCCTATATTTGCTTCTATGGTTGGATTTTAAAATAATTGGCTAAAGTGACCACCATAATGTGAACATGTGTAATGTACAAAATCTGACACTGTGTTCCAACATTCAGTTCATAGCAACCTAGTTTTTTGTATAATGGCAGAAATTTTTTTAAATATTGCATTTAATTACTGCTACATTTTTCAGAATAAAAACTTAAAACTTTAAACGCTTTAGGTACAGGCCAGGTGTATAATGTGTACATCTGCCTGACATATATATTTTAAGTGGCCCAGTCCAGCGATATTGATGGCTTTGTCTGTTGTTCATCAGTCTGTCACAAAAACTTTAAGTTGGCTATAACTTTGCCATTTCTTAACATTCCTTCATGAAACTTTCAAATTGTATATCTTATGACAACATCCTCGTGATGATGCCAAATGCTTTTGGTCAGTATCACATTTGATGGAGTTACACCCTTTTTGTACTTGGATTTTGACACGAAAACGACTCTTTCATTATAACTTTTCCATTTCTAAATATTTTTCATGAAACTTACAAATGATATCATTGCTTATGATAACATGCTCGTGATGATGCAAAATTCTTTTGGTCAGGGTCACATTTGAGTGAGTTATGCCCCTTCTTATACTTGCAATTTTACACAAAAACAATGTTGGCTTTAACATTTCTCTATATTTCTTTAAACTTTTGAATTATATTGGTTATGACTACAAGCATGTAATGATGCCAAATTCTTTAGGTCAAGATCACATTTGATGTATTTAGGCCACTTTTTGTACTTGGATTTTTAAATGAAAACATAACATTGACTATAACTTTGCCATTTCTTCATCAAACATTGAAATTTAATTGCTCATGATAACACGCTTTAATTTATGTTACCAATTCTTTTGGTCAAGATGGAGATATGTCCCTTTTTTGTACTCGCATTTCTATCTTGTTTAAAAATCTTGTGACACAAACTTCTAAAGTTTTCACTAGATTGATTCGAAAATTTAAGCATACATTCTGCATCAACACAACTATTTTTATTTGGATCAGACTATAAATATTTGCTGGATTAGGACAGGGGTCTTCAAAAATAACATGGATTTTTAAAAATTTTATCTAAGCACTGAACAGGCTTAATTGTTTATATTACTTTTATGGTGTAAACATCTTTGTATTTAAGTGATGTAAAAAAAAAATATTTTACAACATGAAGGAAACATGTATGGGGATTATTCTGAGGGGGTTGTTTTACTTGTGTAAAAAGGTATGTTGTTTGTAATGTATCAAGCATGTTTTAATAGCTAAATAATTTAGTACATATTGTTAAAATAATATAAATGAACTTATGCGTGGATTGAACAGCAGTAAGGGAGGTGGAGGCCGTTTAAGTTTGTTCATATATTGGTCAGTGAAAACCCTGATTTGGTCAGTAAAAAGTCAGGGAAAAGTCAGGGAATTTTTTTCTTCTAAGGTGCTGGCTGGGTCTAAAAACTAAGTCACTGTTACTAAAAATAGAATTTTCTTGTTAACACTCTAGCGATCACATTTTTGCTCCGATTGTCATGAAACTTGGTCAGGATGTTTGTCCCAATGATTTCTTGGACGAGTTCGAATATGGGTCCAAAAACTAGGTCACTTTTACTAAAAATAGAATTTTCTTGTTAATACTCTAGCAGTCACATTTTTGCCTCGATTGTCATGAAACATGGTCAGGATGTTTGTCCCAATGATTTCTTGGACGAGTTCAAATATGGGTCATCTGGGTCCAAAAACTAGGTCACTGTTACTAATAATAGAATTTTCTTGTTAACACTCTAGCGGTCACATTTTTGCTCCGATTGTCATGAAACTTGGTCAGGATGTTTGTCCCAATGATGATTTCTCGGATGAGTTCGAATATGGGTCATCTGGGTCTTGGTCACTGTTACTAAAAATAACTTTGTTGTACTCAGGTGAGCGATAAAGGGCCATCATGGCCCTCTTGTTTTACTGATATGCTGAACCACCTATGTTCTGGGAGATAAAAGAAGTAAAATGCATGTCAGTAAGGTACCCGCAGGAGTTGCTTTTCTTGGAGGTATTGATGATTTTTGTATAAGTGACAAGAGAATATATAACATAACATAGGGACGGGAGCCAGTCTACATCACTACCTGAAAGAATAATAATTGCCTTTAAAGGGGTCTGATGTTTTATTGCGTTTGAGTGTCCGATTAACCAGAGACGAAAATAATATATACTGTTTTCAGTGTCCCAATTTTAAGAGGCTGAAAAAAATTATTTTGGCAAAATAATTTTGGTGTCCGAACACTTAGAGGGTCAGAAGACTTAGATAAAATATGTAGTAAATAGATGGAATATTTTACCAGTTTGCAGTCTGTAGGTTTGTATTCAAGTTGGGTATGTAACCAATATCACACGAGACCAAAAGTTGAGCATGATGAGGTTTTCATACACAACAAATTACTTCAAATTTTAACTTTAATTAGATTTTTCACCAAGCGAGCAACCTCCTTAAACACCTTTTGCACTGCAGCACTTCATAAGACTCATACCATGTTTTTCCGTCGTTCGGCTAAGCTGTCACAACAACCTGAATGCGTGATTAACAATGAACAACGTTCTGTCAATTATACTTCCCTGTACTACTTCTCAACGAAAATATTAATTGTTGCATATGGTGTTTTATGTTTTGGTTGCAAGCCAATATCTAACTGAAATTGAAATCTGTAGTAAAAGGAACCTACAGACTGCATAATGTCATAATATTATATACCCATTTGGCTCGAAACGAATTCATATACACTTAACAACAATATTTTAGTCAACAGGTAACTGGTTTGTGTAATAGTTTAATAAAAGCCAGTATTGGTTACTTCGACGTATCAACACAGATTCAGAAAGTCAATCAAAAATAGTAAGACGATAGTAAATTTATGAAATTATGAATGGCTGAGAATATCATAGAACAGCAACAGAAATTTCCTTTTGTATGCCCCCGAAGGGAGGCATATAGTAATCGCACCGTCTGTCCGTCCGTCCGTCCGTCCTTCCGTCCGTCCGTCAGTCCGGCAAAATGTTGTCCTCGCTTCTTCTCCAAAACAGCTTGAGGGATTTCATTGAAACTTCACAGGAGTGTTTGTTACCAAGCCTAGTTGTGCATATCGTCAGGAATTTCTGATTGGATTATTTTTTGCCGAGTTATGAGCACTTTGTCATTTTTTGCTAACCCTAACCCTAACCCTAATTCTTGTCCTCCCTTCTTCCCCAAAACCGCTTGAGGGATTTCATTGAAACTTCACAGGAGTGTTTGTCACCAAGCCTAGTTGTGCATATCATCAGTTGTTTCCGCTCAGATTATTTTTGGCCGAGTTATGAGCCCTTAGTCATTTTGAAACTATAAAGGTACATTAATGAGCCCAAATGGCATCATTCTGAATTCCTAACCCTAAACCCTAACCCTAACGTAAACTGAAACCGCTTGAGGGATTTCATTGAAACTTCACAGGAGTGTTTGTCACCAAGACTTGTTGTGTATATCCAAAGGAATTTCTGATCGGATTATTTTTGGCTGAGTTATGGGCCTTTTTACCTAACCCTAACCCTAAACCCTAACCCTAAGGTAAATTTTGTCAACGCAATAGAGGTTACATTTTTTGTCTGATTGTCATGAAATTTGGTCAGGATGTTTGTCCCAATGATTTCTCGGACGAGTTCCAATATGGGTCATCTGGGTCCAAAAACTAGGTCACTGTCACTAAAAATAGAATTTTCTTGTCAACACTCTAGCGGTCACATTTTTGTTCCCATTGTCATTAAACTTGGTCAGGATGTTTGTCCCAATTATTTCTAGGCCGAGTTTGAATATGGGTCATCTGGGTCCAAAAACTAGGTCACTGTTACTATAAATAGAATTTTCTTGTTAACACTCTAGCAGTCACATTTTTACTCCAATTATCATGAAACTTGGTCAGGATATTTGTTCCAATTATTTCTAGGGTGAGTTTGAAAATGAATCATCTGGGTCCAAAAACTAGGTCACTGTAACTAAAAATAGAATTTTCTTGTTAACACTCTGGCGGTCACATTTTTGTTCTGATTGTCATGAAACTTGGTCAGGATGTTTGTCCCAATTATTTCTAGGCCGAGTTTGAATATTGGTCATCTGGGTCCAAAAACTAGGTCACTGTTACTATAAATAGAAATTTCTTGTTAACACTCTAGCAGTCACATTTTTACTCCAATTATCATGAAACTTGGTCAGGATATTTGTCCCAATGATTTCTAGGGTGAGTTTGAAAATGAATCATCTGGGTCCAAAAACTAGGTCACTGTAACTAAAAATAGAATTTTCTTGTTAACACTCTAGCGGTCACATTTTTGTTCTGATTGTCATGACACTTGGTCAGCATGTTTGTCCCGATGATTTCTCGGACGAGTTTGAATATGGGTCATCTGGGTCCAAAAACTAGGTCACTGTTACTTAAAATACAATTTTCTTGTTAACACTCTAGAGGTCACTTTTCTGCTCTGATTGTCATGAAACTTGGTCAGGATGTTTGTCCCAATGATTTCTCAGACAAGTTCGAATACGGGTCATCTGGGTCCAAAAACTAGGTCACTGTTACTAAAAATAGAATTTTCTTGTTTACACTATTAGTGGTCACATTTTTACTCTGATTATCAGATTGTAAAGAAACTTGGTCAGAACATATGTCCCAGTTATTAATTGGACGAGTTTGAGTATGGGTCACATGGGGTCAAAAACTAGGTCACTGTTACTATAAATAGAAAAATCTTGTCCAGGCTGTAAATTTGTTATTTCTCATTGGATTTTAAAATAGCTTGGCTCAAATGTTTACCATGACAAGGTGTACTTTTGCGTACAATACCCATGCCTGTTGGTCCAAGGTCAAGGTCACTGTTACTAAAAATAACATTTTCTTGTCTGGGCTGTTAATTCCTAATGAATGATGTGATTTCAAAATAACTTTACATAAATGTTCACCATGACAAAGGGATGTGTTGCTTACAATACCCATGCAGGTAGGTCAAAGGTCAAGGTCACTGTTACGAAAAATAGCATTTTCTTTTCCAAGCTGTAGATTTGTTGTTTCTTATTGGATTTTAAAATAACTTGGTGTAAATGTTCACCATATCGAGACGTTGGGTCTTGTACAACACAACTTTGTTGTACTCAGGTGAGTGATAAAGGGCCATCATGGCCCTCTTGTTTATATTACCCACATCATATGTAGTAAGGTCCATAACTCTAATAATCATTTTTCAGGATAATTTCCCCAATAATCTTCAAATTTTCTAAAAAAAAATGTAATATTTAACTTTATTTAACTATATACTTACTACAGACTTGAAACATATGATCCTTTCATCTTTCACTTTATATGCATGCAGTATGTTTTGTCTTCCACAAGCATATTTTTCATTACATATGTTTATTTATTACATATGTATACCTATTTGATTTCAAAGCTGCATTTCGGGGGCATATGTCAATTTCAAGTGACAGCTCTTGTTTCAGTTGGATGTTGATCATGACACCTCGCTCGTGATGATGCCAAGTTTTTTAGGTCAATATGCTGGGCCTTTTTCCCTTAGCTGTTTATGGGTGTCTTCCCCTCAGAAAATTTCTTTAAAATCATGCAGTTTTTCCCAAAAAGTAACTTTACATCAGGTTTTTTTCATTCCCCTTCAGAGAAAAAAAAACACGCTATTTCCCCCAAAAATGATAGGGCATGGGGCCCTTCCACTGGCAGTGAAAGAAAGCCCTAATATGGAGTTATGTGTACATGCCTATCGAGACTGACCTAGTACCAGAGGGCGACACAAGTGTTGAGCTGAACACCCATCTTGTTGTGATTCTACAGTTGACTTCTTAGCATAATATCCATTATAATGGTCATGAATTTAACCCAGAGACTGTCTCGTACAAAATGACTCTTATGACTTAATTAAAATGTTTTTGACCAGTGTATGGTCATTGCTTCGGTTTCCTACCAACTTCTAGAAAGTTACCGAAATGTCGGACCTGTCCAGTAAAATTTGGGCCATATGTGCATATATTTGCCACATGTACAACAAGTGCAGACTGCACGAGGTAGTTCTTGGTCAGAAATAACCTAATGAATCTGCAGCATCAGACAGACAGATGTTCTCGTTAATTTGGATATACAGAGATCATGGGATTAACAGTTTATTTTTAGTGAAAGTTTTCCGATTGTTTTTAGCATGCTGCCTTTAAAAGTTATAACAAATAAATAAATTGATATTTTTTTATGAAGAAGAAATAAAATCAAATTTCACCATTAAAAAAGAGAAAAATTTATAGTTGAGAGACTGTGAAACAATAATTATGTTTTATTATTGTGGCCTGAAGGCCGTCTTGTTGGAGACAAAATAGCCAACAGTGTACATCCCGAACAGAATGCAGTTTTGTACTGGCTGATCTGGATCCCCACTGGCAGTTTTGTACTGGCTGATCTGGATCCCCACTGGCAGTTTTGTACTGGCTGATCTAGATCCCCACTGGCAGTTTTGTACTGGCTGATCTGGATCCCCACTGGCAGTTTTGTACTGGCTGATCTGGATCCCCACTGGCAGTTTTGTACTGGCTGATCTGGATCCCCACTGGCAGTTTTGCACTGGCTGATCTGGATCCCCACTGGCAGTTTTGTACTGGCTGATCTGGATCCCCACTGGCAGTTTTGTACTGGCTGATCTGGATCCCCACTGGCAGTTTTGTACTGGCTGATCTGGATCCCCACTGGCAGTTTGTACTGGCTGATCTGGATCCCCACTGGTCGCCCATGTGATGAAAGTGAGTTTCTGTAAAGGTTTTTTCTGACCAAGTGAGGTAGTGTATATCGAGATCTAATTGCATTGTTGTGCTAGCTGAACCGGATCTACATGTACATTGATAGCCCATGTGATTCAGGAGTGTTTCCGTAGAGTAAAGGGTTTTTCAGGTGACTGTGTTGTGCTGCAGGCTCATATAGATCTACACTGGTCCCCATGCAGGCCTCCTAGTGAAACCTTTAAAACCTTTAATTTCATAGCAAACCTTTAAAACCTTTACAACTTCTAGAAAAACCTTTAAAACGGCCAAAAGGCCTGTAATTTTCACTTAAATCCTATATTTTTTCAGACTGCTTGCCGTGTCTGGCAGTTTAATGCAAGTAATGGTTGCACTTCTGTATTTCTTCCCCATTTTAAGTGTTGTTATTGGGATATTGCTTGTGAATCAATTATAATGATAGTGTAATTTAAACAGTATTTGATAATATCAAACATGCCTATTTCCGATACCTCTGGTTTTAGAGTGTGGGTTTCCATATACAAATTATTTGTTTTAGAAAATACATATAGAATGTGTGTTTTTAACGAAAATTCTGACAAAAATAGCCTTTAATTACTCTTTATTTTTAAATATTTTACACTAAAGGGCCTTTATTTTCATAGATAGGAGCCTTTATAATAACCTTTATTTTGGTCAGGCATGCTAGGAGGCCTGCCCATGTGGTAAACTTGCGTTTTCTTATTGTAAAGGGCTTTTCTGAGCAAGTAGCGAACAGTAGATCCAGATCTGATGGCACACATATCATATGCTGCCTGATCTGGATCTCCATTGGCCGCCCATGTGATAAAAGAGTAAAGGGTTAGTTTCAATGTGGTCTGGTCACATATTTTACCTCATTCATCTACATCCTATAAACACATATAAGAATTGATTTTCCTCTGAAATCATGATTAGTGTTGGCAGTGTGTCACTCATCAAGGAGCACAGGAGAAATCAATGGCAGTGACTCATGAGTTGTAGTGTGACAGATTTAGAGTTCAAATTGGCTCACACAGTAGATTTTATATCAGGCATCTGTTTTCCAATAATGCTAAGAGCTGTGTTTTCAGTGAAGATATATTTAAGTCCAGTGAGAGCATAACTTTGCAATTAAGTGTGTGGATGTTGGAGCAAACATAAATCGGCATACAATGTGAAAAAGCACTAGTCAACTTAGTGCAAAAAACAGTTAAGGTTTTAAGTTACCCTAAAATAAGGAGTTTTGCAATAAGGTGACGTAATTTCTGACCCATTTGAAACCAGTCACTGTCCTATCAACGTTGGCTGAAGGGTCGGTATTCAAAGCCTTATCTGAAATAATCATTTAATCCATACATAGGACTTTTTTCCATCTTCAGTAGGGACCATTTACAGGCACCTTCTCCTGGGAAATAAAGTTTTCCCAAAATGTATCTCTACATCAGGTTTTTTCATTCCCCTTGAGAGAAGAAATCAATTTCCCCCAGAATTAAAGGGCATGGGCCTTAGTTCCCTGAGCATATTTGTCATGTGTGCAACTACTTGAACTAGTGTGGATGTGCCATCTGATCTTAATCTTCACTGTTTGCTTCATGGGGAGAGATAACTTAGGCAATAGAAAATTCATTCCTAGATTCTCATACCAACCGCCCCTCAAACATCACTCTGCCAGAACGTTTTTATTGTGAAAAATAAATGTTCATCAAAATTTACATTACCAGTACCATTTGGTTAAGTATGAAAACGCAGTATGAAACATTTAAGTGCGAATCAGCAATTCATAGTCAGCTAGACTCTTATTTATTTTTGCACTACAAGAGAATCGTAAGAAACACTGAGAATGATAAGAAGAAAATAAAACCCACCCCATTTTTTTTGTTCCCAAAATCTGGATGAGAATCTAGGAATTTATTTTTTGATTGCCTTAAAAAAGCTATAAGGGAACAGTGTAGATCGTGATCAGGTGACATTTATGTGCCGCAATATCTTGGTCTACACTGTTTGCCCATGCCATAATGGTTGTATCTATTGCGGAAAGGATTAATAGGGAATCGAAAATCAGAGGTCATAGACACAATATCAAGTTGCTCTTAATGTTTTATATTTGACCATAACTGAACCCTTTCCTGTATGCCTTTATGGTGTGGGCTAACAATGTATATCCAGATTAGCTGGCACATCAATGTCTTCTGATCAGGATCTGCTCTGTTCACTTTTTGATTTATTATGTTTTTTCTGACTATGAAGCAAAATCCGGATCGTAACTTTGTCACCTTAGGTTCAAATGACACCGAACTTGGTATGCATGTTTCTGGCAATGACTCAAAGTGCAGTGCACAAGAACCATAACTCTATCTTGTTCCGTTTTTTAATTATTCCCCTTTGATTTGTATAGAGAATTTCTTGTCTGGAGTGTAACTTTGTCTCCATAGGTTCAAATGACTCCAAACTTGGTATGCATATTTCTGGCAATGACTGCAAGTGCAGTGCACAAGAATGGTAACTCTACCTTGTGACCTTTTTTTTTATTATTTCCCTTTGATTAATTTTATAGAGCGAAGTGCAGTGCACATAAACTGTAACTCTACCTTCTTCCGTTTGTTATTTATTCCCCTTTGATTGATTTGTTGTGCATTTCTTGCCAAGGGCATAACTTGTTGTGCATGTTTCTTGCAATGACACGATTAAAATGTTATTTTTTATGTGAATTTTGTACAAATACATTGCTAATAACTGTTCAACATAAAATTAATTAACATTTTATATGTCGACAAACAAAAATTTCGTCAAGCGACACATCCGACTCTCGGAGTTCTAGTATTATCTTGGCACAGCAGAATCTAATGTTTCAAGATTCAATGTTATTATTATTATTGATTTTAAATTAAGAGTACCTTAAATAAATCATTGGTAATGTGCATGATCCATGCATATGTAGCTTGATGTAGACCATGGATTGGCGATTATCTTTTATGGTGATTGAGTTCTGTCTAAGGAGACTATGGTGTATTTTTTCCAGTAATTACATTCTGATTATTGGAACTTTCAGAGGAGTTTGTGTAAAATTGTTTTTGGTCTTGTATTATGACTGATTATGTATTAGTAGACATTGACATGATACTTGGGGCCAAGATCATAAAAATAAAACTGGAACTGGAGACCAGTCTTACATTTGAAGCAGCCAGTCGCCATTTCAGCAAACCAGATGCTTGAGATTTGTGACAGGTCTCCAAACTCAGGTTTATGATCTTGGTGCAGGGTTCCACTACCAGCTTTTAGGGGATACCACCAGTTACTGGCCAAAATACCCCTAATTTATGGGAAAAAATGACTTGAGCTACAGTCCCAGCAGTCAAAATGAGACTTTTTGGAAATTTCAAGACAAATTGTCATCTCCCGGGTCAAATAGAACCCCTGGATTCTCAGAAATATTTTAACCCTTTCCTCCTTATGTACACATTTTTACGCATGTGTGACCAGTGTAGATCCAGATCAGCTGGCACATCAATGCTGTCAGATCAGGATCTGCACTTTTAGCATTTTGATGAGAAATAACCTAACTAATCATAAAACAAACAGTGCAGATCCTGATCAGAAGGCGCAGATCTACATTATTCGCCCACCCAACATAGATGTGACTATGCCGGAAAGGGTTAAGGCAGATATAGTTGAATTTAATATTTTTCTAGTGATTAATAAGGGTACTCATCTAGAAAACATGGCAATATCAAATTTGTAAAACTTTTTAACTGATTTACCGATATTTTAAATAACTTATCTGTCACGTGACTGTCCAGTTAGCGATAACATACCTTACGTCAATAAATCAGGGATTCCAACAGCTTTTGAAAACCAGGGGTCATCTATTGAGAAATTTCAAGAGGTCATAATCAGAACGTTGTGAGTCATTGAACTAATCTTCTAATCTTATAACATTGATTTAACTTCATTTAATTTATTTTCAATGGTAAAATAACTATTAACTAATCATATATAAAATGTAACAGACACAACATTTGTCTGTATTCTTGCAAAATTTGATCACTTTTCATTAATTCTCCTTACCATGCTAAGAATAAGATTTTTTCAAAAGTTGAAAAATTTAAATGTTATTAGATCAAAATGCTAGAATCAGCATCGAATGAATTTCCTGTAATTGACTTAATTTGGAAGACTTTATATTTATAAACAAACAGTGTACTGTAAACCAATCTTTGTTGGAACAACTATTATAAAAGCAAACTAAATATGACTTAGTGCCTAGAACATGACATTGTAGTGCCTATAACATACTAAAGAACTGTTAAAACTTCTTGCAAAATGTGCTTAAAACAAAGTCTCACTCTTAAGTATAATAGTAAAATTTATTGCAAATAAACCTAGAACTGAAGTCACATGCATTTTTCTTTTCAGTATGTGAACTTGACCGATGTTTACTTGTCCTAAGAGATGTCCTCGTATGATGACCTGCGCCGCCAAGTTGAATCGTTACGACAGGTGAACTCTGGCTTACACCGAGAGATTCAGGACAATAATGCTCAGCTATCTAGATTACAAGAAAACTCCGCCCACCTTGCACAATCTGCTGCAAGCTCTGTCTCCCAAGGTCAGAGGTCACAGAATGTCAGACTCAATAGTGCTTCCAATCAAACTCAGTTGACAGTTAGTTCTGCCCATCAAAGTGGCTCTGCCTCTCAGGTTCAAAGGTTTCAAGCTGCTGGATTAGATAGCTCCGCCCATTTCACTCAGTTGGTTGTAAGCTATGCATCTCAAGGGCAGAGGTCACAGAATGCAAGTTTGGATAGCTTTAACACACAGAGATCGCAAGTGGGAGGACCACAACAAGTGCCCAGATCTCAGGCCAACTTTCTACTACAAACCTCACAGTCACAAAGTCATTCTTCGAATAAAATATCTGGATCACAAATGAGCACTGTCCAGATGATGCAAGTTCCAAGAGTTCAGGGATCAGTAAACCAGCAGACCTTAGGCTCTCAGCAAAAGCACCCTCCAGGGCACCCTCAGACATTCCAAAATATGCCAGATGGGAAGGCAAATCAGCAAAAATCTGCAGCACAGAACATGGACAAAGTGTTAAAAACTGCTGATAAAAGTGCTATGGAACAATTTAATAGTTCTCATGCAAGAAATATACATTCCCAAGTTCCTCTTTTGCAGAATGGTTCAATTTCTCAAAATGCACAGATGCAGCAGCAACAAAAACCAGTCTTAAGTGGTCAGAACCCATCAAGACAGACTTTCAGCATCCAAAATACCAAGCAGCAACCAGTATCTTCTCATAATACTGTATGGCAGTCTGCAACTCCCCAGAAATCACAAGTAGTCACTTCCCATAATGCCTCATGGCAGACTGGTACTCCTCAGAAATCACAACCAGTCACTTCCCATAATGCCTCATGGCAGACTGGTACTCCTCAGAAATCACAAGTAGTCACTTCCCATAATGCCTCATGGCAGACTGGTACTCCTCAGAAATCACAACCAGTCACTTCCCAAAATGCCTCATGGCAGACTGGTACACCTCAAAAATCACAAACAGTCACTTCCCATAATGCATCATGGCAGTCTGCAATACCTCAGAAATCACAACAACAACAACCAGGTGCAAACCATGGTCCACCATGGCAGATTGTTACACCGCAGAAATCACAACAACAACCAGTCTCATCAAGGCAGTCTGCTACACCTCAGAAGCAACAACAACAATCTGTCACATTGAATAATGCAGAAAGACAGACAGAAGTAAACAAACCAGCGAAATCACAAGTCAACCATACAGCAAGGTTACAGGACCAATCTTCCAATTCCAGGTAAGAGAGCTAGTACCCTTTATTTAACCCAGATAAGGCTATTATCACATGGGCGGACAGTTTGGATCCAGATCTTCCAAATGTGCCCATTTCATCATTAAAACATAATTATTTACAAATTTTTGTACACCGGGGCCGCTTCTTACTTTAAAAAAAATTGAAATTCTTAATATGGTTCAGATTAGATAGTATGTTCTTAAGCATCATAAGCTTTGAAGAGCAGCTTTAAATTGAAATTTCCATTACTGGTTAGTTTAAAGTTGATTTTTAGCGTGACTATTTGAAGAATAGGGGGACTATCCTACTCTCCCCGGCGTCTGCCTTTCACATCTGCATCTAGTAACCAAATATGCACTTTGGTCCATAACTTAAAAACTACTGGAGATACCACATTGAAACTTGGAATATATATTCACCATCAAAATCTACATCATTACCAAAAAGACTCATAACTCTGCTACCAATATTTTGCTAGTTATGCCCCTTTGATGTCCTTTTAATATATAAATTGCATTTATTTCTAATGAATCAAATAGTCAAGCCTGCTGTCTCCTCTGACAGCTATTGTTGTTCAGTTTTAGATTTTTTTAACCAAATAAGGGAAATCATTTACAAAGTGCTTTAGAAAAGGAACCAAAATTTTGTCATCAAACACCATATTGAATTATTTATTTCCTTTACAGTTCAAACCCAGGACCAAACAACATCACTTCTAAAATGGGACCAAGTACGGAGTTAGAGGAAGATCTGAGCTTTAATGAAGACTTGATGGAAGGAGAACACATGGCCACTTTGGGTGAGTCGATATTGCATGTCACTCTATGGTATGGGTTTTATATGTAAAATGTCACAGTATGGTAGGAGTTTTATAAGTAAAATCTCACAGTATAGTAGGGGTTTTATAAGTAAAATGTCACAGTATGGTAAGGGTTTTATAAGTAAAATGTCACAGTATAGTAGGGGTTTTATAAGTAAAATGTAAGAAAGTTGATTTTTTGCTCTGATTGTAGACACACAACTTGATTGTATGGGAAACATTAGTTAACTTTCACTGCCAGGGGAATGGGCCCACACCCTTTAATTTTGGGGAATGATTTTCCTCTGAAGGGGATTGAAAACAACTGATCTAAAGTTACTTTTTGGGGAAACCTGCATGATTTTAAAGAAATTGTCTGAGAAGGAGGCACCTATCAACGGCCCCAGCTAAAGAAGGAAAAAAATTCCTGGGTGCAAAATCAGTGATAAAACTTTGAATTTCAATCAGATCAACACTTATTATTGCTTTGTAAATTTGAGTTTTAAACAGTAAAACTGAGTATGGGAAGTAAGAAAGTATATATTTGGCTCTGATTTAAAACTTGCACAATGTTATGTTGATAGAAGGGGAAACATTGGTTTACTGTGCAAAATCAGTGATAAAACTTGTAATTTTAATCAATACCATCAACGCTGTTATAATTCCATTAAATATATTCCAGTTATTAATGATCTAATGACAATTAAAAGTCTGGCTAGACTAAAATCCTGATCCCTTTATGACTGTTATCCAATCGGCAAACAGTGTAAATCCACATCAGTCAGCATGTTTGTACTGTTCACTCCTTTTTTTATAGGTTATTTCTGTCTAAAAAGTAAACAGTGCATATCCTAATCAGACAGCACAGATGTGTGATCTGACCTTGAAGTACACTGGTCGCACATGTGTAAAATTGCATATATTTGGAGAAAAGAGTTAATGTATCCAGTTGTTAACGATCTTTGTAATGACAAATTAAAGTCTAGTTAGACTAAAATCGTTATATGGAGTTTACTTATTTTCAGGAAATAATGTGCTTATTATAGCTTGTAACAGACACTTGTGAAATAGATTGTGCAAACATTTGATGTTCAAACAAACTGTTCACTGGAAATAATAGTTACGACTATTAATAGATAGTGTCTTTTAACCATTTACTCCATAGATACACCTTTTACGCATGTTCAACCAGTGTAGATCCAGATCACCTGGCACATCTAATCCCTCTGATCAGGATCTGCACTGTTTGCATTTTGGCCAGAAATAACCTATTAGATCAAAAAGCAAATAGTGCTGATTCTGATCAGATGGTACAAATGAATAGTGCTTGCTGATCTGGATCTACACTGTTTGCCCATGTCATACAGGCATGTTTATGGACAAAAGGGTTAAGACATTTTTATAGAAAATAGACGCTAAAATGAGCGCATTTTGTTCATCATAAAATAGAAAAAAAGGAGTTCTATTGAAATAAATGCCTGAGGAATTTGAATTTTCATAGCTTCTGAGTGGCTACAAATGCAGTGCTCCTTCTAATTGCCCGGAGAGTCATCCCTTATTTTTGCATGGATTTTTTTCCATTTTTAGTGTCCAATGCAAATGTATTCCTTTGTCAAAATTTCTGTAAAGTCATGCAGTTTTACCCATTTTGTACTTTATTTCCATTTTTGTCGCGGCGCCATTCAAGGCATTACATGTAATTGATTATTCCTCACAAAAAAACTTTGAGTGGGTCAGGGCCCAAGATCATAAAACTGAGATTGGAGACCGATCTCAAATCTCAAGCATTTGATTTGCTGAAATATCGACCAGTTGTCATTTCAGCCAATCAAATGCTTGAGATTTCAGACAGATTTCCTGATAGAGTGTTATAGTCTTGGGCAAAGATTTCTTGAATTAAAATTTTACTCAACAGAGCAATTGGTAATTTAGACTGCAATCAAAAGCTTGATTTTTAAAGTTGGTCTTTTATTTAGTTTTATACTCTTTTATCAAAAATCATGACACAGTCTGCATGGAATATGGCTGTTACCTCTAGTTGAACAGTGTAGATCCAGATCACTGCCTTCTCATCAAGATATGCTCTGTTTGCTTTTTAATTCATATAGGTTGTTTCTGGCCAATAACTGGCAATAAGCGAACAACAGTATAGTTAGTGATTACATGGCATGGATGTGTCAGCTGATCTGGATCTACACTGCACATGCAATAAAAAAGGGTACTCAAGCTGGAAAGTCAATGAATAACATTAGTTGTTGCTGCAACTTGAAATCCATTAACTCTTTATGAACCATATCTAATGGGTGACCAATGTAGATCTAGATCAGCTGCCAGATCTCTATCATCTGATCATGATCAACACTGTTAGCTTTTAGATTTATTAGGTTATTTCTGACAAATAAGTGTCACCGAAAAGTATAGATCCAGATCAGATATCAGACTGGTTGCCCATGTGGTAAAAGGCGTAAATTGGTGTAATGGGTTCAATCACATGAAATAAAATGATCCTGAAGTAACTTGAGATGGTTATTTTCGCAGTTGTGAGCAGAATGTAAACATGTATTATGTTTTGTCCCTTGATGATTATTTGAGTAGATTAATTGAGATACTGTAAAATTCTTTTTAAACACCTCCCCTTATAAACGCCCTTCTTGTTATTTTTTAGTGAAAACAATCAGTTAATCCATATTTATTGTAAAATATTCTTCAGAATCTAATAATAGAATAAAAATAAATAATTATAGTTATAAGCACCCCCCCCCCCACCTCTTTCAGAAAATGTAATGCCCTTAAGGGCATTTAAAAGGAATTATAAGGTAGATCTGCAGCTGTTGCTTCAGTAATGAACAAAATGATGCAACTGGTGTGATATTACAAAATTATGACATTTTATTGAATTGGTTTAAGATTACTGTTTTGTCTGTGTCTTTTTTTTTTAGTGTCATAGAGTACGCCAGCATAATAATAATGTTTAGATGTACGTGTAGATGAATCCCTGTTTATTTACTCTTTAAACTATAGATAGCGATTTTCATCCCATCTACTTCCATTCACATATCATCTACTTCCATTCACATCCCATCTACTTCCTGTGTGTGCCAAAATTAAGATGCAGATGAGCTGGTACATTTGTGATGTATCTAGAATCTACACTGTTAGATAGTGTAGATGAGGCAGCATGTATGTGCAAGATGCTCTTGCTCTACACTGTTCTTTACTTTATAGATAACACACATTTATCACATAGGCAAACAGTGTAGATCCATATCAGCTTACACATCTGTCCATCTGATCAGGATCTACACTGTTCACTTAAAAATTCAATAGGCCATTTCTGAACAAAATGCAACCAGTGCAGATAGGATGTGCTGGCTGATCTGGATTTACATTAGTAACACACATATTAAAACAACATTTTTAATAGAATTTAGAATGACAGTTTATTTTTTTATTTGTATTTATCATGCTATTACCCTTTGCTTCATGTATTTGTCGTTATGGAATGAGTGAACAGTATTGATCCAGATCAGCCGGCACACCCATGCAATCTGATCAGGAACTTCACTGTTCTCTTTAGGACTTAGATTGATGAGGTTATTTCAACATTATACATCCAGATGAAATGACAAAGTTGTGCTGGCTCATCTTCATCTAAGATGCTTACCTATGTAAAGAAAGGCATATATAAAAATATTATAGAGTAAAGGATTAATCAAACTAAAATAACAGCATTTTCTTTGACAAGTGAAGCAGTTCTGTAAAGTCATACTAGTCTCTACGGAGTGCTCCTTCACAGGAAAACGATACTAGAAAGTTTGCCAGGAAAAATAAAATATTGTATATTGGAAAATCTATGGGAGCCATTTACTGTGTGGGAGCTGGGCAGAGTTTGTAGAGAGAACGATGACTCACCGCTGTGTCAGTCATAGCAGAATCTCTTCAGTGTGTAAACAGTTAGGTGCTAAGGATGGATGTTTAGGATGTGTAAGGTGATTTCCCTGGAATTATGTTTTGAGAATAATAATAATGTGTAAATGTTTTGGTGTTAAAGTGAAATATTATTTATGTGTACTGTGCTTTCTTGGAGTTAAGTTTTAAGAAAGATAATTATGTTGAATTTAAACACTTTATTGAGAGTGAAAGTAGTTACCTTGTTGTTTTGTTTTTTTTTTGGTATAAGGTTTAAAAAATATGGGTTTTTAAACACTTAGTTGTTTGATTGAAATATGTAATTTTCCCTTTCAAGATTTTTGTTTAATGAAAGGCTTTCTAGAAAGTTGGTGTTGTATTGAAGAATATGATTACGCAAACGATGTTTTCTCTAAACTGTTGCTGTTGTTGCCGTTATTGTTGTTTATCAAATATATTGGTTCATAAACAGTTTGGTGCTATATGAAAAGTTATGTCTAAGGTGATTTGTCAGAATTATGCAGGTCTCTCACTAGAGGGAGACTTGGGGGAAGTGGTCTCCCAAGAGTGATCAGACTTCTCTCTTCTTTGAGCTATGGTAGAAGTATAGACTATATAGAGAATGAATGCTGTTGACTGCAAACTCCTCCATAATTCAGTACAATTATGAGAAAACTTCTGCCATATTTAAACTTTGCAAGTCTAGTGAGAGCCCTGTTATGATTTACTATAAGTTTCAAAACAGTTTGGTGTTTAAGTGAAATATATGTGTACCATGCATTTGGAAATTGTATTTTAAGAGTGATATACAGTTTGGTGTTGGTTGGAAGTTCTTTTTAAGGTGTTTTCTCAAAATTTTGTTTTAAAAATATATTGTGTTAGATTGAAAGATATGTTGCTATGAGTATGGTGTTTTCCTTGAAGGTTTTTTGTGTCGCCCTTTTGAAGAAGTGTGATACACAGTCCACTGTGTCAATCCATCACAAAAACTTAAAATTGACTTTAACTTTGCCATTTCTAAATATTCCATCATCAAAATATCAATTTATATTGCTTATGACAACTGATTTGTGACATAGTCATCTGTTAGTCAAGGTCACATTTGACAGAGTTATGCACCTTTTTGTTCTTGATTTTTTTTTTCACGAAAAAAATGATGTTGGCTATAACTTTGCCATTTCTTAATTAATCAACTGTGTGCTCTTGTGACATCATAATAGGTGTAATATAAGAAAATAATGGTTCTAATATAATAATTATATAAATTTATTTGTCTTGAAATACTAAAGAGTACCATCTGTTGAAGATTTGAATATATTTTTAGGATGGAAAAAAGAATCAAAATAATAATTGTGCTGAGATAGTCATAACTGTTTCTGCTTTAATGTCTCCCAAGAATGATTCAGAGAGACTTTCAAATTTTTAAAAATCATTATTAACGTAAAATATAAGTAACTCAAGTGTGTTATCAAGGTTTGTAATTTATTCTTGAAGTTGATTTTTTGTATTCTGTCTGCAGAACGCTAATGAATATAGACTGTATTCTGTGATGGAATGGATCGAATTTGCTGTCTGAGATTTCTTCTTGATACATGTTTTGCACAAATTTTCTGTTTTGCATCAGAGATATTTATGATAGAATCTTTCTATTAATGTAACGATTCAGGTTTTATTCATAGAAATTTTGATGGAATACAGTTGGTATATTAAAGAGGGTGCCGGGATGGCGGGAGCCACTGTGTGACCATATGACCTCGCTATTTATGTGAAAAAGCTGCCATTTTGTTTGTTTTGATCCCAGTCTCCCTTTTACTTCAATAATCTTCTACTTTCATTGACACTCCTACTTCCATTCTCATCCCATCTACTTCCATTCTCATCCCATCTACTTCCATTCACATCCCATCTACTTCTATTCACATCCCATCTACTTCCATTCATATCCCATCTACTTCCATTCACATCCCATCTACTTCCATTCACATCCCATCTACTTCCATTCACATCCCATCTACTTTCATTACACCCCTTTGACTTTCTTCCACACCCCTTCTACTTTCATTCACACACCTAAGTTTGTTCACACCCCTTCTAGTATTCTCTCATCACAACAGTGAAGATCGATATTGGATGGAATGGATGTGTTGGTTGATCAGGATCTTACTGGTCACCTATGATATAAAGTATATGGATGGAGTTAAGGGTTCACCAGTCAAGTGTTCTAGCAATAATTAAGCTGAAGAGATAGCAAGCTGCTGGAAGAGTAGGTTAAATCACTAATGAACAGGTCTTAAATGTGTTGGAGTAAGTCCATTAATTATTAATAGTATAGTTAAGAAAGCATAGATAATTATTGGGTATGGAAATTAACTCCATGTTTGTTTCATTGTCAGGTGTAAATCCGGATTATACTGTATTTGCAGTCGGATTAGTTGCTTTGAAATTTATTAGATTTTTTCTGAGCAAGAAGTCTAGATCAGAATCTACTGATGTACAGGCTGATCTGGATCTACATGGCCACCTTTGTTCAATGGAGTGAAGGTTTGTGAAAATACAAATACCTTTGCCCGTGATCATAAAACTAAACTAAACTAAACTCTGGAGACTAGTCTCAAATCTCAAGCGACTGGTAGCCATTTTAGCTAATCAGATGCTTGAGATTTTAGACTGGTTTCATTCTCAGTTTTATAACCTTGGGACCAGATGGCATGAATGTGTTGGTTTGTTTGGATGTACATGTACACTGTTAGCCCATGTCAATGTAGTAAAGGGTTGATATAGAAAACATAAATAAACCAGTTCCTCCATTAGAAAACATTGATTAAACCTTTCCTCCATTAGAAAACATTAATTAACCCTTTCCTCCATAAGAAAACATTGATTAACCCTTTCCTCCATAAGAAAACATTGATTAACCCTTTTCTCCATTAGAAAACATTGATTAAACCTTTCCTCCATTAGAAAACATTGATTAACCCTTTCCTCCATAAGAAAACATTGATTAACCCTTTCCTCCATAAGAAAACATTGATTAACCCTTTCCTCCATAAGAAAACATTGATTAAACCTTTCCTCCATTAGAAAATATTGATTAATTGAGCATTATTATCATTACCAATGCATTTACAAAATTGAAATTTAATATTTTTATTGTTTGCCATTTAAAATTAACTGCATGATTGACATATGAAATGTTAAAGTTGACGACTGTAAGCTGCTGTTCTAGATATGTCAAATAGTTCTTGTTAGAGAGTAGAAATTAAATGCCAATGCTGCAGAAACTGAGCAATACAACATTATCCCTTTCCTCCATATATAAACATTTTTACGCATGTGCGACCAGTGTTGATCCAGATCAGCCGGCACATCCATGCCGTCTGCAGGATCTGCACTGGTCGCATTTTGGTCAGAAATAACCAAATGAAAAAAAGAGAACAGTGCAGATCTTGATCAGATGCCATGGATGTGCCAGTTTATCTGGATCTACACTGTTTGTCCACGCAGCAAAGGTGTGTCTATGGAGGAAAGGATAATTTAAAGATAAATTGTGTAACCATTTACACTTACAAAGGTGTGCTTGCTGATCTGGATCTACACTGTTTGCTTCTTGGTCAGAAATAACACAAAGAATCTAAAAGCTAACAGTGTAAATCCAGATCAGATGTGCTGGCAGATCTGGATTGACACTGGTCACCCATGCAATAACAGTTATATCTACAAAGTAGACAGTAGACTGGTCCCTCTCCTTCATTTGTATGCCTTTATTGTGTGGGCGAACAGTGTAGATCATTTTTTTATTTATTTTACTTCTGACCAAAAAATGAACAGTGCAGATCCTAATCAGAATGCATGATTGGGCCAGCTGATCTGGATCTACAGAGGTTGTACATGGGATAAAATGCGTATATATGGGAGAAAAGTGTTAATGAAACCAGGGCCCCAAGATCTTTAAACCTAATCTGAAGACCAGTCTCAAATCTCAAGCATCTGATTGGCTGAAATTGGAGACTGGTCACAGGACTCTATTCAAAGTTTGAAATTATCACTAAATTCCTTTTAACCACCTTTCAAATTAATGACTTGATTTACATGTGAAATGTTCAAGTTATTTTCCAGCAGCTGCAGTTTTAGATATGCAAACAACTTTATGTCAGTGATTAAAAAAACATGTTGACAAAATTTGGAACCCTCTTCATTCTATTTACACTGTAAACAATCTTAAATTCATTTCAAACAGTTAATTCAAACACACCAGATAAAGTTTGAAGTTAAGCACATGATTTCATGAATTACTCATTTCTTTCTGCCTCTGTTTTTCACACTTTTATATGGAATGGAACCAGTAGGCAAAATAATATAATATTTGTTATTATCCTTTTAAATAATTAATTAATATCCTTTTAAACGCCTGCGGGCGTTACATTTTGTGAAAAGGAAGCACTCATTATGCATTTTAATTATTAGTATTTTAATATTAGATTCTTGAGGATATTAGAGAATACATATGGATTAACTGATTGTTTTCCCTGATAAATAACATGTGGTGGTGTGGGGCATTTATTAGTGGAGGGTCATTTAAAGGAGTTTTACGGTATTTCAAGAGTTTGGGGAAGAGTCACCTGAATAACTTACAGGCTCTTAAGGCCTATTGGTTTGAGTATTATTTAAAACTCTAGCCAAAAACTCTACGATTTTCTTACCTTACCCCACAAAATCTCCTACATTGACACCAGTTATGCCGGTTAAAAGCGTTGCATATGCCGTGATTGCTTCATAGTGCCGTTCGGGAAGCATACCAGGTTAGCCAGGGTGAATAAGCAGTAATTGGATAGATGATAAAAATGACAGTTTACTTCATAGAAATGCCTTTATCTTGCGGGGAAATCAGTGTAGATGTAGATCCAGATCAGCTGTCACATTCATACTGTGTGATCAGGATCTACATCTTTGGCTTTTAGATTCATTTGGTTATTTTTGACAAAGTAGCAAAAAATGTAGATCCAGATCAGATAGCACGGATGTGCTGACTGATCTGGATCTACACTGTTAACCTTTTGATAATGTGTATATATGAAGTAAAAGGGTTAAATAACATAGGAATGCAGAGTTTGGCTTTAGAAAAGAAAAAAAGGGGAGGTACTTAGAACAATCCCCTCTCCCAAACCCCCAAACTTCTATACCTTCTTCTTTTAAATGTTCAATAGTAGTTAACCCTTTCCTCCATTGATACACCTTTATTGCATGGTCGAACAGTTTAGATCCAGATCAGCTGGCACATCCCTGCCATCTGATCAGGATCTAAACTGTTTGCTATTAGATTCATTGGGTTATTTCTGACCAAAATTCATCCAGTGCAGATCCTGATCAGACGGCACAGATGTGCCGGCTAATCTGGATCTACAATGAACGCACATGTGTAAAAATGCATATTTATGGAGGAAAGGGTTAACTTAAATAAATTGCAAATTATAATTTACAAAGAATACCATAGTTGAGTAGCAAATAATAAACTTTACATGAATTATAGTTAAATAATGCAATTATTGGATGAAATGTAGCATCAGATAATTACCAAATTACCAACAGTGTCATTTAATTTTTTTAATGGCCAATAAAACTAAAATTGAAATTTGTATAGCCTTCTATCAACAGTTTTCATGGGCAGATGTTCTTTTTTCCATGCACAGGTGCCTGCTAATGTATTACCAGTATTTGATTTTTAAATTTTATGAAAGGATGTTCATTTTGCCTGTTTGAAATCAATGAGTTTCCTTTGTGTTCAGGACTGTTTATCAGTCTGGAAGTCATTGTGTTTCAATATTTTAAGATTGAATGACATATGTCTTACAGTTTTGTTCAAAGGGATGATTTATTGAACAATACAAGTAAGTATGATGTTTCAAATTTAACTTAAATATCTGAGAGGAGCTTAAATAATGATATGATAAGATGTGTAAGTTTTAATACTGGTTTGGGATTTACTCTGTAGATAGGACTTTTATTACATGGGTGATCAATGTAGAGGTGCACCTTCTCATCTACACTGTTTGACAAAGAAGCAAACACTGTCTATATCCAGATCAGATGGCACTGTTTGTACACATGATAAATGGCCTTCCATGAAGTAAAAATCCACAGTTTTGTTTTTGTCCACAATGTGATTTCATTGTAAACATGTCACTGCTCTAGAAAATAAGAACAGTCTGCAATCCTGCTGATTGGTTGAATTTGAGCTATTATGTTTCGAAACCTACCAATCAGAAGCTAGAGTTCAATAGACTGGTCTCCAGTCTTCTTCCTGGCTTTGATTAAATCAACCTTCACTACAATAATTGTCTGTATCATGTATGGTAGATTTCATGTTTATAGGTAAGAACAAAGATGAAATGATAATGTCAAGCACAGAATGATATGCACAACATTTGTTTTCATGCTGTGGTTTTCTGTTTATATGTGAAGAACAAATCTAGACTATTGTTTATATGTGAAGAACAAATCTAGACTATTGTTTATATGTGAAGAACAAATCTAGACTATTGTTTATATGTGAAGAACAAATCTAGACTATTGTTTATATGTGAAGAACAAATCTAGACTATTGTTTATATGTGAAGAACAAATCTAGACTATTGTTTGTAAAACAGGGCATAAACCTGAGTGAGGAGACCAGTCTCAGATCTGCTGGCTGGTCTCTACTTTAGCCAATCACATGTTTGAGTTTTGAGACCGGTATTCTGTTTTTGATGTTGGGTCCTATGATTAACACTTTCCTCCTTTCCTCCATATATACACCTTTAAGGCTTTGGACTAACAGTGTAGATCCAGATCAGCCAGCACATCCATGCCACAAATACTGGATGGATATTGCTATTGATTTAAGAGAAACTCTACAAGTGTTTAATAGACATCAGCAAATAATGTGGTCTGTACATCATTCTACTTGTTTATGTTTCATTAAATTTTTACACATTTTTGATAGGGACTAGGTCATTAGCATTTGGTTTAAGATAACAAGAAGGATTTCTGTTCCTGATTAAAACCACAAATTTTTACACTCCTTGACTTTGCATAGCTTTCTCCATTCAAGTGTAACTATGACAATAACAACATCCAGAAGTAACACCTACAACCCAGCATCAGTCAGATCAAAGGCTCTAAAGATCATAAGATACTAATCAGCAACAAAGAGAAGGAAAGATTAATATCACAAACATTGCCTTTGATGTTTTATTATTACAAAAATTTTGTACTCTTAGAGCAACATTGACCTATGTGGAAATGAAAACAGGAGTGTGGATAGGTTGTTTTTGAATTAGGGGAATTTAAACAGAAACATGTATTGGTAACTGGTGTAGACCTAGTAGAGTCTGGTGAGGGCGTTCAAGGGTCACAGGGTCATCTCCTGGGTCATATGGAACCCTTGAGACCCATACCAGACTGATTAGATCACCCAGATAGGTTGATCTACTGTGTATGCTGATCTGGGTCTAACCTGGTTGCAGACGTGGCATCTGTGTATTGCACCCTTAACTCCATGAGATATGGCTATTATCCCATGGGCAAACAGTGTAGATCCAGATCAGCCAGCACATCTGAGCGAACAGTGTAGAACCAGATCAGCCGGCACATCTGAGCAAACAGTGTAGAACCAGATCAGCCGGCACATCTGAGCAAACAGTGTAGAACCAGATCAGCCGGCACATCTGTGTTGTCTTATCTAAATCTACACTGATCGCTTTTTGATTTGTTAGGTTATTTCTGACCAAGAAACATAGTGTGTAGATCCTGATCACATAGCACCAATCTGCCAGCTGATCTTGTTCTGCAGTATTCACACAATCTGCCAGCTGATCTTGTTCTGCAGTATTCACACAATCTGCCAGCTGATCTTGTTCTGCAGTATTCACACAATCTGCCAGCTGATCTTGTTCTGCAGTATTCATACAATCTGCCAGCTGATCTTGTTCTGCAGTATTCACACAATCTGCCAGCTGATCTTGTTCTGCAGTATTCACACAATCTGCCAGCTGATCTTGTTCTGCAGTATTCACACAATCTGCCAGCTGATCTTGTTCTGCAGTATTCACACAATCTGCCAGCTGATCTTGTTCTGCAGTATTCACACAATGTTGTTGGTTGATGGCTGCAAGATTTCCAGAAAAGGGGTTCATTTGGGGTAGTCTTAGGGAAGTTACCAACTTCCTGGCTCATTATTTAAGCATGAAAGTTAAACATTTTTGTCCAAAAAGGGGCTTTGAGCAACCCACTGAACCCCCTCTTGATCTGCCTCTGCCATATTAAGTTAATCGTGCCTAAGCATCCACCTGCAGTCAGCAACCACCTGTCTTAAACAGCCAGTTTGAATATGTCTTAAACTGACATTTTGTTTCTAATTTTCACCTGTCTTAAACTGCTGTTTTAAGCAGCCACTTTTTGTCACTCCCTTGGGTGGCTGCTTAAGACAGGTTTGACTGTATTTGTTAAGCTCATATCATTATAAAAACAAGACAAGACATTGATTGCTGATCTGGATCTACACTGGATTCAAATGAGGCGTAAGTTTATTTAAGCAATTGAAATCAGGTTAAATCATGCATGAAAAACACACATCCGTAAAAAAATACATTGATTGATTTATTTTGTTGCAATGGGAAAGTGAAATTCGAACAAAGGATTGTTATCGTGTTATATAATACAGTGATTTAGGAATGAAACGTTGTAAGTGTCAATTGAAGAATGGATTCACTTAAAAAATTGATGAATTTGTCACGTTTGTGGTGTTTTAACAAGATTTTAAACATTCTTTTGGATTTAAAATTTGTTCTTTAATTATGTAGTTTTATGACTTACTATGTGTTAAAAGAAGGTGGATTTTTTTGTGAAATCTACAGTACTGTGGTACTGTTAAATTTTGTGTGGGTTTAAATTTGGTGCTGTGATAAATGCACAAATTTAAACCGCAGCAAAATTAAATGATGTAATAGCGTATCCTAATATAATAAAACATTTGTGTTTATTTAAACACAAGAGAATAATTTATTTGTAGCTACTGCAAGAAAATTCATCCCTGCAGATTTAAATGATAACACAGTAACTCCTGAAACAAAAATTAAGTGATCTCAAAACTAATGAATGATCACAAACTCAGGCATTCGCTTATCCCATGGTGTATGGCTGTTATTCATTAGTGAAAAGTGTAGATCCAGATCTGCTGGCATATCTGTGCCATCTGATCTAAATCTACATTGTTTGCTTTTTTGTCAGAAATACCCCTATACATATAGACACTGTTCGCTGTTTTATTCATTTGGTTATTTTTTACCAAGAAGTGAACGGCAAACTTTTTGATCAGATGGTACAGATGTGCGACTAATCTGGATCTACACTAGTCGCACATAAAATAAAACCTAATTATATGTAAAGTTAAGGGTTAACTATGTACAATGATTGAAAGTGAAAGAGACCAGAATGTTAACCCTTTTCTCCAAAAACATTGTATGCGCATTTTGACGCGTGTGCAACAAGTGTAGATCCAGATCAGCCAACATGCCATCTGATCTTGATCTGCTCTGGTTACGTTTGGTCAGAAATAAGCTAAAACAGATCGTGATAAGATGGCAGAATTGTCATGGCCAATCTTGGGATAACACACTGCCTATAGAGTAAAGGGTTTAACTTATCTTCATATTGATATTTCATTGGCATGTTTAATTGAAAAGTTATTCATTCGAAAAGTACAATATTATTAATGGGCAATTAAATGCTATATTCAGTCTTGAAGAAGGAATGTAATGATTGATGACTATCTGTTAACAATTGAATATTGTCAGTGAGTCTGACCAGACTTTCTGTATCAAGTATCATTTACCTTCAGGGTGATATGATTTACATGTAATAACAATGCAGACTGATTTTGTTTATTGCTATGATATTGATCAAGTTTTTGTGGCAATACATTGTAGGAGTGGAGAAATGTGCAGTGGCATTAATTTGCATTTAATTTATTGGTCTTCTTGTCCATTTCTAGAGATGTACTCAATGGTTGGGTATGTTTTGACTGACCAGCCAGCTTTCAGTATCAATGTTGTTTACTACCGCTTCAAGTTCTTGGACTTTTAGGAATTCTGGAATTTTAGACATTTTCAAACTATGATATAAATGGTGTATTAGGCTTGATGGTCTGGGCAATTAGGAATTCAAGAATTTTAGATTTTTTTATAAGTGGTTGTTTTGATTATGAACTGTTGAGTTAGTCAGAAAAATCAGACAATAAGTGAACAAAATCTATGAACTGTGTGTGACTGGTAAAGTGAAAAAAATTCTTTCATTCATCTTTTTCCTCCCTTCTCTCTCTCTCTCTCTCTCTCTCTGTCTCTCTTTATCTCTCTCTTTCTCCCGCCTTCCTTTACCCCTTTCTCTCACTCAGATTTTTCTATGCTTACTCTTTTTTCATCTATCTTTCATTCAGAATACTCTCTCCCACATTTTATCCTCTCTCTCTCTTATCCAAATATCGGTGATTATTTGCACTGAATGCATTAGTTAAAAGTCTTACAGAACTTCAGCACAGGAATATTTCGCTGCTGTTCGCAATATTGAATTTCCTAGCTGCATCTTTGATAAATAACATGCATTTATTTTCTGTGGACGTTAGTTGTGAATTTATAAGCTTGCATCAAAGAATGAAAATCTGGAATTTATAACAAGTGTGGGTGTGTTGTATATTTTTCTAGATTTATCCTGTTATTCCATGGAATATGGGTTTATCCCAGGTGTCTGATGTAGATCCAGTTTAGCTGCCATACGTGCTGTCTGATCAGGATCTACACTATTTACTTGCAGATTTATTAGGTTATTTCTTACCAAAAAGTGAACAGTGTAGATCTAGGTCAGATGGCATGTATCTGCTGTCTGATCTGTATCAATGCTGGACACCCGTCTGATAAAATACATATCAATGAAGTAGATATTCTTAAAATATTCAGATCATCGATTCTGTTGCTATTTCTGATGCTGTTTTTTTTGCTATGATGAAGATTTGTGGAATGTTTTAATGTGGAAGTAAAGTTTTTTCTGTACTGCATTAAAAATTTTACAAGATTATTAGGTTGCAGAATGATTTAGATGGATTGAAATAAAATGTTGTGTTCAGTATTCTGTTAACTGGTGTTTATTATTTTGTTTGAAATTCTGTCTTTGGGCTTACATAACTAAAACTCTTCACTGTCAATTAATATTGTTGGGAATTTGGTTTATTTCTCAGTTTACAGGTTAGAATGCAGTGTTATTGCATTAATGAATCAATTTAATGTAAATCATCTAAAGCACAATTTTAATTGTGAAAACTTTGAAAGAAAGAAGATAGCTTATACCTTGAACAGAAATCTTTGAATATTAAAAGAATAAGAGAATGTAACAAAACTGAATAGAATAACTTCCGTGCCTGAAGCTGTGTTTGATCGAATGAAAAATGGAACTAAACTTTCTACGGCAGTGGACTTACTGATAAAGGTGTTGTAGTGGTAGAAATGTCAGATAATGAGTACATAGAACTAGATGATGACGATGATGATGGTGATATCATAATAGGTGATACATCATCGGAAACTAGCGCTACAAGCGAACTTAGTGAAGGTAGGTATTGTGTGTCTTTGTAATGTAGAAACTTAGTTTTTAATCCGGTGTATTTTTGAATTATACTGGCTCATTATTCCATTGGTGACCAATATAGATCTAGATCAGCATACTTATGTGATGATAAATATATATATATACATATATCATATATCTATCTATCTATACATATCATACTAGTGGTTTGTAGATTGATCAGGATATTTCTGATATTCTTGACGATCCAGATCTAGATGTACACTGGTTGAGTGGCACCCAGCTCATATAATTAAAAGATCTATCTGTGTATAAAGGTTTTAACTAAGAACAAACACATCTTGGAAACACCATGTTTTCAGAATGTCTGTTTAGAACAAACCAGGGGGATATCTGCAATAACCCTGTCCTCCATATATAAGCCTTTATGGCATGGACGAACAGTGTAGATCCAGATCAGCAGACACGTCTGTGCTGTCTGATCAGGATCTGCACTGTTTGTTTTTTTGATTTATTAGGTTATTTCTGACCAAAAAGTGACCAGTGCAGATCAGGTCAGACGGCACATTGGATCTACATTGGTTGCACATGCGTAACGAGGTGTATATATGGGGGAAAGGGATAAGATTGTTGGCAAGAAATCATTGTCATGGCCACAAAATATTTTTCTAGATTCATGCAAATCATAATGCAAATATTTTTCTGATTCAAGCAAACAACAATTCACATGTTCATAGTCTGCATGTTCATGTCTATTTGGAGTGCTTCTGCCAAGATTGCTAATGCATTTAAACTTCTTATAAATTGCTCCCCAATTGCAACCAGCAAGTTGATTGTTTTGATTATTTAATGGTACTCATATAGGCCATCAGTTTAGATCTAGGTTCTCCAGCACATCCCTCTGATCTAGATCTACACTGTTTGTTTGAGAAATAATCTAAAGAATCTAAACACCAACAGTGTAGATCTTGATCAGATGGCATGAATGTGCTGGCTGATCTAGATTTAAACTTATTCCACATGCGATAAAAAATCATATCTATGGAAAAAAATTAAAAGATTGAACGGTTTATATATTTAAAAAATTTCAGACGATGGCACAGATCTATCAGACTGCCAGACCACACAATTAGATGCTGTCTTAGAGACTGACCAAGGTGAAGGTCACCCAGACCAAGGTGAAGGTCACACTGATCAAGGTCAAGGTCAAAGTTCACAAAATACAGAAATAGATGAGGAGAAAAATGAGCAGGAAATTCATGAAAGACTTCAACAGCTAGACCAAGAAAGGTATATTGCATTGACCTTTGTACCCTACGGGGCACGCCAAGGGGAAAAGGTGTCTTCGGTCATATTTTTGGACATTTTAGTTGTTCCTTTATTTGAAAAAAAACTTACAATTATCAATTATTTGTTCAGCTGATATTGTGACAATTTTGACTATATAACAATATTTTTACCATTTAATGTTGTCTGCTTAACTTGATGACATCATTTCAAGGAAAAACATCATTTTCTCAAAGACACTTTTTTGCTGTGATGCACGCCAGATTTCTATTAATATCCATTTCTAGCTGATTCAGAGCTGCATCAAACATCTCTTACCAGTTCTGATGGTAAAGGTATTGTAAAAGGTAAAAGGTATTGCGGTTATTTCTCTTAACAGTTTAATATATTTCACAAGGTTAGCTCCAGAACTTGTAAATTTATTTTCACAGAATGGCAAACATCATTGAGTAAATATTCTTGCGTTAACAATAATACTTGGAATCTTGATGCATCAAAATATTATTCTTAGCCAAAATGTTCAGACCAATTACTTACAATTTGACATGTTGTGTTTTTTTTCATTTCTTACTTTCATAACCAGGTTGTGACTTTTTCTCATTTTTCTTTTTCAGAACCAGTCTAGTCCAGCAAATTGAGTCAGAAGAGAAAAACAGGAAGTGGTATTATGACCAAATAGAGATTATATCCCGCAAAATACGCTCACTTCCTGTCAATGACGGAGTAAGTTTTTTGTTTCTAAGGGGTCAGGACTGATGGTTCTAAAACTGAGATTGGAAACCAGTCTCAAATCTCAAGCTGAAATGGTCAGATTGGCTGAAATGGCCACTGGTTTCCATGCTCAGTTTTATAATCTTGGGCACAGTTTTAATAATTTATCCAACATACTCTCACTTAACAATCAACTCAGTAAATGCAGTTAAATCCCATGTGAAACCAGTGTTGATCCAGATCACCCTATACATCCATGAAGTCTTAAGATATACATTTATTGGATCTGTTTGCATTTAGATTCATTGGGTTGTTTCTTCAGTGTAGATCTGTAGATCTAGATCTGGTGGCATAGTTGCAGGCTGATCTGGATCTTCACTGTGTGATAAACATGTTAAATCCATGGAGAACAGATCCAGATCTAATGGATCAGATAAAAGCTGTGCAATCTGTCAGGCGTTTGACTGCATGTAGTTTCGTTTTGGTACATTATTTGGATCCTGATGTCTGGATGATCTGGATCTACACTGGTTACACATGGGATATAACCCTTTACTACATATATAAACACATTTTTATGCATGATTGTGCGACCAGTGTAGATCCAGATCAGCCGGCACATCCGTCTGGATCTGCATTGTTGGCTTTTCTGTCAGAAATACCCTAATAAATCAAAAAGCGAACAGTGCAGATCCTGATCAGACAGAACAGATGTGCTGGCTGATCTGCTTCACCCATGCCATAAAGGCATGAATTTGGAGGAAAGGGATAAGCTGTATCCATGGAGTTAAGGGTTAAAGAATCCCTGCACAAATGCCAGTTCTAATGACAGAAACTTTCTGAGCATAGATGATTCTGCTTCTGTGCGCTGACATGTTTATTGTGCAGGTAATTGCATTAGGCCACCAACAGAGAGTACATGTTTCCCAGTGTTGTCTTGTTAAGGGCAAACCCATCATCTCTGGACCATATTTCGATGATAATGGAAGAGTAGAAACATGAAAATACTGCATTGAAGATTCCATGTTTAACATCATACACACACCTTTGGATAGATCAGAAGTGGCTTAGTTCACTCCTAACATCATACGCACACCTTTGGATAGATCAGAAGTGGCTTAGTTCACTCCTAACATCATACAGACACCATTGGATAGATCAGAAGTGGCTTAGTTCACTCCTATTTATGATGTATTGCATCACATCATGTAGAAAGTGAAAAATAAAACTTCGAAATATATTCAATTCAAAATTTTAAAAAAGTTGGGTTAGGATTGAAATATTAAAAAATATTCACCAATCATATGTGTCACTCTCTGAGACTTTTGGGCCAAATTCGGCAAACGTCATTTCGAGTAAAATGACGTCAACTTCGCGGCACGCACAAATCGAATTAACTTTTCCTAATTGCCAGTATTAAATGATACTTATAGAAATATATATAGTGTTATAATGCAAGTGCGTAAGACAAAATGTACGTTTGAACCTGTTACCGAAATCTTTATTTAAAATAATCTTGTTTACTATCTTTCTATACAATTATTACGTCCCTTATTTTGACATACGCCACACATTGTGATTCACACATGTACGAAACAGTCGTGATATTTGAACTACAAAACCAGCATTTTGAGACCTAAAACGTCGGTAAAGCGATGGATTTGAAAAGGTTAGTCTTCTTATAGTCTATTGTATTGCTTGTTTGTGCAAAATTATGTAAAATTATGTATGAAATTGGTGCAATTGCATTTTCCGGAAGTGAAAATGGCGGTCGTGACCTTGTTAAACAGTTGATTGTTTACAAAACTGACAAATATTTTTTGATATAAGAAACAATCTGATTAATGCATCTTCGTCGTAAACATTGACAACAGATCGTCTTTTCTTAATTAGGTGCCAGATGAGTTACTTTTACACTGTAATCCTGAATTTAATAAAGGAACTTTCAAATCGTGACATTTTCAAATTGTCAGAGATTGTCGAATTTTCGGACAGTGAGTTTGAAAGCCTAATATATTACTGATAAAGGGGTCAGCAATAACCATGATAACGATTTAAAAACTGAATATTTAATTAAATGGAAAATGTATGTTCAGATAGTATTGATTATGAAAACAAAAGCTGAAAATAACATTCAAAACATTGCTTTCGGTGCTGCTGTACCAAGACTGTATGGAAAGCCATCTGGTTCTTTTGTATGAATAGACAAATTTATAAATTATAATGAAATTATTAATGTTATATTAAGATAATGAACTTATATTTGCAATTATTATTACAGGGACTCGGATATTAAATCTCATAGATGAGAAATTCCATAGTGTTGGTTAAGTTGCAATACAGCTTGACATAACTCCACCACCAATTAAAGTTTCCTGGATATGGCAAGAAAAATGCAGTTTACACATGGAGAACTGTGCACGGCAGAACATCAGCAACACTGTCATAAGGTATGTAACAATGGAAAAATAAAGTTTTTATTTTATTCACATGTGTTTTTTTCCTTGAGGTCATAGTCATTCTAAGGTTATGCTTTAATTATCTTATTATTTTATTGCTAAATATGAAATCATGTTATCAACACCGGTATATGCTAATTGCAAACAAACAAACAAAGTAACAACTCCTATGATACTATGATAGAAATCTGGTATTTTACACATATGCTTGTAGTTTTAATTATCTTGAAGAATATATTTATGAACAGATAGGTAATGTTCAAAAATGAATCTTTAAGAGGAATCAGTTCTGGAACTTCAATTTTGAATTTTCTGGGCAGCATTTCCTTGTATAGTCTTATTAAAATATTTTAATATAATTTTGATTCAACTGAAAGCAATGGACTTGATAATTTACACTTAACACTAATGTTAAATGCATAATAGAAAGGATATCAAGGCTGAACAAATGTTTACTGTCATCTGCATAGTTTATATATTTTGCATTAATTTTTATTTATTTTTAGAATGACATCAGACATGATGAGGACAGATGTGCTTTCCGTTTGCAGGAATAAAACTAATCCAGGAGTGGAACAGTGTCATGAGAAAGTGCCAAATCTGAACACCTGCTTCCTGACAGGCATCCTATTCTGGGCTTGATCCTCAAATGATGTGGTACCAGTATGAAGAGTGAAGAAACAGGCTTATTGTGTGTGAACTGTGGTTAAAAAAGTTTATGTTCATCCATCTGTACCAAAAGCCTGTTGGGTTCAGTGCGTCATATCCCAAAAAGGAGAAGTTATAACTGTTTGTTTAGCTGAACAATATGTATTATAATCTGAAATGATCTGCAAAAAGTGTATAATAAAAAGTTAATTTGTGCAAGCATTATTGATAATCTTCTGAATAAATTTAAATTATTTCATTTGTCAGTCAATTTGTTGCCATGGTAACTGAATCATAATATAATGTTGTTATATAACTTATAAGATATTAACGTAGACATATCAGTTTATATGGATTTTTCTACCAATATATTATTTGTTATTGAAAAAGTGTTGCAAAATTTGTCTTTCAAACATTTAGAACCTTTACCCAACATTAACATGTAGTTAAGATTTTGTGTGTGCATAGTATGTAAACTGTTATCAACTATATAAATTTAAGTTACTTTATTATGAAACATTATCCACATCATGAAACTCAGTTCCTCCCTCCACCCTGCCTAGAAAAAAATCTTGCAACATTTAGTAAAAATGTGTCATATATTGTTATATCACAATTTGATCATACAAAATTCAATTTAATTTGGGCTCTTAGTTGTGTAGTTATTGGTGTAATGACCTCATACCACTTTGAAGAAAATATTACACAAATATTACCATGGCAACTATAGAACAAGTACAAATTATATAACATACTGTAATATTACTCAGAAGATCAAATGTTATGAATATGTACATAATATTCAGTAACCATTATTGGGTACAACAACTTTCACCTAAATGATTTTGTCACTTTTAATGAAGCTTTTGTTAGTTTGTTTACTGCATAGTTATAACAAAGAGTATCTTCATTTTCAAAAATCAACATTTCTGTGTATGGTTTATCAATAAACAGACCAAAATGATAGATTGTACTTAAAAACATTAACATGTTATCATTTAGGTGCCAGTTACCTGAAAAAAAAAACATGTCAAATATGTTTTTTTCAGTTCCGTTGCCATGGTAACCAAAATTTGAGTATTTCATTTTGTAAAATAAGATACTTGATTTATATATAAATACTATTCATGGGCAATAAACAGACTGAAATACTGTATTTCTTATAGTTGTCACATAAATGCACCTATTTATTTGGACAATATTTTGACAAAAGTAGGCTTTTTCACATTCACGGTGGTTTCCCCAAAAATACTGTTTTTCAGTTAAAATAAGTCGTTTTTGGAAAAAAAATGAATTGGTGTACTCCAAAGTCAACAAGGTACCTGAAAATGTTAATAACTCATTTTGGCCAAAAATTGCATTTTGGACCATTTTTCCCAGAGAGTGCCACATATGTCTTAAGATGTCAGAGAGTGACATTTAGATGTATATAAATCATCCAGAGCTACACCTCTTGTGATATATTCCACCTGATAATCATCATCAAAACAGTAATTTTTTGAATGATAAGAGAAACACAGAACAGCATTATCTTGGCCTAATTGTGTTACAAACAGAAGGTAGAAAGTGCCAGGTGTGCCTCATGATTACATCAGTAGAGAGACAGAAATACATTTTCTATATCCTCGCAGAAAAACACCTCATGAAATCTGCCGAGAACCAAAACGGTACATCTGTTTTCTGTAAGAAGGAACATGCATGAAGAGAAATGTGTTCAGAGAAACAGAAATAAAAACCAGCTTTTTGATTTCATCTTAGACATTTACACCACATACACCCCTTTGTGGCATGGGAAAACAGTGTAGATCTAGATCAGCCAGCACATTCATGATCACGATAGGATCTGCACTGTTCCCTTTTTGATCTATTAGGTTATTTCTGACCAAAAAGTGAAGAGTGCTGATCCTGATCAGATGGCATGGATGTGCTGGCTGATCTGGATCTACACTGTTCATCAATGCCATAAAGGTGTGTATATGTAAGAAAAGGTTAATAGGCAGTGATAAGAAAATTTGTGATAGATTATCTTTTCTTGAAAATGGTTTGGCCTGACTATATTGTTCTAGAAGTTGTTTATTGCTTTTCCCTACATCAATGTTGCAATAGCTGTAAAAGCAGACTTTATTGTTAGCTAATTTATTTTTATTACAAAAAAAAAGATCTGGATATTCATAAGTCATTACTAGATAGATAAATCTGAATTCATTCAACTACAGAGTACATTAATCCTTTACTACATATATGCCCTTATAATGTGGGTGAACAGTGTTTATCCTGATCAGCTGGCACATCTGTGCCTTCTAACCAGGATCTACACGGGTCACATCTTGTCAGAAATCACCTAATGCAAACAATGAAGATCCTGATCAGATGGCCTGCATGCATTTTGCTGGATCTACACTGTTCGACCTCACTAAAGGTGAATTCTGGAGTAAAGAGTTAAGCCCTACATTTACTCTAGGGTTGTAGCATCTGTGTTCTATAAATCTAAGTCTTAATTTTTGTGGCATAAAATTTAACGGTTTTTGGTAAAATGGTATTTTTTTTAGTTATTGAATTTATTATTTTCACTATCCTTAAGTCATTTTTCTTGCAAAAATAGATTTTTTATTTTCAATATCCTAATTACAGTTTTCTTACAAAAAAAAATCATAGGGCTTTTGGATTGATAATTAAAAAAAAATGAAAAATTCACTTGTTTTTCCCCTAAAACTAATGTGGGGGCGTTTATTAGGGAAGGAATTTTACGGTATCTACTGTGTGTTATCACCATATTTCTTTAATCATCTAACCATTATTGTAATTAACACATACAGAGCTATGATCATGTTGAATGATACAAAAAAGCCTGAGCCCAAGATCATAACACTAAATCAGGACACCAGTCTCAAATCTCAAGCATCTGATTGGCTGAAATGGCTACTGGTCTCAAATCTAATGTTTCCTTGAAATAATAAATACCAGCATACAATGAGGTGAAAAGATACCATTGTTTTTCCCTGACTGATTGCCAAATTGGTTCCATTGATGAAAACAGTACTGGAAAAGTTCTAGGTCAAGGACCTCGTGGTAAAAAATATGGTTGAAGGCCAGTCACTGATCTCTGCAATCTGATTGGTTTGAATTTGGGGAAAAAATTCTTGATAAAAAATTAATGTTGAAAACCAGTCACATTCTCTTTAATCTGACTGGTTAAATTTTGAAAATGGTCTAGGTCAAGGACTTGAAGTAAAATGTTAAGGTTGTACACCAGTCACAGATCTCTGCTATCTGATTGGTGGTTTAAATTTGGAAAAGTTCTAAGTGAAAGCCTTGAAAATAAAAGGTGTGGACCAGTCACAAATATATGCAACCTGATTGTTTAAATCTGTGAAAAGTTCTATGTCGAGGCCTTGAGGTAAAAAATGAAGGTTAAAGACCAGTCCAATCACTGCAATCTGATTGGTTTAAATTTGTAAATAGTTATAGGTCAAACCTTTCAGGCAAAAAAGGGTTGGAGACCAATTACAGATTTCTTCATTTTGATTGGTTGAAATTAAAAAGAAGTATCAAACACTGACACCATTGGCAAGCTTGAGATTGAAGACTGGTATCCTTTATGTGGGAACTTGTTTATAGTCATAAAATTAAGACCTGAGACCAGTCTGCCATCTAAAGATTCTGATTGGTTGAAATTTGAATGGTCTCTAAACTCACCAATCAGAAGCTTCAGTTTGGAGATTGGTCTTCAATATCAGTTTTATGGTTTTAAGTGCTGGAGACATTTTAATAAGCTGATGAAAATAATGGCTGTAGTTTTGTTAATGGTTTTCTTTGCTTATAAGATTGGGGTTTGTTGTTGGGCGAGTGGGCGGGCATCAACATTTTATTAAGTTTTATGTTTAAGTTCACCTTTTCTCATTAACCATTCGTGATAGAGCTTTGAAACTTAATATAGTTGTCTGACATTATAATAGTAATTATCAGGACAAGTTTCATAACTCTTGACAGTATTTAAGCATAGTTATGCTCCTTTTTTACTTAAAAGTTTTGAAGAAAAACTGGTTTTGTCGCATTGTTGCATCTTTTATTTTCAACTTCATGAATTTTCATTTATGTGACAGTGTTTTTAAAGTTTAATTTTATTCTTTCTAAATTCTTGTTTAGATGACAGGTTTGTGAAGTTCCATTTCATTCTTTGTGATTTCTCAGTTACTTGACTAGTTTCAGTTTTAATACAGGTTTTTGATACTGTTACTGCATAATTGGGGGCATGAAAGTTTGTGGTTTAAAAGAATGTTTATTGGTTTTTATATTGATGCTTTTCAATTTACTCAAAGTCTCATTGATGTGTGGATCTGCTTGCTTGCGGATATACACTGTTCCCCCATACAATATAGGTGTATCAATCAGGGCTTTTTTCACTGCCAGGGGAATGGCCCATGCCCTATAAATTATATGGACTAAAAGGTTTAAGGGTGATTTGCTTGGCATTTTATAAACAGTAATTACAACATAATAATTTGGCCTAGAAATTTGTTCATTGAATTGTGTTGCTGTAAAACAGGTTTCATGTTTTATAATTGGAGAAATAACTCACTGGCAGCTAATTCTCCTTTCTGTCCTGAAAACTCTGCATTTTCTTGTGTTCTTCTCAAAAGTTTAATTTCCTATGCTTAGATTAGTAGTAGAAAAATGTTGACTGACAGAAGATTAATGTTTATTTTTCTACTTGGGTTTTCATGGAAAAATAATTACAGGAAAGAAAAAAAACGGCAAGTTTGGTATATTGCCAGAGTTGATTGTGTTTTTTGGTTGTACTTAAAAGAATAATTATTTTGATGCCATGGGCAAACATTGTAGATCAAGATCAGCTCTAAAATCTGTGCCATCTGACCAGGACCTACATTGTTCCCTTTTGATTGCCCCCCCCCCCCCCACCCCCCACCCCCGTTTAAAAGAAGCAGTGGTATATTGCTTTGCACATGTCGTTCAATCGGTCCGTTTATCGATCAGTTGGTCAGTCCGTAACCAACCTTGTCTGATCAATAACTAGACAACGATTTGACATACAGCATACAGTCCTCGGATTTGTTAGGGAAGTTAGTCATCACAAGTAGATGACCCCTATTGAATGTTGAGGTCAGTAGGTCAAGGTCACAGTGGGTGGGGGTAGGGAGGGTTGAGGGGGCATGTTCGTTTTACAGACATCTCTTGTTTATAAGGTTATTTCTGACCAAGATGTAAACTGAATCTACACTGTTTCCACATGCGATACATCACATTATGTATATAGCAAAGGGTTTTAAAAGATTCATTTAGAGAAGAACTTAGTGCCAAAAATGTATTTCAAGTGACATTAACCAGAAATTACTGGTGATGCTTAATCGATCTTGCCCAGACAGATGTAATGTAGTTACTAATGTTTCAGGAAATCATTTGTTAGGATCTGAATGTTAATTTAACCGTTAACTCCATATATACACCTTTTTACGCGTGTGCAACCAGTGTAGATCCAGATCAGCCGGCCCATCTGTTTCATCTGATCATGATGTGCACTGGTCGCTTTTTGGTCAGAAATAACTTAATAAATAAAAAAGCAAACAGTGCAGATCCTAATCAGATTGCATGGATGTGCCAGCTGATCTGGATCTACACTGTTTGCCGATGCAGAGGAAAGGGATAGTTACGAAGTTACAGGAAATCATTTGTTAGGATCTGTATGTTTACTTTACATTTTACTGTATGGCAGTAATTGGCCAACATTAAATTCATTTATTGGGATTTTAAGGTACTTGGTACAGTTATCATTGTTAGATTGGGAGATCTTTACAGACTCTGAATTTTCTTGACCATTTACTCCATATGCCAGCAGTGTAGAGCCAGATCAGCTGGCAAATGAGTGCCGTCTTATCTAGATCTACATTTTTCACCTCTTGGTCAGAAATACCCTTATGAATCTAACATGGAATATAATACAGCCTGATCTTACAGCATGGATATGCCAGCTGATCTTGATCTACTGTGGTATACTCTAATTTTCAGGGACAAAATTTTGAGCTAAAGACATTTTTGCAATGGCATAAATTCTATTCATAAGAATAGATATTCCATTTACTAAGGTTTGAATTCGTACACTTTCCCTAGCACACTTTCCCTAGCACAAAAATACACAAAAAACTAAAACACCATGAAAGCTAATGGAAGCCCAGTACACTGTTCACCATTGTGATGCATGTTGTATCTAACCCTTTGCTTTCTTTGTATTATAGCATCCAGGAAGACAACCAGGGTTCACAAGGAAACATTTAGAGCTGGAGATTGCTCGATTGAGAGAAACAATGCATGTGGGCTTTGGTACCAATGAGAACATAGTACAGCGGCGGGAGGGTCGGGTACACAGGATACGCCAGATCGAGGAAGAGATGGTTGATCTTCAGCAGCAGCAGCGACACCAGGTATCATATTGTCATCTGCTATTTTCATCTGGCACATTTTTGTTATCTGATCTGGATCTACACTTTTCCATTCTTGGTCAGAAATGACCTAATGACTCTAAAAGTGAATAATGTAGATCATGATCAGTTGGCAGAGATGTGCTTGCTGATCCAGATCTACAATGTCTGTCCATCCATTAAAGAACATTGATCGGGTAAAAGGAATTTAGCATGTTTAAGATAAATTCATGCTTTGGAACACAAGAAGTGACAATAGATTATATTTGCTCCTAGTACTAACAATGTTTAACTATGAAAGGCTGTACCTTGAAAAAAGAGTGTCAAATTTAAAGCACAGCCCAAAATATCCATTTCATTAAATGGCTCTTTGTTTTCCTTCTTGTGAGAGATTTTTATCTATGCTTATTTTTTCATATCTGTGTTATTAGATAAATGAATGATGGGACAAATGGAAACTGATAGCTTTACTGCAGACATGTAAAAACAGTATTACATAACAGCTGACACTTTGCTTAAGCCTTTACCTGTGTCCAATATTAGAAACCAGTCGCAGAATTCTGGCTTGTAATTGATCAGTTTTCAACCAATCGTCTGTTTGGATTAGAATGGTTTTCAGTCTCAGTAACCAGATTTCATAGTTATGCCCTCTTTTCACTTTAAATTTAGAATGCCTGTTTTTTTCTATTGCAGTGTCTTCTTTTTTAACTTAGTCAGTAGCCTTAAAAACCAAAACGCAGTGTCTCATTTAAGAGGTGGTATTGTTGACCATAGGACCTGGCTATTTGAGTGAAACAGCTGCCATTTTGTTAAAATGAGCACAGAATCCTGTTTTTATTCTTACTTCCCAGAGCTTTTTAGCTCGACTATTGGAAGAATACGGGAGCTATCCTACTCGCCCCAGTGTCGGCATCGGCGTCGGCGTCTGTTAAACAAAAAATGCACTTTGGTCCATTACTTGAAAACTACTTATGATATCAACTTGAAACTTGGAATATATATTCACCATCAAATTCTACATCATTACCAACAACACCCATAACTCTGCTACAAATATTTTTTAAGTTATGCCCCTTTTTCACTTAAATTTTGCGTAAAGGAAAATATGCACTTTGGTCCATAACTTATAAACTACTTGAGATATCAACTTGAAACTTGGAATATATATTCACCATCAAATTCTACATCATTACCAACAAGACCCATAACTCTGCTGTCAATATATTTCAAGTTATGCCCCTTTTTTCTTATATTTTGTGTCAAGCAAAATATGCATTTTGCCCCTAACTTTAAAACTACTTGAGATATTGCCTTGAAACTTGAAATATATTTTCACCATCAAAATCTACATCATAACCAACAAGACCCATAACCCTTCTTCCAATATTCTTCAATACAGACTTAATTATACTTCATTCACAAAATATTGGCAAATGGAAAGGTACAGCAAAACATCCATTAATGATGGAAATTATGGTCAATCAAACAGGCTTTGTTTGCCCACATTCACTTATGAGATGCATCATAACAAAGCATGATATATGGATAATTTGACCAGTGTAAATCCAGATCAGCTGGCACATCATGATCTAAACTAATAGCACTCAGTCAGAAAAGCATTCCTAACCTTTTACTCCATTCTATGCTCATGTGACCAAGGTCCACTGATTGCTTGGACAAACAGTGTAGATCAAGATCTGTGCTGTCAGATCAGAATCAACACTGTTTGCTTTTTGACCAAAAAGCAAACAGTGCAGATCCGGATCAAACAGTTTGGTTGCGCATGCTGATCTGGATCTATGCTGGTCACTTATGCATTAAAATGCATATTTATGAAGTAGAGGGTTAAATGTTACTGCCAAGCGTTTTATGGATTAATGTTAATCAAGATGGACTTTAAAATGCCTATATATGGAAAAACAGTTAAATAATACAGCCAGGCATTCCATAGATTAATGTTAAACAAGATGGACTTTAAAATGCGTATACATGGAATAAACAGTTAAATAGTACAGCCAGGCATTCCATAGATTAATGTTAAACAAGATGGACTTTAAAATGCGTATACAAGGAATAAACAGTTAAATAGTACAGCCAGGCATTCCATAGATTAATGTTAAACAAGATGGACTTTAAAATGCGTATACATGGAATAAACAGTTAAATAGTACAGCCAGGCATTCCATAGATTAATGTTAAACAAGATGGACTTTAAAATGCGTATACATGGAATAAACAGTTAAATAGTACAGCCAGGCATTCCTTAGATTAATGTTAAACAAGATGGACTTTGAAATGCGTATACATGGAATAAACAGTTAAATAGTACAGCCAGGCATTCCATAGATTAATGTTAAAAAAGATGGACTTAAAAATGCGTATACATGGAATAAACAGTTAAATAGTACAGCCAGGCATTCCATAGATTAATGTTAAACAAGATGGATTTTAAAATGCGTATACATGGAATAAACAGTTAAATAGTACAGCCAGGCATTCCATAGATTAATGTTAAACAAGATGGACTTTAAAATGCGTATACATGGAATAAACAGTTAAATAGTACAGCCAGGCATTCCATAGATTAATGTTAAACAAGATGGACTTTAAAATGCGTATACATGGAATAAACTGTTAAATAGTACAGCCAGGCATTCCATGGATTAATATTAAACAAGATGGACTTCAAAATGCGTATACATGGAATAAACAGTTAAATAGTACAGCCAGGCATTCCATAGATTAATGTTAAACAAGATGGACTTTAAAATGCGTATACATGGAATAAACAGTTGAATAGTACAGCCAGGCATTCCATGGATTAATGTTAAACAAGATGGACAATCAGACTGGCGTCATTGATTCACCATTGTGTTTTGTAATAGCATTTCTCCTCTGGGAAAAATAACATTCAGTCTGTTTTTACCATCATTGAAGATGGTAATTCATTGTCTAAGTTTGAATGCCAAGTGGTCTGTCTCTGGTGAATGTTAGTCTGTGAAGTTGGTTGAATGTTGTTTTCTTTTGTGTCCGAAATCTAATCTAATAAAAAAATTGTTAACAGAGAAAATTTGGGGAAATTTTGCCCAAAGTAACCTTAATTTTTTTCTCTTTACTTACCCTCAGACTCATACCTTAGGAATCTGGTTTGTCAAAAATGAGCAAAGTCTGAGAACTGTGGGTTGAGATCTGAGACTGGTTTCGAGGAAGTTTGATGGTTCACAGTGTAAAGGTCACAGCGTGTTTATTTCTGACTAAGATACAAAGAACGTAGACCCTGATCAGATGACACATTTGTGCTTGCTTATCTGGCATTAAAACTTACGCATTTAAACCGGTATACCCATAAAATTCCTTTAAACACCCCTTCCCTAATAAACATCACCCTAGTTATTTTAAAGGGGAAAAATTCAGTTTATCCATATTTATTGTACAAGCAGCCGTTATTTGCTGGGATGTGATGGGTTTGGGCACTAAAATCTTCCCACATAAGATGTATTCACTAATTGATGTTTGCTACCATGCTCCAGATGTCAACTAAATCATATAAAATAAAAAGTTGAAAGACATAACTAAATCATAGCTCTAGTCTGCAGGTTTCTAGATTTGTATACCCCTTTAGCTGTGTGAATCAGTAATTGACTGTTCCTTTTTTTCTTTTTAAGATGTTGCAAGAAAATGATCAAGGCCATAGGAGACGCAGATCATCATCAGACTCTGCCCACTCAAGTGCTGACGGTGACCTTGACAATGATCAGGTAACCATGGCAACACAGACAGATGAGAGCCCTGGGGACCAGCAAGAGAAGCTCGGCTTCGGTCATGCAGTACCGGGATCCATTTACCATGGTACCTGGCCCATTGGCAAAGGTAACTTGCAATCTGAAAACACCAGGGCTGAAGATTATAAAACTAGTCTCAACATGTCAAATTTCAGCCAATTAGATGCTTGAGATTTGAGACTGGTTTCCATTCTCAGTTTTATAACTTTGGTTGTTAATCGTTTACTCCACAAATACACCTTTATTGCATGAATGAACAGTGTAGATCAGATCAGGCAGCACATTCATGCCATCTTCTCAGGATCCCCACTTGTTAATCCTTTACTCCATACCATACAAATTACAGATTTTATTGTGTGTGCAACCAGTGTAGATCCAGATCAGCTGGCACATCCTTGCCATCTAATCATGATCTGAAATGGTTTGCTGTACTGTTAAAAAAGCCACAACAGTGCAGATCCTTATTAGGCACACATTTGCCCACTGTTCTGGATTTACACTGTTTATCTATCGAATATAAAGTGTCTCCATTAAGTACTGAGTTGTGTAAAAGTGCCACAATTTTTATATAAAAATAAAAACAAACATGAAATAAGAACCACCATTTTTTGCTGGGATTAAAACTTGCTTTATATCGTAATGTGTTCATTCATTATTAATGTTGGGGAAATCCTCTTTTAACAGCTCTGTGCAGAAATTGAAGTCCCCTTTAAGCTTTTAGCGCATAATAGATAATTTCTCATATGTCTTCACCTCGGTGCAAAAACGGTGTAAGTCCTTCTTGTTTCAGTGATACATATACTGTTCTTGCACTTAAGTGATAATGTATAATGGTTTAGTGATTACAAGTATATAATGGACCAGTGTTGGTCTGAGACGTGACTGAACAAAATGGAGAACATTTTTCTTTATCTCATATATACTGGTTTTATTGTGCGTGCGGTCAGTGTAGATCCAGATTAACTGGCACATACATGCCATCAGATCTGGTTTTACACTGGTCCCTTTTTGAACATAAATAACCTAATGAATCTTAAGAGCAGACAGTGTAGATCTGATTGAAGCCAGGGCTGTGCAAGCTGAATCTGGATCTGGATCAACTGCCCACTGGAGTAAACGTCTTTACTCAACCAAACTTATAGTGCTACGTTGCAAAAAATTAGTTTTTCTTAAATCTAGTTTAATCTTTTACTCCATGGGAATAGTGTAGATCCAGATCAGCTGGCACATCCATTTACACATGGGATATAAATGGTATCTATGGGGTAAAGAATGATTGTACAAAACAAAACTTGTGAAAATAGTAGAAATGTTTTTCTCATTATCTGTTATGACCACAAGCCAAAACTTGTTCGTAATGAAGTGTTAAACATATACAGTATTCTTATAATTACTTTACCATTATATTTATATTTGTCTTGTGAGTTTCCAGGGAAAAATATTATTGGATTGGATTCTTGTTAGATTGTTGAAACAGGTCAGCTGGCTCAGATTTGCTGCAAGTTGATAGTGTAGACCCCAGACAAGTTACACTTTAAGTGTAGACCCAAATCGGGTTGCAATGTTTTTGTAGATCCCAATCAGATTACACTGATGGTGTAAACCCAGATCAGATTGCAATGATAGTGTAGACCCAGATCAGATTGCAATGATAGTGTAGACCCAGATCAGATTGCAATGATAGTGTAGACCCAGATCAGATTGCAATGATAGTGTAGGCCCAGATCAGATAGGAATGATAGTGTAGACCCAGATCAGATAGCAATGATAGTGTAGACCCAGATCAGATAGCAATGATAGTGTAGACCCAGATCAGATAGCAATGATAGTGTAGGCCCAGATCAGATTGCAATGATAGTGTAGACCCAGATCAGATTGCAATGATAGTGTAGGCCCAGATCAGATAGGAATGATAGTGTAGACCCAGATCAGATAGCAATGATAGTGTAGACCCAGATCAGATAGTGTAGACCCAGATCAGATTGCAATGATAGTGTAGACCCAGATCAGATAGCAATGATAGTGTAGACCCAGATCAGATAGTGTAGACCCAGATCAGATTGCAATGATAGTGTAGACCCAGATCAGATTGCAATGATAGTGTAGACCCAGATCAGATTGCAATGATAGTGTAGACCCAGATCAGATAGCAATGATAGTGTAGACCCAGATCAGATAGCAATGATAGTGTAGACCCAGATCAGATAGCAATGATAGTGTAGACCCAGATCAGATTGCAATGATAGTGTAGACCCAGATCAGATTCCACTAATAGTGTAGACCCAGATCAGATTGCAATGATAGTGTAGACCCAGATCAGATTACACTGATAGTGTAGACCCAGATCAGATTCCACTGATAGTGTAGACCTCAGAGTTAAACTTGTCTGTTACCTTATACCCTAATCAGACAAAGTTGTGATCTCAGTGTACATCTTGTCTGAAATAATCTGTTTTAAGATTTTTTTCTTAACCCTTTCCTTTATAGAAACACCTTTATTGCTAGGGCGAACAGTTTAGATCCAGATCAGCCGGCACATCCGTGCCGTCTTATCAGGATCTTAACTGTTCGCTTTTTGATTCATTAGGTTATTTCTGACCAAAATGCAACCAGTGCAGATCCTGATCAGACGGCACAGATGTGCCGGCTGGTCTGGATCTACACTGGTCGCACATGCGTAAAAATGGGTATATATCAAGGAAAGGGTTAACGTTTTTTTACCCAAATTATAGTATACAGATTTGCAAGTTGGTACTGTAGACCTTATACACATATTTACTATTAGATTATATGGACTACAATCCCCTTTCAGATTTCATAGATTTGCAAACTGATCATGTTCTGCACAGATCTGAACTTTTGACCTGTGAGTAGATCACTTTTCACCAGGTGGCTAAATATCCAAGTATCAATTTTACTTGCTACGATTAGTTTTCATGTCATTTGCACTCTTGTCTGACAAATCAGTGAAATACTACCTGATGCAAACTTTCATTTCCTTTAAACATCAACTGCATATGACATAAATTTTCTCTGGCCATGATCTCTGGTGGGCATTAATTCGGGCAGTTAATTGCACTGTCAGAACAGGGAGAAGTTTTTCCGATTTTATGGAGAATTCAACTAGATTTTGACTTTCTATTGAAACACATAGAGAAAACCTCTCCATTGGCTGAGAAGATGGAGAAGTTATGGACATTTGGAAGACTATTTCTCCCAAGTATCTTTATAATCCATTCCTTGAGTTATATTTTTGTTGAAAATTGGAGGGTGAAAGTTTTCAGGCTTATTCATGTAATTCAGGATTCTGTGTCTCTAAAATTAGTTGATTTTCCTTATTATCCAAATATAAATTGGCAAATTTTAGGATTTCAGGATTTTTAGAATTTTTAAATTTCACCCATGAATCAGACATTTGATGGTTTGATATTTCTGGGTTTTGATTTCATGACTTTTCCCTAGTGCAAAATACACCACATTAATCATCTGAATAATATAATGATACCACAGTATATTAATCTATGAAATTATGCCAGTGCAGGTCTTGTATTAATTTGTCATTAAATTATGTAACCTTAAAGGTGGGTTATCACATATCATTCTCACTAATATCTCTAATGTGACTTTCCAGTCATGTAAAAAAACTCACCTTTTCCCCAGTCCAAAAGGCCAATTTGTTTACACTTTCTAGTTTCTACTCGTGTGCTGTACAACAGAACTTCACTAGAATCCAGAATAACCCTTCATTCCTTGGGATATAGCTGTTATCTCATCGACAAATAGTGTAGATCCAGACAGTCTGAGGCACGTGATCACAATCTACATTGTTTGCCAGGTTGTTTCTGACCAAGAAGCTAGCAGTTACTAACTGGATTAGACAGCATTGAAATGTTGGCTGATCTAGGTCTGGACATGTTTGCAGTCAACAAAATCTTCCCTATAAAGTCAATACAAAATGACTTCTCCCATAGCTCAAAGAAGGGAGAAGCCTGGTCACTTTTGGGAGACCACTTCTCCAGTGTCCCTCTAGTTAAAGCCCTGATAGAGTAAAGGGTTATTATACTTCAGAATTCTGATTTTGCCACCTTTGATGATAATGAAACAGACATGGCTTTAGCAGTCAGTGTGTGTATATGAAATTGCATACTTTACAAATGATGGTAACTTGAATGAATTAAAATGATGACTGCAAGGTCAGATCATATCATATCATATCATTAGACAAAATGCTGCAATTAGCATAACACAAACTTATTTCCTTGCAACTATAACTTGTATTATATTCGACTGAAATCATTATGTGAGGAACTGTGTCGTACTGAAGAACAGTTGTTTTCTATTTCTGTATGTGAGGAACTGTGTCGTACTGGAGAACAGTTGTTTTCTATTTCTGTATGATATGTTTCCAATGAAGTGTTTTCAGGACTTAGTTTGGTTTGAGATAACTGCACATATTTTAAGCTATTTTGTGTTCTTTTTCTAGGTGATAGCAATCATCAATATTTACGACTATTTTGTGTTCTGTATCAATTGACAGCAGTCATAATTTTTAGGACTATATTTTCTCCAACCATCCATATTACGGACTATTTTGTGTTCTTTTTCCAGGTAACACCAACATCCAAGCATCCATATTAAGGGTCTTTTTTTGTTCAGTTTTCAAATGACTTCACCATCCAAGCATCTGTATTAAAGATTATTTTGTGTTTTATCGGCATTATCTTCAAATCACAAATTATAAAATTTTAAGACTATTTTTTGTTCTCTCTGCAGACGAGGGCAACATTCAAGCATCCATCAGTCACCATGGTGATCTATCCAGTGTGATGAGTTTCAACTCCACCAATACCAGTAGTTCTCATGGTTCAGGGTCAGGGGCCAAAGGTCAAGGTCATGTTGCATCAGGAGGTCAAGGTCAGACAAGGTCGTTGCCAGGACAACAGATGCCTCAGCCCATACCACTGAACCCACAGATACCGCCCCAGCAACTTGGTACAAAGGTACGATATAAAACTACGTAAAAACATTCATACTTTTGATGTACTCTATAAACAATTTTATGTTACAAAGTCACATGACCAAAATATTGAATGAATACAGTGAAACTTCGAAAACTTGAGTATCAAAAGCTGAAGCACTTGGAAAAACCTCGGACTAGTTTTGTTGGTCCCATCAATACCATGGAAAGCTTGAACTTTGAAATCTGGAAAACTTGTGGACAGGTGTCAGTCCCTATAAGAGTTTTCAAAGTTTGTATAACAAAAAAAAGTAAGTTTTGCCATTAACTTTGATTTTAACCTTCAAACGTTTGAAACGTCAGTGGTCTCCTTTATTTCATGGAATAAAGTTTCCAATGCTGTATCATTAAAAATTTTAGGATTTTACATTTATGCAAGCTTTGTATTTATTTATATATCACAATAATGTAAAGGCTATGTTAAATTTTCTTATGGTTTAAACTTGCCTATTCTACTAACTGATATACACAGAAAAATTAAACCCTTGTAAAGTGATTACATTTGAAGTTATGAAAGTTGAATACCAGAGTAAAGTGAGCACTGTTTGTTACAGGTTGAGATGGTGTATGGATTACTTTCTATGCTGGGTACCCACGATAAGGACGACATGTCTCGAACTTTGCTCGCCATGTCAAGTTCTCAGGACAGCTGTATTGCCATGAGGCAGTCAGGTATGAAGTTATCCAATAGCTCTTCAACCCATTCCTCCATAGATACACCTTTATGCCTTATGCGAACAGTGTAGATCCAGATCAGCTGGCACATCCATGCTGTCTGATCAGGATCTGCACTGTTTACTTTTTGATTTATTAGGATATTCTAACCGAAAAGCGAACTGTGCAGATCCGGATCAGATGGCACATCTGTGCATCTGATCTGGATCTAGACTGGTCGCACATGTGTAAAAACGTGTATTTATGGAGGAAAGGGATACCAGTTGGGTTTCTTGAATCGTATTTGTAACTTTTCTAGTAAAGTTAGTCAACACGTAAAATAAAAATGTTTCATATTTTAAAAGTTGAAATTGGAAATATGGGTAAAGCTACTAAAATCACACTGGTAACATTGAATGAAGTTACCATATGCCTGGATTTATTGTATCAAACTATTTTTAATTTTCTAGTTTTTGCTACTGAATCTAATGTTCCTACTAATTTTCAGATTATTTATATTTAAACCTCTGAAGTGTGAGGCTTATAGAGTAGCACAGGTCTGTACATACATCCGTACATACATCCCCAAATCTTGCGGCATCAACTCCTCCTAAACTATAAGGCAGATTTCTTTAAAACTTGCACAGATGATTAAGCAGGATGTGTAGATGATCGCAAAGAGAAATGATTTTTTCCTGCAACCATTTTTATACGCCCGTTTGAAAAACGGGACGTATTATGGGAACACCAGTGGCCGCAGGGCGGGCGGCGTCCACAGGGTTTCCGCTCTCTAAGTCAAAGAGTTTTCATCAGGTCTTTATCAAACTTGGTGAATATTATTGGTGTGCATAATGTCTCGACTAAGTTCTATAACCAGCCAAATCCCCCCAGGCACTCCTGAATTATGGCCCTTTAATTGTCCAAAATTTGGGTTTCCGCTCTGTAAGTCAAAGAGTTTTTGTCCTGTCTTTTTTTATCCCCCCGCCAATTTATCCCCCTGCCAAAGGCGAAGGGGATATTAGAAATGCCCTTCGTCCATCAGTGCGTACATGCAACCGGATAAATTGGTAGTTAGGTGGCTGTAGGGACAATAGCTAACTGTACATTTTCTTTGATGTCATTCATTCCGTTATGGGTTTATGTGGCTATTTCGGTTTATGTGGCTAAAAAGAACAATGGGGAGAACAAAGGGATAGCCACTTAAGCACCGATTTGTTAGGACGTCCGTCTGTCCATCCGTCCGAAACAATTTTGTCCGGAGCATAAGTCCAAAACTACTTGAGGGATTTTATTCAAATTTCATACACTGACAGAGCACATTGGTAGGTAGTGCAGTGTGCAAGTCCAATAACTCTACCTTGCCTATTTTAAGAGTTATTCCTCTTTATCAGATTTACTTGATTAATATTGTCCAGAGCATAACTTCACAACTTCTTGAGGGATTTTATTCAAATTTCATACACTGATAGAGTTTTTCCCCGTTATCACATTTACTTGATAAATTTTGTCCAGAGCATAACTCCAAAACTACTAGAGGGATTTTATTCAAACTTCATACACTGACAGAGCACATTGTTAGGTAGTGCAGTGTGCAAGTCCAATAACTCTACCTTGCCTATTTTAAGAGTTATTCCTCTTTATCAGATTTACTTGATTAATATTGTCCAGAGCATAACTTCACAACTTCTTGAGGGATTTTATTCAAATTTCATACACTGACAGAGCACATTGGTAGGTAGTGCAGTGTGCAAGTCCAATAACTCTACCTTGCCTTTTTTAGCTCACCTGAGCTGGCTCAGGGTGAGCTATTAGGATCCATGAATGTCCATCGTCCGTCCACACTTAGTTCGTTAACACTCTGGCAGTCACATTTTTGCTCCGATTGTCATGAAACTTGGTCAGGATGTTTGTCCCAATGATTTCTCGGACGAGTTCGAATATGGGTCATCTGGGTCCAAAAACTAGGTCAGTGTTACTAAAAATAGAATTTTCTTGTTAACACTCTAGGGGTCACATTTTTACTCTGATTGTCATGAAACTTGGTCAGGATGTTTGTCCTAATGATTTCTTGGACAAGTTCGGTTATGGGTCATCTGGGTCCAAAAACTAGGTCAGTGTTACTAAAAATAGAATTTTCTTGTTAACACTCTAGCAGTCACATTTTTGCTCCGATTGTCATGAAACTTGGTCAGGATGTTTGTCCCAATGATTTCTCGGACGAGTTCGAATATGGGTCATCTGGGTCCAAAAACTAGGTCACTGTTACTAAAACTAGAATTTTCATGTTAACACTCTAGCGGTCACATTTTTGCTCCGATTGTCATGAAACTTGGTCAGGATGTTTGTCCCAATGATATCTCGGACGACTTCCAATATGGGTCATCTGGGTCCAAAAACTAGGTCACTGTTACTAAAAATAGAATTTTCTTGTTAACACTCTAGCGATCACTTTTTTGCTCCGATTGTCATGAAACTTGGTCAGGATGTTTGTCCCAATGATTTCTTGGACGAGTTTGAATATGTGTCATCTGGGTCCAAAAACTAGGTCACTGTTGCTAAAAATAGAATTTTCTTGTTAACACTCCAGCGGTCACAATTTTGCTCTGATTGTCATGAAACTTGGTCAGGATGTTTGTCCTTATGATTTCTCAGACGAGTTCGAATATGGGTCAACTGGGTCCAAAAACTAGGTCACTGTTACTAAAAATAGAATTTTCTTGTTAACACTCCAGCTGTCACATTTTTGCTCCGATTGTCATGAAACTTAGTCAGGATGTTTGTCCCAATGATTTTTCGGACGAGTTCGAATATGGGTCATCTGGGTCAAAAAACTAGGTCACTGTTACTAAAAATAGAATTTTCTTGTTAACACTCTAGCGGTCACATTTTTGCCTCGATTGTCATGAAACTTGGTCAGGATGTTTGTCCCAATGATTTCTTGGACGAGTTCGAATACGGGTAATCTGGGTCCAAAAACTAGGTTACTGTTACTAAAAATAGAATTTTCTTGTTAACACTCTAGCGGTCATATTTTTGGTCCGATTGTCATGAAACTTGGTCAGGATGTTTGTCCCAATGATTTCTCGGACGAGTTCGAATATGGGTCATCTGGGTCCAAAAACTAGGTCACTGTTACTAAAAATAGAATTATCTTGTTAACACTCTAGCGGTCACATTTTTGCTCCGATCGTCATGAAACTTGGTCAGGATGTTTGTCCCAATGATTTCTCGGACGATTTCAAATATGGGTCAATTGGGTCCAAAAACTAGGTCACTGTTACTAAAAATAGAATTTTCTTGTTAACACTCTAGCGGTCACATTTTTGCTCTGATCGTCATGAAACTTGGTCAGGATGTTTGTCCCAATGATTTCTCGGACGAGTTCGAATATGGGTCATCTGGGTCCAAAAACAAGGTCACTGTTGCTAAAAATAGAATTTTCTTGTTAACACTCTAGAGGTCACAATTTTGCTCTGATTGTCATGAAACTTGGTCAGGATGTTTGTCCCAATGATTTCTCGGACGATTTCAAATATGGGTCAATTGGGTCCAAAAACTAGGTCACTGTTACTAAAAATAGAATTTTCTTGTTAACACTCTAGTGGTCACATTTTTGCTCTGATCGTCATGAAACTTGGTCAGGATGTTTGTCCCAATGATTTCTCGGACGAGTTCGAATATGGGTCATCTGGGTCCAAAAACAAGGTCACTGTTGCTAAAAATAGAATTTTCTTGTTAACACTCTAGAGGTCACAATTTTGCTCTGATTGTCATGAAACTTGGTCAGGATGTTTGTCATATTGATTTCTCAGACGAGTTCGAATATGGGTCATCTGGGTCCAAAAACTAGGTCACAGTTACTAAAAATAGAATTTTCTTGTTAACACTCTAGCGGTCACATTTTTGCTCCGATTGTCATTAAACTTGGTCAGGATGTTTGTCTCAATGCTTTCTCGGACGAGTTCGAATATGGGTAATTTGGGTCCAAAATCTAGGTCACTGTTACTGAAAATAGAATTTTCTTGTTAACACTCTAGCAGTCACATTTTTGCTCTGATTGTCATGAAACTTGGTCAGGATGTTTGTCCCAATGATATTTCGGACGAGTTCGAATATGGGTCATCTAGGTCCAAAAACTAGGTCACTGTTACTAAAAATAGAATTTTCTTGTTAACACTAGCGATCACATTTTTGCTCCGATTGTCATGAAACTTGGTCAGGATGTTTGTCCCAATGATTTCTTGGACGAGTTCGAATATGGGTCCAAAAACTAGGTCACTATTACTAAAAATAGAATTTTCTTGTTAATACTGTAGCGGTCACATTTTTGCCTTGATTGTCATGAAACATGGTCAGGGTGTTTGTCCCAATGATTTCTTGGAATAGTTCGAATATGGGTCATCTGGGTCCAAAAACTAGGTCACTGTTACTTAAAATAGAATTTTCTTGTTAACACTCTAGCAGTCACATTTTTGCTCCGATTGTCATGAAACTTGGTCAGGATGTTTGTCCCAATGATTTCTCGGATGAGTTCGTATATGGGTCATCTCAGGGTCTTGGTCACTGTTACTAATAAGAACTTTGTTGTACTCAGGTGAGCGATAAAGGGCCATCATGGCCCTCTTGTTTAGAGTTTTTCCCCGTTATCACATTTACTTGATAAATATTGTCCGGAGCATAACTTCAAAACTACTAGAGGGATTTTATTCAAACTTCATACACTGACAGAGCACATTAGTAGGTCTTCGCGAAAGACGTCGGACATGTCCGACAGATTTTGTTTCAGTCTGGTCTCGAAAAGTCGTAACACTGTGGTCCTGCTGTCCGGCGACTTAAAATCTAAGGGAAGCAACCTTTTCTTATTATTTACAAACTTCTCGCAGCCGTTACTACCCTTCAGTCACAGTAAATTGATTTGTGATTGGTTGCCTGATTCCTGTTGTCCAATCGCCAACTCGGTAACATAATGAAAATTTTTATAGTCATGTAATGAAAAATGGTGTTTGGATGTTTTTTGCCGTTACAGTGGATATTCTGTGTTGAAACTGGTGATATTTCACGAATCGCAGAGCAAATGTCGGCGTCTAGGCCATTCCTGTTTCGATTTTACCAAAATTTAAAATGGCTTTGTTGCCGGTGTTGATTTTCATCACTCGGAAAAAATAAAATGAAAGTTACAAAATGACATGAATAATAAACTATAAAACAAAACGTCATTGTGTATTCATACACCTTTTTATCTTTTTAATCCAAAATACATTTTATGTTTCTGAAGTAGCTTGTTTAATGAAATATATGTATTTGCTAGACACATATAATATTGTTACATATGAGAGCTGCTTGATGTGAAATTGATGTTCTACGGAACATTTTTTTGTGTTTTTGTCTTACAAGGGAACCATGATTATGTTGACATGATTGTTGAAAAACAGCTCAAGCACTCAATGAGTTGGAAAATCCTGCTCCCAAAAATGTTGTCATTACCATTGAATTTACCACAAATATGACGGGCGTATTTTGTGTCAGTTTGGCACTCTTGTTACTACAGTTATGGCCCTTTGTTATTAAAAATTATGTTTCAGCAGTGGGGGCATCAGTGTCCGAGGACACATTCTAGTTGTTACTCGCTACAATTACCAGATCAGATTGAAAGTCCCAGATTTAGTAGCAAATGACATATTTATTTATTACAGGTTGTCTTCCTCTCTTGATTCAACTATTACATGGCTCGGACAAGGACTCAGCCCTCCTGGGAAATACTCGAGGCAGCAAGTCGGCACGCGCCCGAGCTGCTGCTGCGCTTCATAACATCGTCCACTCACACCCGGATGATAAACGGGGTCGGAGAGAGGCGCGAGTGTTGCGCCTCCTGGAGCAGATTCGTGCTCACTGCGATCAGCTGCGGGAGAACTCTTCGGACGAGGAGGATGAGGACGGTAAACCAGGTAAACCACTTCGTAAAACCCTTAATAAATACCCCCCCCCCACCCCTCACATTAAGACCACCTTGATAAAGAGACCACTGTTACAATGTCCCTTGTTACAGCTTTTCGGTATTTTCCTGTTAAGACCACTCCAGTATTCAGACCTTTTTGGGCCATTCCAGGAGGTGGTCCGGATAGCTTATGCAAATATATGGCAGTTGAAACATTTTTTGCACAATAAATTAATTGTTATATCATTTTGTTTGCCAGGGAATACCGGTAATTGTCACATTCTTTGTGTTTGGACAAGTGCTTGTTTTCAAATCCTATCAAAGTTTAACTATTCAATAGTGCGTCTTACGAGAACTGAGGAATTTTATGTCCTTGAAAAAAAATGAAACTTGTGGCTTTCTTGTAAAAAAATACAAACTTCCCCACTAAATTAAATGATACCATAGTATTATGTTCCTTATTAGCAATCATCTTGATCTAAAACTTTTAAAGGTTTCTGGTCAATTATCATGTCAAACTATTATGTGTTATCAAATAGCAAAACTTGAATAGAAGACCTATAAACAAAGTAAATGTGATGTAATATTCATACACAGTTGAATGAATATATTTAAAGCCGAAGTTGTTAAAGTGTTACTATTGCGTAAACTTCTCTCATATCAGGTCCTAAAATACTGATTAGTCCAAAAAATTTTTGGGAAATTCACTTGTGTTCAGTTTCGCGAAATTCGCTTGTGTTCAGTTTGGCAAAATTTCACTTGTGTTCAGTTTGGCAAAATTTGTTTGTGTTCAGTTTGGCGAAATTCGCTTGTGTTCAGTTTGGCAAAATTTGCTTGTGTTCAGTTTGTCAAAATTCGCATGTGTTCAGTTTGGCAAAATTTCGCTTGTGTTCAGTTTGGCGAAATTCGCATGTGTTCAATTTGGCAAATTTCACTTGTGTTCAATTTGGCAAAATTTGCTTGTGTTCAGTTTGGCAAAATTCGCTTCAATTCAGTTTGGCAAAATTTGTTTGTGTTCAGTTTGGCAAAATTCGCTTGTGTTCAGTTTGGCAAAATTCGCAAGAGTTCAGTTTGGCAAAATTCGCATGAGTTCAGTTTGGCAAAATTCGCTTGTGTTCTGTTTGGCAAAATTCGCATGTGTTCAGTTTGGCAAATTCGCATGTGTTCAGTTTGGCGAAATTCGCTTGTGTTCAGTTTGGCAAAATTTGCTTGTGTTAGTTTGGCAAAATTCGCTTGAATTCAGTTTGGCGAAATTTGTTTGTGTTCAGTTTGGCAAAATTGGCTTGTGTTCAGTTTGGCAAAATTCGCATGTGTTCAGTTTGGCGAAATTTGCTTGTGTTCTGTTTGGCAAAAATTCGCTTGTGTTCAGTTTGGCAAAATTTTCTTGTGTTCAGTTTGGCGAAATTCGCATGTGTTCAGTTTGGCAAAATTCGTTTGTGTTCAGTTTGGCAAAATTCGCATGTGTTCAGTTTGGCAAAATTTGCTTGAATTCAGTTTGGCAAAAATTCGCATGTGTTCAGTTTGGCAAAATTTGCTTGTGTTCAGTTTGGCAAAATACGCTTGTGTTCAGTTTGGCGAAATTTGCTTGTGTTCAGTTTGGCAAAATTCGCATGTGTTCAGTTTGGCAAAATTCGCATGTGTTCAGTTTGGCAAAATTCGCTTGTGTTCTGTTTGGCAAAATTCGCATGTGTTCAGTTTGGCAAAATTCGCATGTGTTCAGTTTGGCGAAATTCGCTTGTGTTCAGTTTGGCAAAATTTGCTTGTGTTCAGTTTGGCAAAATTCGCTTGAATTCAGTTTGGCGAAATTTGTTTGTGTTCAGTTTGGCAAAATTCGCTTGTGTTCAGTTTGGCAAAATTCGCATGTGTTCAGTTTGGCGAAATTTGCTTGTGTTCAGTTTGGCAAAAATTCGCTTGTGTTCAGTTTGGCAAAATTCGCTTGTGTTCAGTTTGGCGAAATTCACATGTGTTCAGTTTGGCAAAATTCGTTTGTGTTCAGTTTGGCAAAATTCGCATGAGTTCAGTTTGGCAAAATTTGCTTGTGTTCAGTTTGGCAAAAATCCGCTTGTGTTCAGTTTGGCAAAATTTGCTTGTGTTCAGTTTGGCAAAATTCGCTTGTGTTCAGTTTGGCGAAATTTGCTTGTGTTCAGTTTGGCAAAATTCGCATGTGTTCAGTCATTTATAGGCATTATATAGCAGTACAATTAATAATAATAACTTCTGAGAAAATTATTCCACCCTGAACGTTGAATGTTGAGGTTTAACATGTATGTGTAACTATTTGCTTACAGCCCACCAGGATCTGCCGATGGATCATCATCCGGGACCAGCTATCGCTACACTGATGAAACTCTCCTTTGATGAAGAACACAGACATGCTATATGTACACTAGGTATTATGTTTTCAATATCGACACAGTAGAAGACATTTATTTTTTACCATCAGAATCAATGTCTTTTAGGCTAATTTGGCCCTGAAATAAGGCCCCATTACATTGCAAAATTGTTTTCCAAGAAATCTGACCCACTCAGAATACTTTTAACCAGGTTTTCTTATGAAAACCTTTGTTATTAAATTGGAATATGTTGTTTTGTGGGTGGGCATCAATATTTCATTAAAAGTTTTTTTGTTTAAGCTCACTTCGCAGAAACCTTTCAAGATCTTTGACAAAAATCACAAAAGCAATTATCAGGACAAGTTTCATAACTCTTGTCTGTATTTTATCATAGTTTTCCATTTTTTTCACTGCATCTTCTTGTTTATCTGTTACTTATTTCCTCTGTACATGTCATTTCAGGTGGGCTTCACGCCATCGCAGAACTTCTACAAGTAGATAATGATATTCATCAAGACACAACTGAACATTATAATGTCACAATGCGTCGCTATGCTTGCATGGCACTTACCAACCTGACGTTTGGTGACGGTACGAACAAATCACTGCTGTGTTCACTAAAAGACAGTATGATAGCATTGGTCATGCAACTGTACAGTTCTAATGAAGAATTATGTCAGGTGGCAGCTAGCGTGTTGAGAAATTTGTCATGGAAAGCTGATCTGGCGAGTAAAAAGACCCTCCGTGAAGTTGGAGGTGTGACTACTCTAATGGAAGCAGCATTACGCGTGCAAAAAGAGACAACCTTGAAAAGTATTCTGAGTGCATTGTGGAATTTATCTGCTCACTGCAGTGAAAATAAGGCGGACATTTGTGCTGTGGAAGGAGCTCTGGAGTTCTTAATAAGTACACTGACTTACAAAAGCCCATCTAAAACTACAGCAATTATTGAAAACGGGGGTGGGATCCTCCGGAATGTTTCTAGTCACATCGCAGTTCGGGAAGATTATCGACAGATCTTGCGGCAGCACGGGTGTTTGCAGATTCTGTTGAAACATTTACGGTCGCCCAGTTTGACAATTGTGAGCAATGCTTGTGGAACTTTGTGGAATTTATCTGCCCGCTGTGCCGAGGACCAGCAGGCATTATGGGAAATGGGTGCTGTGGGAATGTTGAGAAATCTCGTGCACTCGAAGCATAAAATGATCTCTATGGGTTCAAGTGCTGCATTGAAGAATCTCCTAGCCGCTAGACCACAAATGAAAAATATGGAACTAAACAAACAGGCCAGTGGAAATCGGCCAACTTTGCATGTTAGGAAGCAGAGAGCACTAGAGTCGGAGATTGATCAAAATCTGTCTGAAACTTGCGAGAATGTTGAAAGTCCCAGAGACAGTCCTGTAGAAAGCAAGAAACAGGAAACCGGCCATTTTGTATACCCAGTATATCCGTTACTACGGGGACCTATAATGCCAAGGAGTCAAAGTGGAGATAATGCACTGTATGAGAACCAGTTACGAGTTAATCAGGGTGTGGCCAGGTCAGGGAGTCAGGATAGTGTAGGAAGTACACACTCAGATATTTCTCATGACCGATCCCGACATGCTTCAGGGGGTAAAATTGCTGCTCGCACTCAAGCCAACATGGGGGGCAGTCTTGATAGGCACAAAGAGGGACTGCATTTAGGGGCTGCACAAAGGGCACACCTTGAGGGTCGAACAGAGAGAAATCCTCTTGGAGCACCTAACAGTAGAATTTTGCAAGTCATGCAGGAAGTTGCCCAGCATGCTGGGATTGATGATCAGTCACATGGTAATGACTCAGCAGTATTCAAGACACCACTTCCTGTCACAAATCCAAGGTCCCAAACTCATCAGCAGCCAGGTAACACATTACAACAACAACAATCATCTCATCAGCAGCAACAGCAACAGAATCATTATCAGCAGAATCCACCATTCCCCACCCACTTGATAAATGGTCCACAATCTTCAGCTTACTTCCGTTACCTTGTGGCAAATGGAGCTCATAACCAGTCTAACCAGTTCAGTCTACCCAACACTGTGTATCAAAACCAACGACTGCAGCACCAGGAACAAAATGATGACGGTGACGATGAACAGCCGTTAGATTACAGTATGAAGTACCAAGAAGGCGGCTCAAACCAAAGAAACCAGAGAATGGGACCGCCACCTCCGCCACCCATGAGAGGTAACTTTATGGGAAACCAGCAACATCCACCAAACAGTGTTCAAAACCAATATGGTAGTGCTAACAAAAACATGTATTTCAACAAGCAACAGGGTAATAAGCAGTTTGCCTACAATAGTGCTTATGCCGAGACTGACTTGGACGATCCGGATCAACCGACTGATTATAGTGCTAGATACGGTGCTGAATATAATGCAGACCAGTATGGAAATCAGAGGATAAACTATGCAGCTCAATATGGAGACTCGTATCCTAACTGTGCCGATTGTAAGCTTGCAGAAGCCCGCCGCTACAATGACCGTTACGACCAGGCCATTGAAGATGATCAGATCAAGACTTTTTGTACCGAGGATACACCGTACCTTAGTACGGCAACATCACTGACTGATCTTAGTACAGCTGTTAAAATTCTTGAAGAAGCTGAGCAGCATTGTCCAGGCGAAGAAAACGATGATGAAACTCACAATTTCAGCTCAAAATACGGAGAAACCGATAATGTGGACAAAGGTCAAAGTTCAAGGTCAGATTCAAGCCAAAGGTCAGATCCAGGGCAACGGTATGAGGGTGATAAAAGCAGCAGATCTGGAAGCAATGCAACAGATATTCAAACTGGTACAACTGTTATTGCAAACTACAATCTAAAAACTGACCGTCGATCGCAAGAGTCAAACAGTCACGAAACGGAGGAACAACAGGAGCGCAGTTTCCATGACAACAGGAATGACGATGCACCTTATGACCAGACTAAGACATATTGCGAAGAAGGTACACCAGTCTGTTTCTCAAGAGTTAGCTCCCTTAGTAGCTTACATAGCAGCGAGGCTGCAGATAGACAAGATCCCGGTAAACGCTTGAACCCACTAGAAAGTATTGATGAGCGGGGAGACTTGACCAGCAACAGCAGAAAATTGCAGGCACAGCCGATGACTCCGAATAATTATAGACAGAAACCTGACGAGTCCAAGGAAGCAAATAGTGACAGTACTGAGAAAGAACACAAAACTGTGACGTTTGATGATAAAGAGCAAGTACAGGAGACTCCCATGATGTTCAGCCGATGTACCAGTCTGGGATCATTGAGCAGTTTTGATACACAATCAGTACACAGTTCAGTATTCAGTGAGTATAGCAGGAGAGCAAGCGAAGTTGTCTCCCCAAGTGAACTTCCCGACTCGCCCAGTGAAACCATGCCACCCAGTCCAAGAAGAACCAAGTCTCCAGAGAGGAACCCCAATAGAAAACCAGTGAACCAAGAACTCTTTCCACAAAACAATTCTCGATCACTTTCATCACATTTCTCAACAAAGCTGAATCAGTCTGCTCAAGGGGTGACACCACTTGGACGTTACATGGCATTAAATGCAGCCGCCGATCGAGTCATAGACTACGAAACTGGTTCTTCTAAGTCGGAAGCACCAGTTGTATACGCAGATGAAGGCACCCCACCAATATTTAGTGATAACCTCAGTGAACTTAGCTGTATTACTTCCGACAATTACAACATCAATGAAAAAACATTGGTTGATACACCTCAGAGCAAAGGCAGTCATGGAAACAGTTCCCAGGGCTTCAAGAGCGATTTGAATAAAACCAGCCAATCAGCAAGCAGTAAAAGTAGCTCTGTTTCTGTTGTCAATGAAACAGTGATTGAGAATAAAGGTCAAGGTGAAAATGAAGGAGCTGATAAGAAAATGAGTGAAAATAAAAATAGTGACCCAAAGACATTAAATGACAAGAAAGAAATCAAAGACACAACAGAAAAGAAAGTTGAAGACAAAGGAGTGAGCTCTAATTCTGATGTTTCTGAAGGGGAAGATGATCTTTTAGCAAACATAATTAGTTCGGCCATGCCAATCAGCTCGAAAAAAATCAGAAAAAGTTCCTCAGACAATGCTATTAAAAGAAGATCCAACAGTTCAAGTAAAGGTGACTCTGGGTCAAGTTCAAGGTCATCAAAGACTCCGGCAAAATCTGGTCAACAAGGAGACAGTAAGCCATCCAGTGGTGAAAGCTCGGCTAAAAAGAGTTTAAAAATGTCACCTGATCAGAAGAGTAAGAGTTCTGGTCAAAGTTCAACCACAGGTCAAGGTCAGGGGTCTCCAGGGTCATCACCAGGGAAACAGAAATCTCAAATTCCTCGACCTCTGCAGCATAGACAAGTTCAGCAGTTAGCACAACTGAACATGAGTGTGGATTCCACAGGGTCTGGAAGTGCTGAAGACTCGCCGTTTAACACCTCAAATACTCAGTCAGTGATCCTGAAATCAACTAAAAATCCAAATCCAGTTCAAAATCCAGCTAGCGTAAAGCCGTCTGCTATGATTCTACAGAAAGCTAGAAATCTGTCGAATATGGATGATGGAGAGGAAGGGATGAAGACATATGCTACTGAAGACACTCCATTCTCTGGTTCTATGCAGACCTCACCCAGACCTGCTAGGAAATTCGGTGATTCACAGCTCCTGGAGGCAAACCAAGACACAGTCAAGTCCTTTGCTACAGAGGACACACCTTTTAGTGGATCAGTTCCCCACTCGCCAAAACTGTCCCGGAGGAATGAGTTTCAGGATGACTTTGATACTGAAGCAGACAGCATAAAGTGTTACCAGACAGAGGACACTCCATTTAGTGGCTCTGCATTTGCATCACCTAAAATAGGTTCTCCCACAACTACTAGGAAGTCAGTACCACAGCAGCCAGGAGCCAAAAAACCAATCCAGACTGGTGCTCAGCTTCAGAATCCAGGCTTTGAAAAGCCACTTGCACAAACTAGGAACCAGCCTGTATCCTCAAAACAGGAACTACCTCAAAAGCCGGATGCCAAAGCTCCCCAGATGACACAGGGTGGAACAAGAACCCAAGGTCAAGGACAACCCAGTTCACGTTTACCAAAGAAATTACCAAACCAGTTTAACCCGCAATTGTTCAGTTACCTGCAGAATGACTTTGATGGTGGGGATGATATGATAAAAACCTACGCCACTGAAGGTACACCTCAGAACTACTCCAGAACTGGCTCGTGCAGTGATCTCAGCAGCCTGAACACAAATTTTGATGAAAAGGTTGAAGACAAGGGAGCTAATGTTAATCCTGCAGGAGCAGAGGAGTCGGACAGCTCTTCTCTAGGGGAGAATGAAGAGCTGTTGTCAGAACTGATACAGTCCGCCATGCCGTCACCGAAAGCAGCAAAATCCAGACGATCTATGGATAGAAGACCAGAAGGTGCGGAAAGAAAACCATCAGAAACCTCATCAAACACAAGTCACAAAAATGCCAGATCAAAATCTTTGGATCAGAGTGTACCATTGCATTTCCAGCCCAAGAGAACATCTAGTTTAGCACAGGATGGTAAAAGTAGACAAAGCTCTCAGCCGTTTCAGAGCTTCCGCAGTGACCCATGGCAAGATGAAGTGAAAAGTTACGCTGTAGAGGACACACCAAGAAATTTGTCACAGGCAACATCTCTGACTGATTTAACAGCTGGTACTTCTGGTCTAGCCAATGATAAATCAAGTAAGCCTAATGGACGTAAGTCACTACCATCAAGTGTGAATAATGACTCCACGCTAAATTACAATCACAGCGCTACATTTGGAAATGCTTATGACTCAGTGTTCCTGCATTCCGATGGCGGAGGCGATTCCATGAAAGTTTATTGCACGGAGGGTACGCCAAAGACTTTTTCATGCAATGACTCATTGAGCTCGCTGAGCATTATGACTGACGACAGCAAAAATGATATTGCTGAACAGGTGAAAGCGTTGGCAGGTCAGCTGACCAAGAATAATGCCCCACAAGCACAAGCATTGAGAAGCAATGCTGCAGAAGGGAGGGAGGATAAACAAGAGCAATCAGCTGCAAGCTTGCAGATTGTAGCTAAACGACCAGAGTCACGGAATTCTAACCTGAGCAACACTTCAAGAATTTCAGAACGGGAAATAGAAAGGCATGTGGTAGGGCAGTCGAGTGAGGAGCATTCAGTAAAAGAGGAACAAATAACTAAAGTGCAGACAGATGAAATTAGGAAGTACGGTGTAGAAGACACGCCATTGTGTTTCTCTAGGAATTCGTCTCTTAGTGACATTCATGATTTAGATGTTGAAAACAAAGAAGACAATTCAAATAAACAAAAACCACAGGAGCAGAAAATACAGGCTCATTCTAAACATGCATCCAGAGATGAGCAGGCTGGTTTTAAAGTCGAACACACACCAATCTGTTTCTCTAGAAATAGTTCTTTAAGTTCGATAAGCATGCACTCAGATGAAGATGATGATCCTGAAGATCTGGCTCTTCTAGAAGATTGCATCAGTTCAGCAATGCCGCCAAAAACCCGACCATCCAGAGAAGAACTGCGGCGCAATAGGAGTGATTATAATAACAAGTCACGAGGTAATAATCAGAGAACCTCTGGTCATCCAGGCTATAAGAGAAACGCTTCGTCTGGTGATGAACTTGAAAGATCTGGTGAGCATGATTCCCGCTACTCTAACTGGCGACAACAGCCTCACAAATCTAATGATGAGATTTTCCGCAAACCAACAATGGACGCCAAAGGACGGCCTTGTAGAAGGTCAAGATCTCAGGATAGCGAGAAACATTTCAAAGACCTTTCCAATCAGCATCTAGTCCAGTACGGCGCTAATGTACATGGGGGATCTTGGGATTCGCTGGCACTGACCAATAATAGGGCAGAATTTCTGAACATGGATACCGAAGAGTATCAAAGGCAGCAACTCATTTCCGAGACTCAGAATATTGTACACCAAGTTCAGAAAATGACGAGGAGTGTAGAAAAGGGAGACGACCATGAAAGTGAGAAGACTGATTCGCCTGCTTCAGATTACAACTTCTTTATGACATGTAGCGGGAATACAGAAATCAGTGTTGAGAGTATAAGTAAAATCTCTTTCCCAAGCAGCATGGCCCCCGATACGGATGACGACATTTTAGAAGCCTCTCTTGGAAGTTACCGGTTCCAGGCTGATGGAGATGAAGATGAACCGGAACAGAGGAACCATGATTTGACCCTAACTGGAGGAAATATGCCAAAATCGTTAAATAGTACCTTGACAGAGAACCAGCACATAAACAGAAGAAATGGTGGTAGGATGACGGGCATGGAGGGAAGCATTACATCGGAAGATGAAAGAGCATTAGCAGAGAATGCTAATATTGTAATGTCAGAAATGATGAGTAGGATGGTACTCTCTGGTGCATCGTCTGTGGACGATGAAAACTTCATCGAAAATGAGACTTTGTCACTTGTGTCCAATGGATATATGTCAGACACGGCATCTGAGGCATCAAATACATGGTCAGCTGGTTCCGATTTACCAAGTGAAGGGTCTAATAATAGACTGAATGGTACCGGTCACAAGAGCAGACCAAGAATAGTTAAGCCAGGAGAAGGGAAGGAAAATAAACCAACTGTAAATGAGAATGATGTCAAAGCAGTTCGAGGGAAGAGAAGACCTTTATACAGCAGTAAATCGGTTTCCTCGGCTTCGTCATCGTCAATTGCATCAACAACTAAAACTCCTAAAGGTAAAACACAGAATGTGGCGAGTACTGGTAAAATGTCACCTAGAACCATACCTGGAGCTCCTTCACCACAGAATGGCAACCTGTCTGTAACAAACAAGAAATCCCTGAGGACTATGCCGCAGGCATCTAGTACACCAGTCAAGGCTAGCCAGGCTACACAGAGGGTTAAACCTGAGACCCCACAGAGGTCACTTTCTCTGGATCAGAGGTCAAGTCCCACTTCTAGACAGACATTAGGTAATAGGAGTAGTTCAACTAACAGAAGTGCATCTGACAATCGAAGCGGGTCGTCAAATAGATCTGACAATAGGAGTGGGTCGTCAAATAGAAGTGGTTCAGCTAGCAGAAGTGGAAATAATTCCACCAATAAGAGCTTTGGTATCAATTCGCCTTCCAAAATACCATCACGGTCAAGTCCAAAAAGTGGTAAAGAAATGAATGGGACACCAGAAAAACCAAAGTCTTTGTCAAAACAAGGGACTTTCGTCAAGGAATCGACCAATAAAAATGCACCAGTGATCTCCCCTGATGAAAAGAATAAAGAAAACATAGTCGGCGTAAAAATGAGACAAAACAAAACAAGCACTTCTTCAGATGTGAACCGTAACTCAAGTGGATCTTCCAAATCTAATTTTAGTAACATGTCTAATAATAGTAACAGTTTTTCAACTACCTCTAGTGATAGTCCGCCAGATTCCTGGACAAAAGCGCTAAATTCCTATAACTACATGGCAGAACAAAGTGTTAATGATAATTCTGGAAAGAAGAAAGATTCCAGACTTAGGAGGTCTTTTGGTACTTCGGAATTGAAGAACTCACCGCGTAGTTCACTGAACAGTTCCAATTCCAAAATCCCCAGTCCATGCAGACCAGGATTGAATAAATCTGGAAGCGGTCAAAGTCTTAAAAAGTCATCGAGTAAAGATCAAGTGAGTAAATCTAGCAGTGGTGTATCATTGGCAAGTGTAACGTCCGGTGGATTAATAAAGACTGGTTCCAACAGTAGTCTGAGGCAGACTGATTCTAGACCTATGACACCAGTCAACATGAGTAGAAATGGGTCCCAGGGCAGTGAAATTAACAGCAAGAAACAAAATAGCAAAAAAGGTGTTACTAGCAAAATTGTTGGATTGTGGAAATCAGAAGACAAAAGCAAAAATAAAGCTGAGAAGAAATTGAACTCATCAAAACTGCCTGTTGCAAAGGGAAAAACAAAGATGAAAGAGAATAAGAAGAAAGAGAAAGAGGATAGTCAAAGTAAAGAAAAATCAGAGAAGGGGAATATAAAAAGAAACACATATATCTTAGAGGAGTCTACAGTTGATGGGCTGAGCCGAAGTTCTACATATGACAAACTCAAAGCTACAAATGACGAAAGTCAAATTCCAGTGCACGATGGAACTCGAGTGTCATCAGTTGGCATGAATAAAAGCTCCAGTGGTTCGAGTAACGAGATGAACATGAAAAAGCAGATCAAATCCATCTTTGATGATAATGAACTGAACAAGACTTGCAGAGATTTTTCCGCATTTGAAATCGGTGTGGAATATAATTTAGACGACGCCTGGGCTTCCAATGTTGAAAAATCCATTGAAGTAATGTCACGAAGTATTGAGGAGAATAAAAATCGAATTGAAAGTTTCTATGACGACACTGTGGATACGAGTAAAATGGATCTTACAGGTTCACCTGCCAAAAGACTGAGCAAAAGTGGTTCCATGAGTGAAATTGAACTGGAATTCGGTAGAATACATTCTGGCACTTGGACTAAGAAAAAATCACATAATGATTCATCTGTGCTACCCGATGCTGAAGAAACCAGTAGAACTTTACCATTAGTGAAACGATCAGAAAGCTTAAATTTCTCGTCAAATATGACTGTATCGCATTATGACTACGATGAAAAACAGGAAGTGTGGATAAGACGTGATGATAAACTGAGAGCGTCAGATATTTCAGGTCTGTCGAAGAAAAAGAAGGGCTTTAAAGGGTCCTCAGGTTTTCTGAATGCAGTGAGTAAAATGTTTGGCGGCGGTTCCAAAAAATCCAGTGATAAACAAAGTAAGACAATGTTAGTGTTGGAAAAGGACTCAAAGAAAATGAATGAATCGAGTGTTAAATCAAAGAAAGAAAAAGAAAGTAAAATGAATAAATCGGAAGTGAAATTAAGCAAAGCTGAACAAAAACTGTTAAAGGCTGAATTGAAGGCTCAAGCCAAACTGAATAAAACTGAACTCAAACAAAGTAAAAAAGAAGCTAAATTAAATAAAAGTTTGAAAGCTAAAGGTGTAGCCGACATTGATGATAATTCTAGTCAAACTTTAGGATCATCTACTTCCAGTTTAAAGAAAAGTGCAGAGTATTTATTAGAAATAGACAAGTCAGATGATGAGGATATTTGTGTAAATGGACATATTTCTACCATTCCTTTGACTGGTTCCCAAACAGGACGATTTGAACAAACCAGTCCAAAAAGTCCAGAACAGATTAGAGCACAGTTGAAACAAAGCAGTTTAAATTCACTTCATAGTAGCTCAGATACTCCACTTTCAAACAATTCCAACCAGTCTGGTGCTAGTTCAGATAGTGACAGTTTAGGCGAGAAAACACAGTCCCAGTCTAGTGTCAATAAAAATGTAAGAAATTCCCCAACCCAGCATCAAACCAAAACAGAAATGTTGCTGGCACGGAGACAGGCACAGCTAAATACCTCACAAGATAACAGTGAATCAGAGAGTGAACAGTCGGGCAGAAAGAGAAGCATAATTACTACTGTATGAATACTTGGCGGCCTTTAACCTTTACTTCACAGGCTATGGTTTCTTTCAGTAGGCATAGAGTGTAGATCCATGTAAGCTGGTAGATCTGCTGTCTGATCAGGATCTGCCTTGTTTGCTTTTTGAATTAATAGGTTATTTCTGACCAAGAAGGGAAAGTGTAGATCCAGATCAGATGGCATGAATATGCCATTTGATCTGGATCTACACTGATCGCACATGAGATAAAACACATATATATGGAGTAAAGGGTTAACTTAACTGTGAACAGTAAACATTGTAGTCTATGTAGATTCAGAACCTGATAGGATTTCACACAGGTCAAAAATGTGAAAATATCTGTTGTGCTAAGCACTACCCTTTACTCCATGAGATATGGTTGATATCCGATGTACAAAGTAAATCTAGGTCAGCCCGCATATCCCTGCTGTCTAATCTGGATCTACACTGTTTGCTTCATGGTCAAAAATACGCTATTAAATCTATAAGTGAACAATTTAGATCCTGATCAGATCAGATGAAAGTGCATGCTGATTTGGATCTTCACTATTAGCCCATGCAATGAATGTCGTAACTCAGGAGTTGAGGGTTTAAGGTCTAATTTATAAAAAAAAGCAATGTCTAACCTTTTAGTGTGGACGTGATGCCTGTACAACCTGTACATTGTCAGAATTGTTTCACTTAAACATGTTTTCAATTGTTTGAAAAGCAAGATTGTCTTTTTTAACAGATGTACACACTCATTATATTACTGTATATATTCTAATAAAAGCCTGGGCATTTAAAAGAAACACTTTTGATGCAAGTATTGTGGGTGAGCATTTATTAGAGTCACATATACTTGTTAGCTATCTTAAAGTGTTGAATACTTTTCTTAATTTATTTATTTCATTTGTATATATGACATCAAGGTTTTTCTAATTTCAAGCAATACTTTCAAAATATTAAACAATGTTTGAATTAATTTTTTTGTGTTTTTTTTTTATTTTTAGAGTAAAACTACATATATTTCATGTCAAAAGCCAGGTATGAGCATTTGTTAGAATAATTACAGTATTGCATTCTTATTACATAGCATGTTGCCATACAATGCAAAAATAGCTAGATTTACTGCTACAAAATGCTCTTATGTGATTGTACATGCATATTTAGGGCTTTAGTTTTGGTTGTGAATCTGTATTGTTTGTAGGTCAAACTACTGATCCCGTGTATAGAAATAATATACTACACAAAATCTGCTATTATCACAGCTCTTTATGCAATTTAAAGGTCTGTCAGTTTAACAATTTCCTCCATAGATACACCTAATTTGCCTGGAACAGTTTAGATCCAGATAAACTGGCTGATCAGTTCAGAACTATTCGCTTTTTGATTCGTTGGTTATTTCTGACCAAAATGCGACCAGTGCAGATCCTGATCGGACAGCAGAGATATGCCGGCTGATCTGGATCTACACTGGTCGCACATGCGTAAAAATGTGTATATATGGAGGAAAGGGTTAAGTTCCTAGTTACATATGTTTATGATTAAATTGCACATACACGGGTTGGTTGCGGAAAATCTGTGCTGAAAATAGTATTACAGGGATTTGGAGGCAAACATGCTCCTTTGGTGGGCTCATCCACTAACTTTGACTGTATTTTTCTGAAAAAGATTAATTATTTCAAAATAAAAGTGAGAACGTATCAATACAAACACTTGTGAACTATGTTGCATATGTTGAAAATATCTCATAGTTCAAAGGATAAATACAAGTGAATTTTACAGCTATGTTTTAAACATCTAGAGAGTATCACTCCTACACCATTCACGAAAAGCTAACTGTTGACCTCTTGAGACACATCTAAGATTTCATGTTGCAACCAGTGTAGATCCCTATCAGCCTTCATATCTTTGTTGTCTGGTCAGGATCGACCATGATAGTTACTTAAATTCCTTTGGTTAATTCTGACCAACATTGAAACAGTGTAGTTCCTGATATCACAGCTGTGCAGGTTGAGCTGAATGTACACTGGTCACACATGGGATAACAGCCTTATCCCATAGAGTAAAGGCTTATACAGAACGTTATTATCAGAGACCAAGCACATTTTGTGTAGTTTAAACATTGGATCAATGTTGATTGTACATGTGACTGTTCAGTGTTGTATGTTAGTTTGAAATGTTAGAGCATTAAGAGAATTCAAGGCAGCTTAGATTTTGATTATAAACTAGATTTTTGTTCACATTGTGATTTTTGAAAGCTCACTGGTATATTTATTCTGTTTGAGACAGGTTTTATGTGTTTCTTCCATTTTTGTATACCGTAATCCCTTACATATTGGTTACACCAAGCATGTAGATTGTTATTCCCCCACAAAGTGGAAGGCATATAGAGTTGCACTTGTCTGTACGTCTGTCAGTCTGTTCATTCCATGGGTCCCCCAAGTCTTTTGGCATCAACTCGTCCTAAACTATAAGGCAGAATTCTTTCAAACTTGCACAGATGATCAAGCAGGATATGAAAATGATCATGAAGAAATGATTTTTTCCAGCGACCATTTTTAGCAGAGTAATGGCCCTTTGTTATTACAAATATTGGTGCAGCAGTGGGGACATCAGTGTCGGAGGACACATTGTAGTTTTCAGCTTCGATTTTCTTATGTGCCCAATACATTTCAGGCATCGCTCAGTTAAAGAAGAATCTAAACATCAAATGAAATGAAATACACTTGCTTGAAAAAATGTGTGTTCCGGGATATTTTTGACATCTCCACCTATTGCTAATTTTAGAAAGAAGTTATTTATATGTTCCATTAAATTTATTTGTCTGGATTTTTGACTTGCTTTGATGATTTCACTTGAAGAAAAGATGACGTAATTACAAGAAATCTGACCGGACACATTCTCCTTGGTGCTGCTTTAAGATTATTTCATTGAAATTTACAAAGAAATTATAAGTAATATGTTTGTAAATTACTTTATAATAGAAATTTATTTCAGTTTTGAATAATTTAACAGTTTCTATTACATCTATTTGTGGTTTACTTCTACTTGTGCAGTCCAGTTATTTTTTTACGATTTCAGTCAAATGTGCTTAAGTTTGAAACAAATTTTTTATGTTTATATAATATTAATTTCGTGTACTATATTTTTACTTTTTTTTACTTGATATATATACTGACAGCAGTTGGTTTGTAAAATTTGTGTTGATCAGACAAAATAATTTTGTAAGATATTGCCATATTTTTGAGTATTATTTTTTGTAGAGTTGTGTTCTATAAAATTGCATCAAATTTATTATGTTCAAAACAGCTCTGTTCAAACTCTTTATTGATAACTTAAAGTAATGATTTTCCACTGTGGCTTTGCACCAATTTACACGCCAAATTTAAGAGTAACACTGTAACACAGTGTAAGCGTGAATTGTACACATATGAAAATTATTCCTATTTGTTTGCTATTTTTGCATTCATGAAAATACATATTAATTAAAGTTTTCATCTAATTCATACCACATAAAAACAAAACATTAATTTTAATTATACTGGTAGTGATAAATGAAAAATTGAAATTGCAAAATATATTTCCAGGCATTTTCATGTAAATGTTTATTTTTTAAGTTAACCCAATATATGGTGTAATGCAGGTGCATGCATGTAAGTGGGCTTTGTATTGCTTCTTTTTTTTGTAAAATGTACATAATTTCAAGTGCAATATTTTGTAGTTGATAAGGATTTACACCAAAATGGTAAAACATAGTACACCAGTTACTCCATGGGATATGACTGTTTCCATGGGAAAACAGTGTAAGTGTAGATCCAGATCTGCCGGCATATCTACACAGTTCCACTTTTTATCTTCTTAAGTTCTTTCTTACCAAGAAGCAACCCATTGTAGATCCAGATCAGAAGGCATAAATATGGCAGCTGATCTGGATCTACACTAGTTTCCCATGTGATAAAAGGTGTATACATGGAGTAAATGGTGAACAAGTCATGTAAGTAGAAAGTTTGTTTCTAACAAGTTTGTAATGTAATACCTCACATATTGGCCAAACCTGAGTTTAGGCTTTTTAAAGTAAGCCCAAACTCAAGGCCTCGTTCAAGTTAAACAAATTCTGCTATACCTGTATATTGACCACACCTTAAACTTTTATACAATAAAATTGGTTTAAAAAGTGTGGCCTATACACAAGAGGTGATGGTAATAATTTATTGCAAAAAAATAATATAATAAATAAATAAATAATTCAATAGACATTATTGTGTATTTGGGCTATGTTGTTAGTGAAAAACAAACAAGCATTCTTGCAAAGACCAAAAACTTTTAACCCTTTACTCCATATATTCAGATTTTTGCATCATGGGAACAGTGTAAATTCATGCTGTCTGCTCTGGATCTACACTGTTACCCATGCAATAAAGGTGTATCTATGAATTAGGGGTTAAAATAACAGAATTCAGTCATAAAGGTATACAGATGTTGTATTAGTTTGTTATAAATTTAATTCTCATGCTTTCGGTACTTTGATGATGAGAGTTAACTTTAGACAAGTAAAAAGGATGCAATGATCCCTTTACCTGATGCCATTTCTATATTTGTTGCAACCATGTTGATTAAATAGTATAAAATTACAAGATTCTATGGTAAACTAGATAAAATTAGATATTGGATGTTTTCCCAAATGTTTCAAGATTTCCTGTGTGTTGTTTTTTCACAAGTAATGATGTACATATTGTGTTATTTGTTTAATGTGTTTTCTAAAGATACAGATTTCTCAAAATTATGACTAATATTGAACTTTTATGTTCAGTAAATAACAATAAAAAACAAAATCTACGCAGTTAGTGTTTGTGGTTGTTTTCTGTATATGTTTGTACTCCGGATCTACACTGGTTGTATACATGAAAAACGGTATTGGGTAAAAGGTTAAGGTTTAGCTCACAAGTTGCATTGTTGATCGTACTGTGGAACTATGTTATTTCAGAAGGATTTAGTTCAATACACTTGTTGGAGTATTATGTCCAGGCACAGCTTGTGCATCCATGTGTTATAAACTAGAGTAAAAGACCAGCCTGAACTCGAGACCGCCTACATAATAAGACCAATAATCTAATGTCTTTTTGTACAGCTTTTTACCCCATAATACAGACCACCGCACTATAAGTCCACTGTTGCTCAGTCAGTCACACAGGTTGTCTTTATTGCAGGGTCATTTGACCTTGTTTGATCTACACTGGTCACTTCTTGGTCAGAATTAACATAATAAATCAAAAGTGAAAAGTCAGTGCAGATCCTGATAGCACAGATGTCCTCGTAACTCCTCAGTCAGTGCAGATCCTGATAGCACAGATGTCCCCGTTACTCCTCAGTCAGTGCAGATCCTGATAGCACAGATGTCCCCGTTACTCCTCAGTCAGTGCAGATCCTGATAGCACAGATGTCCCCGTTACTCCTCAGTCAGTGCAGATCCTGATAGCACAGATGTCCCCGTTACTCCTCAGTCAGTGCAGATCCTGATAGCACAGATGTCCCCGTTACTCCTCAGTCAGTGCAGATCCTGATAGCACAGATGTCCTCGTTACTCCTCAGTCAGTGCAGATCCTGATAGCACAGATGTCCCCGTTACTCCTCAGTTAGTGCAGATCCTGATAGCACAGATGTCCCCGTTACTCCTCAGTCAGTGCAGATCCTGATAGCACAGATGTCCTCGTTACTCCTCAGATATGACTTATTGCATGGGCGACAGTTCAGATCCAGATCAACCGGCACATTCTGTGCTGTCAGATCAGGATCTAAACTGTTTGCCTTTTGATTAGTTATTTCTGATCAAAAGGCTTGCTTGTAGAACCAGATCAGATAAAACAACTGTGGCAGCAGATCTGGATCTAAACTGGTCACTCGGGTGATAAGGCGTATTTATGTTGTAAAGGGTTATGTTAAAGTGCAAGTTAGTAAAAAAAACTTTAGGTCATATCTGTGAATTCTGCAAGCACGTGTGCGAGCCTTAACTGACATTATTTATGGTTGGACTAAAAGAGACTTGTCACAGAGTATCACGATAACATGAAAATGTGTCGTTCACAACAGCGCTGCCTGTAACATGAAATATCTTTGATTCCTGTCACGAAGTCACAAGTGGTGGACTTCTGCAATCACCTTTTTTACAGGCCCGTTATCGCCAGGCCTCGATAAATCCACTCTCATTTGCTAGTGAAAGTTCGGATCAGGGGAGTAAAAAGTTGAAGATTCTCCCGATCATCCAAATGCTGTTTCTCGAAACATTTATAAATTAAGTTATTCTGTAAAACAATCGGGTTGCAGACCGCATTTTAATCCTAATAACAGTAAAAAGAAACCAGAATTCATCCTCATGGTTGTGTATTAATTTTTTACCAAACGTATATCATACGCGGCGTATGTATAAAACATTGTCGAATGGTGCAGTATTGTAAGGGGAGAGGCGTCAATCGCACTACGACTCGGTTTGGCAGTAAAGAATCCTAATTGGAACGAAATTGGAATTTATCACACAACTCCCTGTTTTTGAAACAGAAAACAGGAAGCGGTTCAATAACAGAAAAGCAAAACGAATGGATTGTGAAATCTTCGGTGAAATGAATTCGTGCACTCCGTGTGGATACGGAATCCACGAAACTATTAACATTTGCGAATACAGTAACTGATGATATCACTGTTTGTCAATCTAGTGTCTGTTTGATGCCAGCTTCGCGCGGGCATACATTCACACAGTAGAAGACTGTATAGTATGTACTATATGATAAATATTCTGATTGTGATTTAAATTCGCACATTTTCCCAAGTCTTGAAGTACTCGGAAATTAAGCCCGCTTGAAACCACTGATACCGCATTGCAGCCCACAGGTGTTGTAACATTAAGGTAACACTTCCAATTAAGGTAACCACCGATTTAAAGGTTAATGTTAAAATGCTTATTTTGCAATAAAAAGGTTATACTTTGCTTTAAGGTAATAACTCAACGCCTACATCAAAAGTAACTTTTCGAACGTAAAAGGTTTTAACATTTTATACATAAATTAAAGGTAGCTAAAATTGTAAATAAAGCTAACGCCAGTCGTTTTAATATGAAAAGTAAGATAACAAATGAAGCTGGAATTACCTCTTATTCATTTGAAAACAAACAGTTGCATAGTCGTTTGTAAAGGAAAAACATCTATCAGGTGGATCCAGAGAGGGTTCAGTGCGGTTGCTCGAACACCATTTTTGAGCAGCAACATTTGAATTCTTGTTTTGTTTGGTCAGAAAGTTTGAAATTATCATATAATTACACTAAGACTGTCGTAAACAAACCCCTTTTCTGGAAATCGTGCATCCCACCCTGCATAAATATGTTTATATAATAAAGCTAACCAGTGTGATCCACAGTTCTACAATTGCATCTCCTTAACGTGAGTCCCGTCGTTGTTATGGTTAGAATAGGGTGCTTGTACTCCCAAGCGCTTTAGAAAAGCAATAGTTAGAAAAACACAACTAACCGTGGTTCTTGAAAATGAATTTTAAAGGAAAATTGGCAGCAAAAGTATTTGAATAATGTTCTAGCCAAACCTAGCAAGCATATTGCATATTGAATGCGATGCTTGAGTGAAATTAAATCTAATTTGTATTTTTGGAATGTACAAAATACGACCATAAAGGTTTAGACAAAGTATGATGATGATTGGATAAAAGCATTTTAAGTTAGAAACCGGACATGGCTTATTTGATGAAATAATAGCAATTAAAGGGCCATAACTCCGGAAGAGCAGCAGTAATCTAGCTAGTGGACTAACTTATTAAAATCTGTATGCCAATAAACATTTTGGTGGATTAAAGTGGCGATTGAATAAAAGAGCAAGTGTGCGTAGAAATAAAGACAATTTAAGGCTGGTTATTTAAATTAGTACACACTGAACAAGTTTGGTAAAAGATTTGAGTATTTTTTGAATTATATATTAGACAACTTTTTTAATGCAACCCGTCGGCTGAAATCCCTGAATGCATATCGCTATCAGGCCTTGAAGAATTTTTTCTAGGGTCACTGGCTCTGTAGAATGACCCTAAAAATTTACTCGCCCTTCACAAATTGTACTCGCCCTGCATTTTAATGGACAAAAATAGTTAAAGTAACACTGTTTAGAGGGTCCATAATAGCGACAATATTACGGTAAGTGAATCACGTTATATTTTCCCGCACAAAATACATGTCCCGATTTTCAATTCATACAACTATATATATATTCTAATTTTTTTTTCGTTTTTGACAGCCCACGAAGAAACTGTTCACAGAATTTTTGAGGCGTACTTTAGCCAAAAAGTATTTCTGATGCCGTCATATGTCGGGCCGTCGGGCTTAAGAACATGATGGACTTGGTGAACATTTAAAGTAATTAAATCCTTTATTCCTGCGGTTCTAGAAGCTAGGGTTGTTGGACTATACGGGCTATAAACTAAAAGGCTCACAATATACAGACGAATCAGTATAAAATAGATGTAAATGAGTAAACCACTGTCGCGTAAATCGAAAATTTATTCCACATGTATATTAATATAAACTGGGTTAAATATAAATTTGTGATTTTAAATTCCCCATACATTGTTAAATTACTGAAAAAATGTATACCGATCTTCTGTTATTGATCCATTGATCAATGAATATTGATCACATGTACATAGATACACCAATAATGTTTATTTACTTTATTGAGAAATAGCGTTGTATTGTTACTTTCGTTTTGTTCTATAAACGTATTCGTTGTGATTTCAGGATTTAAATAATGAGTTCTGATACCTATGATTACCTCTTTAAAGGTAAGGAAGTTCGATTTCGTTAGTGAAATGCTACGTTATCATTGTTAATAATTTTTTTAGAGTAATTGGAATGGCAACATTGTCGCTAATCTTTTTTGCCTGTGGCTTTTTCTGCTATGCGTGTTTAATCCTTTTTACAAATATGTTGTTACCCATATAGGCACCCTAATTATAGCATCTAGGTTGATAGACTGGGGTCCAAGATCATAAAACTGAGATTGGGGACCAGTCTCCAATCTAACGCATCTTATTGGTTGAAATTGAGACAACTCCTAATTTCAGCCAATCAGATGTTTGTGGTTTTGGACTCATCTTCCATCTTTGTTTTATTATATTTTTGTCTGGATAATTTTTGTTTTTAAAACGGTCTTCTCCGTTGATCTAGGTTGATAGACGGGGGTCCAAGATCATAAAACTGAGATTGGAGACCAGTCTCCAATCTAACGCATCTTATTAGTTGAAATTGAGACAACTCCTAATTTCAGCCAATCAGATGTCTGGATAATTTTTGTTAATAATTTTGTTTTGATAATCCTGAGCTTGCAGTCAGTATGATGCACGACAATTTGAGACAAGTGGTCAAATTTTATAATAAAATTAAATGTTGTGTTTATTGCATTTTAAACATGAAGTAAATTTCGTTTTGACCCCTGAAAATAAATCTAAATTTAGTAAAAGCAATTCGATAAGAAATAAAGTTCACTGAATACAGTTACTGTATATGACTCGGGGCTAGCTGATTGTGACCCCTTAAAACTTTTAGCAGGATCAAATGACCCCTGGTTTTCAAAAGCTATACTGAAAGACATTAAAAACACATCACCCATTTTTTCAGGTATTTTCCTTAAAGAGGTCATTATGAAGAAAATCTTCCAATAAGGTTATATTTTAACCAACAAAATTTCGTGCAATTCGTTCACATGGTTACCCGCACGGCATGTACGTGCAACAAATGCAAATCATGTGAACTAACTGTATACAAGGTAATTTCCGCAACAGCCGCAGAACGTCCGCGAGCTTGGCCTTGCACAGCAACAAATGGCATAAGATTCCCATGGCAACCATTTGATGCTTAGTGAGGTCGATGCCACGGCGTCTGCAAGCCGTAAATGCCAAAAATGGAGGACCATAACCGCTATTGAAATCAGTAAATGCCAAATCCGGACACTACCTTTGTTTGACGAACCCTTCCAAAGAATATCAAAATCAAAATTTATGTCAATACCAATTAAGTATTGAGAGGTACTTGAACTTTATCTTTATGCATTGTAATTATCAAATCTTACATGTACAAATTAAGATATAAATTCAGTGATGCGTTTCTAATGTCCGTCCCTCAATTTTCAAACCCTGTTATTCTTAAACACCATTTACTTGATTTCCCTTCAAAATTTTATTACAGCACTTATCATATTTTTGTCGTTCAGTTATCATCGTAGGGGATTCGGAGACGGGCAAAACGAACATCCTTTCCCGGTACACCCAGGACAAATTTACCCCGGGATACATCTGTACGATAGGCGTAGATTTTGGCACCAAGTAAGTCTGTTTTTTTCTCCCTCTTTGATCAGTTTGATACCTGTGCTAAAGACCGGTAAACAAAGACCACCTGTGGACAAAGATCATAATGTGATGATCACGTGACCGGTGTGTACACAATGACAAAGAAGTGATGCAGTTCGGTTTTCTGTTACTCGTTGAGAAGTAGCGCGGGAAGGTATAATTGACAGAACGATGTTCATTGATAATCACGCCTTCAGTTTGCTTTACTTCAAGCCACACCTTTCGTGGTTGTTTCAACATCTAAAAGGGGAATGAACAAACAGCGACAGAAATGTGATTGACAGCAAACCCTAATTTGAAATAAAATACAACGTCTTGATTTGAGCGACAGTACTATCAGTCATCGCATGACAAAAAAACCTGGACCCAAAGATGATAAAACTAAAATTGGAGACCAGTCTCAAATCTTAAGCATCTGATTGGCTGAAATAGCGACCGACCGCCATTTCAGCTAATAAGATACTCGAGATTCGAGACTTGTTTCCTAATTTAGTTTTATGATCTTGGTCGGCGTCTTGTGATGTGCTGCAGTGCAACAGGTGTTTACGGAGGTTGCTCGCTGGGTCAAAATCTAATTGAAATCGAAATTTGTAGTAATTTCGGGGGCAGGAGTCTTAATGACGAGGTTTTTTCTGTATGTATCGAAAGTGGACACTTACTTTGTCATTGGTACATGATTTATAATTTCAGAGTTGTGTCTTACGATGGAAAACAGATAAAAGTTCAAGTGTGGGATACCGCCGGTCAGGAGAGATACATGGCAATTACCAAAGCGTGAGTACAAGTATTTGCAAAACTGGCTCCACGATTATAAAACCGAGAATGGAAACCAGTCTCAAATCTCAAGGATCTGATTGGCTGCAATGGCGACTGGTCACCATTTCAGTCAATCAGATGCTTGAGACGTGAGACTGGTTTCTAATCTTAGTTTAATAATATTAAGTTACGACACGTTTCCTGAAACACTTTAAGATTGTCTTAAATATTGTCTTAGCGAGCTACGTAAGACATTTTTCTGTCTTATCTTAAGACATCTTCATGAAACGGTACCCAGGTCCCATGTTTTTTTTAATTACAATAATAATGGAGTTACATCCGAATTATGCAGACTAAAATGCCGAAAGGTGTTTTTATTAGATCGACAGTTAACACTTTTAAAATACCGGTAGTTAACAGAAATATAAGTTTTATTTTGCACAAGAATTAGTTTACGTCATCGAATACAGTTAGCGAACCAAAATCACTGCTTTACTTGAAATATACAAACTTGCCGTTGAATATTTGTCATTAATTTGATGAAGACATTGGGCGCTAAATGTCACGGGGTGAGAAAGATGTGCAGCCAGACCGGGACTGGAAACGGGACCCATCGCTAACAGGACGAGTACTCTCCTGACCGAGCTATGCGGGCCTCATATACATCTTTCCCAAAATAGTGACTAGATTCGTACCGCGACATCATACACATGATAATGGCGTTTTTCTTCAAGTTTAAACATGAACTTCCTCAAAACCGCATTAATAAGTATCCTATAAAACTGTTAAGTTCATATTCCTCAGTAATAAATTGTTTAATGTATCATAGTTTAGATGAATAAAAAGATATTTGCGTTTCTCTTTAAGGTACTACCGTGGTGCTGTCGGTGCTCTGATTCTTTATGACGTCACAAACAAAGAGTCCTTCGAGAATGTTGAGAAATGGCTTTCACAACTCAAGGTAAATGATAAGGATGGGGCTAAAGTTCTTACAATGGACGGCTTCGAATAGATTCGTGAGCGGAAGAAATTCAGTGTCCACGTGTATAAAATAAGTCAAATGAAGAAGCTACTTATTTTGGAGTAAGGCACTGGAATGCCGCACTCCAAATAAGTAGCTTCTTCATTTGACTTTCCAGTGCCTATGTATATTTTACATATGTGATGTTTGATGTCAGCAGCTTAATTAGTCAAGATTGTATCTACGGGCCCTAACTCTGTTTAAAAACATCATAGTATCAGAGTTAAAGAACGTAGCTTTGGATTATTAAAATCATTCAGAAAATCTATTGGCTACCCTAACACCAAACGTTGGACAAATCCCAAGATAATAAAACTGAAATTGGACCAGTCTCAAATTCAGCCAGTCAGATTCTTTAGATTTGAGACTGTTCTCCAGTTTCTGTTTTCCGATCTTGGCACAAGGACATCAGGCCTTGCGATTACTGTTGATAGAATAACCGAAATCCTGAATTTGAATAAAGTCTTGATTACTTGTCACTTGTTTACTTTACAAAGGGACTTGCTGATAAAGAAAGTAGGAAACCGGAATATTTATTGTGTCTCTAATAGTAGTAGTCTGGTTTCCGACTTCCTATGATAGTTTTGCGTAACTATCAAGGAGCAGGTAATGCAGACTATAATAGTAGGGCTACACTATTTTTTTGTACAGGAATACAATTCCGGCCTTTACACAGAAACAACTCCCGTAGTTGTGGTGGGGAACAAGAGCGACCTCGAAGCCTCTAGGGTCGTCACAACGGAGGATGGCGCTTCTTTTGCAAGTATGATTTTTATACTTGTCTTAGTCCTATAAATAAGACCTGACATAACTTATTTATCATTTTTTCATTTTCTTGTTATGTTACATGCTTGATAGTAAAGGGAAAAATATAAAATGGCAAGCATGAAGTCTAGAGTATTTGGACTATACTTGTCTGAGCCTTTTATGTGTAGTCCGTAACAGTCCGTAACACTCCGTAACAGTCCGTAACAATATCTGCTCATTAATTCATCTATGACGAAACTGAGTGTAAGGAAAACATTATACAACTTCGGAAAGATATTTTGACAGACATACAGAGCGACTGATGCGGCCTAGGATCTGCTTCCTCATTCTAGCAACCAAAGAATAATAATGGATTAAATGGTCTAAACACATTGTTATCTTTATATGAGAAAAAAGCGAAATAGATCTTATGCATAATCTACGTTTGCATTAGATAGGAATTTTTCTTATATATACATGTAATAACTAATTTTCATAAAAAAGTTGATGAAAAAAGTGCATTAAAAATCGTGTTTGGTGTAAAAACATTATTTTCCTTTTTTTCTTAAAAAGTCTTCAATTCTATTTTAAAATTGAAATATGTTAAATATAGAGATACAAATCTAATGCGAGTCCTTATTTCATCTCTCCCTTAAAGGGTGCACTAACTTTGCAAATATCGAAAACTGACTAAAATTTCAAAAATGAAGTTAGGGGAAGATTACTCATTGTCACCTATATTTTATTTTCCCCAAAAGTAAGTTTTCGCACGTTGCAATGTTAGTTAAACCTTAATAATGACTCCACTTATTGGAAACTACCTTGTTTAAATTTCAGAAAAGAATGAATTACTCTTCACTGAAACATCGGCAAAGGATAATAAAAATATAGACCAAGCGTTTGAGCTGCTATTTAAAGGTATGATTAATGAACTTAATCAACGCAGAATAAATATCATTCTAAAATTGCACGCTATATTCAGCAGTTTTATATAAGTTATTAATTTCTATATCTAGCCAGTGTAACTAAAGCATCGTTGATGATAACTCGGAAGAAACAACCGACGCCGTGATTTTTACCAATTTGTTTTTATAATAGGGCCTACATTAGTTTTATATGACATGACATTTTTTTTATATTTGACGCTTTCGCAGAGCGAGCACTTTACTCTTAAAATTACGAAGCAACCGCTTCATACCTTGCCTCTACCTGGGAGCGAACCCGCACAGTCATGGCGACGGCGCCTAGCCCTGCAATTCTGACAACGGGAGACTTTTTGCTGCCGCCACACTGCACAAAAAGCAATTCTCGTATTGGCCCATTTTAGTCTTCATATGAATTCGATGCTCTTATTCAATTTATTAATGCAATTGTCATTAATCAACTGAATTCACATTTGCCATGTCACTGCTGGGCCTTTTGTAGTCATATTAGCCCTCGGCTTTTTGGTATAGGATAATATGACTACCCTTGGTCCAATAACAAGACCAATATGAATTCACTTGATTAATAACTTTATAGTATATGTTTGAATGCTAAGAGTGGGCATATGGGTTTATGTTTATGTATGTATGTGCTTATATGTATTTCTGAGACAATATAAATACGTTCCCAATGTTATGTAAAATAAATTATTAAATAACTATCTCAAATTGGCCCAGCAATTCTCATATTTGCTTAGCAATTCTCGTATTGGGTTGAGTCTTCATATGAATTTGATGATTTTAGTCTGTTAATTAATAAAATTATCATTGATTGAATTGACATTGGCCTCGAGCATATATGAATACCCTTGGTCCAATAACAGGGCCAATATGAATTCACTTGATTAATAACATTATACTATTGTTACATGCTTTTTACACAATGTATGGTACACTTGAAGCATGCCACGTTTAGTTTGATTGTATTAAGTAATATGACGATCAGCTTGTTATGCTTAAATCTTTCTGTTCCGTTCTATTGTGGTATCTTGTCAATGGTGAGACAGTGAGATAGAAATTGACTTGATTATTTTGTAAAATTTCAGTAATTCTTAAAAATGGCATTGCAAATGGAGTCAGTCAGCCCGCCCCGCAGAACGCAGTCAGCCAGCCCGCCCCGCAGAACGCTGGTACGCCGGGCACTTCACACGTCAGTACTAAGTCTTGTGTAGTTTCTAGCCTATGATTAATATACTCAAGTAATTTTTTCGTTTTATGCTTTCCCCGGGAGACATCATTACACAGTCACGTGTTGCGACGTTCACTACATCACCACGTACACTGTTACTGAGGGAGTTCCTTGGCAAATTATACTCCCCTTCGAAGAAGTCGTCTGTCCGTAACCAAAGTTGTCCGATCAATAACTTGACAACGATTTGACATATTAAAGTTCTTAGAATTGGCAGGGAGGTTAGTCATCATAAGTAGATGACCCCTATTCATTTTGAGGTCAATAGGTCAAAGGTCAAGGTCACATTGACCTTCAATAAAAACAACAGCAGATTAGAGCTACTATCCCATTGGCGTTTGGGGGGGTGGGGGGGGCATGTGTTTTACTAAAATTTCTTGTTTTCATCGTTTCGCAAGATATTGCATTAATGTTACCCTGCGCTTCTTAATTCTTTAGTACAGTATATATCAACCCGTAAGATATTATCAGAAACAACTGCATTTTTTGTGTTCTAGACAGTTGAATGAACTGTATGTTTATATTTAGTAACTGAAAATTTAAGTTGGCCTTGAACCTTAAACGAGGTCGTCAATGATAACAGAATGTGAATATGAGTTTGACGTTATGCAGGATATTTCTGTTCATCATGGAAGACTTACATGTTCTAACATTTCTTCAGGCATTATATTTGGCACGCCACGGGAAAATGTGTCATCGCTCATATTTTTTTTTTCCATTTTAATTGTTAAGAACTGTATTTGGAAATAAGTTAGAATTAGCCATTTTTTCTCGTAACTAAATTTTGTTACACATTTTGACAACATAATGCTATAATGTTTTGTTTTGTTTTTACCTCTAAATGCAATATTATAAGGGGCGCGTCACAGGAAAACGTACCTACTTTCGGTCATATTTTGTTACATTTTAGTTGTGATTATATTTGGAAAGAAAATTATAACTATCTTTTAGTTTCTCCTTACTAAGAAGAAAAAGAGATTTTCTTACACATTTTGACAATAGAATGATATTTTTACCACGAAATGCATAATAATAAATGTCGTCTGCTCAACTTTATGACGCCATTTCAGGGATTGACGTCAACTGTCCGAAGGTACCTTTTCCCGTGACGGGCCCCATAATAAGTAATGTCGTCTGCTCAACATGATTACGTCATTTCACGAATAGACACAAACTGTCCGAAGGTACCATTTCCCGTGACGCGCCCCATAATAAGTAATGTCGTCTGCTCAACATGATTACGTCATTTCACGAATAGACACAAACTGTCCGAAGGTACCATTTCCCGTGACGCGCCCCATAATAAGTAATGTCGTCTGCGCAACATGATAACGTCATTTCACGAATAGACACAAACTGTCCGAAGGTACCTTTTCCCGTGACACGACCCATAGCAAATAAAGATTAATTAAAATAATTTTAAAAATTGGAGTAAAAGTACTTTGTCCAGATCTAGCCGGTAACATTTGGATATTTTAGCATTTTATTTAACTTTACTATAGTACTCGTGTGTCATAGAGTCCGCGCTGGTACTGATTTTTACCTTGCACACTTTCAGGTAAACAAACAATGTGTAGACGCATATGATTTCGAAGGAGATGAAGAAACGCTAGAACCCGTTGCCGTTATAGATGTGGACAGTACAAAAATTCCTTCCTGGGCACAAGATCTCGCCGACGTGGTGCTTTCTCTAAAAGAGCGAGTGGATGTGTTAGGAAAATTGGAGAACAAGGTTGATCAGCTATGTAAAAAAGTAGAAACATTGGAGACTAAAGTAGAAAAATTGGAGGGCAAATCTTCAAATTCGGTACCAAAAAAAGTGGATTTTAAAACTGCGCATGCGCGAAGTGTGAAAAAATAAACTGGTTTATTTATATTAATGGGACACTAGAATAAGGAATTAGTGGTTTGCACATGGCCACCAAATTTGTTCCAATAAACTTATTTAATGTTCGATAACCAAAGAAAGTGTTCAACGAAGACTTGGTGAAATGCGAGCACGAATTACACGGTACAGAAAGACAGTACAGTAGTTGGTTGTAAAGAAGACAGTCGTTTAACTTTATTCCGTATCAATGTTCATACTTTTATATCGCCTGCGATATCAAGTAGACACGTGGGGATCATATAGTCCGGCGGCGGCGTCGGTGGCGGCGGCGTCCGGTATCCCCCCCCCCCCCCCCAACTTTATTGAACTATGAAACTAATGTTGCCTGAAACTTTAAAAGTACTTGTTCTATTCACTTATTTATGGAATTCTAAACGGGCCACTTTAAATTTCGCTAGTACAATGCGATAATTATCGCCCTCCTGCACACTTGTACTAGCGAAATTTAACAACCATCGCGAGGTTTTTGAGCGATATTAACGATAATTATCGCATTGTACTAGCGAAATTTAACGTGGCCCGTTTAGGATTCCGTACTTATTACTTGGAATATATCATCTGCATGAACAAACCCATCGGTGACAACAAGAACGATAACTCCTCTTTCAGTATTTTTAGCAGTGTCCCTTTCAAATGAATTAATGTTGTAACGTCATGTGCAAATTTTCCAGTGGTATAGTATTGACTATTTTAGATAAAATAGTCCGTGCAAAAGTGTTAGTGTTCAACAATGAGTTCACAATAGCCTTGTTATTCTGCAGGTGTAATTTTTTTCTATTATACTTTGATACAGAAATTACCATCACCACGAATAAATCCAGGCCCTATGCTACGTCATGTACTACGTCATGGAGCGTGCGCAATTTTTGTAAACGTATATACATATCAGTTTTCATTTATAAACGACATATTGTTTTTTAAAAAAAGAACGCACAAAGATGGACTGGTAAACAGAAAGGTTTTACAATTTGAAATGCATTAATAAGTTAGAGACAGAAACGCGTCAAACATCAAAACAAGAACACTCTACTCATCCATTCGGGCTCATACTAATGAATAGACAAAAAGGGAACTATGAAAGCCACAGAACACGACACATATAAAAAAAATGCAGGCTCGGCTTGGTTGAGCCCCGGATTTAGAGCAACGCAATATTTAAACAAATATAAATACTAGTCTCAATAATTCGACTGCAAGCACAGACCCATTATCATGATGACTTTTTTTTAGATGTCTGTCCTTTACGTCTCAAGCAGTTACGATCAAAACTGTGGTGGATATCGTTTAAATTCTCTTTTTTCACTCCTACATGAAAATTTCAACACCGTTATGTTCAAGTGTTGGTATAAAACATAAATAATGATAACGTGACAATAAAATGCGTAATATTCCACAAACTTAACTTACTTGTTAAACCGGCGGTACCTGCCATTTACATTTCGGAGTGAGACCCCTATAACCAATGAAAACGTTTCTTTTTATTCAAACATATTTTTACAACCCGTGAGGCTGTACGCAGAAAAAACGCATAATATACGAGGGGCATTAAACAGTTTTAATCACTGCGGCGCTGAAGTTGTAGGCTGGATATATCTGTGCAAATGCTCAGTTCAACCCTTCAAAGTATTTCACTTTTCAAGTCGCCGAATCCACTCGAAAAAATGCATAGCGGAAGAAATCTTTGGCTAAAGTGATTAGGCACTAGCAAAGAGCGCTGCCAATGGCGGCGTGGCGAGATTTGAAGCGGCGGCCTAAATTTAAGGATTGATAGTTCTTAATGTATGGGTTGAGCCAAAATTCAAACGAAAAAAGCTCAGGGCTGTATGGAAGATGTGATAGAGTTATAATACTTTTGTTGTCACTAAGGTAAGAGCGAACCACGGCTGTTTAGTGGACATGTGTGTTGTCATGGAGGAGCTTGATTCCACGCACGCCGGTACGTGGACGGGCATGTGTCAGTTTGGCGTTGTGGTAGGCAAAGAATGACTCCAAGAGTATTCAACAGTATAATAACACTTTACAAGTTTTAGCTTTCCAAAAAGCTAGTCGGTCATTAGCACAACCTTTAAACAAGACGGCAGAAAAGTTTGAATTTAAAGCCAATTTAATTGGATGCCTTTCAAAAATGTAAGTTTACTTATAGGTATTTCCTCTTTCGAATGAGATGTATTTAAGCTGGTGATAAATCTAACCCTGGTTGCGAACAAGTTAATAATTTACTTGGAAGTAAACCAAAATGGAAAAGTTTGTCAAAAATATTTTTGAGTCAGAAAGTGTTAGAAAGCAACGACTATCAAGCTGTAAATATATATCAAAAGCTACAGAATATGTTAAAAAAAACAAAGTTTTTTCACAGTCATAGGGTGGGAGAGAAAAACGTGAACAGTCTGTCAGTGACTCACAGGTATGATAAAATTGTTCTTTCTGATCTAGAACAATATCGTTAGAATGTTGGTATTCACTTACTAGTATGTCTCATGACTTCGAATAACAACCTAACGCATTGAATTAAAATTCGCAAATTCAAGTATGCACTACAGCGCCGTCTTATTTTCTTTTTGTTAAAATGCTAATGACCGACTAGCTTTTTGGAAAGCAAAATTTTGTATTGTCTATTATTGACAGTTTCATGACCCGATTAGATACTACAGCAAAAGTATGTGTATTTGCATGTTCCAAAGATTATTTTGTTGATTGAAAACCAAATTACAACTAAGTAAATATTAAACTTGTAGTGTCTATTATTTTGAGTTTCATTATCCGATTTAAGTTTTCTGCAAAACTGTGTGTTCTTGTGTTCCAAAGATAACTTTTACATTCAAAACCCTATAAAACTTTAGCAACCAGTTGAGAAGTGGCAAAATGCAAGATAACAGTTAAGCAAAATTATCAAGAAAGTACCGACGGATGTATCCATATCGAGCTAGCTAAACCATGTAAAACATTCCCCGGGATACCTATGATCCACGAGTTTCACAAAATGCTGCACAAGTTCGTAGATTCATGGTCAGCAAAATAAGTAGCTAATCTCTGTTCAGTTTTCTCTACACATTTTATTTGCTTTGGTGTAATAAATTCATAAGCTGTACATCTTTTGTTTATCATATACAGTATACATTTATTAGACAAAAACCGGAGAGAGGATTTAAGAATAGGTACAGACTCCAAATGTGACGTCCTTCAACAGCCAATAAGAGGCCTCTAGGTTTTTATAGATAACGACTGAGTAAGAGTCTATCCATAAATAACGACTGAGTAAGAGTCTAATTATCTATTCCGTCTGGAACGTGATCTTTGTTTTACATCACTGTTAACCGGTGTTCAGGTAGAAAGCTCAAGTTTGGTCCATTATAATATGTCGGTCATCCTGATGACCGACAATTATAGCATGATGTTAACTGTGCGATTGCAAGAGTAGAACTGACTCTGTGCGGTTTAAGCATGCATGAATATATTGTAAAGATAAATGATATTATAGTCAGCACAGGGGTATAGCATAAATGTATAGCACGATTAAACATAATCATCATATTACAACATCTCCCTTTTTTTGAAAATAAACAAACTTTAATAAACATAGCTGCTTTAATGTAAACGTTTATTTGTGAATGAAATTCTTCCTGTGGTTAATGTCCAGGCATATCATATTTCACTGATGTAGAATGTCTTGTTATCATCCATGGGTTAGGTTAATATCCAGATTATAAATGTCACAAAACAATTGTTGAGAGATAACAAATAATTAGCCTAGCGCTGTTCTGTTGTTTCCATAACAGAGGAAATAAATGAATTTTAATCTTGCATTATCACGGATACTGATTATTCTCACATTGATTCAATTATTTTGGGTGTAACTGTTCTGCCATATCTAGAAATATAAGGTTTGCTCTTGTCTTCAGCTCTAGCTGAAAATGATGATTCAGGTTTTGCCCGGGGATCTTTTGGCTGGGGAGGCTGAGGTTCACAGGGGTTTACATTTATTAACTGTGGTGGTTCGTTAATATCTGGTGTTTCTGGTATGGAAAAATCTGGGAGAATTTGAGGATGCGGAGGTTCGTTTGTCTTTAGCAAATGACGCCTGTTTCTACAATACTCAGCACCTTCAGGTGTTTGTACTGTGTATGAACGGTCATTGTGTTTTTGCACAACAGTGGCAGGTTTCCACGTATCTTGATGAATTCTAACAGGTTCACCTATTGAAAGAGTTTTCAGGGGTGTAGCTGTTTTATCATAATAGCTCTTTTGCAAGTCTTTCTGTGAAGAAAGTAGTTGCTTGACCTGCTCGGGTTCTGGAGCTTTAGGAATGAGGTGTTTGGGAGAAATTGGTAAGAATGATCTTATTTTCCTTCCCATTAGCAATTCTGCTGGTGAGTAACCTATGTTTAGAGGAGTGGCACGGTATTCAAGTAATGCCATAACCGGATCTTTCCCTGACTGTTTGGATTTTTTGAGAATCCTTTTAACAATCTTAACATATGACTCTGCCAATCCGTTTGACTGCGGATAGTGAGGTGATGAGAATATATGTGCAAAATCCCAAGTAGTTGCAAAATCTTTGAACTGCTGAGATGTGTAATAACTAGCTCCATCTGAGACTAGCTTCTCAGGGATACCGTGTCTTGCAAACCATTGTTTCATTTGCTTAATGACAACAGAACTGGTTGTATTTGACAATTTAGCATATTCAAAGTAATGACTATAGTAGTCAACTATGAGCAAGTAATCTTGACCTTGTAGTGTGAATACATCTGTGGCAACATTTTGCCAAGGACGGTCTGGCAATTCATGCGGTATCAAAGGTTCTTTGGGATTTGAACTTCGGTGCTCAAGACAAACATCACATTTGGCAACTTTATCTGTTATGTCTGCCGTGATTCTTGGCCAAAACATTGTGTCACGTGCTCAACGTAAACACTTTTCTGTACCAAAATGACCTGAGTGAAGGATTTCTAGCATCTCTGGCCTTAACTTTGCAGGTATGAGTAAACGTTGACCTTTCATGATAATGTCATCATTGACTGTTAACTCATCTCTGAAATTCCAGTAATCGAATAACTGGGAGGGGCAATCTTTTCGATTGTGTGGCCATCCTGTAAGAATTACATCTTTCAGAAGCTGTAACTCTTCATCTTGTTGTGTATGAGACCTAATCTCCTTAAATTTTCTGTCACTGTAGGGTAAAGACGTGGTAACAAAATGTACATGAAAATTGGCCTTTTCTGAGAGTTCAGGACATGTGTCTGGCAGAAACTTCCTTGATAGCGCATCTGCTAAAGGAATTTGTGTGCCAGCTTTATGTTCAAGTTGAAAGTCATAACCTTGAAGCTGAAGCATCATGCGCTGTAACCTGGGTGGTGCAACATGTACAGGCTTTTTCATTATAGAAATGAGAGGCATGTGGTCGGTTTGGACTAAAACCTGCCGACCAAACACATATTGTCTGAAACGTGTCATGCCAAAAAGAACTGCAAACAATTCTTTTTCTATTTGGGCCCAATTAACCTCGGATGGAGTAAGTGATTTGCTTGCATATGCAATCGGCTTACCATCTTGCAACAAAGTAGCACCAAGACCATATTTGGAGCTATCACATTGCAAAACAAGAGGCTTCTTTGGATCATAGAAAGTTAATACTGGTGCCTGTGTGAGGATTTTTTTCACCTCCTCGAATGCTTTTTGCTGAGGTTCTTCCCAGTAAAAGAGAACATCCTTCTTAAGAACTTGCCTTAATGGATAAACAATCTCGGAGAGATTTGGGGCGAATTTTGATAGATAGACTATCATGCCTAAAATTGTTTCAAGTTCAGACTTGTCTTTTGGGGAATCCATATCAAGAATCGCTGAAACTTTCTCGGGATCGGGCTTGAGACCTTCGGAAGAGATAATGTGACCAAAATATCGGATTTCCGATACACCTACTTCAAGCTTGTTCTTGTTAAGACGAATGCCTTTTTGTCTGCATCTCTGAAGGACATTTCTTAAATTTTTATCATGCTCTTCTTTGGTGTGACCCCAGATAATAATGTCATCAACTATGACTGCACAACCATCAAGACCTTCCAAACACTCATCCATGCGCTGTTGGAAGTCATCCTGACTGTTGACCAAACCAAAAGGTGTTCGAACATAACGGTATCTACCTTGTGGGGTGTTGAAGGTTGTGAGGTAAGATGATTCTTCATCTAGAACCATAGACCAATAACCTGACTTACAGTCTAGTTTGGTGAAAATCTTTGCATTTGACAACTGAGGCAAAATATCATCCAACGTTCTCATTGGATAATGAGGTCGCGATATCGCCTGATTGAGATCTTTTGGGTCGAGACATATTCTGACCTTGTCAGAACCTGGCTTGTTAACAACTACCATTGAGTTAATCCATTTTGTCGGTTTGTTAACCTTAACAATGATTCCTGCATTGACCATGTTTTGAAGCTCATTCTTAACTTTGTCTTGAATAGCTACTGGAACACGCCTTGGTGGGTGCACCACTGGTGGATAGGATGGGTCTACCTTAAGAGTGCATTGACCTGGTAGTCTACCTATGCCATGAAATAAGTCACGAAATTCTGACAACACCTGTGTTTTTGACAAGGGTGTAGATGTTTCGTCTAATGCCATGATAATCTTGATAAGATTAAACTCAAGGCATGTCTGTAGTCCAACAATGCAGTATCTATCTGTGCGAACAATGTAAAATTCAACATTTTTTTAAATGGACTTATATCTACACGGTAGAATGATTTTACCAAGTACATCTAACTTGGCGCCATTGTAAGCTGTGAGGTTGCAGTGAGCTTTTACAAGTGGGGCTTTAATGTGAAGGCTTTGCAGGTTTGCTTCTGTAAGAATATTACACGAAGCTCCTGTATCTATCTTGAAGGATATGGGCTGACGCTTGGGACCAACCTGAATATCAGCAAATACCTGATTCGTTAGTGTTATATCCTTAATAGTATCCACTTCAAAATTATCACTGTCACAGTCACTTTTATAATCCTTATCATCCGTTTTCAGATCGTGCACCTTCTTGTTCTTCTGTCTGCAAACTTTCTCATAGTGGTTGAACTTTTTACAAAAGTTACATCGTTTCCCCTTTGCCGGACAGCGATCTTTTTGATGATTTGATTGTCCACAATTTCCACATTTACTGTCCATGGGTGGTTTATCTTCACCTTTTGATGTGAAATCTGGCTTCTTTATTGCATTGTTGCGCTTTCTTGTGTGCATAGGCTTGACCTTGACTGCTCTTCCCGATTGCCGAAACTGAACTATTGTTGTTCATTTGGCGGAGCTGCGATTGAGCATAATCGTGGCTTTGAGCTATTTGGACAGCTTTTTCCAAAGTCAAACTATCGCCTTCGTTGATAAGTTTTTTCCCTTATCTTCGAGGAAGTTACACCAAAAACAAGTCTGTCCCTTATCATTTCATCAGTGTTGGGAAATTTGCAGTCCTTCGCTGCAATTCTCAATTTTGCGGTGAAGTCCTCTATGGATAAGTCACCTTGTACCATGTTGTTAAACTGGTATCTCTTAAACACAGAGTTCAACTTTGGCTGTACGTATTCCCAGAAACGCTTATATAGAATGTCAAGCTTCTTGTTTTGTTCAGCTGACAAATTCCATGATTTATGAATTTCACGCCCTTTCTGGCCAATCCATAACAGCAGATACATGCATTTTTCTGCTTATTCTTTTTCCCTCAGCGGACCTGCGAAAATAAGTGCAGTGTGGTCCTGGAATTGAGTCCATGCCTCAGGCAAATTTGATGATGCCCAGTCCATCTTAGGCATTGGCACACCAGTTAACTCCATTTTGATCAATAGTGAATGCAGATTAATGAATCTAATTCAATCATCAAAAACTTCTGACACCATGTGTCAGTTTGGCGTTGTGGTAGGCAAAGAATGACTCCAAGAGTATTCAACAGTATAATAACACTTTATTATAGTATGATGTTAACTGTGCGATTGCAAGAGTAGAACTGACTCTGTGCGGTTTAAGCATGCATGAATATATTGTAAAGATAAATGATATTATAGTCAGCACAGGGGTATAGCATAAATGTATAGCACGATTAAACATAATCATCATATTACAACAGGGCAGTAGCATAATGTTAAACAACTTCCGCAAGAACGGAATCTCGGTAAGACTCCGGTGATACTCCTTCCCTCTGAGCCACAGTTCCCTGACATTAAAGAAATAGTGCATATATGATGCCGCTTTTGTGGAACGAGCTCTACGCACAATTTTGGGCCTTCCGGCATCTTTTTCTTACCCTCTGGCTCATAAAATTAAACCCATGTTTCCTCACAATTCACAATTTCATTCATGCATTTTTGGTCAGCATTCTTGTACATATCATGGCGGGCAGCTGTGACGTGATGCGCACGCGCATCCTCTTTGTGTCACCAGTAATGAGGTGGGGTATCTACCGGGCGCAAACCATACGTAGCTTAAAAACATTTGACAGTTAACTTACCTTAAATCAGATTTAATATCAGACGCAGCAAAGCCGAGTAGTGCGCGAACTTTGCAATATGCTTTTTGCCGCCGTTCTTGAAAATTGTTCTTGTGTCTGTCATTTCAAGTGAACCGTAGTATATATTTTCTTTATAGCTTCTAGTAAAAAGTATAGTCACTGTGTAAACTTAATCCGAAACCGCCGTGCATATACATGTAGTGGATAGTTTAATCTTTCTATGTATAACACGTGTTATCAGCACTAAAATCGGTATATATTTAGACTGATTGAATACGTTACATATGTCCCTCGTTCTCATTTTCACATAGCTAAACAAGGAGTAGAACCGGTATACTTTATACGGAAGAACCTTGTCCAAACGTGTAATATATTATATAGATCTAGTACTTACAGTATTTTTATAAGGATATATTTATATAGATCTAGTATACTTAAAATGGTTTTATCAGGAAATCTATAATATAACCATTTTTATGCACTCACGCATACTCGCCAACGTTATAGTTTTCACAAGCGATCGATGATACGGATAGAGCACTGCGTATGCCTGCTGACCGGCTCTTCTTGTCCTACCTACTTGTCAGTAGACAAAAGGTTAGGCTGCGTATCCCAATGAGCCTATTTTCATATTTGTAATGTTCGTAGCCTCAAAGTTCGAGTCGTTATATTTTAATTTCATTTCTGGACCAGATGGAGGGAAAATTTAGCCCGCCAGTGAAAATGCTTAGTCCGGGCTTGCAGCAATATTGATACGCGGCAGATCTTCAGCGATTATTACAACCTGGTCTCAACAGTAGTCAATGCAATGACAATGAGAGCGTTAGAGTCTAGTATGTATGCATTTGTTGATTTGTGTAATTTGGGCGATTGAAGAATTCTCGGTCAATCTCGCGTCATTTTCCGAGACGATAAAGATGGCGGACTCCATAATGGAAATATTTTCTGCATAATTTTTCTTAATTTCCGCGATACCTTGCCAAACTCCACTTTTGTCATCTGTGCTGGTTAATTCTAATTACCGTTTCTGGCTGAAATTAAATCTACAGGGGCCATTTTTATTGGCGATTTTAATCGAACTTGCTTTTTGCCTGGACAATTTCTTGCAGTAGTATCCGCTCAAGAATGTCTAAAGATATCGAGTACAAAGCCTACGACAAGATTTTTGCAAAGGTTAAAGGTTATCCAGCTTGGCCTGCACGTGTAAGTTTCCAAGCCACAAATTTTCGTTTTGTAATATATAGCAGTTTTGAATATTTGTTGAAATTACAGCAGTTGCAGCATGATGTAACACTGGAGTCATGACTTAACGAACTGCGATGGATAAACAGAACCTTGATTAAATACAATAATTTTTTTTGTAAATTTACTAGGGACATTTTTGTGCATTTACATTTTTATGCCTCCTTAAAGTGGGAGGCATATAAAGTTGCACTCCTCTGTACATATGTCCGGCATCAAGTCCTCATTAACGGGTACTACTACTACTAGAGTGCGAAAAGAAGTTTTTTTCGCGAAAAGAAGAAATAACTGCGAAAAGAAGGAATATCTTTTTTATTTATTGGCCGGTTTTAAAAATTTCTTTTTTAAATGAAAGATCAGGAAAAAATACATACAATAAACATCATATTTCAATGAGAGTTTTGCCGGTCGATGGTAATTAATTAAACGCGGTCGCTAACTTGATCTCCCGAAAAGAAGTAATACATGCGAAAAGATGGAATTTCTTTTTTATGTGTTGACCGATTTTTAAAATTTCTTTTTTAAATGAAAGATCAGGAAAAAATACATAGTTCAATATAAATTTATCATATTTCAATAAGATTTTTGCCGGGCGATGGTAATTCATTAAACGCGGTCGCTAATTTGACCTCACGAAAAGAAGAAATAACTGCGAAAAGAAGAAATATCTTTTTTATTTGTTGACCGATTTTAAAAATTTCGTTTTTGAATAAAAGGTCAGGAAAAAATACATAAGTAAACATCAATTTATCATATTTCAATAACATTTTTGCCGGGCGATGGTAATTCATTAAACGCGGTCTCTAATTTGACCTCCCGAAAAGAAGAAATAACTGCGAAAAGAAGGAATATCTTTTTTATTTGTTGACCGATTTTAAAAATTTCTTTTTTAAATGAAATATCAGGAAAAAATACATAGGTAACAATAAATTCATTATATTTCAGTAAGATTTTTGCGGGGCGATGGTAAATGTGTAGAAACATGTTGGCGAGCTTCAGTCATCATTGCACTGTCATCGGTAAAAACATAAAAAAGATACCAAAATTTCTGTAATGACGAAATTGCAGTTCAATTAAACTTTGCACAAATTGTTTATAACTTTTTTTTCGTTTTTCGTATGTTAAGAAAAGTTAGAAACGTATAGAAAGATAGCTATACCTAAAATTTCCCTAAAATTCTATTTACATGAATTCACAGAAATATTAAACAGCACAAAACATTTTAAAATGCCCACAAGAGTATAATGATCCTGACAACAATTTGTTGTGTTCTTTGTGCGTTTTAGGGAAGTTTTAGATTTTATTATTTGTCGTACTGTTTTAACGTGTATTTACCTATGCAAAATAAAGAAACATTAATTACACTTAACAAATTTTCTAAGTATACACCTTCGTACTGGGGCATTACTGGCTTGATTTTAGGGCTATTGCCCTAAAATCTTTAATAAACCATGCAATGGATACTAACTGATTTATTAGTAAAAAACTTCATTTAAAATGACAGACAACTGACTGCTCCAAATCATTTAGAATACTGACACCCGCAGAATACAAATTCACAAAATCAGTTAATAAAGCGAATGTTCAACTTAATAAACGAATTACGCGTACATATAAAAGAACATTTGGAACCTAGAAATATGTTATTCTTCTATTTCTGTTAAATTAAATTAATTTCATTCTAATCTTAATGTTTTATAACTGTTTATAGTCCAACCCACTTTTGGGGCAAATCAGTTTGAATGCATAAAATGTTGTCGCCTATATTTTAGTTTTCCAATATGCCTGTTAAATTCGACCAATTTTTCTAATAAATCAGTTAGTATTTATTGCATTTTTATTGAAAGTTTTAGAGCAATAGCTCAGTTATCAAGCCAGTAATGCCCAAGTACGGAGGTGTATACTTAGAAAAGTTGTTAAGTGTACATAGTTTTGGGCGAAGCTTCATTGGACGACATATTGCCATTAGAGAGATTTTCATACAAAAATATCGTTGAACTAGGAATGATGACTGTAGACGGCCGTTAATGCTGATATTTTTCTTAAATTTATTCAATATGGAAAAGCATGCACCTAAACATTAAATCAAACAATCACTTACCTCTCAAAGAATGCAACACTTTCTGCAATTGTTCCAGCATACGGAACAAACGGACTTCTTTGTCATTTTGATTATTAGCGCGCTAACGATATATATACTAAAGTAGTAATCAGAATGATTTATGTAATCAGTTAAAATAACAATCAGTATGGTATGCTTTACTATATTTGTAATTGCTCTTGATCAGAACTGAACGAAACCTCTAGTGTTAATTTTATTTATTTCAGTTTTTGAAATTATCTGATTAGGCGTATGGATACTACCCAACCCATGAAAATATAAGTAATCTGATTATATAATTAGCGGATGACTGGCACGTGCCATAAGCTTAACACTTACATGCAAGTAGCGCTTGCACCGCAGGAGTAAAAACTGTAAATATGATAAGTGTGGCATATGACGAATTGCCGTATGATGTGATTAATGAATTGCAGAAGGAACGGTTTGACAAAAAATAACAGCATGTTATTTTAACTTTCAAGAGTAGCAGAAATTAATCAATTTAATTTTCTTTATTTGTAAAATAAATATTTTGAGTCACAAACAGAACACAAAATTTCAGATTATCCTATGATACAATATAGTTATTATAATATCAACAATGATTTACTCATCAGGTGTCTACTTTCTATATATTGAATATATTGAATATTAATATTGATGAAATAAAATAAATAAAGAAATCAAATACAATTGTGCATGCTTATTATGTCATACACTTATATCTGGTAATAATTTATATTGAATAACTTAGTCTACAAGTGTCAGATAATGGCGGCATTGCCCTATTTGAAATAAGTTTAGATTGTTTTTAGCTCGACTATTCGAAGAATATGTCGAGCTATTGTACTCACTTGGGCGTCGGCGTCGGCGGCGCCGTCGGCGTCGGCGTCCCGCTTTGGTTAAAGTTTACGTGCAACCTACCTATATCTTAAAAACTACTATAGCTACAGCTTTTAAACTTGGCACACTTGTTCATCATCATGTCCCGAGTATGTTTGCCAAGAACCATAACTCTAACTTTCATTTTGATCAAATTATGGCCCTTTTTTGACTTAAAATTTCAGGTTAAAGTTTGCGTGCAAGCTACTGTACAAACTCATAACTTCAATACTACCTATACTACAGCTTTAAAACTTGGCACACTTGTTCATCATCATGTCCCGTGTGTGTATGCCAAGAACCATAACTCTAACTTTCATTTTGATCAAATTATGGCCCTTTTTCGACTTAGAATTTCAGGTTAAAGTTTGCGTGCAAGCTACTGTACAAACTCATAACTTCAATACTACTTATACTACAGCTTTGAAACTTTCAACACATGTTAATCATCATATCCCAAGTGTGTATGCCAAGAACCATAACTCTAACTTTCATTTTTATCAAATTATGCCCCTTTTTCGACTTAGAATTTCAGGTTAAAGTTTGCGTGCAAGCTACTGTACAAACCCATAACTTCCATACTACTCATACTACAGCTTTGAAACTTTCAACACTTCTTCATCATCATAATTCAAGTTTGTCTGCCAAGAACCATAACTCTAATTTTCATCTTGTACAAATTATGGCCCTTTTTCGACTTAGAATTTCAGGTTAAAGTTTGCGTGCAAGCTAGTTACTTTCATACTTCTTTTACTATAGCTTTGAAACTTAAGACACTTGTTTACCATCATGACCCTGACTATTTATGCCAAGAACCATAACTCTTTCTTTCATGATAATCAAATTATGGCCCTTTTTCGACTGAGAATTTCAGGTTAAAGTTTGCGTGCAAGGTAGTTACTTAAATACTTCTTGTACTATAGCTTTGAAACTTAAGACACTTGTTTACCATCATGACCCTGACTATGTATGCCAAGAACCATAACTCTTTCTTTCATTTTTAGCTCGACTATTCGAAGAATATGTCGAGCTATTGTACTCACTTGGGCGTCGGCGTCCCGCTTTGGTTAAAGTTTACGTGCAACCTACCTATATCTTAAAAACTACTATAGCTACATCTTTTAAACTTGGCACACTTCTTCTTCATCATGTCTGGAGTGTGTATGCCAAGAACCATAACTCTAACTTTCATTTTGATCAAATTATGGCCCTTTTTTGACTTATAATTTCAGGTTAAAGTTTGCGTGCAAGCTACTGTACAAACTCATAACTTCAATACTACTAATAGTACAGCTTTAAAACTTGGCACACTTGTTCATCATCATGTCCCGAGTGTGTATACCAAGAACCATAACTCTGACTTTACTTTTGTTCAAATTATGGCCCTTTTTTCGACTTAGAATTACAGGTTAAAGTTTGCGTGCAAGCTACTATACAAACTAATAACTTCAATACTACTTATACTACAGCTTTGAAACTTTCAACACTTGATCATCATCATATCCCAAGTGTGTATGCCAAGAACCATAACTCTAACTTCTATTTTGTTCAAATTATGCCCCTTCTTGACTTAGAATTTCAGGTTAAAGTTTGCATGCAAGCTACTGTACAAACCCATAACTTCCATACTACTTATACTACAGCTTTAAAACTTTCAACACTTGTTCATCATCATATTTGAAGTTTGTATGCCAAGAACCATAACTCTAACTTCAATTTTGTTCAAATTATTGCCCTTTTTCGACTTAGAATTTTTGGTTTTTGCCCCTTTTCACTTGAAATTAGAATTAAGACTTATAAATAATTGTTAAAGGTTCAATGTTAGTGTTTTTCATATGTAATGCTTTAGAAAATGTTTAAAACAGATGTACTTTACATACTTCGGTTGAAAGTGTTGAGAAATTGTGGGGTGGGTGGGGGCATATACTATACTATACTATACTATACTATACTATACTATACTATACCAGACCAGACCAGACCGCGACCCAAACCGAGACCCAAACCGAGACCGAGACCCAAACCGAGACCGAGACACAAACCGAGACCGAGACCCAAACCGAGATCGAGACCCAAACCGAGATCGAGACCCAAACCGAGACCGAGACCAAAACCGAGACCGAGACCCAAACCGTGACCCAAACCGAGACCGAGACCCAAACCGAGACCGAGACCCAAACTGTGACCGAGACCCAAACCGAGACCGAGACCCAAACCGTGACCGAGACCCAAACTGAGACCGAGACCCAAACCGAGACCGAGACCGAGACCCAAATCGAGACCGAGACCCAAATCGAGACCCAAACCGAGACCGAGACACAAACCGAGATCGAGACACAAATCGAGACCGAGACACAAACTGAGACCGAGACACAAACCGAGACCGAGACCCAAACCGAGATTGAGACCGAGACCCAAACCGAGACCGAGACCCAAACCGAGACCTCAACCGAGACCCAGACCGAGACTCAGACCGAGACCAAGACCCAGACCGAGACTCAGACCGAGACCGAGACCCAGACCTAGTCGAGACCGAGACTATTACTATTACTATTACTATTCTATTACTATACTATTACTATACTATTACTATACTATTACTATACTATACTATTACTATACTATACTATACTATTACTATACTATACTATTACTATACTATACTATTACTATTCTATTACTATTACTATAACTATACTATTACTATTACTATACTATTACTATGCTATTACTATTACTATACTATTACAACACCAGCAACACCAATACCACCACCAACAACATTAACACCACCACCAACATCAACACCACCACCACCAACAACAACAACAACACCAACACCCCCACCACCAGCAACAACACTACCACCGCCAGTAACAACACCAACAATGACAACACCAGCAACCAGCATACCATACTGTACTTCACCACGCCACACCACTTTAGGTGGGCAGGGATAGTAGGTTGATGGGTGTCGGATCAGGGGTTTATGGGCTGGGTTGTGTTAACCCTAAAAAAATCTACAATAATAAATTAAGTGTAATTTATTGATTTCCTAACTTGGATTAAGAAACTTTTGTTCATGTGTGTTTGTTGGAGGCGTCATAAACTCCTGAATCACTCCCCAGTTTAAATGAAGCCCAGTTACAATGTGCTTAATAATTCTGACTTTTCGAATAGTCGAGCTTGCAGTCGTTTCCGACTGGCTCTTGTTATTATTATTATCGAAGTTCTGAGATGCATATCTAAGTGTAATGTTCTATTTGTTGTTGTTGTTGTTGTTTTTGCAAAATGAGGAGAGATTATTTTCCAATCCGCTGACTATGTAATAATCTTTCGTTCTTTGGTATCAGAAGTCAGGATCACCTTCAGTCAAATCCACAGGATTTATTAATACAGCGAGTGGTAATTTCATTTCATGTTAGAAGAAAGACGTAGAACATAGAACAAAACTTCTTTCTATGTCTTTCTAACATATAATTAGGAGATAATATTTGATTATACATAACTACTAACTTAACATAACATGGGTAATATATACATTACTTCCATATAACTGATTAATTATATTCAGTGCAAACTTAATATTTATTTTGTTTGTTACTTTGTTGCTACATTGGAAAGCACTGACTCAGTGTTTAAGAACAACCAAACGAGTGACCATAGCAGTCCAGAATAAAAAAAAAATCTTCTATCGCAGTTATTTCTTCTTTTCGGGCCGTCAAATTAGCAACCGCGTTTAATACATTAACATTGCATACATCTTAATAAAATAAGATGAATTAATGTTTTCTTATGTATTTCTCCAGAACTTTCAATAAACAATATTTTGATTTCGGTCAATAAAAGGAAAATATATGCTGTCTTTTCGCACTTGTTTCTTCTTTTCGGGCGCTGAAATTAACGATCGTGTTTTATTTTCTCATTTCTAGACAGAGATCCTAATCCAATACAAAAAAGACATGTCCTCTGGCCTAAATTTTTATGATCTTTTATTTAAAAAAAGAATTTTAAAAAGACTGTCAATAAATAAAAAAGATATGCCGTCTTATTGCAATTATTTATTCTTTTCGGGAACTTAGATTAGCGAGCGTGTCCAATGAATTCCTCATTTCTCAACAAAAATCTTAACTAGAAAAAAAATAACAACAAAAAAGACATGTTATGAGCGTAATTATTCCTGATCTTTAATTGAAAAAAAAAATCAAAATCAGTCAACAAAGAAAAAAGATATTTCTTCTTTTCGCATGTATTTCTTCTTTTCTGGCGATCAAATTAGAGACCACGTTTAATGAATTACCATAAACCTTATAATGAATTATTATATACTTATGTATTTTTTCCTAATCTTTTATTTAAAAAGGAAATTTTTAAAATTGGTCAACAAATAAGAGATAAGTCTTCTTTTCGCATGAATTTCTTCTTTTCGGGAGGTCAAAACTAAGCGACTGCGTTTAATGAATTAACATCGCCCGGCATAAATCTTACTGAAATATGATGTATTGATGTGTACTTATGTATTTTTCCTTATCTTTCATTTAAAAAGGGCAATTTTTAAAATCGGTCAACAAATAAAAAGCTATTCCTTCTTTTCGCAGTTATTTCTTCTTTTCGGTAGGTCAAATTAGAGACCGCGTTTAATGAATTATCATCGCCCGGCAAAAATCTTATTGAAATTTGATAAATTAAATAATTTACTTATGTATTTTTTCCTGATCTTTCATTTAAAAAAGAAATTTTTAAAATCGGCCAATAAATAAAAAGTTATTCCTTCTTTTCGCAGTTATTTCTTCTTTCTTCAAAAATCTTATTGAAATATAATAAATTTATGTTTACTTATGTATTTTTTTCCTGATCTTTCATTTAAAAAAAGAAATTTTTAAAATCGGTCAACAAATTAAAAAGGTATTCCTTTTTGCATGTATTTCTTCTTTTCGGGAGGTCAAATTAGCGACCGTGTTTAATGAATTACCCTCGACCGGCAAAAATCTTATTGAAAATAGTGAATTTATGTTTCCCTATGTATTTTTTTCCTGATCTTTAATTTAAAAAAGAAATTTTTAAAATCGGTCAAAAAATAAAAAAGATATTCCTTCTTTTCGCAGTTATTTCTTCTTTTCGCACTCTAGTAGTAGCGCTCATTAACTATAGTGCAGATTTCTTTCAAACTTGCACAGATGATCATGCAGGATGTGTAGTTGATTGGAAAGAAAACATTTCTTCCTTTGATTATTTTACCAGAGTTATGGCAATTTGTTACAAACGTTGTTGTAGCAGCTGGGGGCATCAGTGTCCAAGGACACTTTCTAGTATATTTGAGGTACTCACTATTTGCCGACTAGAACCGACTAGAAGTTTATTTTAATAAATAAACAGACTAAAATGGGTAAATATGAAGAATGACATGCAAATAAATGTATATTAATTTAAAAAATATGTTGTTTTTCTTAAAAAAAAAGGTTTAATGACGAAATCAACCTTAATAGTTCATTATAAACGTTCGCATGCCGACGAGAAAATATACCGACTAGAGATTGTGTGTATACGCCTTTCCAATAAACAGTTTCGCAGTCCTGTACGAGTTACTTCCCGCGACCGAAAATCAATCCAAAACGAGGCTCTGCAGGATAGCTGAACGACCGGGCTAATGGCTTAAGCACATAATAGCTAACCTTATCCGCTATATTGCAGGTTGCTGGTCTGTTATTCTAGCCAGACTTTTTTATGTTTACTATTTGTTAGATATTTAGATTTTTAATGAATTAAGAACATGTACCATTCTTGTTGATAGTAGGCAGTATGAAACGCAATTTGGACAAACATAAGCATTAATTTTACCAATTATGTACAACAATTTCTTCTTAATATCTTTTCTGCTGAAAATATATTTTACTGGTGAAAATGTTGCAAATTGCTAAGGCTAGTAATGCGCTATTATCCGGAAATCGTGATATGTCAACATCTGGTTACATGATCTGTAGACAAAAAAATACAATCTGAATTTGTTGATACTTACACATTTGAACAATAGAATTGTCCTAAACATTTAAGGCGTTTATGGTCAACGAATAAATAATTTGAATATTTAAAATGTTACGTATACTTCACAACCAAATATGATTGATTCTGTCTTGAAATAAAACAGGATCGGTAATCTGATTGTTTGTTGTAGAAGTATCATTCGTAGAATAAAATCCAAGGATTTAGATGCCGGCTTCCATAAAGATGGGAATATTTATATCACAATATGGTTGCATATCCAATTTAGATTTCTTAGGTTTGACAAATTGTAATTTTGGCATAAAAGCCCAAACTCTTAATTAAACATAAATAAATGTTTTGACAAGATTTGTTTCTTATTGACGGCTTTTGTTTCTATAACGTGTCGTAATGTTGATTAAGAATCCATTTAAGTGCTAAATCAAATACATTTGCTGGCACATCCAGTAGTTAAAGGACTCCGAAATACTTAAGAATTGGGAGGTGTAGATACCTTGCAAATAGTAATTACACGATCTCTATTGGTCAATGATATCTGCCCCTTTAAGTAATTGACAGATGACCCCGTGTGCGAGACAGTTTGACATGTTTATGGCATGCCGCCTTCAAAATCAATCGCCGCCGACATAATCACAACATGATGTCAGTAGTTGAATAGACACGCTAATCCGGAAACGAGACTCAATTAAGCCGTGAAGAGAACACTGCGACTGTCTGTTAGTTCAAGTCGTTTAGTGTTTAATGCGAGGAATAATGAATTGACACTTTTAGTCAGAAACGCTGATGTATTATTACTAATTCAAAGAGAAAATATATTTTTCAAAAAGGAATTTTATGATAAAAAAGAAAGTTGTAAGTACATATTCCCTATAACGTTATTACAGCGAGCAATCATTTATCCTGTAGAGCAGTCACGTGACTGGACAGGGGAGGTAACCAAATAAATTCATCGAATTATTGGAAAGGCGTATATTTTAAGATTATACTGTGTAGAACCAAATAGTGAAAATAAATATCTTAATGAATGTAAAATGTAATAAATTAATGAAAGTTATATATGATGTATAAAATAATTTTCAAAGACTTTTGGAGTAAAACAAATCATTCATTTTCGTGATATTAACACTAATACGTTACCGAGTATGGCCTCCCATAATAGAAAAAACTACCCAAAAAAATTTGTATATGGGATTCAAAAAGCTGTTGGTCAATTGTTGACCTTTGCAAGAAATGGCAACAAAAAACACTGAACAAGAAACGTCACAATGTCAACCGGAATCTGGACAAACAGAGCAACACGAGGGTGTAAGTGTTTGCTTGTCTGATGCATTCAAGCACAGAAAACAAAGAAAAATTCTGTTATAGTCATTTGTTGACTTCAAAAAATTAAAATTATTCCATACCTTGAGTTTTGTTCTGAAAAAAAGCCTGTATGTAGGTTTTAAACACTAAATCACCCTGAGTGAATAAAAGTAAACTGATCCTTCCTTGTAAAAGTTTTAAAAAGGGGAAAAATGCTTAAAACAATGATTTCAAAACTTGCCGATAAAAATTCCCAAAATGGGAATTTCACACGCTAAAATTTTCCCAATTCTGGCCAGGGTCCTTTTCCCAAAATGGCTAGGAAAACCCCTGAATATGTACAATAGCCAGAGATATTAATTCAGCAGGTATTTTTATTTGGCTTGCTCATGATTTCAATAAGTTGAAAAAATTTGCAGTTTTGAGATTTTTTAAACCTGTACCCTACAATTTGCATTATTATTTAAATTATTATTATTGAATGTTTTTATATAAAGTAAAATAATTGTCAAATTTTCTTTTGTTTATTTCATATTTTTAGATTAAAAAGATTTTATAGCTGATTTTACACTTAATGTATGACTTGAAAACAAAACAAGTTGTTGGTATCACCATCTCAAAAGACAGACTTCACAAAAGCAGACATCCTGAATATTGCCAGACTGACGGACCTGTCGGGTTAATTTGGGCCAGTCCAAAGTGATTTCTTAGCTTATCAGATCGTGTGTCTAGACAATATTTAAACTCCTATTACTTGCTAACTCTTTTTAAACATGTTTCTGTCTGACAGAATTTGTTTCGGTCAGACAGAATTTAAAATCTTGTCTGACAAAATGTCTGACACTTTTTTTCAACTTTCAGGAAGTCTGCAAAAGATTCTAATTAAACAAACAACATAATTGTAGCATTACAAGCATTTTTTAGTTTTGGATTATGACAAGAAGCAAAAAGATAAATTCAGAAACTTTTTTATAATTTCTGGGCATAGTTCTAATTGGCTTCTGAAATGATTGTTATTTGTTTCATATTAAAGTTTGCATGTGAATAAAAGTGCTCAAGTGTTTCCGGTAATTCATTTTAAATTAGCAATTAACTGTGATATCTATTGCTGTACACTTGCTTTGAACTGTAATATAATGTGGGTCACTTTTGGCATTGCTTGAACCCCTTAACTACAATACATTCTATCAGGTTTTTTTTTCAAAACATTCTACAACCTATGGTAAATCAATTTTATACATCTGCTTTAATTGAAGTAAGAAGAGCGTTGGATATTTTGTTGAAGAAATATGACATCCATGACTTATTTCATTTGTCATGAAGAACATTTAAATTTTAAAGTTAAATGTATGATATATATTGCATGTCATTTTAGATTGATGAAGTGGCAGAAGGCGTTAAGGTACCAAAGGGGAAATACCCAATTTTCTTCTATGGAACACATGAAACGTAAGTATAAACAGTTTGTAGGCTGAGGTTAGGATTTGCAGTTTGCCTTGCTGTTTCAGGGAATGGCTTAGAGAAAGATTTGGAAGAAATAGTTTCGCAGATGTCCAGAACATCTTCCTTTGCTTATCGAAGCGAGAAGTTTTTCCTGAAGTTAATTATTTGTAACAATAAAGAGATGTGACAATGTTATATCATCAGGGGTTCCATTTGACTAGAGGGCTGTTTAAAAAAAAAATGGCTGGAAAAGTGAAAAAAAAGTGAAAAATAAAAGTTCATAAAAATTCCAAACTTGTTATTTTGTATTTTTTGCTTATTGAAACTGAGTACAGAACTGAAAAGATTTTTGAAATCGGTCTACTGGTTGCTGAGATATTGTCATTTGAAAAATGGCAACTTGTGGTATCGCATAAAGATAAAAAATACATATTGTTAAAAAAGTGTGTCACACTCCTGACAACCACATAAGTGCAGTGTACTCAAAAATGTTTCACTAAGGCCATTCCTGTTTGTCACAGTTTAACAAAACATGACATAGACTTCTAGGAAAAAACATGCTCTTGTTTTCATGTACAGGATATGTTGACAGAATATTGCAATATGTGCATAATGTCACACTCCTGACAAATTTAGCTGACGTTCTCTGAAGGGAGCTGCAGACAAATATAATTTCAATAGAGGTGATAATATTATTATTATTGCATCAAGAAATATTAAACTTAATGATACACAAAACATTTCTTATGTACTATTAATCTTTAAAGTGCTATAAATTTATAAAGCAAAGATGTATTGATTTTCTTGAGGTATTTTCTAATCTACCACGCTTGACTTAATAGCATAAATTTTTATTAATTTAAGTATAATATGCTTAATTTTATAATTATTTGATGCCTAATAAATGCACATTTTACTAAAACAACACTAAATCTTGTCTTTACTCAAGCTTTTTGTAAAATAATGGTCTGAACAAATGTGATTTTGAAAAGTGTCACACTTTTTTGTCACACTCCTGGCATTTTTGGCCCATTATTTTAGAATATTTTTTTAACAGATGGTGCTATTTTGATGAAACTTCACCAATCTTTAAAGGGCTTGTTTGTTTGTTTGTTTGTTTGTTTGGGGTTTAACGCCTGGTTTCAACACCTTTCTGGTTATATCCCGGCGGTCAGTCCACCTAACCGGTGTTCCTGGGTCTCTAACCAGTACTAACCAATTTCTCCGCAAGCGACTGACTGCTTCCTCACTTGAATCAGAGGTGAGGGACAAATGACTCTCAGACGCAATGTCCGAGTTCAATTGTCACGGAGAAATTTTTCCCGCCTCGGCTGGGGATCGAACTCACGACCCCTGGATTGACAGTCAGCTGCTCTATCCACCGAGCTAGCCGGGCGGGTCTTTAAAGGGCATGTTGTGACACCTCTGCAAAGTAGGACAATGGAAGTAACTGTTTCTTGTACATTTTTATAACAGAAAAACCAAAACCAGCCATTTTTTTTTGAAATAGCCCTAGAGAGATGACCCTTTGACTCTTGAAAATTCCAAGATGCCTCATTTTGACCCCCATTATTTTAGCTGAAGGGGCTTCTTGTCCTTAAATTAGAGGTATTTTGTCTATTATTTTGCAGATTCTCCTTATAATGATCAATGCACGACCTTGATATTCAGTAGCTAGTGGAAACTTTGATTATTGTAATGTTTGTGTTTGTTACAGGGACACACACAAATTCAAATAAAGACAAGTTAGTCAGTTAAATTTAGCAAAATAAAGCTTTCCATAAATGATGTGAATGAGGAATTATGAACGTTTTAGAATGTTTATTCTATGGGAACTGGTAAATTACATTGGTGGCCAGAGTAGATCCAAAACAGCCAGCACATCCATGCATTCTGATCAGGATCTACACTTTGCTTCTTAGTCAGAAATAATATAAATCTTATAGCAATTGCTAGTGTAGATCCTGATCAGACTGCATGTATGTGCTAGATGATGTGGATGTACACTAGTCACAGATAGGATATCAGCCTGATCCATGGAATAAAGGCTTAGAAGAATTCATTCTTTGCTAAAAGTAAAATCACCAAGGCCATACTCTGTTACATGAGGACTCGGGAGTTGTATGTAGACGACAAAGGTGTTGGTTTGTCCTCGACTTTATACGGTATGTTTAATGAAGACAAATAAAAAAACTCCTTGTTTGGCCAGATATATGGTTTTGCCATTTTACATAAGTACCCAGACGCAAATGAGTATTATTTATATTTACTAGAGCTGATTACTGCTAGTAAAAAACAATAGCGGTATACCAGGGAATTTGCAAGATACCTTGGTAAAATCAACAGTATACCCCAATCTCACCTAAGCATTGTCCAGCTATATGTTTGTTAATGCAAATGACGATAAATGGTCAACAGGACTGAATTTATTAAAAATAATCACATTATGACTAGCACAAATGTGCCAATATTGCAGATTTTGCCTTTTCATTTTCTCACCAGCGTGATATCCAAGGGCGACGCCATATTGTTTTAATGTAAACACCAGGCGCTCTTGACTAAAATTAACTCAATGCAAATAAAAACTGGTCATACTGCAATGCATTCATGAGTTTGATGTGGCCACTTCTCTAGACCGATTTAAAACAATTGTTAGACAAGTTATATGAATCATGATCATCTTTTAATTGACCTTAAAATATTTCATTATACATTTCACCAGTAAAAGTGTGAGGCTTAGACAGTACGAACTAGAGCTGACTGTTGACTCTGTTAAATATATATAAATTCATCATGAAAACAAAATCAAGGAGAACTGTTTATTTTGGACACAAAATAGGAAACTTTGAGAATATTTCGGAGCAAATAAAAACTGGTCATACTGCAATGCATTCATGAGTTTGATGTGGCCACTTCTCTAGACCGATTTAAAACAATTGTTAGACAAGTTATATGAATCATGATCATCTTTTAATTGACCTTAAAATATTTCATTATACATTTCACCAGTAAAAGTGTGAGGCTTAGACAGTACGAACTAGAGCTGACTGTTGACTCTGTTAAATATATATAAATTCATCATGAAAACAAAATCAAGGAGAACTGTTTATTTTGGACACAAAATAGGAAACTTTGAGAATATTTCGGAGTAAAAAACAAAAAGGATTATTCTGACAAAGTACCAGTTTTCTGTGATGATACTGCGGTATCGTACCGCGGGACTTTTTACCGCGGTAACTGGTTTACCGTTAATACCGCGCACCTCTAATTTTTACTGCTGTAAACATGTCATTTAAGCAAAATTTGACTACTTGTAACTGTTACTGAAGTCGTCTAAAAACAACTCCACATGTAACAAACATGTGAAAACTGAAAAGAACACATTATTATATTTCAGATACACCCTTGCACCAAAGGATATCTATCCATATGAACAGTATAAAGAGAAGTTTGCCAAGCCCCAGAAGCGTAAGGGATTTAATGAAGGATTATGGGAAATCGAGCACAACCCACGGGTAACATTTCACCAGGTGAGCAGATGCTCTGCTGAGGTAATTCACACTAGTGTTCAACCCTTTCCTCCATATAAACACACATTTATGAGTGTGCGACCAGTGTAGATCCCGATCAGCCAGCACATCCATGCTGCCTGATCTGGATCTCCACTAGTGGCATAATGGTTAGAATAACCAAACAAATTTAAAAGCAAACAGTGTAGATCCTGATCAGACAGCACAGATGAGCCGGCTGATCTAGATCTACATTGTTTGCCCCCACAAAGTGTATCTATGGAGTAAAGGGTTAGGCTGTTATTAAAGAAAAAAGCGAAGTGGAAATGAAATTTATATCTATTCACCAAGGTACTTACATGTTCTACCAAGCTGTCAGAATTTTCCAAGACATGTTACAGGACCTGTTTTTGGTTCTTTGAAATTATTTTTTGTCAAGGAACATATTTATATGAAATTTTAATTTAGAAATCAAAATGATAGCTGTTTTAGCATATCATTACCTAAATAACAAAATTATCAATATTTACAAATGCAGTAGCCAGATTTCCATCATTGTTTCAGATATGGGGAGTTCTTGATTTTATGACACATTGCTTTTTCCTTTAATACTTATTGCATGTTAACAAGTACAAATGATGTCGTAAAGTTTAGCAGAAGCTATTGCTTATTATAAATTTCTCAGTAAAATAAACATTATGTAGTCAAACTGCATTATAAGATTTCCTATTAGTTATGAAGAAATAATGGACAGTTATATATTCTTTCTAAATATAGTAACAACTAAAATGTGAAAAACTATTTCCGAGGACACCTTTTGACAATAAGCTACAGTGAAGTCATTGTGGTACAACAGCTCATGGATTTTGTGCACAGATGGATCCAGAAATCTAAAAAAAGAATTGAATTTGAATGTAGTTAATACAACTGAGTTTCACAAGTTAAAGGAACCATGAAAATGGTGTCTAATGAAAAACCACGAAAGTTTTGCCCATGAATATATGTGCATCCAGAGTATAATAAGGGAAGCAGAATGCAGCCAGTCTTACGTAGCCTTTAAATCCATGGAATAATATTTATATGCCATGATCAGTCAGTGTAGACCCTGCAGTCTGATCTAGACCCACCCTGTTCTATTTTATATCAAATAGAATATTTCAGACCTCGAAGCTTACAGTGTAGATTTAGATCAGACTGCAGGGATGTGCAGGCTGATGTGGATCTACACTGGACCAGGGCTTTCTTCCCTTCTATAGCAGGCGCCGTTTATGGACGCCTTAAAAATCATGCAGTTTACCTCTAAAAGTAACTTAACATCAGGTTTTTCCATTCCCCTTTAGTGAAGAAATCAGGCTATTTTCCCCAAAATAAAGGGTGTGAGCTCCTTCCTCAGGCAGTGAAAAAAAACCATGCTGGTCAATCACGGGATATAAGCTGTATCCATGAAGCAAAGGTGTAGTAATAGTAGCAATACTGCAATAGTCAATAATTGTAGCCAGTAATAATACTGTATAGGCCAGTCAGCGTACCCCAAAATAGCATCGAAGTGTGAAGAAATTTAAAAAGAATTGATTTGTATGTTTTTTGTTACAAGAACATGTCTACTTTAAAGGGTAAAAAGTTGCAATTTGAAAACTGATGGGAAATTGGGAAAAAAACGCATTTGAACTGACTGACCAAAAAAATCTCCAAATTTTACACATATCAATTTTTTGGATAAAATTAAAGCATTGATCATAGTTTTAATAAAACTATTGCAATAGAATGCTGGAGAATGACATTATTGAACTAGTAAATGTTTAAAACTTGCCATAGTTTCATTTTGGTTTGCAATCTTGCGAAATCAGAACATTTTTAGATGTTATTTTACCCCACCCGCTTAAGTAAAAATTATCAAAATGACATGAAATTTTGAGGAAAATGCAGAAGAATTGATTTGTATGTTTTTTGTTAGAAGAACATGTCTACTTTAAAGGGTAAGAAGTTGCAATTTGAAAACTGATGGGAAATTGGGAAAAACCGGGTTTGAACTGACTGACCGATAAAAATTTGCATATTTTCAACATACCGATTTTGGATAAAATTAAAGCATTGATCATAGTTTTTATAAAACTATTGTCATAGAATGCTGGAGAATGGCGTTTTTGAACTAGTAAATGTTTAAAACTTGCCATAGTTTCATTTTGGTTTGCAATCTTGCGAAATCGAACATTTTTAGAGGTCATTTTACCCCACCCACTTAAGTAAAAATCAAAAAAGCATCAACTTGTGAGGAAAAAGTAAAAGAATTGATTTTTATGTTTTTGTAAGAAACGCGTGTCTTCTTTAAAGGACAAAAAGTTGCAATTTGAAAACTGATGGGAAATTTGAAACAAAAAGTACTTGAACTGACTGACCGATAAAAAGTGCAAATTTAGAACATATCCATTTTTGGATAAAATTAAAGCATTGATCATAGTTTTAATAAAACTTTCGTCAAAGAATACTGGAGAATGTCGTTATTGAAGTAGTAAATGTTCAAAACATTAGTTTCCTTTCGGATTGCAATCTTGCAAATCAGAACATATTTAGAGGTTATTTTACCCCACCTTCTAAAGTAAATATTATTATTTTGATACAATATGAATTTGTTTTATTCTTTTTCATTTTTTTAAATACAATGTAAAACTGCATAAATATGATACACCTAAGTTTATTATATAATCATTATATATCAATATTATATAATTAAGAAAACGAAAACTGTACATGCATAGTAGGTGGTCGAACACATTTAAATTTGTATATTTGGAGAAAAAGGTTGTTCAAGTTCATATGTATTCATCAATATCTAATTCTGCGCGAGTTGGAGAATTTGAACACCCAAAGCAACAACACTCAATTCAAAAATCTACAACTCATAACATTCCAAGCCATGTTTTCTAAAAGTACTACATTGTTACTTTAATAAAGGCAACGGTTGGCATTTAAAATATTGTCATGTGCATGAGGCAGAGAACAAATACTTGTTACCAGTCAATTCCTACCCCTGGTCTTCAGGTTTAAGCATTGTATTTCCAACCAAGATCTGGCTCTGAATATAAACGTGTTTATAATAAAAATGCTGTGTCTAATGTTGGAGATAATGTATGAACTTGCACAAATAACGTCCTTTTCATCACCTTCACTGTAAATTCTGTAAATTTTTGAACTTGTCGTTTCTAGCCATATAGATGGAGATCTGTCTTATAACATGAGGATAGTCTTTTCACCTAGTTTTCCTACATCTTTGTCTGATTGACTCGACATGAACTCGACATGAACTGTTTCTCAGCTTCTTGCGTCTATATTAACAATCAACTCCTTCATGGCAGTTGACTTTCCTGTTCTAAATATGTGAGAAGTTAAATCACAACCAGTATTGGCATGAAAAGAAGTAACAGATCACATTTATTTCAGAAAACACAAACTGCATATTTTGATGTTATAGATCTTTCTCGGTGATAGTCAATGATCTTACCGAGCCCAGAGTCTGGAGTCAAATCAGCAAGAACAAAATGACATGGATAAAAGAAACACAAATCGAGCATCTAGGTTCTATTACACGATTTCATAAACTCTTAAACCCCTGTCACCGTCTTGCAACCAAAGAGGTGCATTTTATTTTCTTAAGTTTATAAATAAAATCTCGATGTGAAATACCTGGATGCAATAGTGATTATAAACTGAACCTGTACTTAATGAAAAAATCCCAACGTTTCTTTCCACCTTATTAAATGACATTTTTCTGTTGTCATAAATATCTGTACATGTATTTCAAACATATTATTTAGTCATAAAGATACAGATACACCCTATTACCTTGGGTTGGCATGCACAGTCGAGTGATGATGATATGGGAATTCCATTTGACTGTAAATAATGATGAAAAAATAAATAAATAAGTGTTACATTAAATATACGTAGCGTCAAATATGTTAAAATTATGAAAAGGCTGTTTTTATAAATATTTTTTTTAAATATATATAGATGTCAAACTTATTTTTTACCGTTATCATGTTCCTTGTTAAAGATTTATGTTAAAATTGTTTATACACTATACTTTCATTTAAAATAAATTTAGGTACTCCATATTAGCCGATATTGACTGTAAAACACGAATAAGAAAATTACACATAAATAGTTATGGTTTTGTGCGTATCGGCTTCCGTAGTTTTAAAAATTTGCGAAAACCTTCTTGTGAAGGTCAAAACCAAATCTACGGAAAATAGCCTTATTGGGGATTTATTGCAATATTTTATAATAATTAGCTGTTCTGTGTTTACTTTATTGAGTTTAATAATGAAATATATAACAAAATAAATGAAAATTCACTGGTTTCTGTTATACGATGAAATCTATCATTTACAGACATTTTTAAGTCAAGCATTCAAACTAATGCATTAAATAATAAAAATATATAAAATATGAAATTAATAATCAACTTACATGACAAAAGACGTCATTCCAGATAACAATTTTTGCAATAAACACTCAACCTTGTTTGTTTACATGCTTCCGGAAGTTCAAAAATGGCGCGTGCAAACTTTATGTGTTCGAGTATGGCGTACCATCACAGCCATAATTGTTGAATCATTAAAGCCGAAATTTAAATTGTCAATTAGAACAATTTCCCCCAACCCACCGGAGTGCAACTTTTTGTTGGATGTATATCTATGTCTGATGTTTCGCAGATGACACTTAGTGAAACTTTTGCAATTAGTTCAAGGTGATATGCTACGTTGACTGGACTAGTAATAGTTTTGCAAAAGTAATAATATTGTGATAGTTAAAATTGGCCTTTATTAAATACATGATTATAATTTTCAGCCATCAGCCGGGGAATCAGTAGAGGAGGAAGAGGCTGACGAGGCAGAAGTGTCGGATGTGGAAGAGCAGGATAAAAAGGTTTGTACTTAACATGCACACGGGGACTCGATATATCTCGTCTTTCCTCTGAGAGATATACCCACTAGGTATGCTGAAAGTCAATTGTTTAACCCTTTTCTCCATATATACTCATTTTTACACATGTGCTACCAGCTGGCACATCCGTGCCGTCTGATCTGGAGCTGCACTGGTCTCATTTTGGTCAGAAATAACCTAATGAATCATAAAGCGAACAGTGCAGATTTTGATCAGACAGCATGGTTGAGTCTTTTTACACTAGTGTAAAGGAGAGGGGGCAGGAAATCCATGTGACTATGTTTTTTGAAAAAAAACTTCAACTCATCCAGTATTTGACATGCAATGTATAACCCACAATGAGGAAAGCTTGGGTGGTATCGGTATATGATTAAGAAACTTAGTATTGTAATAGTGTATTTACAATGTACTATTAGTATCGTGATAGTGAGGTCGACCATCAAACTATTGTGGTTGTTGATTTTACCTCAATATCCACCTCTACATAACAGTGGTTTTATCATTGCGGCTTGTCTTGGAAAAGTTGTCTTCAAACAGCTTACATGTATGTCAAGTTTTGAAACGATATAATAAAGTTCAGCAGACAATATTGCTTATTACATGTAAGAATTTTGTGGTAAAAATAGCATTTCATAGTTAAAACCTGTAACAAAATACCCAGTTATTATGGAATTATAATTGATAAATGTAAGATCCTTCCAAATTTTGTAACAATTAAAAATTTAAAAAATTATTTATAATTGAAGACACTGTTTTCCAAGGCAGGCTCCATTTCGCAGATTGTTTCAGTTTAACCTTTCTTCCGTAGACACACCTTTATTTTGTGGGCAAACAGTGTAGATCCAGATCAGCCAGCACATCAATGCCATCTGATCAGGATCTGCACTGTTTACTTTTTGATTCGTGGTTATTACTGAGCAAAATATGACCAGTGCAGATCCTGATCAGATGACATGGATGAGCCAGCTGATCTGGATCTACACTGCTCGCACATGCATAGAAAGATGAATATATGGATGAAAGGGATAATTGAGCCAAAAAATTCTACGAAATGTAACTTTGTTGTGTGCTTTTATAGGGTTTTTAGTATGTTGTACATATGTTGTGTATTATAGAAGCATGCATCATTTTGGTGTTCACTGTCCCAAAGGGATGGGTGACATTAAATCATTTATTAAATCACATCATTTATTGACTAGCCTCATATAATCATGTAACCACACTTCATTTTAACTCACTAAGTTTTAATTTACTTGTTTAACTTAAACTGTCTGCTGCACAAATACACATCATTTCATCTATCACTGCCCTGTCTGTAAACAATCTTACAACTGTGGCCAAGATCATAAATCTGAAACTGGAGACTAGTCTCAAATTAAAAGTATCTGATTCTGATTGGTGGAAATGGAGACTAGTCTGCATTTCAACCAATCAGATGCTGGAGAATTTAGACTGGTTTTCAGCCTCACTTAAATGATCTTTGGCACAGTTTATTAAATCAAGAATGGAGACCAGTCTAAAATCTCAGGAATCTGATTGGTTGAAATCCAGCACATTGTCCAAACTGACCTATGAGAAGCTTGAGATATAAGACTTGTTTCAAGTCTTAGTTATAAAACCTTCTAGGCTTGTTGCAAGTAGGTTTTTCAGTTGCTTTAGGAAAACAGCCAGGCAAGATACAAACATTAAATGTCCATTCAACAGGTCAGCATCAGTCAATTAAAACAAAAGTGATCAAGATTGATGTGTGACTACAACCACTTAGGATTTTTAGTGCTCTAGGACAGAAAAATATGGCTGAATGTCACGGCCAGTCTAATAATCGGGGAAAGGTTTGCCATCAAAACAAAAGTGACCCAAATTCAATGGTTTTGACTGAGTACAACTACTCAGAATTTTAAGCATTCTGGGACAAAAAGTAGAAAATGGCTACAAGATTTGAACACACCACAATCTGGGACAAAAAAAAAAATGTCCACAAGATTTGAACACACAACACAAAAGATTCTAACAGCCTGTTGTTTTTTCCCTTGTACCCTTTCAGTTGGACACATCTGTATCTAGCATCAAACTTACGAAAACTCCCGAAATCATACTGGAGAAATTAGATTCTTCAGTAATTCAGGTAAGCTAAAATACTCTTCAGTGATAAAGGTAAGAAAAGGGGACTTCTGCTTAATAACCTTCCCTATGAAAGAGAAAATGAACTTCACCTCAAAAATTGTCTCGAGAAAAGAAAATTGTCTTGTTACACATTTTGAAGCTGGTATGATTAAAAAAAGAAAGCACCTTGTCTGTCCGTGCAAATGTGCTAATAATTCAGCTGTATGGTTATATGCCCTTATGAAAATGTTGTTTGTGGTTTCTGTGAGAAATTTTGTTCTGGAAAAATTAAATGATATTCACAGTTTATTACATGTGTTGTCATGTATGATGAAGTCACCTTTATATTACAGTCCTATAGTAAAACCAAGACTTTCGACAACAATGAAGAGAACCCTTCTCCTAAACTGAGGATAAAGTTAGATTTCCTTCTACCAAGGGTATTGAAATCACAGCTCAGTTTCCTGTTCACTTTTAATTGTTTTGCCACAAGTTGCATTTTAATAAAAACCCTTTCTTTCATATACAGGTAAACCTGCATTAGCAGCCACCTGCATCGAGCAAACACCTGTCTTAAATATGTCCGAAACTGACATCTTGTTCTATTAAATTTTTAAATGTCTAAAACAGCCACCTGGGTTAAGGAGCCAAATTTTGTTACTTCTTTTGGTGGCTGCTTTATACATATGTGACTGTATAGGCATTTTAATGCATGTGTGACCAGTGTAGATCCAGATCAGTTGGCACTTATGTGAGGGCTGATCTGGATCTACACTGTTCGCCTATGACATCAAGGCATATATATGTAGGAAAGGGTTAAAGATTCAATTTCTAGTCACTGTGAAAGCAGTTTTATCTGAATTGACCCAAGATATGACCTGTTTGATGCTTGAACTTTGCAAAAAGCATCATTTCGACCCTAAATGTTGAGCTCACTTGTGGTGAGCTCGACTAAGTTGTCTTTGGTGTATGTATGATTTAAATCCTACGTCCTTAAGTGCTTTCTTCACATCGGGCTGGACATGTTGCCAGCAATCATCCAGTGGTTTTAGCTGAATGGTCACTTTTTCCTGAAATAAGATGTATTTGGGCTAATAAATGGCAGAATCTCATGAAAAACAATCAAAATAATGATTGAGATTGACAAGATAGCTAAACCCTTGGAATTTTTCTGGGATTTGTTAGAACAGTATTTTGCTAGATTGAAAGTTTAAGTAAATTATGCTGAGATCGGACAGAAGAAGTTACTTCCCCTAAATGTCATGCAAACTCATTGACAAATTTTCATGGTTATATTTTGAACCAGGTTTTCTCTGGAAAGCCCAGGATTATGTCACTGGGTGGGTGGATGGGCTTCAACGTTTTGTTTTTGTTAAAGTTCACTTTCTCTCAGAAACCATTCAAGATAGAGCTTTGAAACTTTACATCACAATATAAATTATTATAATGTGTGTTATAATTCTTGACTGTAAATTTTGTCTTGATTGTGCCCCTTTTCGACTTAAAATTTAATAAGAAAACCTGGTTTCATCGCATCCCAGCATCTTATTATTTTTCAAGATATTAATTTATTTATAATCTTTTTGTTTTAACTAATATATTCAGTAAGATATATCAATGATGACCCTAGTTTCAATATAATCATTTATGTTCATTTAACATAGCATAGATTATCAATCATTCAAACATTTTCAGGGACCCAAGAGCATACAACCAATCTCAAATCTCAAGCATCTGATTAGTTATAGTCAAACTGTATAAACCAGAGTAAACTCTAGCTACATGTATACATTATTAAGTTCACTATCGCATTCTAGAAAAGCAGAAATTTAGACCACGCTAAATAGATCACCTTACAAATTTTTGAGATGTCAGTTAATTGTTGATTAGTTTAGTTTCTATGTTCATTTTGTTTAGAAGAGATTACTGTTCACAGAACATTCCTGATCTTAACCATATACTCCAACTTTCATTACATGACAGCAAAAACAGGGTAGATCCAGATCAGTTGTCATATCAAAAACAGGGTAGATCCAGATCAGTTGTCATATCAAAAACAGGGTAGATCCAGATCAGTTGTCATATCAAAAACAGGGTAGATCCAGATCAGTTGTCATATCAAAAACAGGGTAGATCCAGATCAGTTGTCATATCAATGCCATCTGATCAAGACCAACAATGTTGGCATTTTATGTTCATTACAGTATTTCTGGCCGAGATGTAAACAGTGTAGATGCAGATCTGGATCTGATGCACTGATATGCCTTCTGATATGAATCTACACTGTTTGCACATGCAATAAAAGTCGTATCCATGGATTTAAGGGTAAAAGAAAAGATGGCAGAAAAGAAATTTGTATTGAAAGTTTTAGTTCAAGAGATTACAGTTTAAAGTTATTCATGGGTTTTAATTTTCAAAATAACATCATATACAATTCTGTATTACTTTTGGGATTAACCCTTTACTACATATATATAATATGCCTTTTATTGCATGTGTGAATAATGTTGGTCAAGATCAACTGGTCTGATCCAGATCTGCACTGTTAGCCTATTAGAAATAACCTAATGAATCAAAATGTGAACAGAGAGGATCCTGATCAGACAGCATGGAGTAAATCCTGATCACATCTACACTAAAGGGCCACGGATAACACACATCCATGCCGGCTGATCAGGATCTTCACATTGTTTGCCCAAACACATTTGCCCATGTATCTATGTAGGAAAGGGTTAAGCCCAGAAAAAACACATATCATGACTTAAGTGCGAAAATTCATCCCTGCGAAATTGAATGTTTTTCTTGTTACATTATTGTTTACATGTATTTTTAAAATCACAATTCATAAATATGACTTAATTGTTCATGTTTATTCTGTACATTGCACATTTTTCATCATTGTGATTTTATTTTTCATGTTCTGTACATTTCAGATTTATCTATTTCGTTAGTAATTAAAAAAACTTCTGATAAACCTAGGAAAACTTTATGTTCTAAAAAATACATGCATTCAAAAACTGTGTATGCATAATATGTTTGTAGGCATAAAGTTTCAGTTAACTATTTACTGAATGGGATATTGCTCAAACAGTGTAGATCCAGATCAGCCAGTACATCCGTTCCTTCTGATCAGGCTGTACACCATTCACTGTTTGATTCATAAGGTTTTTAGCTCACCTGTCACATAGTGACAGGGTGAGCTTTTGTGAGGGGGGTTCGTCCGTCTTCCGTCGTCCGTCCGTCCACAATTGTTGTCTGCACTCTAGCGGACGGAATTTTGGTCCAATCTTCTTCAAACTTGGTCAGAATGTTTATCTCAATAATATCTAGGTCAAGTTCGAAACTGGGTCATGTGACCTTGAAATCAAGGTCACTGGGTCAAATTGTAGAAAAAGCTTGTCCGCACTCTAGCAGTCTTAATTATGGTGCGATCTTCTTTAAACTTGGTCAGAATGTCTATCTCAATGATATCTAGGTCAAATTCGAAACTGGGTCATATGACCTTGAAATCTAGGTCACTTGGTCAAATTATAGAAAAAGCTTGTCCGCACTCTAGCAGTCTTAATTATAGTGCAATCTTCGTTAAACTTGAACAGAATGTTTATCTTAATGATATCTAGATCAAGTTCGTAACTGGGTCATGTGACCCTTCAAACTAGGTCACTAGGTCAAATTAAAGAAAAAGCTTGTCTGCACTCTAGCGGTTTTAATTTTGGTCCGTTCTTCTTTAAACTTGGTCAGAATGTTTATCCCAATGATATCGAGGTCTAGTTCGAAACTGGGTCATGTGACCTTGAAATCTAGGTCACTATGTCAAATTATAGAAAAAGCTTGTCCACACTCTAGTGGTCGTTATTTTGGTCCGATCTTCAAACTTGGTCAGAATGTTTTTCCCAATGATATCTAGGTCAAATTCGAAACTGGGTCATGTGACCTTGAAATCTAGGTCACTAGGTCAAATTATAGAAAAAGCTTGTCCGCACTCTAGCGGTCTTAATTATGGTGCGATCTTCTTCAAACTTTGTCAGAATGTCTATCTCAATGATATCTAGGTCAAGTTCGAAACTGGGTCATATGACCTTGAAATCTAGGTCACTAGGTCAAATTATAGAAAAAGCTTGTACGCACTCTAGCAGTCTTAATTAAAGTGCAATCTTCGTTAAACTTGAACAGAATGTTTATCTTAATGATATCTAGGTCAAGTTCGTAACTGGGTCATGTGACCCTTCAAACTAGGTCACTAGGTCAAATTAAAGAAAAAGCTTGTCTACACTCTAGCGGTTTTAATTTTGGTCCGTTCTTCTTTAAACTTGGTCAGAATGTTTATCCCAATGATATCTAGGTCTAGTTTGAAACTGGGTCATGTGACCTTGAAATCTAGGTCTCTATGTCAAATTATAGAAAAAGCTTGTCCACACTCTAGTGGCCGTAATTTTGGTCCGATCTTCAAACTTGGTCAGAATGTTTTTCCCAATGATATCTAGGTCAAATTCGAAACTGGGTCATGTGACCTTGAAATCTAGGTCACTAGGTCAAATTATAGAAAAAGCTTGTCCGCACTCTAGCGGTCTTAATTATGGTGCGATCTTCTTCAAACTTTGTCAGAATGTCTATCTCAATGATATCTAGGTCAAGTTCGAAACTGGGTCATATGACCTTGAAATCTAGGTCACTAGGTCAAATTATAGAAAAAGCTTGTACGCACTCTAAGCAGTCTTAATTAAAGTGCAATCTCTCGTTAAACATGAACAGAATGTTTATCTTAATGATATCTAGGTCAAGTTCGTAACTGGGTCATGTGACCCTTCAAACTAGGTCACTAGGTCAAATTAAAGCTTGTCCGCACTCTAGTGGTCTTAATTTTTGTCCGAACCATTGAACAGATGTTCGCAGGTGAGCGACCCAGGGTCCCATGGACCCTCTTGTTTTCTGACAAAGAAGCCAAATGTATAGATCCTAATCCGACTGCTTGGAAGTTGCAGCCCCTCTCGATGTATGTAGGTTGCACATGTGATAACAGCCATATCCCATGGAATAAAGTGAGGATTTAAATGTCAATGTTTCAACACTAACTCTATATATATGCATTTAACCCTGTCCTTTATAAATACACATTTTTACGCATGTGCAACCAGTGTAGATCCAGATCAGCCGGCACATCTGTGCCGTCTAATCAGGATCTGCACTGGGCACATTTTGGTCAGAAATAACTTAATGAATCAAAAAGCAAACAGTGCAGATCCTGATCAGACGGCACAGATGTGCCGGCAGATCTGGATCTACACTGTTCGCCCACACATTAAAGGTGTGTCTATGGATGAAAGGGTTAAGGCCTGTGCAACAAGTGATGATCCTGATCTGCTGGCACAACGGTCTGGATCTGCACTTATCCTGATAAAAAAGTAACCTTATGAATCTAAAAGCAAGCAGTTTTGATTCTGATCAGACGGCATGGATACAAAAATAAATCATCTTTATTGCCTGAGGAAACAGTGAAGCTCCAGATCAGCCCGCATATCTGTGCTGTCTGATCTGGATCTACACTGGTCGCACATGTGTAAAAATGCGTAAATATGGAGTAAAGTGGGTAAAAGTATATCACAAAAATAATACCCTGGAGATTCCTCTCAAGTCTGTTTCTTTTTTTCAGAAGAACAAAACTGGAGTAAAACGGAAGAAGAAAGTCAGTCCGGCAGGAAAACCTGCAGCAAAACGGAAAAAATCGGAGAATGCAGAGGAGGGAGAGGAAGTAGAAGAGGAAGAAGATGTCGAGTCACCGGGCGATAACTCAGATGACGAGGTGAGAGGTCAAGAGAAGCACATTTAAAGGCTTCCTTAGAAAAATCCCTTCAGTATTTGTGCATTACTCAACCCCTTAATCTTCATAGAATGATAGGACTTGTTAAGAACATGTTTACTGTGTAGGGTTCACTGGGTCAAAGGTCAGTGTCATGGGTGGCAGGGTCATACAAGGTCAATTTTGTATCTACTTTATTTCTCAAGAACACTTTGACACAGTGGCTTCAGAATAAACAGGATGATTAGAATTTGTGTCAGTTTGTCTCTTTGGGGTCATTGGTCAAGGTCAATGGGTCAAGGTCACAGGGTCTGTTAATTTCTTGTTTCTGCTCAGTACCTCAAATACACTTGAGACCCAGAGACTTCAAAATTCATAGGATGATTGGACTCCTTGACCCCTACGCTTGAGGTCACCAGGTCAACGGTCAAGGTAACGTCAAAACTTTCTACCTGTTACTAAGCATTGAAGGGTGGGCAGGGTTGCCAGCGGACTTGAAAAGTCAGGGAAATTTGATTTTTTTTCAAGGTCAGGGAATTGTCAGGGAATTTTGAAAATTGGTCAGTGAAAAATAAAAATCCTGAAAAGTCAGGGAAAAATAAATTTGAAAGAAAAAATTGTTCTATTTTATTAAAGATTGCATTTACAAATTTTCTGTTATGAATTTTAATAATTGTGTATTATAAAAAAAGTTCTTATATTATAAATAAAATTGCTTGAAGACTGAAAGGCTCTGCAACCCTTGCCTCCAGAAATTATATTAACAAGTAGCTACACACAAAACCCATGTTCTTCCATCCAAGATCCAGCTCAAAGCAACACTCTGAACTTAGTAATTTCTGCTATATAGGCCTTACTGATGATAGTTTGTGTCTTTGCCCATATATTTTCATCTGTGGTTGAATTTTAAAATAATTGGCAGAAGTAACTGTCATAATGTAAACATGTCATGTACAAAATCCGTGTTCCAACTTTCAGTTCACAGCAACCTAGGTGTTTGTATAAAGGCAGGATTTTTTAAAAATATTGCGGCACCAACTACAATGTACTGCTACATTTTTCAATATGCTGACTTGAAACTTTAAACAAGTGAGGTACTTGGTATCATGTATAGATATACCTGACATATTTTTTATGTGGCTCAGTCCATCATTTTATGACAGGTTCATGATTTTTTTAATCTTGTGACACAAACTTCAAAAAATTTTCTCTAGATTAATTTGAAAATTTAAGCATACATTCTGCATCAACTAACCTATTTTCTATTAGGCCCAGTGTATATGTGGCTGACATATTTTTCAATTGGATCAGACAATTAATTATTAATATTTATTGTATTGGAACAGGGATCTTCAAAACCTACATGCATTTTTTCCAAGTTTATCCAAGCACTGAACAGGCTAAATTGTGTGTTTTGTTTTACTTGTATGGTGTAAACAGCATTGTATTTGAGTTATGTATAAAAATATTTTACAATGTGAAGGAAACATGTATGGGCATTCTGTCTGAGGGGTTGTTTTACTTTTGTAAAATGTTATGTTGTTTGCTGGCCCATTTTACAGATTATGTACATTTCTTTTACTTTGCATTTGATGATTATTCCAGTCATTAGTGAATAATGGATACTTTAGCTTCAGTTGTGATAATCTCTTGCTTTATACTATGTTGTTTATTCATTTAGTTTCTGTATGAAGAATACGAATACATTATTTACCAATTATCTTAGAAGTATTGGTTAAATCTTGTTAGATTACATAGTTTATTATTTCACTAAACATAAATCTATCGAACTTTATACTAGATGCATAAACGATGCTTTAATTGTTATTTAATGTAATGATATATTGTTAAGATAATAAAAATGTACTTATGGGTGGATTGGACAGCAGTAGGGGTGTTGGTGGTCGTTTATGTTTGGTAATATTGGTCAGTGAACCTGATTTGGTCAGTGAAAAGTCAGGGAAAAGTCAGGGATTTTTTTTCGTCCTTGGTGCTGGCAACCCTGGTGGGGTTACATGCCATTTTAATTAAACAATGCAACTTTGTGTTGATTTTCTTTTTCGTATATTGTCCCTTGAAGGCTGTTAAACAGGACTTAGAGGGTGAGGAAGCTTCAAAGAAGAAGGCATGTTATATTTTTGTAAATATTGAGTTGGGCTCAACAAGGCGCTAGGCAACCAGAACAGGCTTAATCAAACCAAGCCATAGTATTTTTATATTTTGTTGTGTTTGGTGGTTTTCAAAGTTCCTTTTTCTTCTATTTAACAGGACTTTGACGGTGAGGATGCTTCAAAGAAGAAGGCAAAGAAACGAGGGCGTCCTCCAAAGTCCAAGGTTGCTGAAGGTGATGAAGAAACAGAAATGAAAACTCCTGCCAAGAAAACACCCAAACCCCGTAAACAAAGCACTGGTGGCTCTGCTAAAAAATGTATGCAAGATGCACATATTGTTTTGTTTTGCCTAACTAATTGAAAGACACATTTGGTAATGCCTAACTAAATGAAAATCACCTGATTATGTATAACCCTTTAATCCATATACACACCTTTATGGCATGGGCAAACAGTGTAGATCCAGATCAGCTGGCACATCCTTGCCTTCTGATCAAGATCTGCACTGTTCATTTTTTTATTTATTAGATTATTTCTGACCAAAATGCAAACAGCGCAGATCCTGTTCAGATGGCACAGTAGTTTGTGGACCAACTTCGATCAGAAAAAAGCACCATACTGTAGCAACTCTGATAATTTATTATACAAAAGATAGGCATCTAGTTCAAATTTAATTGAGTTATTTTGTTGTTAAAGCATCAGTGAAGAAAGCAAGTGGAAAGAAGAAATCTGACATTGGTGTTGACGAGGATATGGAAGTCAGTGACAGTTTGAGTTCTCTCAGTGATAGGTAAGCCTTTTCTTAAGTGTTTCTTTGGGGACCAATATTTGTAGCATTCTAATTTAAATTTTATTGTGTTATTATTATATTTTACAGGGGTTTAATTTTCACATATTGTCTATTTAGTGTGCACAACATCAAAGGTCCACAAATATTAATCACAATTTATCTTATAATTAAAATATTAAAACTGTGAAAAGAAAAGAAAAATAACAAAAGAATTTGTGAAACTGTTTTCTACTTAAACTTTTATCATAAATCTTTTACTTCCTAAGAGGTTTTTATCATGTTTGTGACCAGTGTGGAATACCAAATATTAGTCTCTTTAAACCGTACACTCCATAGATACACATTTTGTCACATGTAACTTAAGGTCAAGCAGCACCTCTGTGCCTTCTTATCATGATCTACACTGTTTGCTTTTTGATTTATTGGATTATTGCCAACCAAAAAGCAAACAGTGTAGATCCTGTATAGAGTCAGAGGGCATTATTGATCTGGGTGATCTAGATCTACACTGTTAGCACATGCAATACAATGCTTATAGATGGAGTAAACGGTAGTGGAGCAAGGCAGATCTGGATCTACACTGTTAGCACATGCAATACAATGCTTATATATGGAGTAAACAGTAGTGGAGCAAGGCAGATCTGGATCTACACTGTTAGCACATGCAATACAATGCTTATAGATGGAGTAAACAGTAGTGGAGCAAGGCAGATCTGGATCTACACTGTTAGCACATGCAATACAGTGCTTATAGATGGAGTAAACGGTAGTGGAGCAAGGCAGATCTGGATCTACACTGTTAGCACATGCAATACAATGCTTATATATGGAGTAAACAGTAGTGGAGCAAGGCAGATCTGGATCTACACTGTTAGCACATGCAATACAATGCTTATAGATGGAGTAAACAGTAGTGGAGCAAGGCAGATCTGGATCTACACTGTTAGCACATGCAATACAATTCTTATATATGGAGTAAACAGTAGTGGAGCAAGGCAGATCTGGATCTACACTGTTAGCACATGCAATACAATGCTTATAGATGGAGTAAACAGTAGTGGAGCAAGGCAGATCTGGATCTACACTGTTAGCACATGCAATACAATGCTTATATATGGAGTAAACAGTAATGGAGCAAGGCAGATCTGGATCTACACTGTTAGCACATGCAATACAATGCTTATAGATGGAGTAAACAGTAATGGAGCAAGGCAGATCTGGATCTACACTGTTAGCACATGCAATACAATGCTTATAGATGGAGTAAACGGTAGTGGAGCAAGGCAGATCTGGATCTACACTGTTAGCACATGCAATACAATGCTTATATATGGAGTAAACAGTAGTGGAGCAAGGCAGATCTGGATCTACACTGTTTGTACATGCAATACAATGCTTATAGATGGGGTAAACAGTAGTGGAGCAAGGCAGATCTGGATCTACACTGTTAGTACATGCAATACAATGCTTATAGATGGTGTAAACGGTAGTGGAGCAAGGCAGATCTGGATCTACACTGTTAGCACATGCAATACAATGCTTATAGATGGAGTAAACAGTAGTGGAGCAAGGCAGATCTGGATCTACACTGTTAGTACATGCAATACAATGCTTATAGATGGAGTAAACAGTAGTGGAGCAAGGCAGATCTGGATCTACACTGTTAGTACATGCAATACAATGCTTATAGATGGAGTAAACGGTAGTGGAGCAAGGCAGATCTGGATCTACACTGTTAGCACATGCAATACAATGCTTATAGATGGAGTAAACGGTAGTGGAGCAAGGCAGATCTGGATCTACACTGTTAGCACATGCAATACAATGCTTATATAAAATAACATAGTAAAGGGTTAATATAAGAAAATTATGTTTCAGCTCGGACTCTGATGATGTAGATCTCAGTGGGTGGAAGAAGAAAGAAGAAGAAAGAAAAAAGGAATTACAGAAAAAAATAGAGGAGGCCAATGAAAGGTTAGGGTTTTGTCGAAATGTAATCAGGTGGAAATAAAAGTGTAAGAATCGTGTCATTATGTATGTTCATGTTTGATGGCGATTGGAGAAAAATTGTCTGTTGACTTCTCTATCATACCGGATAAGTGTTTCCACGTGTTCAACCTGGTAAAAGAAAAATAATATCTTTATGTGATTTGTAATTATTTAAACAAAAACAGAGTTGCTTTTCCTGACTAGACAAAGAAAATGTTGTAAAATGTACATCACATCTTCAAATATACCGTAAAAACCCAATGTTTTCGGTCACCCTATGTTTTCGGCCACGGTCTTTTTAAAAAAATATTAATTTTTTTATTGACCCTAAAAATTTGGCCACTAAAATTCGGCGATTTTTTCACTAACCCTATGTTTGCGGCCAGCATTTTCAATTCTTAATTCGTCTGTTTTTATTAGATTAGTAATAAAAAATATGTTTGTAAACCTTGGTTTTGATTTGATATTAAAGATAGAACTTGGAAATAACTGTATACATCATTTGTCTGCTGATTGAGCTTGTTTCTGAACAATTATTTGTCATCATCTTATTTGCGGTAATCAATATTGTAACAACAAAGCGGTAAGTAATGAGATCTTACCCTGGTAAATATAATGTTCTTTTTATTTAAAGCAATTATGATAATCTTCAGTTTGTAATCTGTCATCTCAAATCTGTAGACGTTGCTATGCAACTAGGCTATAAAGTGTGAAATATTGCGACTTTATGATTGCCGCGGGCAAACATCTATTGTACTTTTTACTTGATCACATGATCGGCACTTAATAATATCCAAACTGTTTTCAGTCAAATGATTTTCGATTACTCAAATGTTTTTCCGAAGATAATATCATAACTTGTTTCTAGCCAATAAATTTTAATAAACAGAACTGATGTTTTTAAAACCATTATTCAAATGCGAGTTTAATTTTATTACGAGTAAGAAATAAAAGAAACGATGTGTGTTTTTAATAAAGCAAATACTTGCCCTTAACATGTCCGAGAATTGTTACATGTACATTGACTAAAATCATCAAATTTACAACTGCTTTGAACACCTGTTCATTGCCTGTTTTGATCTAAAATGTCAGCGACTTGTGTATTTAACATCAAAGACGCCGACGTCAACTTTTAACGCTGCACACCGCTCAAACATCGATCGACGGTGTATTACAAAAAACTGCAACCCGTCAACAAACTAGGTTGATTTCAATTATAAATCAGTCGATTGTTTGATTGATAGTATTTGGTATAATTAATGCTAATTTCTGATCAGGTTGTGTTTGTATCTGCAGTACCGGCATTTTGCCGAATTAGCAGTTTGCAACTTATCTATTGTCTATTGCACTCCTATCTGCGACAGCCATCACAATTCTTTGGCAATGTTGATTATACAACAATAGGATGTTTATTTAGCAACTAGGGAGTTAATTGCTTGACAAAGGTAAGCAGAAATATTAAAGGTAGAAACGTCTGGTATGTGTTGACTTATTCTAGGCTTACATTTATGGACGTGTCAATTAATGTACATGTGTCTAAATGTTCGAACGATCTTTTTTTTTAAATGAAAATTCTCGTCTCTAAATAATTTTCAACCAGAAAAAATTAAAAAAAAATTTTTTCCATCCAAAGACTTAGACAAAATACGTTAAGTTACGTTACGCATTTCATAAATAGACATGTATACTGTACCAGTGTTCGGATAGTCGGCGACGTGGACAAAATCCTAAGTTTTCGGCCGCGATTTTTATAATTATGTTTTTGTTACCCTAAGATTTCGTCCAAGAAAAAAATAATTATTTTAAGCTGCCCGAAAACATAGGGTTTTTACGGTATGCATCATGTATTCAAGTAAGTGATGTCATTTAGAAATTAATGTACAGTTTTTGCATTTCAGTGAGGACAATATGGTGATTTATCACTGAAAGCAGAACAGTACAAAAGATAAAATTAAATGTTTGCTGAAGTTCATTTTTCTTGCAATAGTATGAGTATACTTATCGTGTTAACAGGTTTAATGAGAAAATCAGTATGATTTAATAATAATTTTTGTTAATGTCAGCATTTCAGCTTATGGAAACAAAATTGTCATTGTTTACATACATTGTATATACAAATGTTATGTTATCTTGCATGAGACATTTGGTGAAGATAGCCCTTGACTTGCGTACAATACCCATGCCTGTAGGTCCAAGGTCAAGGTCACTGTTACTAAAAATAATTGCATGGATGAGCAGTTTATATCCAGATCAGTCGGCATGTCTGTGCCATCTGATCAGGATCTAAACTTGTTTGCTTTAAGATTCTTTGAGTTATTTCTGAACAGAAGGTGAACCTGGTAGATCAGGATCAGATCACAAAGATATGCTGGTAGATCTGGATCTAAACTGGTCACTCATGTGATAAAAGGTGTATATATGGAGTAAAGGAATAGTGTGGAAAAATAAACACCACTGAAATGGTTATATTGTTGTTTTAGGAAGAGGAAGGAGGAAGCGGAGCGAGTGAAGAAGGCTAAACAGGAACTGAAGAGCGAACAGAAGAACGAGTTGAAAGATGACGAGGATGACGAATCATCATCGCCGGGAGATCGACCAAAACGAGAGAGAAAGAAGAAGAAATTTTTCGATGGACAGGTATACTGCTTTAGAGCAAAGTGTACAGAAAAGCTCTGATTATGTTTTTATGCCCCCGCCATATAATGGCGGAAGGGCATATAGTGTTCACCCTGGCTGTGGGTGGGTGGGTGGGTGTGTGTGTCAGTGTGTGTGTATGTTCGAAAATCGTGTCCGCTCTGTAACTTTGTTATTTCTTATTGGATTTTAAAATAACTTGGTATGAATGTTCACCATATCAAGACGGTGTGTCGCGTACAATACCCATGCCCGTAGGTCCAAGGTCAAGGTCACTGTTACTAAAAATAGCATTTTCTTGTCCGGGCTGTAACTTCCTTATGATTAGGAGATTTGAAAATAACTTGGCACACATGTTCACCATGACAAGGCGGTGTGTCGCGTACAACACCCATGCCTGTAGGTCCAAGGTCAAGGTCACTGTTACTAAAAATAGAATTCTGTTGGAAAAATCTTGTCCGCTCTGTAACTTTGTTATTTCTTAATGGATTTTAAAATAACTTGGTATAAATATCCACCATATCAAGACGGTGTGTCGCGTACAATACCCATGCCTGTAGGTCCAAGGTCAAGGTCACTGTTACTAAAAATAGAATTTTCTTGTCCAGGCTGTAACTTCCTTATGAATGGAGGGATTTCAAAATCACTTGGCACAAATGTTCACCATGACAAGGCGGTGTGTCGCGTACAACACCCATGCCTGTAGGTCCGAGGTCAAGGTCACTGTTACTAAAAATAGAATTTTGTTGGAAAAATCGTGTCCGCTCTGTAACTTTGTTATTTCTTATTGGATTTTAAAATAACTTGGTATGAATGTTCACCATATCGAGACGGTGTGTCGCGTACAATACCCATGCCTGTAGGTCCAAGGTCAAGGTCACTGTTACTAAAATTAGAATTTTCTTGTCCGGGCTGTAACTTCCTTATGAATGGAGTTATTTCAAAATAACTTGGCACAAATGTTCACCATGACAAGGCGGTGTGTCGCGTACAACACCCATGCCTGTAGGTCCAAGGTCAAGGTCACTGTTACTAAAAATAGAATTTTGTTGGAAAAATCGTGTCCCGTCTATAACTTTCTTATTTCTTATTGGATTTTAAAATAACTTGGTATGAATGTTCACCATATCGAGACGGTGTGTCGCGTACAGTACCCATGCCTGTAGGTCCAAGGTCAAGTTCACTGTTACTAAAAATAGAATTTTCTTGTCCGGGCTGTAACTTCCTTATGAATGGATGGATTTCAAAATAACTTGGCACAAATGTTTACCATGACAAGGCGGTGTGTCGCCTACAACACCCATGCCTGTAGGTCCAAGGTCAAGGTCACTGTTACTAAAAATAAAATTTTGTTATAAAAATCTTGTCTGCTCTGTAACTTTGTTATTTCTTATAGGATTTTAAAATAACTTGGTATAAATGTTTATTATATCAAGACGATGTGTTGTGTACAATACCCATGCCTGTAGGTCCAAGGTCAAGGTCACTGTTACAAAAAATAGAAATTTCTTGTACTAGCTATAACTTCATTATTAACAGAGGGATTTCAAAATAATTTGGCAGAAATGTTCACTATGACAAGGCGTTGTGTTGTGTACAATTCCCATGCCTGTAGGTCCAAGGTCAAGGTCACTATTACTAAAACCAGAATTTTCTTGTCTGGGCTGTGAGTTTGTTATTACTTATTAGATTTTCAATTAACTTGCTATAAATGTTCACCATGACAAACATGCATAGCGGGGGCATCCGTGTCCTATGGACACATTTCTAGTAATATATTTATCTTGCAAATAATTTTCATCTGAAACACCATCTGCAATTTTCTGACAAAACTAATTTTCTGGACGTAGAGCCATTTACTCCAAATATAAGCATTTTAACCGGTTTGTTACCAGTGTACGTCTAGATCAGCAAGCATATATGTGTCATCTGATCTAAACCTTTTGTTCGCATCTTTGACAAAACTAACCTTAAAAAATTTATAAGTCAAAAGTGCTCATCCTGATCAGACGGCATGGATCTGCCAGCTGATCTGTACCTACACTGTTCTCCCACCCAATAATGGTTTATCTATAGACTCCCTTTTTAGCTCACCTGAGCACGAAGTGCTCATGGTGAGCTTTTGTGATCGCCTGATGTCCATCGTCCGTGCGTGCGTGCGTCGTCAACTGTTTCTTCAAACGACTTCTTCTCCTGAACTCCTGGGCCAATCTTGCTGAAACTTGACAGGAATGTTACTTGCATGAAGCTTTACCAAAATTGTTCAAATGGTTCCAGTCCATTGCCTATCTAGGTCACAGAGGTTAAAAATAGATTTTGAACATGAAATTTTTAAAAATCTTCTTCTCTGAAACCGTAAGGCCTAGAACTTTGATATTTGCTGTGTAGCATCACCTAGTGGTCCTCTACCAAGATTGTTCAAATTATAGCCCTGGGGTCAAAATTGGCTCCGCCCCAGGGGTCACTTGATTTTACATAGACTAATATAGGAAAAACTATAAAAATCTTCTTGTCTGAAACCACAAGGCCTAGAGCTTAGATATTTGGCATTTAGCATCCTCTAGTGGAACTCTACAAAAATTGTTCAAATTATTTCCCTGGGGTCAAAATTGGCCCCGCCCCAGGGGTCACTTCATTTTGCATAGACTTATGTAGGAAAAACTTTAAAAATCTTCTTGTCTGAAACCACAAGGCCTAGAGCTTAGATATTTGGCATTTAGCACCCACTAGTGGAACTCTACAAAGATTGTTCAAATAATTTCCCTGGGGTCAAAATTGGCCCTCCCCAGGGGTCACTTCATTTTACATAGACTTATATAGGAAAAACTATAAAAATCTTCTTGTCTGAAACCACAAGGCCTAGAGCTTAGATATTTGGCATTTAGCATCCTCTAGTGGAACTCTACAAAAATTGTTTAAATTATTTCCCTGGGGTCAAAATTGGCCCCGCCCCAGGGGTCACTTCATTTGACATAGACTTATTTAGGAAAAACTTTAAAAATCTTCTTGTCTGAAACCCCAAGGCCTAGAGCTTAGATATTTGGCATTTAGCATCCTCTAGTGGAACTCTACAAAGATTGTTCAAATTATTTCCCTGGGGTCAAAATTGGCCCCGCCCCAGGGCTCACTTCATTTTGCATAGACTTATATAGGAAAAACTTAAAAAATCTTCTTGTCTGAAACCTTAAGGCCTAGAGCTTAGGTATTTGGCATTTAGCATCCTCTAGTGGAACTCTACACAGTTTGTTCAAATTATTTCCCTGGGGTCAAAATTGGCCCCGCCCTAGTGGTCACTTCATTTTGCATAGACTTATATACGAAAAACTTTAAAAATCTTCTTGTCTGAAACCACAAGGCCAAGAGCTTAGATATTTGGCATTTAGCACCCTCTAGTGGAATTCTACAAAGATTGTTCAAATTATTTCCCTGGGGTCAAAATTGGCCCGCCCCAGGGGTCACTTCATTTTACATAGACTTATATAGGAAAAACTTTAAAAATCTTCTTGTCTGAAACCCCATGGCCTAGAGCTTAGATATTTGGCATTTAGCATCCTCTAGTAGAACTCTACAAAGATTGTTTAAATTATTTCCCAGGGGTCAAAATTGGCCCCGCCCCAGGGGTCACTTCATTTTATATAGACTTGTATAGGAAAAACTTTAAAAATCTTCTTGTCTGAAACCACAAGCTGAGAGTACTTTTGTACTCAGGTGAGCGATATAGGGCCATCATGGCCCTCTTGTTAAACAACAATGAAACACAGATTGTGTTTCTAACTCACAATAATGTATGTTTGAATTTTCCTGAGGGTTTTGTTGTGGAGTTTAGGCAAACTGTAAAGAACACAAAAATAAATATTTGACAGACAAATAATTTTTTTAGTATTTCCATCATATTTATTTAGTTTTCTATTCGATTAACAATATAAAACACATTCTCCCAGAGTGGTGTAACCAGGTTAATGTCCTAAGACTTGTTTTATAAAAAGTCAACAAACTTAGAGATTTTCAGGATTGAATAGGAATTTTGCATCAATCTTGATTATGTAAACAATTATTCAAATAAAATTTGTCTATCTGCCTCAGTTTCTTCCAACATCTGGATGAGAATCTAAAATTTCCTTTGCTGAGGCCTTGACAACCTGAAAACCTGTTTTTCTAAGAATTGCTAGTTTAACAAGCAGACAACTTTGTTTCTCAGGAAGTAGAAGTTACTGCCACAAAGAAAGAAGCAGAACCTAAAGATGAAACTAAAGAAAAGACGACGAAACAAACCAAACACAAAGAAGCCAAAGTCTCGCCAAAGGACTCCAATAAATCACATAAAGAGGAAAGAAGAAAAAGTGGAGAAAAGTTAAAAAGTGAAGAAAAGACAGATAAAGATGAAAAAATAGCTGAAGTGAAATCTGAAAATATGGAAGAGGACACTAAAGAGAGTGAAGTGAAAGTAAAAGTAAAAGATAAAGTGAAAGAGGGGGAAGTTAAGAAAGAAGACACTGAAAAAACTGAAGAGAAGGTTGTGAAAAGGGAAGATAATGTTGATAAACATAGTAAAGAAAAGGAAGAAAAAAGTGAGAAAAGAGTGAAAGATGATAAGAAGTCCGAGAAATCCAAGAAATCAGACGATGAAAAGAAGAGTGAAGAAACAGTAAGTCCTACTTTTTCTGTTTTAACCCTTTCCTCCATACATGTTTGCTGTCTGATCAGGATCAACACTGTTCTATTCTTGGTCATTAATAATAAAATGAATCAAGAAGTGAATAGTGTACTGTGAAATTACTAAATTAAGACCACCTCTGGGACTTGAAATGTGTTGTCTTAATAGAGAGGTGGTCTTCATTTTGGATTAGAAAATAGTGCAAGGAAATTGTAATAGTTGTCTAGTTTTCAGGGTTGTCTTAATGACTTAATATTAGAGTTTTACTGTAGATCCTGATGAGATGGCACTGATGTGCTAGCTGAGCTGGATCTTCATTTTTCGCCCATGGATCAAATCCTTATCACACACTGTACTCTATGTAGACGATTCTCCGTGCATATATCTGATGTGTGACCAGTGAAGATTCAGATCAGCCTGCATATCCAATCTGATCAAATCAATTAAGTGAAGACTTAATACTGTGGTATCATTTAATTTCGCTGGCACGAAATTTCGCGCATTTGCCGAAAAAGACTGTTTCGCGCGGACGGAAATTCGCGCAAAACCAATTAAAAAAAAAAATAAAATAAAAATCATTATTATAATCTATATTTGATCGATCTGTTATCGTTACCGTTTGTTTATTTGAACATGCGAGATAATCATGTGTCAGTTGGCCCCTGTCAACTACCACTTCCTTTGTTAGTCAGTTATGGGTCAGCTGTTTATTCGGCGCCACTAATTGACACGGGACCCGTATGATCCATCTATGTGGACCATTCATAACATAATTGAATTGTTAAATTGCGTACCCGTTTTATATTCACAAGTGTCAATAAATCGTAAAACAATTTAATACTTAAAAAGGTTTTATTAATTTAAAAAAGTTTTTACATGTCATATTAAACTAGATGAGATGACAACGATGCTGTTCGGTAAAACGTGACTTATTCTGACCTTAATGCACGGACTTAATTGTCGTTAGAGTTTTAAAGTAACATTAAAATATTCCAAAAGAAATTCGACAGTAATAACTTATTTTATTTCCTTTATGAATATAATTATTCAATACCTCAAATTTATATAAAATAGCGATACGGGCAACTAAATACAAAGTGTAGGTAAATTCGGACATTACCACGTTCCAGATACGTATGTGGAACTATATGGTTAAAATTTAGCTTAGGTTTAAAATTCGCGCACTGGCCCAAGCGCGAAATACGCGAAAATTAAGCTATCGCTAAATAAAATGATACCACAATAGACAAACAAACACTGAAGAATCTAAAAGCAAACGGTCCACATTCTGATCAGACCGCATAGATATGCAGGTATGTAGATATATATATATATATATAAATAGTCTTGAAGACAAGCTATTTTCTTTTAATATAGCCTACCAAAGAAAGTGTGTATTTAAAATTTAGCAATAAGGGCTGTTCCAGGAAAAAAGGAGTGGGGGGGGGATAGAACTGAAATTAATTAAAATTTGATGGGTGGGGGTGATTATTGGAAGCAAATGTGTTTTTTGGAGGTATTTTCACAATTTTAATTGTGTTGCTTGTGGTTAATAAAAACATTCTAAATGTGTTGGGGGGGGAGGGGGGGGGGTTAAAGTGGTCAATAATAACTAATTTGTCTTGTCTGTAAAACCTGACATTAATCATCCACTTGTCACAGCTGGTAAGCATACGAAAACTGAAAACTTGGTACACTGTTTTTTAACGACGTTATGTTATATCGACACCGGCATAAAATGGCGAGATCCATGGACATCAAACATGTGGCCAAGTTTTTCGCCACAAATAATTTAAATATCCTTGTTGAAACATTCAAACGTAAGTATAAAGATAACTATTAAGATATGTTAATAAATTTTTATCACTGATTCGGTAATGAATCCGTTATTAAGCGATGGTTACGACAAGTGTGGCATGTCTAAAATTCGGATATTGGTTAGGCTCCTGTTTGCCATAGGCTCATGGTGAGCTATTGTGACCCGTCTTTGTCCGTTGTCCGGCGTCCGGCGTCCGTCAACAATTTCCTTTAAAAAACATCTCCTCTGAAACCACTTGATGGATTTTAACCAAATTTGTCCTGAAGCATCCTGGCACTGATGTCTACAAAAGTTGTTCAAATCATGACCACAGGGTCAAGGTCAAGGTCACTGCTGCTTAAAATAGAAATTCAGTCTTTGCTCAATTACTTGAGTTTGCTTAGGGTTATTGACTCCAAACTTGGTGTTTGGGTAGCTTATATCAAAAGGCAGCTTGGGGTTGCTACCCAGATGTCTGTGATCAAGGTCGTCACTGTTGCTAAAAATAGAAATTCAGTCTTTGCTCAATTACTTGTGTTTGCTTAGGCCTATTGACTCCAAACTTGGTGTATGGGTAGCTTATATCACAAGGCAGCTTGGGGTTGCTACCCAGGTGTCTGTGATCAAGGCCAAGGTCACTGTTGCTAAAAATAGAAATTCAGTCTTTGCTCAATAACTTTAGTTTGCTTAGGCCTATTGACACCAAACTTGATGTATGGGTAGCTTATATCAAAAGGCAGCTTTGGATTGCTACCCAGGTGTCTGTGATCAAGGTCAAGGTCACTGTTGCTAAAAATAGAAATTCAGTCTTTGCTCAATTACTTGAGTTTGCTTAGGCCTATTGACTCCAAACTTGGTATATAGATAGCTTATATCTAGAGGCAGCTTGGGATTGCTACCCAGGTGTCTGTGATTAAGGTCAAGGTCACTTTTACTAAAAATAGAAATTCAGTTTCTACTTAATTACTTGAGATTGCTTTGGCCTATTGACTCCAAACTTGGTATATGGATAGCTTTTATCTAGAGGCAGCTTGGGGTTGCTACCCAGGTGTCTGTGATCAAGGTTAAGGTCACTGTTGCTAAAAATAGAAATTCAGTTTCTGCTTAATAACTTTAGTTTGCTTTGGCCTATTGACTCCAAACTTGGTATATGGATAGCTTATATCTAGAGGCAGCTTGGGATTGCTACCCAGGTGTCTGTGATTAAGGTCAAGGTCACTGTTACTAAAAATAGAAATTCAGTTTCTACTTAATTACTTGAGATTGCTTTGGCCTATTGGCTCCAAACTTGGTATATGGATAGCTTTTATCTAGAGACAGCTTGGGGTTGCTACCCAGGTGTCTGTGATCAAGGTCAAGGTCACTGTTGCTAAAAATAGAAATTCAGTTTCCACTTGATAACTTGAGTTATCTTTGGTTTTTTGACTCCACACTTGGTGTATGAGTAGCTTATATCAAGAGGCAGCTTGGGATTGCTACCCAGGTGTCTCTGATCAAGGTTAAGGTCACTGTTGCTAAAAATAGAAATTCAGTTTCCACTTAATAACTTGAGTTTGCTTTGGCATATTCACTCCAAACTTGGTATATGGGTAGCTTATAACAAGAGACAAATTGGGATTGCTACCCACATGTCTGTGATCAAGGTCAAAGTCACTGTTGCTAAAAATAAAAATTCAGTTTCTGGTTAATAACTTGTGTTTCATACTCAGGTGAGCGATTCAGGGCCATCATGGCCCTCTTGTTTAAGAAACATGGACAGTACAGTACTAATTTAAAATGACAAGTTGTAGCTTAAGAAAGCTACATACGGTTTAATTACTTCTTAGTAAAGTATCTGCCCACAATTTATTGGTAACTAGTGTTTGTCTAAAAAATCTATGTGGCTCTCCGATTGATTCAAATCATTATATTTTTACTCATTTTAACATGTTGTTTATTTTAAGAATAAAATTTTAAGTACCCTGTTCACCTTTTTGCAGTTAACAGTGAAGAAAGTATACATTCAACTAAACCTTGAAATAGTAAACTAAAAAGGATTCATTAATGTATCCAAGAATAGAGCGACACAAATAATAAGGAGTACATTAACAGACATGAATACAAATTTGTACAATCAGTCTGTCGATCTGTTCACAGGCCTTGGTGAGCAGTCTGGCCTACATCCTGGCAGCCTATGACTGGCTGCCCATGTGAGGACTCGTTGATCTGAAACATGTGCAACAAATGAGAATGATATTTGACTCATCACTTCTTTATTCCTTCTCAAACATGAGCAGTTAGGACAGTTTATGAATTATATCAAAATGAAACAATTTCAAACAAAATAATATTAGCATAGAAAAAAATTACATTGAAATTGCATGGTAAAATCATCTTTGTAATATTAGATCAACAAAAAATTCATGCAAGTTTACAAAAAAAACTTGTCTCTTGAAATCTACAATTTGTGTCTCTAATTGCATTGGTGGGGGGTGTAAATTGTAATAATAATGCGCTGTTGGTGGGTCTTTGACATATTACAATTCTATTGGTTGGGGTTTGAAAATAAATATAATTGTGTTGCTGGTACCCCCATTTTTAAGTTCCGTTCTACCCCCCCCCCCCCCCCCCCCCCCCCACACTCCTTTTTTCCTGGAACAGCCCTAAAAAAAAATTGACTAAATTACCAAGTAAGGATATAAGGATATTGGGAAAGATCTTGTGGTAAGTTATTGTTTTTGCTTTTTGAAAGTAATTGAAGAATTTTTCATAAAATATCTGAGCTGAAGATAATAAAACTGAGATTGGAAACCAGTCTCAAATATCAAGCATCTGATTGGCTGAAATGGCAACTGGTTGCCATTTCTGCCAAGCAGATGCTTGATATTTGAGACTGGTTTCCATTCTCAGTTTTATAACCTTTGACCTGGTGTTGTAGGAATGTAAGGAAGCCAAAGATTCTGAAGAAGAGAAAAGAAGAATACAAAAAGAAATTGAAAGAAAGAAACAAGAGAAGATAGAAAAACAGAAAGAGAAGGAAAGAAGATTGTAAGTTTTTATAGTTAAAAAAGAGCCTTCTAAGTCGATTTAGCATATTTTTATCACATTGAACGACTGCAATTTCAATGATGTCTTCGGATATCTTAGATGTTTTAATTATGGGGCATATCAAGAAAAAAGGTGTCTTGGGCAGCTAACGTCAGTCTATTATGTGACAGAGTTGCACAGACAACATTGGTTATTATGCATTCTGTGGTAAAATTTATGTCACAATAGGCAGTATTAAGTTACAATAGGCACCATATTAACCCTTTCCTCCATAGATACACCTTTATTGCATCGGCAAACAGTTTAGATCCAGATCAGCCAGCATATCCATGACGTCTGATCAGGATCTAAACTGTTCGCTATTAGATTCATTAGGTTCTTTATGACCAAAATGCGACCGGTGCAGATCCTGATCAGACGGCACGGATGTGCGGGTTGATCTGGATCTACATTGGTCGCACATGTGTAAAAATGTGTATATATGTAGGAAAGTGTTAAATGTATGACCTGTATTATTGATGTTTTAGGAAAGAGAAAGAAGAAGAAAAAGAGAGGTTAAAGAGATTGAAGTTGGAGAAGAAGAAAGAGGACAAAAAAAAAGAAAGATACAGCTGTAAGTAGATGGTAGCATAGTTTGAAATATACAGCTGTAGGTAGATGGTCGTATAGTTGAAATATATAGCCGAAGTCAATGGTCCCATATTTAAATTATATAGCTGTAAGTAGATGATCGAAAGTTGAAATATATAGCTGTAGGTAGATGGTCGTATAGTTGAAATATATAGCCGAAGTCAATGGTCCCATATTAAATTTTATAGCTGTAAGTCGACGCATAGTTGAAATATATAGCTGTAAGTAGATAATAGCAAAGTTGAAATATATAGCTGTAAGTCGATGGTAGCATAGTTTGAAATATATAGCTGTAGGTGGATGGTCGTATAGTTGAAATATATAGCCGAAGTCAATGGTCCCATATTAAATTTTATAGCTGTAAGTAGATGGTCGCATAGTTGAAATTGATAGCTGTAGGTAGATGGTTGCATAGTTGAAATATATAGCTGTATGTAGATGATTGCATAGTTGGAATAAATGGTTTTATGATTGGAAGTTATGTTCAGAATGTGCACAAAGTCATTTCCGGTGTTTGCTTAAGCTTTCAATTACAAATGATATGATGTTCTTCTTGCTTCTTGATAACTCCGTAAGCTTTATGTCAGTTTCCTTTTAAGCGCCCTCTGTTTCTCAAATTTTCAAGTAAAGGGTGAAAACAAAACAGAATTGACTAAGTTGCCAAGGCTTACATTGAAAAAAGTCTCTAGGGGATATCAGCAACTTACCTGCTGATGAAAAGATTTGTGTTTGATGATGATAAGATGTTGTATATTTCAGTTGCGGTGACAGAAGCGAAGCTGATACAGATGGATGTAGAGATTAAGCGTTCCTTACAGAAAGCTGGGCATGCGGTAAGTAGGAGAGATAAAACTTTGCTTGTTCACTGTAGTATCATTTAATTTCGTAAGAATTCTCACACAAAGGCTACAATCGATATATTTGTGTGAACATAAATTCATGAAATTTTATTTTTTATTGTATTTTCACAGGGGTTTAAAATTTTGCATTTATCTTAGCGTAAACATGAAAACTAAACCCAAGCAAAATATTATGATAACCAAAGTAACTCTAATCTTGGAGAACTTGGTTCACGTTATTTGACTAACAGACCCAATAGTTCGATGGTGTTTTACAGATTTAATTAATTGTATTTATTAACTGAATAGCTAACTGTAGACCCTGATTGGTGTGTGTAGCTTGACGGGTGGTCTGGGTCTACACTGGACACTCATGAGCTAAAGGTAGTGCTCAGCACTGAGCTAACTGTAGACCCTGATTGGTGTGTGTAGCTTGACGGGTGGTCTGGGTCTACACTGGACACTCATGAGCTAAAGGTAGTGCTCAGCACTGAGCTAACTGTAGACCCTGATTGGTGTGTGTAGCTTCACGGGTGGTCTGGGTCTACACTGGACACTCATGAGCTAAAGGTAGTGCTGAGCACTGAGCTAACTGTAGACCCTGATTGGTGTGTGTAGCTTCACGGGTGGTCTGGGTCTACACTGGACACTCATGAGCTAAAGGTGGTGCTCAGCACTGAGCTAACTGTAGACCCTGTGTTGAGAATACTATAACGTAACGTAAACTTGCGCGCCACGCAAAAGTATGTGACGTTCATGACGTCAACGTTATTGTTGTTGTGTATACTTGTTTTGTACGTTGAAGGAGTCACTCAATACAATCTGAACCGTTCACAACGTCTTGTTCTCTCTCTTACGAGTTTCCCATTTACGATCACGCCAATATTGGTGCCGCAACGACCAGAATAACCATGAATCTGTAAAAACTTCATACACAAAGAGAGGGACACCGACGATTTATAGAGAGATACTTGGAAAAAATTGAACACGCAAAGGAGAACGAATCTTTGGTGGAGTTCAATGCAATTCTGAAGACCATCGAAGAGAAACTACAAGTTCTAGAGACATTAAATGATAAAATCCTATCGCAGACCGACGCAGATGGAACTGCAGAAGAGACATTTCAAACCGACGAGTACACCATGGAATTGGAGATCAAAGTTGTGTCACCTACGAGCGTTCCGAGATCAGCAGAAATCCGTGTACAGCACAACCCGCCGAGACGATCAAGGAAATTCGGGTCACAATGAAGAGCAGAGCAACAACAACGTTTTGAATCCTAACGCAAATTCTTTTCATCCTGAGAGAACTGTAAGTACATTTTCTCATTCTAGTAGCGCTGTAAATTCGTCACAATTTTACAGACTTCCAAAGATGTCGTTACCAAGTTTCAGCGGTGATATTCTACAGTGGCAGTCATTTTGGGATAGTTATGAGTCAACTATACATACAAATGTAAATCTCACAGATGTCCAAAAATTTACTTACCTCAAATCCCAACTTGAAGGCAATGCTGCACGTGTAATTGAAGGCTTCGCCAAGACTAATGCAAACTACGCACGTGCAATAGATTTACTCAGAGAAAGGTTCGGTAAGCAACATCAAATCACGCACGCAGCTATGCAAGCCTTACTTAAATTACCTGCGCCGTCTAGTAAATTGTCCAGTCTTAGAAATTATTATGATAAGATGGAGACGTACATCCGTAGTTTAGAAGCTATGGGACAATGTCAAGAAAGTTACGGAAATTTGTTAGTGCCCGTTATATTAGACAAAATGCCATGTGAAATTCGTAGACAATTAGCTCGTGAAAATGGTGAACATAACTGGGTATTAGACGATCTACGTCATGCCATCAATAGAGAAATCTGTATCCTGGAGTCTGGTACCGCGCAGAATGAACCGGAAGTTGATGATTACGAGGCTACAGCGTAATTTCTCACGGGTGCGAAATCCAGAAAGAGAGCACAACAAGATCGGAAAACTTCTGGCGTAAGTTCATGCAATTTCAAATTTGCCTTTTGCGATGGCGGCCACAAATCAAGTGAGTGCAAAGCTTATCCAGACACTGAATCGAGGCTTAAAGTTGTTAGAGAGAAACACTTATGCTTTAACTGCTTAGGTAAACATCCCGTCGCTAAGTGCAACTCCAATAAGAGATGTCGAAATTGCAAACGGAAGCACCACACAACAATATGTAGCAGCCGACAAGGAGGTAACCAGGCAACAGGTGGTAACCAGGCAACAGGATCGAGTACAAACGAGACCTCATCACCGGAAACAGCCGTGCTGCACTCTTACACAAGCCCACCAGATAAAGGAGTGCTACTTAAAACCACCATAGCAACAGTGTCCTCATCAAAACACATCCAATCAGAAGCTAGCATATTATTTGATGAAGGAGCGCAGAAATCATTTATTACACAGCAATTAGTGGAAGAGCTTGAACTTACCACAGAATGTATGGAGACACTATACCTATCATCGTTTGGCAGCAGAAGTAACAAGGTGCAGCAGGTAGATGTCGCAACAGTACACCTTATTACAGACAATCGCCAGAAGATCCCGATTCAAGTCAGGATTGTACCGACAATATCAACACCTATCAACAATAGGCTACAACGCACAGTCTCAGAGCTATCCTATCTTCGAGGTCTAAAACTCGCGCATCCTGTGACCGGAGATTGCACTTTCAACATATCACTGCTGATAGGTGCTGACTTCTATTGGGACATAATAGAAGACGAAGTTATTCGCGGAAATGGACCTACTGCTGTAAAATCTAAGATTGGATACCTGTTATCTGGACCAATGCAGACACAAAAAACTCGGAATACAGATCACGTATTCAATATAATGACATCTCACGCACCAACAGATATGCTAGAGCGTTTCTGGAGCCTTGAAAGCATGGGCATATCACCAATTTGTGATGATACAGACAAGACGGACTACTTCAGAGAATACCAGCAGTCATCAATAGAGTTCAAAAACGGAAGTTACTCAGCCAAGTTACCTTGGAAACCAGAACACCCACCACTTCCTAGCAACTACGATGTCTCAAAGAAAAGGACAGAAAATATTATTAAAAGACTGCAAAAGGAGCCACACTTACTCAAAAAATATGACGAAATAATAACAGATCAGGAGTGTAGAGGGTTCATAGAGAAGGTCGAAGGCGATACCCCACCACCGGACAAGTCCACTACATTCCCCACCACCCTGTAAAAAAGGAATCAGCGACTACGCCGATTCGAATAGTGTACGACTGTAGCTGCCGGAAGTCACCAAACTCACCAAGCCTTAACGATTGCCTAGAGTCGACCCCACCCACATTGAATGACCTTGCCAGCATACTAGTGAGATTCCGTATCCATAGCTACGCCACAACTACAGATATTGAGAAAGCCTTTTTACACATCAGACTTGATGAGAGAGACAGAGATTCTACCCGGTTTTTTGTGGTCAAGTGACATTAGTAACCCAGACAGTCCATTATCTACTTACCGTTTTTAGTCGGTTTTATTTGGAGCCACCTGTTCACCGTTTATACTTAGTGCAACCATACTGAAACACCTAGACAACTACAAGCACGTGCCAGCAGCAGAGATCATCAAACGAGATATATATGTTGACAACGTACTTTCTAGTTTCGAGAACGAGTCTGACCTACTTACGTATTTCACAGAATCCAGAAGTCTTATGTCCAGCACAGGTATGAATCTTCGTACATGGACATCAAACAGTGAAGCACTACGAGTCCTAGCGGCAGACGACAATGTGCTGAACAGTGACGTAATTGTGAAGATTCTTGGAATGATATGGGGCCCAATCAAAGACGAGATTTCATTTGCAGAGAGAAATATCCCAATTCTAGATGTCGTCACAAAGAGAACCATACTAAAGTACTCATCACAAATCTATGACCCCCTCGGCCTGCTAAGTCCTGTCACAGTCAGTGCGAAGATATTACTTCAAGAGCTATGGAAAGCCAAATACGACTGGGACACACCGTTACCTGATCCTATACGTGACAACTGGAACCAGCTTACAAGGTCCTTGAATAAAGTTACAGAAATGAAGTTTACCAGACAATTCTTACCTTCAGTAAATAGCGACAGTGAGATCAGTCTTCATATTTTCGTAGATGCAAGCGTCAGATCATATGGAGCAGCAGCATACATTAGCAACCAATCCCAAGCTAGACTTGTTATGGCAAAGAACCGAGTAGCGCCTTTAAAAACGTTAACTCTACTCTTCATATCTTAAAGAGATCATAACAACCTCAAATGTGACATATTGGTCGGACAGCCAAATCGTACTCCACTGGCTTAAGACAACAAAACCGCTCAAACGTTTCGTGAGGAATCGTACTGAAGAGATACATAAGCTGACAGACATGTCGTCGTGGAGATACTGCCCCACCGATTGTAACCCAGCTGACTTACTGACACGTGGAGTTTCAGCAGATACATACCTTGATAGCCAACTATGGAACGCTGGTCCTACATGGCTTCCGAACAAAGAGCACTGGCCGACCTGGGAATACAATCAGACGACACCAGCTGCAGATGCAGACGAGACTCCGACGCAGATGACTACTGTTTCAAGTCTACAATGTATGGAAATTTCGGGCGTACACAGAGTAGTGAACATATCCAAATACAGCACTTACCATAAATTACTTCGTATTACGGCATACGTGTGGAGATACATCAATAATTGCAGACGCCAACGAGCAAACAGATTTACTGGAAGTTTAACAGCAAACGAACTACACGACGCAGAAGTTCATTGGTTGAAATCATGTCAAGCTACACATCTTCAAGAAGAAATAGAAAATATGAAGTCAAAAGTAAAGGTTCACGTTTACCACTGATTAGACAACTTAAGTTGTATTTAGACCCTCAGGGTATCATACGCTGCTGAGGGAGAATTCACAACGCACCACTCAAGTATTCAGCAAAGTTTCCTTACCTATTACCAAAGAAACATGAACTAACAAAGCTTATTGTATTCAACGCCCCCGAAAACCAGTTACATTCTGGAGTGAACGCTACTATTAATCAACTTAGACAGAAGTACTGGATACCTTCTATACGACAGCGCGTCAGAACATTACTGCGTACATGCGTGAAATGTAACAGAGTTATTGGCAGACCGTACAGAGCACCAGACACGCCACCTCTACCCAAGGTCAGAGTAGAAGACGCCCCGCCATTCAGCGTCACTGGTGTAGATTTTACAGGAGCTTTATATGTAAAGACCGCTACTGGAAGTGAAACTAGATGCTACATCTGCCTCTTCACATGCGCAGCTACCAGAGCTGTCCATCTTGAAGTCGTCCCTGACTTGTCTACAGACACATTTCTACAAGCGTTTCGGAGGTTTACAAGCCGCAAGTCGTTACCCAATGTGATGATATCGGACAACGCAACAACTTATGTTGCTGCAGCAAACTATATCAAAAATCTGTTTAACACAACAGCCATACACGAAGAACTTGGCAAAAGAGGAACGGAGTGGAGATTTATACCTAAACGCGCCCCATGGTATGGTGGATTTTGGGAGCGCCTCATTGGACTTACAAAAACAACTTTAAGAAAAATTCTGGGAAGAAGGTTCGTATCCATGGAAACCTTGCAGACAATTGTTACAGAAATTGAAGCGGTAATGAATGATAGACCCCTAACCCATGTTTCTTCAAACATTGACGATTTGGATCCATTAACACCGTCACATCTGCTCTACGGACGTAAGATGACGTCACTACCATATTATGAACACTACACAGACAATCACTAATCGTGCCAAAATGCAAAAGCAAATCATCAGCCAGTTCAGGAAACGCTGGAAATTGGAATACTTAACCGCACTACGGGAGTTCCACAAAACTACAGGATCGAACAAGGAACAAATTCGTGTGGGAGATGTCGTCCAGATCCATAATGAAGGACCACGTGTTCACTGGAGGCTGGCGGTGGTCAAAGAACTTATCACAGGGAAGGATGGGTCAACTCGTGCCGCAAAGATAAAAACTAATAATGGATTAACTACAAGACTGATCTTGAAACTTTATCCGCTGGAAACTATTACAAGTTACAATTAAATACTTATGCCAAGATAAAGACTGCATTCATTTAAATAACGCTTATTACTCAAATGAGATTTATTAAGTTAATAGGTGATATTATATACAAGAGTATTGTTTAAATTTAATTGTGACATTTCACATAAACATTAATTTTAATATGCTTTCATATCACTTTTCGTGGCCCCCAGTATGTTGAGAATACTATAACGTCACGTAAACTTGCGCGCCACGCAAAAGTATGTGACGTTCATGACGTCAACGTTATTGTTGTTGTGTATACTTGTTTTGTACGTTGAAGGAGTCGCTCAATACAATCTGAACCGTTCACAACGTCTTGTTCTCTCTCTTACGAGTTTCCCATTTACGATCACGCCGATACCCTGATTGGTGTGTGTAGCTTCACGGGTGGTCTGGGTCTACACTGGACACTCATGAGCTAAAGGTAGTGCTCAGCACTGAGCTAACTGTAGACCCTGATTGGTGTGTGTAGCTTCACGGGTGGTCTGGGTCTACACTGGACACTCATGAGCTAAAGATAGTGCTCAGCACTGAAAGGTTATCTGAGGAATCATTTCATATCACACAGATCAAATTTCGCAGAAAATATTTGACATATTGGAATGGCCAATAATTCATCCACTTGTATTATTTTGTATTACTAGTTATTCAATGTTTGAATTTTGCTTGGGTTTAATTTTACGCTCTTTTCCTGAAAATGAGACCACTGCATAATATAGAACAGTAGCACATGTGATGTAGCTTTTATCTGATTAGCAAACAGTGTACATCCAGATCAGCCTCAACACATTAGTACAGTTTGATCAGGATCAACACTGCTTAATTTCCCAGTCACAAGGCTATTTCTGACTTGCAAGTGAGCGGTGTATAAACTGTAGATCCAGATCAAAGGGAGTGAAGGTGTAATGGTATTTTGTATGGTGAGATCATAGGTACTAGAATGATTAGTGAAATTAATTTGTTCCAAGTCATCTCCAGGAATAATCAATTTGAGAATATGTATCCAACAGTTGCCAATCACTAGTCAGTATCAATGAAATCCATGTACCATTCCCTTTGAGTAATAAAAATTTAACCCTTTCCTGCATAGATACACATTTATTGTGTGGGCGAACAGTATAGATCCACATCATCCAGCACATCCATGCCATCTGATCAGGATCTGCACTGTTTGCTATTTGATTTATTAGGTTATTTCTTACTAGAAAGCGACCAGTGCAGATCCTGATCAGATGGCATGAATGTGCCGGCTGATCTGGATCTACACTGGTCGCACATAAGTAAAAAGGCCTTTATATGGAGGAAAGGGTTAAGTGATTTGAACTTTCTTAAATTATTTTGTATAGGATGTGGACAAGTGTATAGCAGTGATGGAAGACTTAGATCAGCTTCCAGTAAACAATGTCATGCTGAAGAAAAATCCCGACATAATGAACACTATCAAAAAGGTAACATATCTCCCGATGAAGAAAAATCCTCATAAAATGAACACTATCAGAAAGGTAACATCCTCATAAAATGAACACTATCAAAAAGGTAACAAATCCCCTGATGAAGAAAAATCCTCATAAAATGAACACTATCAAAAAGGTAACATATCTCCCACTGAAGTAAAATCCTCATAAAATGAACACTATAAAAAAGGTAACATATCTCCCGATGAAGAAAAATCCTCATATAATGAACTCTATCAAAAAGGTAACAAATCCCCTGATGAAGAAAAATCTTCATATAATGAACACTATCAAAAAGGTAACAAATCCCCTGATGAAGAAAAATCCTCATATAATGAACTCTATCAAAAAGGTAACAAATCCCCTGATGAAGAAAAATCCTCATATAATGAACTCTATCAAAAAGGTAACAAATCCCCTGATGAAGAAAAATCCTCATATAATGAACACCATCAAAAAGGTAACAGACCTCCCGCTGAAAAAAATCCTCATATAATGAACACTATCAATTAAGTAACAAATCTCCTGCTGAAAAAAAATCCAGATATAATGAACTCTGTCAAAAAGGTAATTAATTTCCCGCTGAAGAAAATCCCGGTCAAATGAACACTATCAAAAGGTAACAAATCTCCCGCTGAAGAAAATCCCGATATAATGATCACTATCAAAAATGTAACATATCTCCAGATGAAGAAAAATCCTCATATAATGAACACTATCAAAAAGGTAACCTATCTCCCACTACATAAACATAATAAAAAGGGAAATAATTTGATCAAAACAAACAGTAAACATACCAATCAAGCAGATGATGGTAAACAAGTATCTAACCCTTCCTTCCATAGATACACCTATATTGCGAGTGCGAACAGTTTAGATCTAGATCAGCCGGAACATCTGTGATATCTGATCAGGATCTGCATTGTTAGCTTTTTGATTTGACCAGTGCAGATCCTGATCAGACGGCATGGATGTGTGGCTGATCTGGATCTACACTGGTTGTACATGCATAAAACTGCATATCTATGGAGGAAAGGGTTAAAGTTACAAAGCTGTAATAGTATAGATGTTTTGAGCTTGCGAAGAAATTTAAACCTTAAATCAGAATGCAAGGAAGAGTTATATTACTTGGTACATCAGCCTAGAGTTACGGTTCTTGTCATACATTCCCGGGACAGGGAACAACTGTACTAGGTTTAAAAGCTCTAAACAACATAGTATGAGTTATGTCCTTGTAAATTAGCTTAAACGCGAACTTTTACCTTAAATTCTGTGTACAAATGACCATAACTAAAAAAAAATGAAAGAGTTTTGGTTCTTGTAGGTACACACACTTGGGGTATGATGGTTAACAAGTGTACACGTTTGAAAACAATAGCTAAAGAGTACTGTGTCATATTATATTACTTTGTCATATAACACTACCATATTATAATGAGATTGAGGTGTAATAATTTTAATTACATGTTACTATATTTTCTTTTGCTTAGAATACAGTTAGTTAGTGTACACATTCTTTCTTTTATTTATTCCAGTGTCGGAAATATAAAGGAAGTGAACAAATCAAGAAGAAAGCGGACTATCTATATAGTAAATTCAAACAACTCTTCCTTGTTGGGGATGGCTTAGCAGAAGAGGTATGTATTTAACCATTTACTCAATATATACATCTTTATTGAGTAGGCAAACAGTGTAGATCCAGATCAGCTGCGACATTCGTGCCGTCAGAGGACGTTCTACACTGGTAGCTTCTTGAACAGATATAATGTAATGAATCTAACTGGGAAAAGAGTAGATCCAGATCAGACAACATGGATGTGCTGGATGATCTGGATCTACACTGTTTGCCCATGCAACAAAAGTCTTACCTGTGGACTAAAGATCCACGGGATCTTACTTACCATGGTTGACCAATGTAGATCCAGATCAGTCTACTCACCCTTGCTGTATGATCAGGATCTGCACTATTCAGCTTTAGATTCATTACATTATTTCTGACCACGAAATGAAGAATGAAGATCTTGATTAAGCTGCATGGATGTGCAGGATGTTCTGGTGTAGATCTTGATTAAGCTGCATGGATGTGCAGGATGGTCTGGTGTAGATCTTGATCAAGCTGCATAGATGTGCAGGATGGTCTGGAAGATCTTGATTAAGCTGCATGGATGTGCAGGATGGTCTGGTAGATCCTGATTAAGCTGCATGGATGTGCAGGATGGTCTGGTGTAGATCTTGATTAAGCTGCATGGATGTGCAGGATGGTCTGGTAGATCCTGATTAAGCTGCATGGATGTGCAGGATGGTCTGGTAGATCCTGATTAAGCTGCATGGATGTGCAGGATGGTCTGGTGTAGATCTTGATTAAGCTGCATGGATGTGCAGGATGGTCTGGTAGATCCTGATTAAGCTGCATGGATGTGCAGGATGGTCTGGTGTAGATCTTGATTAAGCTGCATGGATGTGCAGGATGGTCTGGTGTAGATCTTGATTAAGCTGCATGGATGTGCAGGATGGTCTGGTGTAGATCTTGATTAAGCTGCATGGATGTGCAGGATGGTCTGGTGTAGATCTTGATTAAGCTGCATGGATGTGCAGGATGGTCTGGTAGATCCTGATTAAGCTGCATGGATGTGCAGGATGGTCTGGTGTAGATCTTGATTAAGCTGCATGGATGTGCAGGATGGTCTGGTAGATCCTGATTAAGCTGCATGGATGTGCAGGATGGTCTGGTAGATCCTGATTAAGCTGCATGGATGTGCAGGATGGTCTGGTGTAGATCTTGATTAAGCTGCATGGATGTGCAGGATGGTCTGGTGTAGATCTTGATTAAGCTGCATGGATGTGCAGGATGGTCTGGTGTAGATCTTGATTAAGCTGCATGGATGTGCAGGATGGTCTGGTGTAGATCTTGATTAAGCTGCATGGATGTGCAGGATGGTCTGGTAGATCCTGATTAAGCTGCATGGATGTGCAGGATGGTCTGGTGTAGATCTTGATTAAGCTGCATGGATGTGCAGGATGGTCTGGTGTAGATCTTGATTAAGCTGCATGGATGTGCAGGATGGTCTGGTGTAGATCTTGATTAAGCTGCATGGATGTGCAGGATGGTCTGGTGTAGATCTTGATTAAGCTGCATGGATGTGCAGGATGGTCTGGTAGATCTTGATTAAGCTGCATGGATGTGCAGGATGGTCTGGTAGATCTTGATTAAGCTGCATGGATGTGCAGGATGGTCTGGTAGATCCTGATTAAGCTGCATGGATGTGCAGGATGGTCTGGTAGATCCTGATTAAGCTGCATGGATGTGCAGGATGGTCTGGTGTAGATCTTGATTAAGCTGCATGGATGTGCAGGATGGTCTGGTGTAGATCCTGATTAAGCTGCATGGATGTGCAGGATGGTCTGGTGTAGATCTTGATTAAGCTGCATGGATGTGCAGGATGGTCTGGTAGATCCTGATTAAGCTGCATGGATGTGCAGGATGGTCTGGTAGATCCTGATTAAGCTGCATGGATGTGCAGGATGGTCTGGTAGATCCTGATTAAGCTGCATGGATGTGCAGGATGGTCTGGTAGATCCTGATTAAGCTGCATGGATGTGCAGGATGGTCTGGTAGATCCTGATTAAGCTGCATGGATGTGCAGGATGGTCTGGTAGATCCTGATTAAGCTGCATGGATGTGCAGGATGGTCTGGTAGATCCTGATTAAGCTGCATGGATGTGCAGGATGGTCTGGTGTAGATCCTTGATTAAGCTGCATGGATGTGCAGGATGGTCTGGTAGATCTTGATTAAGCTGCATGGATGTGCAGGATGGTCTGGTGTAGATCTTGATTAAGCTGCATGGATGTGCAGGATGGTCTGGTGTAGATCTTGATTAAGCTGCATGGATGTGCAGGATGGTCTGGTAGATCCTGATTAAGCTGCATGGATGTGCAGGATGGTCTGGTGTAGATCTTGATTAAGCTGCATGGATGTGCAGGATGGTCTGGTGTAGATCTTGATTAAGCTGCATGGATGTGCAGGATGGTCTGGTGTAGATCCTGATTAAGCTGCATGGATGTGCAGGATGGTCTGGTGTAGATCTTGATTAAGCTGCATGGATGTGCAGGATGGTCTGGTGTAGATCCTGATTAAGCTGCATGGATGTGCAGGATGGTCTGGTGTAGATCTTGATTAAGCTGCATGGATGTGCAGGATGGTCTGGTGTAGATCTTGATTAAGCTGCATGGATGTGCAGGATGGTCTGGTAGATCTTGATTAAGCTGCATGGATGTGCAGGATGGTCTGGTGTAGATCTTGATTAAGCTGCATGGATGTGCAGGATGGTCTGGTAGATCCTGATTAAGCTGCATGGATGTGCAGGATGGTCTGGTAGATCTTGATTAAGCTGCATGGATGTGCAGGATGGTCTGGTAGATCCTGATTAAGCTGCATGGATGTGCAGGATGGTCTGGTGTAGATCCTGATTAAGCTGCATGGATGTGCAGGATGGTCTGGTAGATCCTGATTAAGCTGCATGGATGTGCAGGATGGTCTGGTGTAGATCTTGATTAAGCTGCATGGATGTGCAGGATGGTCTGGTGTAGATCTTGATTAAGCTGCATGGATGTGCAGGATGGTCTGGTAGATCCTGATTAAGCTGCATGGATGTGCAGGATGGTCTGGTGTAGATCTTGATTAAGCTGCATGGATGTGCAGGATGGTCTGGTAGATCCTGATTAAGCTGCATGGATGTGCAGGATGGTCTGGTGTAGATCTTGATTAAGCTGCATGGATGTGCAGGATGGTCTGGTGTAGATCTTGATTAAGCTGCATGGATGTGCAGGATGGTCTGGTGTAGATCTTGATTAAGCTGCATGGATGTGCAGGATGGTCTGGTGTAGATCTTGATTAAGCTGCATGGATGTGCAGGATGGTCTGGTAGATCTTGATTAAGCTGCATGGATGTGCAGGATGGTCTGGTAGATCCTGATTAAGCTGCATGGATGTGCAGGATGGTCTGGTAGATCCTGATTAAGCTGCATGGATGTGCAGGATGGTCTGGTAGATCCTGATTAAGCTGCATGGATGTGCAGGATGGTCTGGTGTAGATCTTGATTAAGCTGCATGGATGTGCAGGATGGTCTGGTAGATCCTGATTAAGCTGCATGGATGTGCAGGATGGTCTGGTAGATCCTGATTAAGCTGCATGGATGTGCAGGATGGTCTGGTGTAGATCTTGATTAAGCTGCATGGATGTGCAGGATGGTCTGGTGTAGATCTTGATTAAGCTGCATGGATGTGCAGGATGGTCTGGTAGATCTTGATTAAGCTGCATGGATGTGCAGGATGGTCTGGTGTAGATCTTGATTAAGCTGCATGGATGTGCAGGATGGTCTGGTGTAGATCCTGATTAAGCTGCATGGATGTGCAGGATGGTCTGGTAGATCCTGATTAAGCTGCATGGATGTGCAGGATGGTCTGGTGTAGATCTTGATTAAGCTGCATGGATGTGCAGGATGGTCTGGTAGATCCTGATTAAGCTGCATGGATGTGCAGGATGGTCTGGTGTAGATCTTGATTAAGCTGCATGGATGTGCAGGATGGTCTGGTAGATCTTGATTAAGCTGCATGGATGTGCAGGATGGTCTGGTAGATCTTGATTAAGCTGCATGGATGTGCAGGATGGTCTGGTAGATCTTGATTAAGCTGCATGGATGTGCAGGATGGTCTGGTAGATCTTGATTAAGCTGCATGGATGTGCAGGATGGTCTGGTAGATCCTGATTAAGCTGCATGGATGTGCAGGATGGTCTGGTGTAGATCTTGATTAAGCTGCATGGATGTGCAGGATGGTCTGGTAGATCTTGATTAAGCTGCATGGATGTGCAGGATGGTCTGGTGTAGATCCTGATTAAGCTGCATGGATGTGCAGGATGGTCTGGTGTAGATCTTGATTAAGCTGCATGGATGTGCAGGATGGTCTGGTAGATCTTGATTAAGCTGCATGGATGTGCAGGATGGTCTGGTGTAGATCTTGATTAAGCTGCATGGATGTGCAGGATGGTCTGGTAGATCTTGATTAAGCTGCATGGATGTGCAGGATGGTCTGGTGTAGATCTTGATTAAGCTGCATGGATGTGCAGGATGGTCTGGTGTAGATCCTTGATTAAGCTGCATGGATGTGCAGGATGGTCTGGTAGATCTTGATTAAGCTGCATGGATGTGCAGGATGGTCTGGTGTAGATCTTGATTAAGCTGCATGGATGTGCAGGATGGTCTGGTGTAGATCTTGATTAAGCTGCATGGATGTGCAGGATGGTCTGGTGTAGATCTTGATTAAGCTGCATGGATGTGCAGGATGGTCTGGTGTAGATCTTGATTAAGCTGCATGGATGTGCAGGATGGTCTGGTAGATCCTGATTAAGCTGCATGGATGTGCAGGATGGTCTGGTAGATCTTGATTAAGCTGCATGGATGTGCAGGATGGTCTGGTGTAGATCTTGATTAAGCTGCATGGATGTGCAGGATGGTCTGGTGTAGATCTTGATTAAGCTGCATGGATGTGCAGGATGGTCTGGTGTAGATCTTGATTAAGCTGCATGGATGTGCAGGATGGTCTGGTAGATCCTGATTAAGCTGCATGGATGTGCAGGATGGTCTGGTGTAGATCTTGATTAAGCTGCATGGATGTGCAGGATGGTCTGGTGTAGATCTTGATTAAGCTGCATGGATGTGCAGGATGGTCTGGTAGATCTTGATTAAGCTGCATGGATGTGCAGGATGGTCTGGTGTAGATCTTGATTAAGCTGCATGGATGTGCAGGATGGTCTGGTAGATCCTGATTAAGCTGCATGGATGTGCAGGATGGTCTGGTAGATCCTGATTAAGCTGCATGGATGTGCAGGATGGTCTGGTAGATCCTGATTAAGCTGCATGGATGTGCAGGATGGTCTGGTGTAGATCTTGATTAAGCTGCATGGATGTGCAGGATGGTCTGGTAGATCTTGATTAAGCTGCATGGATGTGCAGGATGGTCTGGTGTAGATCTTGATTAAGCTGCATGGATGTGCAGGATGGTCTGGTAGATCTTGATTAAGCTGCATGGATGTGCAGGATGGTCTGGTAGATCCTGATTAAGCTGCATGGATGTGCAGGATGGTCTGGTAGATCTTGATTAAGCTGCATGGATGTGCAGGATGGTCTGGTGTAGATCTTGATTAAGCTGCATGGATGTGCAGGATGGTCTGGTAGATCTTGATTAAGCTGCATGGATGTGCAGGATGGTCTGGTGTAGATCTTGATTAAGCTGCATGGATGTGCAGGATGGTCTGGTAGATCCTGATTAAGCTGCATGGATGTGCAGGATGGTCTGGTGTAGATCTTGATTAAGCTGCATGGATGTGCAGGATGGTCTGGTAGATCTTGATTAAGCTGCATGGATGTGCAGGATGGTCTGGTAGATCTTGATTAAGCTGCATGGATGTGCAGGATGGTCTGGTGTAGATCTTGATTAAGCTGCATGGATGTGCAGGATGGTCTGGTAGATCTTGATTAAGCTGCATGGATGTGCAGGATGGTCTGGTAGATCTTGATTAAGCTGCATGGATGTGCAGGATGGTCTGGTGTAGATCTTGATTAAGCTGCATGGATGTGCAGGATGGTCTGGTGTAGATCTTGATTAAGCTGCATGGATGTGCAGGATGGTCTGGTAGATCCTGATTAAGCTGCATGGATGTGCAGGATGGTCTGGTGTAGATCTTGATTAAGCTGCATGGATGTGCAGGATGGTCTGGTAGATCCTGATTAAGCTGCATGGATGTGCAGGATGGTCTGGTGTAGATCTTGATTAAGCTGCATGGATGTGCAGGATGGCCTGGTGTAGATCTTGATTAAGCTGCATGGATGTGCAGGATGGTCTGGTGTTGCACTGGTTGCAAATGAGATAAAAGTATTCATGGAGTAAATGGTTAAAATAGGGGGCATGTCTGTAGTAATACTGTAATATTTAACCCTTTTCTCCACATATATGCATTTTTACGCATGTGCGACCAGTGTAGATCCAGATCAGCTGGCACATTCATGCCGTCTGATCAGGATCTGCACTTGTTGCATTTTGGTCGGAAATAATATGATGAATAAAAAAAAGTGAACAGTTTAGATCCTGATCAGATGGCATGGATGTGCCGGCTGATCTGGATCTAAACTGTTCGCAGACACAATGAAGGTGTATCTATGGAGAAAAGAATAATATTATTTGTATATCAAAACCATGGTGATTTATTCAAAGATGCAGCACAGATAGAGATTCATATTTCAGTTCTAACACAAACTGACATTTAGACAGGAAGTGGCAGTGTGCAGCTTCTGCTTCAGTAGAATAGTTTGTCCAGTGGTGATGTCATCAAAAATTTATACATGATGTCATATGATAGAAATATGGACCTGAAACGCTCATATATCTAGTACTGAATTATGATTTTTTCAGTTAACTCAGCTGTGTTAACTTTACCACTGTCGGTTAACTGATAGAATAGACAATGCATGACACTTTAACCCGTTCCTCCATGAATAAGCATTTTTACGCATTTGTAGCCAGTGTAGATCCAGATCAGCGGGCACATCCATGCTGCCTGATCAGGATCTGCACTGGTGGGATTTTGGTCAGAAATTACCTATCAAATCAAAAAGCAAACAATGCAGATCCTGATCAGACGGCATGGATGTGCCAGCTGATCTGGATCTACACTGTTCGCCCACGCAATAAAGGTGTGTCTATGGAGGAAAGGGTTAAACTTCTTGTGGCATTATTATATTTTGCTCAAGTTTAATTTTCAGTTTTTCATGCTCTGCAGAACTGTTCTGGCAGGAACTTAGCAGAGCCTGGTTCCGAAAAACAGTTCAACCTTGGTGACAGATTTTTCCATCTTAACCTTAAACTCCTGCAATATATGTATATTCCTTTACAGATGATTAAAGAATTGAAAGAAAGAAAAGCTCAGGAAAAATCTGGAAAACCAGAAAATAGTGAAAATAAAGAAAATGCCGAAAATCACGGCTTGGACTCCACACTTAACACATCCACACTCTCTGGGTTTAATATGAGTAGCAGTCTAACGATTCCTGGTTTAGATTTAATTGACGGGGATGGTTCTCCGCACCCCACTGAAAATGCCACAAACGGTGACAAAACTTCCGTCTTAAATGGGGACATTAACCATCGCACGGAATTAAGTGTAACGAGTGTTCAGAACAAAGTTGCAGATTCAGACAGTTCGGAAATTGTGAATGGTGTAACAAATTCTACCGCAAGTGCTAATAAAGTAAATAATGATCAAAATGTGCGAAGAGTTGAAGAGGACATGGACACTAGGGATAATGGACAGGGTGGGGTAAGAGAAAATACTCTTCAAAAAGTTGACACGTTAGATGATCTCAACCCCCATAATTTCTCACCAAAATTGGCGCTGGTCGACGAGAGTGACACAGCTGAGAGTGCTGATGTGACGGCAGATTCTATGGACGATAGGTATGTACTTGCACTTATCAGGGCTTTTTATCAGAAAATCAGAAAGAGGCACTGGCCTTTCAAATTGAGAAATTTATGCACAATAATTGTTTAGTTTAGGAAAACAAAATTAATTGAAAGGTGGGTACTAGTTTATAAATTTGAATAATAAGAAGTATATTCAACTTAAATTTAATCTTATAAAGCACTTTATTTTTCAGACTTTATTTTCAAACTCCCCTCAGAGGAATTTGATCAATTTTTGAACCATTTACCTAGCATTTTGGGAAGCGTCTCTGTCACAGTTGGGGAAAAAATACTGTAATTTGGATTGGAAAGTGGCCTTATACAGGCCTCTGTTATATATTGATGAAAAGCCATGCTTTTATTTTAGGGATGCTGCAGGAAGAGGTGCCTTCTGTGGAATTTTTGTGACATTTCAGTCATTTACTATATTTGGAAATCACTCATGATTTTATATAATTTCCTCATAAATATTATGTGACTTTATTTCACATTTTGACTATAATGTGTTATTATATCATGAAATGCATAATATGCCATGTGTGCAAACATAATGTTCTGTGTGAGGTGCAACATTTGAGGGTGTAATATTTCATGGTTTTTCATAGAAACCATTCTCATGGTTACTTAAAGACATGGATCACAACTATGGAATGCAAACTGTATCCATAGAGTTATGGGTTACGAGTAAAATCAACCACCTCCCACACCCCTCCCCCTAGAAAATTTTTTCAATAATACATGAAATATTTGTTTTCAAGAACTGACACGGATATTGATGACAGACTGGCAACACTTGCGAAAGCCTCGGAAATGTTACATTCAATCGCTAAAATGGCCGAAGCTGACAGTGAGCTCAACATGGATGACGACTATAAGAGCGACTCGGAGGAGGAGAATGAGGTCAGTATTTTCTCCATAGATACACCTTTATTGCATAGGCAAACAGTTTAAATCCAGATCAGCTGGCACATCCATGCCATCTGATCAGGATCTAAACTGTTCGCTTTTTGATTCATTAGGTTTCTTCCAACCAAAATGCGATCAGTGCAGATCCTGATCAGATCTGATCCAGATGTGCTGGCTGATCTGGATCTACACTGGTTCCACATGCATAAAAATGCTATTTATGGAGGAAAGAGTTAAACTGTTAAGCTTTACACCATATTTGCAGGTTTAATCACATGTTCGACCAGTGTAGATCCAGATCAGCAGTACATCTGTGCAACTTCAGTGGTTGCCTCTTGGTCAGAAAAATCCCATTTAATCTAAAGCAAACAGTGTAGATCCTGATCAGATGGAACAGATGTGCCAGCTGGTCTGGATCTGCACTGTTCATCATGGATAATGGCCATATCTCATGGATAAAAGTGTTCAGACAGTTTTTACATAGCATCTGCCTACAATTTTTTTGACTGAGTACTGTAAAACTCTTTAATTTAACGAGGTCAGAATTTTTACGATATTTGTAAAAAATTGGCAATTATCTTTATTTGCGACATCGTCAGACTCAAAACAGGAAGTTGTAAACCAGAAACAGTGAACATACAGAGCCTTACACAAGCCTTTACAAGAAACACCTAATTATTACTCACAATCTGCCAAACTCATGGTGTTGCTTGCTGCACAATACTGTGGTATCATATTCCGCCATGGTTTAGTTTTTGGGGTATTTTGCTCTATTAAAAGTCCACGAAATCAAACCCTGGCAATATCAAATCATTTAACATCTAGTCTGGTAAGAATACTACAAGCTCCCAATGACCAAACAAAAATGTCATTTATGTCTTGCATGAAAATTTGAATGATCAAAAGGTGATCTTTTATGAACCATGTCATATTGAAAGTACATATATAGCACTTCTGTCAAAGGTGAAACAGGGTTATCCTCATCAAAACAGAAAGTGTTTCTTATTTGAACTTGAGTATTTGAATATCCCAATATTTGAATAAACTGGTCTGACAAGTGTACTAAGTGTACTATTCAAATATCTGAAATCTACTGTCCTACGATACCTCATTATGTCTGTATGTCCCCCAAATCTTCTGGCATCAACTCCTCCTAAACTATCAGTCGGATTTCTTACAAACTTCAAACAGATGATGAAGCAGGATGTGTAGATGATTGTAAAGAAAGGATGTTTTCCTGCGACAATTTTTACCATAGTTATGGCCCATTGTTATTAGAAATGGTTTTGGACAGTGGGAGCTTCAGTGTCCGAGGACACATTCTAGTTCCAAATTCTCCTTTACTATTTTTCAGAGGGAAGATCTTGATGCTAGAATAGCAGCAATTATCCAAGGTACGGCGGAACAGGCGAAAGATTCAGATGAGAAAGACGGAGTCGGCATGTACGACCCAGCAGAGCCGACATCAGATGACGACAATGCATTACTGATGGAGAAAAAGACGCCGGAGAAAAAGCCAGAAACGGAAGAAGAGGAGGAAGACAGTATTCTGGATGATGATGAACTGCATAATATGTTAGGTGTATGAATCTGTGACACTTAAACTGGGAATCAGTCTCAAATCTCAACCATCTGATTGGCTGAAAAGAAGACTTGTCTCCATTTCAGCCAATCAGATGCTTGAGATTTTAGACTGGTTTTCAAGCTCAGTTTTATGATAATGGGCCTAGAAGTGGTCATGAAAATGATCAAGGGGCGGCAGGGGATGTATAATAACGGTTCATGTGCAGTAATGAGATAGGATAAGTTAGAGGGCTTTGGAAGCAGGGGTGTACAATTCTGATTTATTTGCAGCTGTAGTCAAATGAGTGAGCCAGGGGGTGAAAAGGTATGAGTGTAGATGGTCGGGGAGCCAGGGGTATACAGAAAGGATTCTTTTGCACAATTTTAGGATTAAATGCACACCTGTGAACATTTTTCATATTTCCTGGTAGAAGATTTAGTTTGGCAAAACAGGAGGTTTGTTTTAAAAAGGGGGAGAATTTTCAAAATTGGTGGAGATGAAGCAAATGAGAAAATGCATAATTTCTTTAAGAATGAATGTGATTAAAATCTTGAAATGACATCACATGCCCAGTCTGTAAGACCGCCTGTTAGCAGAGACCACCTTTCAACAAAGACCACTTTTTATTGTCTCAAGTGTTTTACAGGAATATATTGACTGGATAGTGAAAACTGTAGATTCTGATCAGTAGGGTTCAAGATGATAAAACAGTGGTCTCAATGAGGCAGGGGGTGGGCAGTTCTCCTGCCAACTCTGACCATATTTGACCAGGCTATTTGTGTGGAACAGCTTCAAAATAGTTTTTGTTCTAGAATCGCCCTTCATATATGACAAATAGTAAGACCACTGTAAAAATGAGGCTGGAGACCAGTCTTTGATATCTGTCAGCTGATTGGTTGAAATTGACCTCAGTTTCTTAACTGACCAATCACAAGCTGAAGTTTGTAGACTGGTTCCAGGTGGTTGAGCTTTGTTATGGGAAGATGTGTCTTTGATGAAACTTGACAGTTTTAGTTGTTAAATCTTGGAAGAAATAATAATTCTCCAATTTGCCTATGAGATCCTTGAAATTTGAGTCTGGTCTCCATTCTCAGTTTTATAAACTTGGGGGATATTTTACTACTCTTATTTGGTGATGTTATCACATATTTTGACTTGTTTTTTACTGCTAAGGATGCATGATAAGAAATTGTCTGCTCATCTTAATGATGTCATTTTAAGAAAGACATGTTTTCAAATGGCATGGCTTTGTGAAAAATGTTGAAAGTTACTATTATTTTATTTGCATGTTTAAAATTTATAAGACCTTAATATAGCAATGTAAGGAAACAACATTTGTTCAAGTATATGCTCATCTTTGAATTGGGATTTGGCCTGGTAAAGGAAAATCGTTCCATTTTTGGGACGTTAATGTGTCTGTTAATCATGCCAGATAACTCTCGGATATAGTTAGTGTTATTTACACTTTTTCTCCATTTGATATGATAATTATCCTATAAGCAAGCAATGTAGATCCAGATCTGCCTGCACATGCACAGTCTGATCAGGATCTACACTGGCTGACTATGTCAGATGTGCCTCTGATCAGGATCTACACTGGCTGACTATGTTATAAAAGGCATATTCATAAAATAAAAAGTTCAATGAATGACATTGAAATGGGCTTTATAAAATATCTGAAAATGTATGTGTGTTATTGAAGTCCGTGCTTTTGCTGGAAGCTTCAAAACACAAGTATATGGAGTCTATGATTTTGCATACTGGAGTAGATTCTAGTGGCCGTTAATAATTTTTTAGATAGCATTGTAAATGTTGGACCATTAGTTCGACTTAACCCTTTACTCCATAGGATATGACTGTTATCCCATTAGCTGACAGTTTATATCCAGATAAGCTGGCACATCCATGCTGTCTGATCAGGATCTATATTGTTTGCATTCTGATTTACTAGGGTTTTTTTTACCAAGATTGACATTTGTAGATCCAGATCAAAAGGCAAGTTTGTGTAAGCAGATCTGGATCTACACTGGTCACATAATGCTTTAAAACTTGTATATATGGAGTAAAGTGTTAAATTGGAGAGTGACTGATTTATTATGAATTTTTGTTAAGTGTAATATGTGTTTTGTTACATTTCGTGTGATCATCTTTATTTTGTTTGTTTACATTGCTCATAATTGCTAGCATGGAAAAATTGTGCTGAGTTCACTTTTTCTCAGTTACCATTCAAGGTAGAGCTTTGAAACTTAACATAATGAAGTAGCAGGACAAGTTTCATTATTCTTGACTATATTTTGTCAAAGTTATGCTCCTTTTCACTTAAAATTTAACCCTTTACTTCATACACACACCTTTATTGCATGGGCGAACATGTGCCGTCTAAACGGGATCTGCACTGTTCGCTTTGTGATTCATTAGGTTATTTCTTACCAAAATGCGACCAGTGCAGATCCTGATAAGACAGCACGAATGTGGCAGCTGATCTGGATCTACACTGGTCTCACATGCTTACAAATCATAAAGCAAACAGTGCAGATACTGATCAGACAGCACGAATGTGTGCTTATCGCAGCTATGATCGCTCGTAAGACGTACAATACACAGACACAGTCTAAAATAAATGTGGCGTGTCAAAGGAAAAGATGTATTCAAACTGATGATGTCAATTCCTGAAATGATGTCAACAAGAGCAGATGACATTGCTGTTTATGCTAATTATGCATTTCATGGTAAAAATATGTCGTGTAGTGTAACAAGATCACAAGTTAGTTAAGAAAATTGTTATTTCTTTCCAAATATAGTTACAACTAACAGCTAAAAAAATCAGACACCTTTTCTTGTGAAGTGCCCCAAATAACAAGTTTTGCCATGGTTGTACTAATACTATTGATTAAATTATTCAATTATTGTTGATGTGTGTACTTTGAAGTTTCATGGAAGTTCATACTGCTTGACAGACTTTTGTTTCTATTGATGATGTTAGTGATGTTGGCTTATTATTTTTATCTTGGACTGTCAGTATGCATGTTTGTATATTGATTATCTCTTTAACTAAATTGGATTTGACTGTTATCCTTGGTGAACACTGTAGATCCAGATCAGCCAGCACATCCGTGCCATTTGATCAGAATACATATACTGTTCGCTTTGAGATTTATTGGCTTTGTTTCTAACCAAGAGACCAAGACCAGCGTAGATCCAGATCAGACGGCATGGATGTACCTGCTAATCTGGATCTACACTGGTCTTACATACAATAAAACCCATATATACTATGGAGTGAAGGGTTATTTTTAAGTTTAAAGTTGAAAAATTATCTTTAACTCGTCTGCTTTTAGTTGTGCTATCATGATGGCCCACTGTCCATTTTGGCAACATTTTATTTTGAACAACATCTCATGGGCCAATTTTAACCAAACTGCAGATCTGCACTGGTCGCATTTTGGTCAGAAATAACCTAATGAATAAAAAAGGGATCTAAACTGTTCGCCCACACATTAAAGGTGTATCTATGGAGGAGAGGTTTAAAATATTATATTTCCAGTTAAAACACTGTTTGCTGTGGAAACTTTGAAAATCTTCTGAAAAACTGCTGGCTCGATTTCAAAATAATTTCTAAGAAATGTTCTTTAGGTGACACTCTACATAAAAATCCAGCTAGAAAGGAAAAACTTTGGAAATTTTCTCCTCAAAACTGCTTGTTTGATTTAAAAAAAATATCACAGAAATGTTCCATATTGCTTTATAAACAAACAGGGATTACAGGGAGCATAGAAATTTTTCAAAATATGGTTACATGGAAAAACTGAAAACTGTCTGGGAAACCAGACCAATTTGAAATTAGAAATGTTTCTGAGATGGCCTTTTTATCTAATCCTTTAAAAGTTTGAGCAAGGATAGTTTTCACAATATGATTTGATAGTGTTCTTCTCACCATTTTGAAGACACATTTTACCCATGACATGCCTCATATTGCAGGCTGGCTATACCATGTGACTTATAGAATGTCGTGTACAGATAAAATCGCTCACTTCAGGCAGGTTTTTTGCTTATTTCTCAGTAATATCTGGACTGATTTTGATCATATAAAGAGCACTGTACTCCTGTTAAAAAGCATTTTCATCGACATTTAAGCTCCAACATTCTTTCAGCTGCAGTTTTCTCTAACATTTAAAGACGTTGTAAACAAAATTTGTCTTTGAATGTCAGAGAAAACGGCAGCCCATTGATAGGAGGTTAAATAACAATGCAAAGCTTTTTAAGAGGTCTTGGGTGCTCTTTTTCTGATCAAAATCAGTCCAGAAATTAATGAGAAACAAGCAAAAAACCTACTTAATTTTCACTACATAGCTACATGGAAAATTTGAAAATTTGACTTTATGTGTGCACTACATTCTAAAAGTGACCTAGTATTGCCACCCTGTATTAGATGCTTTCTCTATGTGTCTGAATTGATGTGTGCATGACATTCTAAAAGTGACCTAGTATAGCCACCCTGTATTAGATGCTTTCTCTATGTGTCTGAATTGATGTCTCAATTCTCTAGTTAATAAAATTGTTTATGATTACACTAGATAGTTTATTTTTGATAAGGCTTATATATTATTAATTACAACACTGCTCTTTGCTCTACCTTAATGACACCTCCCTGTAGCAACTAAGCTGCAACTACTAATCGGTTACGATGTATTATATTGGCTCTGGCAAACAGACACTATGATGTATTGGCCTGATCATGTCTGTTATTTTAACCCTAGACTCCATGGCATATGTCTGTTACACGTGGGTAAACAATGTAGATCCGTGCCATCTGATCAGGATCTTCACTGTTCTCGTTTTGATTCAAAAGGTTTTTCTGACCATGAAGTGACCATTGTTGATCCAGATCAGATGGCACAGATGTGCTGTTTATCTGGATTATCTGGATTATCTGGATTGACACTTGGTGCACTCATGATAAAACCTGTATATGAGGAGTAAACGATAAAGGGATCGTAACAGTTGAAATTCTTTTTAAATGAGATGAATCTGATGTTGTTCAGGTCATTTTAGTTTTCTTTAATCCAATATAAACAAAATAAACTTATTTATAAAACTTTCTCATATTATATATGTGACATCATTGTTGACATCAAAACATTGTTGGCATTATTTTTGTTATCATCCAGTACATCATAAAATTGATGACATCACAAATGATGTCACTATATTCCGGAGCCTAGAACTAGTATTTCCGGATGCATACACAATTATAAATAATTATGGTATCTTTCTAAAAACATTTTGCTGTACATATTTGACACTCGTATCATGAATGTATTATATCATGTCGAATAAAACATTATCATTCTTAAAGAGCTTAGTTGTTGGTGTTGTGTCTGTCAGTAGCTCAGCCAGCTACACTGCTTGTCAAAATCCTATAGTTACTTGCATAGGGACTCGGTTTCAGTGATAAATACCTCAAAATTGTAATGTTGAAAAATATAATCTAGTACTAATATTACTGAAAGTGTGCGCAGCGGCTATTAAACCAATGGAAGTCCAGAGAATTGGCTGGTTTTGGGTGTATAGTGTATATATATTGACAATAAAATGAATACATTGCATCCCAAAAACCAGTCAATTTATTGGACTTCCATTGGTTTAATGGCGGCTGCACATACTTTTCAAATTGTTCAACTTTACTATTTAGAGGTATTTTTCACTGAAACCGAGTCCCTGTGGTTACTTGATCAGACTTCAAGGTCCCAGTTCCCAAACAAGTTTAATTAGTTACTGGTATAATCAAGTTAACCCTTTCCTCCATAGATACATACACCTTTATTGCATGGGCGAACAGTGTAGATCCAGATCATCGGCACATCAGGATGTGCACTGTTCGCTTTTTGTGTCAGGTTATTTTTTGCCAAAATGCGACCAGTGCACATCCTGATCAGATAGCATGGATGGGACGGCTGATCTGGATCTACACTGGTCACACGTGTAAAAATGTGTATATATGGAGGAAAGGGTTAAAGCCTGTCACTGTGACAACAGCAGATAAACATATTTTAACAAACATTTGGTATTGATATAAAAAAACTTCTTTGAATTCTCATTTCTTGTATAGAGGTTCTGATAAAATGTTAGAGCTACCTTTGTATCTCTTTTTTGATCAATATACAGTTTTTTGTGTCACCATTTCAAAGGCTTTGTCCGACCCTCAGCTGTCATACTTTCAATGTTCGCATCAGTATTTCCTAAACTGAAAACAGGTACAGCATCATTATGTCCTTAACCTGAACATAAACACGCCAATAATATTTCTTGAATCTGACAACAGGCATGCCAACAAAATGTCATGAAAACTGGCACGCCATCTATTTATCCTGAAAATGGAAATTGGCATGCCATTGATATGTTCTGAAACTGAAAAGAGGTGTGGCATAATAAAGTCCTGAACCTTAAAACAAGCATGCAATCAATATGTCCTGAAACTAAAAACAGACACGCCATTAATATGCCCCGAAACTGATAAAAGGTAAGGAATGATATGTCCTAAACCTGAAAACAGACATGCCATCAATATGACTGTGCTGAAACTGAAACATGCATGCCATCAATATGACTGTGCTGAAACTGAAACAGGCATGCCATCAATATGACTGCTGAAACTGAAACAGGCATGCCATCAATATGACTGCTGAAACTGAAACAGGCATGCCATCAATATGACTGCTGAAACAGGCATGCCATCAAAATGACTGTGCTGAAACTAAAGAAATGTGGCATAATATGTCCTGAACCTGAAAACAGACATGCCATCAATTTATCCTGAAACTGAACAGAGGTGTAGCATAATTTTATTCCGAACCTGGTATCAGGAATCTATTAATGTGTTGTGAACCTGTGAACAGACATGCCATTAACATGTCCTGAACATTGAAACAAGCAACAAAGACATGGCATCAATATGTCCTAACCTGAACACAGACATGGCATCAATATGTCCTAACCTGAACACAGGCATGGCACCAATATGCCCTGAACCTGAACACAGGCATGGCATCAATATGTCCTAACCTGAACACAGGCATGGCACCAATATGTCCTAACCTGAACACAGACATGGCCCCAATATGTCCTAACCTGAAAACAGACATGGCCCCAATATGTCCTAACCTGAACACAGGCATGGCACCAATATGTCCTGAACCTGAACACAGGCATGGCAACAATATGTTCTAACCTAATCACAGGCATGGCACCAATATGTCCTAATCTGAACACAGGCATGGCATCAATATGTCCTAACCTGAACACAGACATGGCATCAATATGTTCCAATCTGGACACAGGCATGGCATCAATATGTCCTAATCTGAACACAGGCATGGTACCAGTATGTCCTAACTTGAACACAGGCATGGCATCAATATGTCCTAACCTGAACACAGGCATGGCATCAATATGTCCTAACCTGAACACAGGCATGGCACCAATATGTCCTAACCTGAACACAGACATGGCACCAATATGTCCTAACCTGAACACAGGCATGGCACCAATATGTCCTAACCTGAACACAGGTATGGCACCAATATGTCCTAACCTGAACACAGGCATGGCATCAATATGTCCTAACCTGAACACAGACATGGCACCAATTTGTCCTAACCTGAACACAGGCATGGCATCAATATGTCCTAGTCTGAACACAGGCATGGCATCAATATGTCCTAACCTGAACACAGGCATGGTATCAATATGTCCTGAACCTGAACACAGACATGACACCAATATGTCCTGAACACAGGCATGGCACCAATATTTCCTAACCTGAACACAGGCATGGCACCAATATGTCTTAATCTGAACACAGGCATGGCATCAATATGTCCTAACCTCAACACAGACATGGCACCAATATGTCCTGAACCTGAACACAGGCATGGCACCAATATGTCCTAACCTGAACACAGGCATGGCACCAATATGTCCTAAACCTGAACACAGGCATGGCATCAATATGTCCTAACCTGAACACAGGCATGGCACCAATATGTCCTAATCTGAACACAGGCATGGCATCAATATGTCCTAACCTGAACACAGACATGGCACCAATATGTCCTAACCTGAACACAGGCATGGCCCCAATATGTCCTGAACCTGAACACAGGCATGGCACCAACATGTCCTGAATCTGCACACAGGCATAGCACTAATATGTCCTGAAGCTGAACACAGGCATGGCATCAATATGTCCTGAACCTGAACACAGGCACGGCACCAATATGTCCTAACCTGAACACAGGCATGGCACCAATATGTCCTGAACCTGAACACAGGCATGGCACCAATATGTCCTAACCTGAACACAGGCATGGCACCAATATGTCCTAATCTGAACACAGGCATGGCATCAATATGTCCTAATCTGAACACAGGCATGGCATCAATATGTCCTAACCTGAACACAGACATGGCGCCATTATGTCCTAACCTGAACACAGTTATGGCACCAATATGTCCTGAACCTGAACACAGGCATGGTACCAATATGTCCTAACCTGAGCACTGGCATGGCACCAATATGTCCTAACCTGAACACAGACATGGTCCCCATATGTCCTAACCTGAACACAGGCATGGCACCATTATGTCCTGAACCTGGACACAGGCGTGGCACCAATATGTCCTAATCTGAACACAGGCATGGCACGAATATGTCCTGAACCTGAACACAGGCATGGTATCAATATGTCCTGAACCTGAACACAGGCATGGCACCAATATGTCCTAACCTGAACACAGGCACGGCACCAATATGTCCTGAACCTGAACACAGGCATGGCACCGATATGTCCTGAACCTGAACACAGGCATGGCACCAATATGTCCTAACCTGAACACAGGCATGGCACCAATATGTCCTAATCTGAACCCAGGCATGGCATCAATATGTCCTAATCTGAACACAGGCATGGCATCAATATGTCCTATCCTGAACACAGACATGGCACCAGTATGTCCTAAACTGAACACTGGCATGGCACCAATATGTCCTGAACCTGAACACAGGCATGGCACCGATATTTCCTGAACCTGAACACAGGCATGGCACCAATATGTCCTAACCTGAACACAGGCATGGCACCAATATGTCCTAATCTGAACCCAGGCATGGCATCAATATGTCCTAATCTGAACACAGGCATGGCATCAATATGTCCTATCCTGAACACAGACATGGCACCAATATGTCCTAAACTGAACACTGGCATGGCACCAATATGTCCTGAACCTGAACCCAGGCATGGCATCAATATGTCCTAACCTGAACACAGGCATGGTACCAATATGTCCTGAACCTGAACACAGGCATGGCACCAATATGTCCTAATCTGAACACAGGCATGGCATTAATATGTCCTAACCTGAACACAGGGATGGCACCAATATGTCCTAACCTTAACACAGGTATGGCACCAATATGTCCTGAACCTGAACACAGGCATGGTACCAATATGTCCTGAACCTGAACACAGGCATGGCACCAATATGTCCTTACCTGATCACAGGCATGGCATCAATATGTCCTAACCTGAACACAGACATGGCACCAATTTGTCCTAACCAGAACACAGGCATGACACCAATATGTCTTGAACCTGAACACAGGCATGGCATCAATATGTCCTGAACCTGAACACATTCATGGCACCAATATGTCCTGAACCTGAACACAGGCATCGCATCAATATGTCCTAACCTGAACACAGGGATGACACCAATATGTCCTAGCCTGAACACAGGTATGGCATCAATATGTCCTAACCTGAACACAGGCATGACACCAATTTGTCCTAACCTGAACACAGGCATGACACCAATATGTCCTAACCTGAACACAGGCATGTCATCAATATGCTTAGAACCTGAAATAGTTGTTGCACCTATATGTCCTGAACCTGAAAACAGGCATGACCAATATGACCTTAACCTCAACACAGAACCTGAACCTGAAAAGAGGCATGACACCAAGAAGTGTTTAACCTGAAAACAATATTCTGAACCTGAATGTAGGCATGACACCAATACTTTCTGAGCATTTAAACAGGCATAGCATTACTAAGTAATATGTTCTGAACCAGAAACATGCCAACAATATGTCCTGAAACTGGAAACAGGCGTGACATCAATATACTTTAAACCTGAAAAAGAGTTGCACCAATATGTTCTAAAACTGAAAACAGGCATGGCACCAATATAACCTGAACCTGGAAAAGGCATTGCACTAATATACTGAACCTTAAAACAGGCATGGCACTAATTATGTCCTGAAACTGGAAACAGGCATGGCATCAATAGATTTTGAACCTAAAAAGGTTTGGCACCAATATGTCCCAAACCTGAAATTAGGCATGGCACCAATATGTCCTGAAACTGGAAACAGGATTGGCACAAATATAACCTGAACCTGAAAACGGACATGGCACCAATATGTTATGAACCTGAAAACATGCATGGCACCAATATAACCTGAACCTGGGAAAAAAGGCATTGCACCAATATGTCCTGAATTTGAAAATAGGCATGGCACCAATATGTTTTGAACCTGAAAACAGGCATGGCAACAATATGTTCTGAAACTGAAAACAGCATTGGCATCAATAGAATTTGAACCTGAAAAAGGTATGGCATCAATATGTCCTGAACCTGAAAACAGGCATGGCACCAAAATGTTTTGAAACTGGAAACAGGCATGGCATCAATAGAATTTGAACCTAAAAGGTATGGCACCAATATGTCCCAAACCTGAAAATAGGCCTTGCACCAATATATGTCCTGAACATGAAAATGGGCATGGCAAAAATATGTCCCGAAGCTGAAAACAGGCATGGCACCAATATGTCAGGAACTTGAAAACAGGCATGGCACTAATATGTCAAGTCGATTTAATGCTTGTTTACAGTTTCGGGTCATATCATTGATGCCTTGTCTATTAGTCTCAATAATTCGACGGCAAGCACAGACCCATTATCATACTGACATTTTTCGTTGTCTGTCCTTTACGTCTCAAGCAGTTACGATCAAAACTGTGGTGGAAATCGCACTTCTTTAAATTCCCATGTTTTCACTGCAACTTGAAAATTTCAGCACTGCTAAGTTCAAAACATAAATATTCTCTAAAGTATCAATCAAATAAAAAATATTCCACAAATAACACTTTTAAACTTACTATTGTTTATGCCGTTTACATGTAGATTTGAATGTGCTAACCAATGAAAACGTCCCTTTTATAAATCGATACACTACACAGTCAGATAAACTTATAGCGGAATAACATAAAAAATGTTGACATGGGTGGAGGTTTAAAAGAGTTTTGAATAAAAAACGAAACCGTTATTTATAAAGGATTACATATATTGATTCTACTTGAATGCGGCTTTTCAGGTATGTATTTTTTTTAAAGTACATATGGTTTAAGATGCTTTATGGAGCCGCCAAAAGTTGGGTAAAAGTTGCGACTCAATTTCCGATCGGCGGCATATAGAAATAGAAGAAAAATATTCCGCATTGATTTGAATAGTAACTGGGTTGTGCGCGATGGACCTTGCCTATATATTATATTACAAATCTGAGAATAGTCATGTTTTTAATTAGTCTTGACCAAATACTTGTAAATAAGAAATCTTGAAAATGAGACCAGACATAGCATTTATTATTTTAAACATCTCCTCAAGTTGTGATAATGAATTCCTTCAGTATGTTACGAAACTTGGGCCAGGCTTGTATTAAGTTTTGATACTTGGGCAAGACTTGTATTAAGTCTTGAAACTTGGACAGGCACAACATCAACATGTCATCATATTAAAATAAACTACTTCTGGTGGTCGGATCCAAGGTTCCCGAACTTTAAAAACTAATGTCTTCAGTATGTCATGAAACTGGATACAGTCGTGTAAATGGTAAATCTTGAACCTGGGACCCAGGTATTGCATCATGTCTCAAACCTGAAAAACAGGCATAGCATTAATATTTCATGAAACTTAAAATAGATATCCTGAACCTGAAAACATGTTTCACCTTGAAACAGATATCACATTAATTAAGATATGCCCCGAAACAGTAAAAAAAATGGTAGGGTATCCTGAAAATGAAGACAGGTATGACATAAACTTGTCTTGACTTTGATACAGTTAGTACAATACCGAAATCAGTATGAAACCAGTATGTCCTGAAAATAAAAACAGGTAGGCATATAACATTGATATGTCCTGATAGTTTTTGTATTAAAAATAAGGCACATAGTGGTAGTTAGTGATAAATTTATTTCTGCATTAAGAAAAAAGAGCTTCAAATTCCATATAATAATGAAATATGCAATCAATACGTGTAAATGTAAATGCAATTATTTTTTATATATCAGCATATGACCTTATCTCAAGTTAAACAAAAGTCCTTCTTTACTCCTTTTCGGTTATTATTTCTCTTTCCGTTTTTATAAATGAATTTCACCCAGTCTATTTGCGCGCGTTGTGTTTCCCGCGTTGGGTTGAAATAAAAATCGCTATGCCGGCAGAAATAGAAAATTCAAAAGAAAATATAGAGCCTGAGCCAAAGAGACAGTGCACGATGCCTGATGCTAAAGTTGTGTTGAGGTTCGCAAAATTAACTGAAAAAGCGTTTACTCCCACAAGAGGTTCTAAACTTGCTGCCGGATACGATTTGTACAGGTAAGCAATTTAGAGCGGGGGCGGGTACCGAACACTTCACGTCTTAAGCACAAGTGCTTGGAAGACGGACCCCGTATTCTCCAAACAGGCCGCCCCCCCCCCCCCCCCCCCCCAAAAAAAAAATTAAATAGGGTCTACACGGGGTCTATACTACATAAACTCATCTTTTTTTTATTTGTTTTGATAGATCGGGATAGATATCAGTCTATCCACACCGAATTTATGCCTGATTCTCATCGATTCGGAATTTCCCATCGATTCGTGACGTAATAAAAGTGGCCAGAATCGCCGCTCGTGCGCTGTAACTTTCATCAGAGTACAAAGCAAGTTTCACTGTGAGCAGTTTCCAACGCTTTTAGAACAATAAACAAGCGAACTAATCAGATAAATCCTCTAAACATCAAATTATATTTGCCTAAATTTCAATTTCCTTCAGAAAATTACTGTTTAGTCCATGTTTTGTCCCAAATTTCACTAAAAAATAACATTCGTCCGCTTCCATTCCGACACTGCCATTTTCAAGGGAAATCACTGTGAATAGTTTTCCTAGAAAACGACCTTGAACTACGTCACAGTTCATAAAGGGTGTGCCATAAAGCGGAACGTAGTCCAATTAAAAGCCAATTAACTGGACGCAATGTGACGCAGTGCGAACAATGGGTGCACTTGGCATTCTGTGCGAAAATCCGGGTAGTTAGACAACATTGTACATTCCTATGCCCCAACTGTGAAAATCAAACAATCCAAGATGATAGCTTAGTTTTATTTCGGTGTTTTCAATGTTATAATCGGTCAGTTTACAGTTAAATAAAACTGTTTGTTTTGTTTTAGTTGATTAATGTTCTTATGAAATGTTGTTTCTTTTCATGGTTACATACTTCAATATCATTAAAAAGAATTAATTCGCCCAAAAAAGTTGGATATTTTTGACTACTTACTATTAATGGAAAGCAACCTTCAATTTCTGAACCAAACTGTAGCGCGTGCTCTTACCTGCTGTCAACATTCCCGTCATCCAATCAAAATCCTGAATCGATGAGAAAGACATTGGCCTGTGATGATTAGCACGGTTGACTAATTCAAGTACGATTTTTTTCCACATTGAGATTTTTTGAACGAATTTTTGGTTGGAATTGTATAGTTAAATGGTTGGTTCATACGATTATGTTTTAAAATGGTGTGTTTAATTTGTTTGATATGATTTATTATCTCTTGATATGGCATAAGCGTCCCGAATCGACGAGAACACAGCATACTATCAAATACCAAGTTCTCTGAAAATTCGTGTTCCGACTATATAAGAGGGTAAAGGTAAATAACCCCGATCCTATTTTGTCAAGCCAAAATGTAAACACAATTTTTAAAAATCAGCATCGAAACAAATATTCCACTAACTAATCAAATCGGGTATCGATGGAAAATTTAATTATTCCTCTGTTGAATTCCGCCGAGCACTGGCTAGGAAATTAAGAACATAACATCCATTTTTTCATTTTGCCGATGCCATACTAAAAATTATCGCCTCGGGACAAAGTTTGGTTACAAAGAATGATATGCGTGAATTCTGATTGGACGAGCGAGCCGCAGTCTATCGCGTCACATATTCTTGCAGCGGTTCGATAAAATTTTTAAATACTCGTCCAATCAAAATTACTACTTCATTATCGCTCGTCCAATCAGAATTCACTCATATACCTGCATTGTAACCAAAGTCTGTCCCGAGGCGATAATATTTAGTATGGCATCGGAAAAATGAAAAAATGGATGTTATGTTCTAAATATTTAGCCAATGCTCGGCGGAATTCAACAGAGGAGAAGATGACTTTTCAAAGGATACCAGATTTGTTAAGGTTAGTGCAATATTTGTTGAGATGTGCCGATTTTTAAATGTTTTTTTTACATTTGGGCTTGACGCCAAAGGCAGAAATGGAGGTTTTGTTAATAACCTTATACCCTCTTATATAGTCGGTAGAGCTGTCATTGATATGGATTGAAGCGTATCGACGATATTGATATATCGTTAAAAAAATATCACCGATACTTCGATATATATCGATACATACAATGCATTACTATTAATACCATTTTTACAATTTATGTTGTCATTAGTTGTAAATTTGTCATGTATTATATACATCCTGCAGTAAATTGGCATGTAGTTTGTAAGAATGATTTGTATCTATTAATCTATTATAAATAAAGATGCATCACAAGTTATTGTTTGTTTTATTATCTTCTTCAAACGGGTGAGTTTTATGGTAAAACAAATGAAAAAACTAAAGCAACGACTGACCTGCCATGACTTACAATAAGATGCTTCATATGACTAGTAAAAAGGTAAAAACTTGCATTGAAACAAATGCAACAGTGCAACATAAAAATGAATGAAAAATAAAAATAAACCTTGGTAAATGTACATTTTCATTTGCCATTGCTGTTCACTCTAAATAAAAAAAATATGGCATGAAAACTTTCTTTACAGTCCATTTGGAAGTATTTTATTAATAATTAATACATTAATTTTGCTTTTTAATTTGAACGGCTTGTGACTCTGCATATAGACTCTGCAGCGATGTACCGTCTGTAGACTACGGCTATTTAGTCGCTATTTCGTCAATGGCTTAGACTTATCCGTTTATATTTTGACAGCGCACCTGTTTCCGCCCACGATAGACGTTTCGTCTGGCAAATTTTGACACTTATTTTTTTACCTATGTAGGCTGCATTATCGATATTTCAAAATGCGAATCGATTATTCATCGGGAAAAAATATCGTCGATACGACGATATTGTAGGAATCGATGACAGCTCTAATAGTCGGAACACGAATTTTCAGAGAACTTGGTATTTGATAGTAAATTCGGTGTGGATAGACTGATATCGATCCCGATCTATCAAAACAAAACAAAAAAGATGAGTTTATGTAGTATAGACCCCGTGTAGACCCTATTTATTTTTTTGGGGGGGGACGGCCTGTTTGGAGAATACGGGGTGACCGTCCGTCTTCCAAGCACCTGTGGTCTTAAGGGATTGCCACACTCCTCCCAACTTTGTTCATCGATAAAAAGAAAATTATCAAAATCTCAATAATGGCAAAATGCCGTTCAATGAAACTTTGCACAAATGAATGTTACTAATAAATCTTTATTTTGCATACAGTAAGACACGTTAGAAAATTTAAGAAAAAAAGCTAGACCTAAAAATTCCTTAAAATTCTATTTCTGGTCGCTTCCTGGTCGCGTAAACGGATGACAATCACTGATTTCTCTTTTAGTAGTTGAAATTTTTTTTACAAAGTACACAACATTTTCTTGTCAGTATAATTGCGCTCATGTGAGAATTTAAAATTTTGTTAATAATTTACATACATTCACAAAAACTAAGCGATACAAAACAAAATTTTTAATTCTCACATGAGCGCAATTATACTGACAAGAAAATGTTGTGTACTTTGTAAAAAAAATTTCAACTACTAAAAGAGAAATCAGTGATTGTCATCCGTTTACGCGATCAGGAAGCGACCAGAAACTTGAAGGTCAAACACACTTTTACTAATATCTCGTAAAGTTTACATATGTAAGTCACAAGGACACAACAAATTGTTGTCAGTATCATTTTACTAATGTGGGCTTTTAAAATGATGTTTTGTGTTGTTTACTTTTTGTGAAATTATGTAAATAGAAGTTTAGGGAATTTTTAGAACTCGCTATTTGTCTTTACTCTTCTAACGTGTCTTACCATCTGCAAAATAAAGATACATTACTAACATACATTTGTGCAAAGTTTCATTTGACGGCATTTTGCCGTTGTTGAGATTTTGATATTTTTCTTTTTATCAACGAACAAAGTTGGGAGGAGTGTGGCAATCCCTTAAGCCACAAATTTTACTGTTCGGTAATAGACGCCAATACTGTATATTTTCCGTTTTTTATGGATGATTTAAGTCTTAAAGCAAATTTTAAAGAAAAGCCCGTATCTAACTATATTATAACCAGGGGGTAGGACGTGGCACTGCATTCGAAGATAGTTAAGCGAGGGCAATGTTGCATTGGGATAAAAATGGCGGTTTCGTGTGCATTTTTAAATAAAACGGATTTATTTTGCGAGGTAAGTGCCCTCATACGATATTTAATTTAAAGTCCACCTGTTCATTCTGCGACCAGATGCCTAAGGTACCCTCCACACTTTGTTTCAGGAACGCAGGTTTTGTAACAAAAAAGTTATTTAAGGTTTTATACAGTAAAGGTAATTTAAACACGTCAAAAATATGGTATTTTAGGCTGATCTTCAGACATCTGGGTACTTCCATATTGGGTTTTAGCATTTTATCATTGTAATGTAATGGGGAATTTATATTTATAATTGGCCGCATCATATTATAGGTTATTTATGTACTCTAAAATTTAAAAGTTTATTTCAAAATATTCTTTAAAGGTTTTAGGATTTTATTTTATTAGGTTTCTTTTAAAAGTTTAAGTGTTCATCATATAATGTTATAAAATGTACATGTGTCATTCATTTATCAAACTGTCAAGTAGCTTTTGTTTGTAGGTCATTTTCATGTATTTGTGACTTGCTAATAACATTTTATGTCGTTTTGTTATTATTATAAAACATGACTGCACGCATATATCTCGAGTGAACGACGCAGGTACACCTTAAAAACTGTCATCATGTCAAAATGATTCATTCGGGTACTATGCGACCGTCTCGGGAAATTCTAAATAAAAGCCAGGCCAAGGACGGCAGAAAGGAATTCACGTTCGAACTCTTGGCAAGGGGAATTCTAAATTACTAAATTATTATAAGGGGAACTTATTTCAGTCGGGATATTTGCAAACAGAAATTATGTTATGTTATTTGCTTATGGAAAACTGTTCAGAAACTTTAATATAACTGTTTGATCTATAAACTTTGGAAGTCGAAAGTAAATCAATTTAGAAACTTTAACAAGTGTTCGTTTCCATACACCTGGGATTATTTAATTACTACGCTACATCATGTCAAAATAACATTCTTTATTCTTCTTGGCTCGTCCACAATAAGCAAACCCCCACGCTCGAAAGAAAACAGGACATGCCATTTTCTGGCATTCGAGGATTAGGACATTCCCTTTTTGGCATTATCTGGATATCTTTACTGAACGGGTTTATCATAAAGCACTTGCTTTTTCACATATTTGATTAAAGAATATGATTTTTATTGTTACGGATATGTTTACTGAATAGCAACCCTACATGATTTTTAAAAACTATTTTTATTTATCTAATATTTACATTTCTATATAGAGGGGAGTTTACTGATAATAAATCTGTTTAAATTTTTAAAATATCTTAATAAATACAGGGTTATTTTTCGTTGACAAACTGACGCCGATAGTCGGCGTTTTCCCCGGGAAAAAAAATCCCCAACAAAAATCACTTTCCCCATTGTAAAGTGATAATTTTTTAGCAAAACGTAAACAGAAGCTAAACTTGTAGTTATTTTTTAGCTCACCTGAGCACGAAGTGCTCATGGTGAGCTTTTGTGATCGCCTGATGTCCGTCGTCCGTCCGTGCGTCGTCAACTTTTTCTTCAAACGACTTCTTCTCCTGAACTCCTGGGCCAATCTTGCTGAAACTTGGCAGGAATGTTACTTGCATGAAGCTTTACCAAAATTGTTCAGATGGTTCCAGTCCTTTGCCTATCTAGGTCACAGAGGATAAAAATAGATTTTGAACATGAAATTTTTAAAAATCTTCTTCTCTGAAACCGTAAGGCCTAGAACTTTGATATTTGGTGTGTAGCATCACCTAGTGGTCCTCTACCAAGATTGTTCAAATTATAGCCCTGGGGTCAAAATTGGCCCCGCCTGGGTGGGGTCATGTGTTTTCCTTATAAATATATAGCAAAAACTTAAAAAATCTTCTTCTCCAAAACCGCACTGGCTAGAAGTAAGATATTTGGCACGAAACATTGTCTAATGGACCTATAACAAAGTTGTTCAAATTATGGCCCTGGGGTCAAAATTTGCCCCGCCCCAGAGGTCATGGGTTTTCCTTATATCAATATATAGCAAGAACTTAAAAAATCTTCTTCTCTGAAACTGTAAGGCCTAGAACTTTGATATTTGGTGTGTAGCATCACCTAGTGGTCCTCTACTAAGATTGTTAAAATTATAGCCCTGGGTTCAAAATTTGCCCCGCCCCAGAGGTCATGGGTTTTCCTTATATCAGTATATAGCAAAAACTTAAAAAATCTTCTCCGAAACAGCAATGGCCAGAGGTTAGATATTTGGCATGAAACATTGCCTAATGGACCTCTAACAAAGTTGTTCAAATTATGGCCCTGGGGTCAAAATTTGCCCCGCCCCAGAGGTCATGGGTTTTCCTTATATCAGTTATTCAGTATATAGCAAAAACTTAAAACATCTTCTTTTCCGAAACCGCAATGGCCAGAGGTTAGATATTTGGCATGAAACATTGTCTAATAGACCTCTAACAAAGTTGTTCAAATTATGGCCCTTGGGTCAAAATTGGCCCTGCCACAGGGGGCGCCCATTTTACATAGAATTATATAGGAAAAATCTTGTAAAAGTCTTCTTCTCTAGAACCATAACACATAGAGCTTAGAATTTTTACATGTAACAACACTTTGTGGACCTTTACCACGTTTATACATATCATGACCCCAGGCTCGAATTGGCCCCACCCAGGGGCTTATCAATTTTTACATAGAGCTAAATAGTAAGAACTGAAGACATGTAGAATGTTTGCTAGTGTCAAACTACACCCCTTGTTCTCTAAAACTAATGCGACTAGACCTTAGGTATTTTGTGTTGAGTATTGTAAAGAGACCCTTTACCAGCATTATTTAAATGTTGGCCCTGGGGTAAAGCTGAAAGTACTTTTGTACTCAGGTGAGCGATCATCATGGCCCTCTTGTTTTAATGATGTTACAGGAAACAGACATTTTTTTTTTTTTAGGCCTAAAGTGCAGCTTTTTCCGAACACCCCGTTATCTTTTTATTACCTGTTATTGTGGCGCTTAAAGTTGTATCCCCCGAAAAATACATGTTAACAGCAAGTTTAGAACCTCTTGCATATTAGTTTTTGTTTCTTACCATTTCAGTGCTTATGATACGATCCTGCCAGCTAAGGGGAAGGCCTTGGTGAAGACTGATATCCAGATTTCATTGCCAGATGGCTGCTATGGAAGAGTTGGTAAGTCGTGCTGGAGTAAACATCTGGTAAATTTTCACTAACTAGTTGAATGGCGGTGGGGCTTTTTTTTCCTTCTTCAGTAGGGGCTGTTTACAAGCACCTTCCCTTCGGAAAATTTCTACAAAAATATGCAGTTTTCCCCAACAAGTAACTTCACATCAGGTTTTTCATTCCTCTAGAGAAGAAATGATGCTATTTTCCCCAAAATGTTAGGGCATGGGCCCGTTCCTCTGACTGAAAAGAAACCCTGATTAGTCAAACTGCAAACAGAATGGTCTGTTTCCAAGGTGCCTTCTTCATGTGCTTCTTTGACTGTTTATCCTGATGCCCAATGCCATATATGCTCCATTTCATCATTAAGTATCACATTAACTTTTGTAGTTCAATCTTTTAGATAGTGTTTTAAATAGGGTTATATATTTCAGCCCCAAGATCTGGTCTGGCCTGCAAGCACTTCATTGATGTTGGAGGTGAGCTGTAGTTTCATTTTTATACCCTGATTAAAAACCCTTTACTCCATATATATGCCTTTTTATCACAATTGATGACCAGTTTAGATCTAAGACGGCCATTGTCATCTGATCAGGATTCTTAACTGTTTGCTTTTAGATCCCTTAGGTTACTTCCAGCCAAGAGGGTAAAATTTTAGATTGAGATCAGATGACAATGGCCGTCTTAGATCTAAACTTGTGATGGCTGATCTGGATCTGATCTATTCACTTGCACAATATGGAGAGTTGGGAAGTCCATCGTCAAGAGGTGTTTTGCAGTAATTATTTGACAGAATAGTGTTAATGCATTTATATTTTTGGAAATACAATTTTGCGATTTTCGGTAAAATGTCCTTTTTGTGTGTTCTTAAATGTTTCAGTTTTCAGAACATTTATATTTGCAATTTTTTCCAGTTGCAGTTTCATTTACCCAAAGTCTAATATTTGGTTGCAGCATTTTTTTCCTTCTTTAACTGTTTCCGCAAAAGGGTACCGTTCCCAAAGCTGACGGGAATCTTCCCAATTCAATCACCGGACCTTTCCCAATCCCCAAAACTACTGTTCCCAACAACAAACAGTGCCATTTCCCTATTGACAGAAGAGTTTTTCGCAAGAAATGTCGCACAGTGTCAACAAACCGTACAGTTGGTTGTCCTGTTCCGGTGGATTTTTAGCTCACCTGTCGCGTAGTGACAAGGTGAGCTTTTGTGATCGCAATTTGTCCGCCGTCCGTCCGTCCGTCGTCCGTCCGTCCATCCGTGAACTTTTACTTTAAACGACATCTCCTCTTAAACCCCTGGGCCAAAGTTGATGAAACTTGCCACAGATGTTCCTTGCATGAAGCTCTTCCAAATTTGTTCAAAGAAATCTATTCCATGCAGAACTCTGGTTGCCATGGCAACCTAAAGGAAAAACTTTAAAAATCTTCTCTGAAACCACAAGGCCTAGAGCTTAGATATTTGGCATTTAGCACCCTCTAGTGGAACTCTACAAAGATTGTTCAAATTATTTCCCTGGGGTCAAAATTGGCCCCACCCCAGGGGTCACTTCATTTTACATAGACTTATATAGGACAAACTTTAAAAATCTTCTTGTCTGAAACCACAAGGCCTAGAGCTTAGATATTTGGCATTTTGCACCCTCTAGTGGAACTCTACAAAGATTATTCAAATGATTTCCCTGGGGTCAAAATTGGCCCCGCCCCAGGGGTCACTTCATTTTACATAGACTTATACAGGAAAAACTTTAAAAATCTTCGTGTCTGAAACCACAAGGCCTAGAGCTTAGATATTTGGCATTTAGCACCCCCTAGTGGAACTCTACAAAGATTGTTCAAATGATTTCCCTGGGGTCAAAATTGGCCCTGCTCCAGGGGTCACTTCATTTTACAAAGACTTATATAGGAAAAACTTTAAAAATCTTCTTGTCTGAAACCACAAGGCCTAGAGCTTAGATATTTGGCATTTAGCATCCTCTAGTGGAACTCTACAAAGATTGTTCAAATTATTTCCCTGGGGTCAAAATTGGCCCTGTGCCAGGGGTCACTTCATTTTGCATAGACTTACATAGGAAAAACTTCAAAAATCTTCTTGTCTGAAACCACAAGGCCTAGAGCTTAGATATTTGGCATTAAGCATCCTCTAGTGGAACTCTACAAAGATTGTTCAAATGATTTCCCTGGGGTCAAAATTGGCCCCGCCCCAGGGGTCACTTCATTTTGCATAGACTTGTATAGGAAAAACTTTAAAAATCTTCTTGTCTGAAACCACAAGGCCTAGAGCTTAGATATTTGGCACTTAGCACCCTCTAGTGGAACTCTTCAAAGATTGTTCAAATGATTTCCCTGGGGTCAAAATTGGCCCCGCCCCAGGGGTCACTTCATTTTACATAGACCTATATACTAATATAGGAAAAACTTTAAAAATCTTCTTATCTGAAACCACAAGGCCTAGAGCTTAGATATTTGGCATTTAGCATCCTCTATTGGAACTCTACAAAGATTGTTCAAATTATTTTCCTGGGGTCAAAATTGGCCCCGCCCCAGGGGTCACTTCAATTTACATAGACTTGTTTAGGAAAAACTTTAAAAATCTTCTTGTCTGAAACCACAAGCTGAGAGTACTTTTGTACTCAGGAGAGCGATATAGGGCCATCATGGCCCTCTTGTTTCCCAATTTCAAGATTTGACAACGCGAAAATTTCCCAAATGTAGGGGAATGGGACCCTTGCCCCTTTGGGGGGAAAAACGCTGGGTTGGGGTTTTAAATTCGTAGATCCAATCTGCATAATTGAAACATGAAAAATAAGTCCCCCACAAATACTAATATTACTAGCAGACAGTATATAAGCAGAATAGGTTTTCCTGATGTACAAGCTATAGGCTGGAAATACACTTTTGCAAATCACACGTAAGCTGCGTTGAACATCCGTGCCATTTGATCAGGATCTAACTGTTTGTTTTTAGATTCATTAGGCTATTTCTGACCAAGCTGCCACTAGGCAGAACCAGATTAGACAGCATAAATGTGCTGCTCTGGATGTACAATAGTCACACTTGTGTTAAAACACTTTCACTGATCGCACATGCGTTAAGACATATATATATATGGATAACAGATTAATGCATAAATGGTTATTTTAAGTACATATGCATATCGTGATATTGATACAATGTACATGTATTTTTTCAGCCGGTGTGATTGATCAGGATTATCGTGGTAATGTTGGAGTGGTCATGTTTAACTTCGGGGACCAAGATTTTGAAGGTAGGAATTTATATGAACTTTCTGGTTGGATTGGTTCAGAAAGGAGCAAAGATAAATTAAACTGAAAATCCTGTTCGAAGTATGGCCAGCTTAAGTGCCATTCAGTTGATTAACAGTGTAATGGCAGGTTGACTTGATATATCGAGGGATTTCATTTGATGCAGATTCTTACTGTACATTCATGCAAGAAAATTAGCATTTGTCCACTTTTGACCCCACCTATTTCTGTGTTTTGGGTCATTTTAATGCAAGAGAAATTTAGAAAAGCTGTTGACAGTTTGCAAGGAAACAGATAAATATTGTGTTGAATGCATTTTAAATATGAAGTAAATATACATTTAATATTTGAAAGCAAACTAGAATAAAAAAACCAATTTGAATTTTGATACATATAAAAGATCACTAAATACAACATATAAATTATAATTCATGACAACTTTGATTCAGATGAATCATGGTTTCCAAAAGCTATTGAAAACCTTGAATATCACAATAAACACGTCTCGTAGTCTTAAGCTACTGGTAATAGAAAATGTTGAAATCTGCAACTATTGGTGATACTTTAATTTTGATAGAGAAGTTTCAAATTATTAAGACCTTATAAGTAAAATTAATATACAAATTGAAATTAAAAAAATGAAATATTTTCAGCATAAATTTATCAAAATTATTGTATAAGAAAGAACTTTTGACATTAGGGTTAGGATATATTCTCTTTGCATCATGTTCAGAATATGTTGATAATCTTGTTTGTAAACATCCTGATCTGATTGTTTACAGTGAAAGCTGGTGACCGGATTGCTCAACTGATATGTGAGAAAATATACCTACCTGAACTGCAAGAAGAGCAGGTGAGAGTCCAGGGCCCAATGATCATAAAACTGAAATTGTAGACCAGTCTCAAATTTCAAGCATCTGATTGGCTGAAATGGCAACCAGTTGACAACATTTCAGCCAATCAGATGCTTGAGATTTGAGACAGGTCTTTTGATTTAGTTTTATGACCTTGGACAAAGAATATGTTGATGAAGCGAAATATTGTGGCTTTATTTGTTTAAATATACTGGTATTAACTATTTAATTGTACTAGTGAAGGAAACTAATTATAATGTTTTAGAAAAAGATTAAAATTGACAATATTCAAGTTTCAAGGCCTAATTACATATGGAGTGTCTTGGTATTGAATGTAGGTCTTTGTTTGAACCTCATTTCATAGTTTAAACCTCATTGTCACTTGTTTTAACCTAAAACTTTGAAAGGTATCTTAATCAGGAAGAACACTCCTCCAGGGTTTTTCATCCTTATATAACAGAGGCCACTTCCCGATACAAAAATAAAGTATTTGTTACCAATTGTGGCAGACTCTTCCAAATGCTAGGTAAGGTATCAAAAAATCATTCAAAATCTTTCAATGTATTATGTTTTCCCAAAATAGTTATTGCTCATAAATTTCCAAATTTGAAAGGCCAGGGCTTCTTGCAAGTGTTTCCCAACACTGTATTGTGCAATCCTTGGATTCTGGAATCTGGTAAAGACCTGTAGAAGTAATTTACAGATTGAGGTCTTGAATTTAAAATTTATTAAACAGTGATTTCTGTCAGAAACTTTAATAGTAGCCCATTTACAGAATATGTAACATAACCAAAACATAACAATCATGATGATGAAGTGATTTTTTGGCAAGAACCAGCAGTCCTTTATTGTTTTATTATGCCTCCACAAGTTGCACTCGTACGTCCCACAAATCATGTAGCATCAACTTCTAGTTATCTATCTTTGGTGGTCTTTGAAGACTGGTTTGACTGTATTTTAAATTCAATTCAGACAACCAAATATCAGACTTCCAGAAAGTTGAAAAAAGTGTCAGAAATTTGGTCAGACAAGATGTGAATATGACCAAAACAGATTCTAGTCTGACTGCAACATGTTAAAAAGGAATAGCACAACAGCATGAAACCGTTCAAATGTTTGTCCGACCCTTGGTTTGATAACATACAAAATCATGTCAGACCGGCCCAAATTTTTTAGGACAGGTCCATGGGTCTTTTAACTTTAGGGAAAGTCTGAAGTCTGAAATGTTACTTGCATGTTTTGCAGACTCTGGATGTTACAGAGCGTGGGGATGGTGGATTCGGCTCAACTGGTAAAAATTAAATCAAGACTTGTTGCTGGTAGATCTAGAGTTCCAGGAAACCGTGTTGCAGAAAAGCCGTGTTGAATTTTTGAGACCAGCATTTATGTGAAGGGAAACAACTTCTGAAGCAATGTGTGATCTTGCGAAAAAATAGAAATATAGTGCTTTGACTTTCTAGGTGCTGCAGAAAATCTGGAAAGCAACTGTTGGGTATCGAACCTTTTCTCCATATATACGCCTTAATGGCATGGTTGAACAGTGTAGATCCTGATCAGTCCGCACATCCATGCACTGTTTGTGTTTTGATGTATTAGTTTATTGCAAACCTAAAAGCGACCAGTGCAGATCCTGATCAGACAGCAGGTATGTGCCAGCTGATATGGATTTATGCTTGTTGCTCAAGCGTAAAAAAGTGTATTTATGGAGGAAAGGGTTAACAGATCTGAAGGAGATTTGTTTTCTGTTAGATCTAAAGGTGATTAAACGTATCGCCTGTTGATTGTAAGGAAATTTGTAGCCTATGCAACAGGTCCAGCGTACTCCAGGCAGTGATTTTCTGCTATTAAAAAAGTCCAGTGTTTATCCCATGATTTGAGAAAGGGCCTTTTGTTTTATGGTAAAATGCAAGGGTTTTTACTTCCTTTGAGAAATCTTACTTCTATATAAATTTTCAAATGCTTGCTGTCTGGTTGGGATCAAATATTTTTGTTTCTTCACTGAATGAGCATCGGAATCCTCTGTTGTTTCTAATATTTTCTGCAGATGGTGGTGTGCAAGTGTGGACTGCCTAATCTTGACCATCAAAATCTGCATAGTCAATTAAGGTGCACATCTATGAATTATGTGCTATAAAACAAAGTATTTTGTACTGAAATATAAATTATATGTTGTAAAATTATTTAGTTTACCGAGTTGCTTGACTATTTGAGAAATATGCCGAGCTATTCTGTTTGTATTCTTAATAAATAGACAAATAAATAAACAAAACTATTTTTTAAAGAAAATTTAAGCTGTAATCAAACATTTATTTTAAAAAGGTAAACAGCTGATATATACCAAAAGATTCAAATATGTCGAGATAATAAACAAACAAAAAATAGTTGGATTTGTATATCATTAGAGGAAATTGCTGCGTGGAGTGTGCAAGCAAAGTGTAGAGGGAAGTGGGAGATTCCTACCTCGGTGGGAAAGAGGTACCGCCAAATGTGTTCAACAATTGTACATAAATCTATTTTTGTATTACTTTTTGCTTACCTTATGTGTTCACCATTTTGTATGTACATAGATATTATTTGTTCACAATATAATTTCTCAGTGCATGACATGTTCTTGCATACACATGATATCACAAGATCTGATTTGTATACTTTGTTACCATATGTGTTCAAAACAACAAACATAGAATTTTTTGTCTCGATTTTGATTGCTCATAAGCACATTTAAAAATTACATAGTATAAAATCATATAGAATTTATACATGTTAAAAATATTTTAAAAAAAACGTAGAATTTTTACAAGTTAAAATATGTAAAAATTTAAAGAATTTCTACATATAAAAAATATTTATTAAAAATTACATAAAATTTTTACATATAAAAAAGATTCACAGAACTTTTTGTCTGTATTTTGATGGCTCAGCAGGACATTAAGATAAAATTAAGGGCCATTTACAGTTGTTATTGCAGTTACTTTGGTAAAAAGTAAAAACATAAAAATCTTAAGGGCAAAATGCAGTTCAATAAAACATGGCACAAATAAATGTTGTTAATGTATGTTAATTTTATGCTATATTAAGAAAAGTTAGAAGTTGAGCTTGATTTTACAAACTTGTTGCCAAATGTGTTAAAATTCAACATGTGCAAAATAGGTATATGACTTGGTATATGATTCTTGAATAAAGTTTTACTTTATGTAACACATTCCTTTGACATTTTGATTATTTGTACATACACTAAACAACATTGGTTTTATTTCAGTACTAGAGAAGATTGTTGTAAGGTTTGAAAATACTAAAATCTAAATTATTATATGGGTGCAAATTGAATGTTCAATTCAGTTAGAATTTGACATTTGGACGAGCTCAAGGATTTAATGATAACACCAATGTTAGACATTAATTTAATAAAAGAACTTACAGAATACAGTTTTTACAATCTTAACCCTTTACCCCATTTATACAGATTTTTCCACAATTGCAAAAACTGCAGATCCAGATCTGTTGGCACATTTGTCTATATTGTTTGACATCAGAAAGAATGAACGTGCCAGCTGATCTAGATCTACAATTTGCCCATGGATAATGGTCGTTTCCCATAGAGTATTAGTTTAAACAGATGTAAGAGAGCCTTTGATAAAGTGTAAAAATTAGAAATTTCATTTTAAAAAATCACTTCATTTAAAGAAAAAATGTATTCCTCCTTGCTAATAAAATTGTTCCATATTTCTTTTCATTCAATTGGAAAATGAGTGGTTGATTTTATTCAACAGACTATGATCATTTTTGTTTTGTTTTTAAATGATTTTAGTGTTTCAGTCATTTACAAGTAGTTGTCCAATTAAAAAACTGAAAGTAAATCTTGATTTTCTGAAGATGTGGACATGTCTGAAAATTAAAATTGTTTGAATCTCAATTTACAGCTGAATAAAATGAATGTTAATATTGATATTGTGTTTTCTTAAAGCCTGCAAGTGAGACAGTTCAAGAGGAGAAGCTCTTGCAAATTTAAGGGCTTACTACACTCCTCTCCAAGCACGTTCATCGATAAAAAGAAAATTACCAAAATCGCGGTAACGGTAAAATGTTGTTCATTCACATTGATACTTTTTACAAATGAATGTTACTCGTGTATCTTTGTATTATTCCCCGCCTCATAACGGCTGGGGGATATAGGAATGGTCTTCGTCCGTCTGTCTGTCCGTCCTTCCGTGCGCGCACATTTCATGTCAGGTCCATAACTTTTCAACCCCTAGAAGGAATTTTATGAAACTTTAGGCAAATGTTCTCCCCATCAGGACGATGTGCAGAACCCATGTTCCAACATGGCCGGGTCAAGGTCACTAGGTCAGATTAAAGCAGAAATTTTGTTAACGCAATAGCGGTCACATTTTTTTCCGATTGTCATCAAATTTGGTACGAATATTGATATTGATGATCTCTACTCAAATTATTAAAATCTTTTAAATTCTGTTTTTATGCCCCCGCCATGAAATGGCGACGGGCATTAAGAGTTGCTCCTGTCCGTCCTTCCGTCCGTCCGTCCGTCCGTCCGAAATTCTTGTGAACGCAACTCCTCCTAAACTACTGGTGGGAATTTCATGAAACTTTACCACAATGCTTGGCTTGATATGTAGTTGTGCATGAAGGTGGGGTTTCGCTCTTACGTGTTCCGTTCAGAAGTTATGGCCCTTTGATACTTCCATTTACATTAGTTTTAACAGGAATATATCTTGTGAACGCAACTCCTCCTAAACTACTGGTGGGAATTTAATGAAACTTTACCACAATGCTTGGCTTGATATGTAGTTGTGCATGAAGGTGGGGTTTCGCTCTTACGTGTTCCGTTCAGAAGTTATGGCCCTTTGATACTTCCATTTACATTAGTTTTAATAGGAATATATCTTGTGAACGCAACTTCTCCTTAACTACTGGTGGGAATTTAATGAAACTTTACCACAATGCTTGGCTTGATATGTAGTTGTGCATGAAGGTGGGGTTTCGCTCTTACATGTTCTGTTCAGAAGTTATGGCCCTTTGATACTTCCATTTACATTAGTTTTAATAGGAATATATCTCGTGAACGCAACTCCTCCTAAACTACTGGTGGGAATTTAATAAAACTTTACCACAATGCTTGGCCTGATATGTTGTTGTGCATAAAGGCGGGGTTTTGACTTACATGTTCTGTTCAAAAGTTATGGCCCTTTGATAATTTCATTTACATTAGTTTTATTCTTATATTTTGTGTTAAGCAAAATATGCATTTTGCCCATAACTTTAAAACTACTTGAGATATTGCCTTGAAATTTGAAATATATTTTCACCATCAAAATCTACATCATAACCAACAAGATCCATAACCCTGCTTCCAATACTTTTTCAAATTATGCCCCTTTTTCACTTACATTTTGTGTTAAGCAAAATATACACTTGGCCCTTAACTTTCTTTTGAAAGGAGGGATTTCAAAATAACTTGGCACAAATGTTCATCATGACAAGGTGGTGTGTCGCATACAACACCCATGCCTGTAGGTCCAAGGTCAAGGTCACTGTTACTAAAAATAGAAATTTCTTGCAAAATTGTGTCGGCTCTGTAACTTTGTTATTTGTCATTGGATTTTTAAATAACTTGGTTTAATCGATCACCATATTAAGACTGTGTGTCACATACATTCCCAAGCCTGTAGGTTCAAGGTCACTGTTCCTAAAAATAGAATTTTCTTCTCCAGGCTGTAACTTTGTTATGAATGGAGGGATTTCAAAATAACTTGGCACAAATGTTCACCATGACAAGGCGGTGTGTCCGCACAATACCCATGCCTGTAGATCCAAGGTCAAGGTCACTGTTACTAAAAATAGAATTTTCTTGTAATAGGAATATAATTATCTCGTGAACACAACTTGTTCTACACTACTGCTGGGAGCTTTATTAAAAACCTATAGCGGGGGCATCCGTGTCCTTTGGACACATTTCTAGTTAACTTTTGATTTTCTACAGTTATCAACCAGATTTTGACACAAACTTTATACCATCTTAAAATTCAATTCATTCACTGGTTGTTCAGTGATAAAATTTGAAACAAAAATTTTAGTAGCAGAGTGAAAATTTGAAGAATCAAAATTCCAATATTTCTATCTTTCTTAAGCTATATTTAGATTCAATGTTAAGATGTTATTATACAAATAAATACTAATGTTGAGGTCGATATGTAGTTTTGCGGACCTGGGTAGTGTGATATCGACCGAGGACTTTTTAACCCCTAGAACAAATTTCTTGGAAACTTATCTGAACATGACATACCCGTGCACTTGAATTGGCTTCCACCTGCCTGCCCGTTGCCCAGAGCTATTGTTTAATATGCTCTGAACCATCCATAACCTTTCCCACATTCTCATCTGCGGCGGGGGATATTGCTGTCGTTCCGACTGCCTTGTTTTTTTTTGCATAAAGCAAGACATGTTAGAAAAGTAAAGAAAAAAAGTTAGACCTAAAAAATTCTTTAAATTCTATTTACGTAAATTCACAAAAACTAAGCAATACAAAACATAATTTTAAATTCCCACGCGAGTGTCATGATTTTGACAAGAAAATGTTGTGTACCTTGTAAAGAACTTTCAACTACTAAAAGAGAAATCAATGATTGTCATACGATTACCCGACAAGGAAATTGAATGTCGAACACACTTGCATCTCATAAAGTTTACATATGTAAGTCATGAGGATAGAGAAATTGTTGTCGGTATCATATTACTCATGTAGGCATTTAAAATGACGTTTTGTGTTGTTTCGTTTTTGTGAATTTATGTAAATAGGAGTTTAGGGAATTTTTAGATCTCGCTATTTGTTTTACTGTGTCTTACCATATGCAAAATAAAGATACATTAGTAACACTTATTTGTGCAAAGTTTCATTGAAAAGCATTTTGCTGTTATTGAGATTTTGATAATTTTCTTTTTATCGATGAACATGTTGGGGGAGGAGTGGAGTAAGCCCTCAACTATTTCCAATGAAATATAAACGTAAGGTGTAGAAATTACACTGATGGGTGGATAACTTGGTGCTCAGCAAACTGAGGGGTAAATAATATTATACAACATTTACTACACACTCTAAGGTGCAAGGGTAAATCTCCCTGAAAATGTTCAATTCAGCCTGTCTGGTTGGTACTGTTACATCTCAGCATGCAGTCTAATTAATTGCCCTGGAACCTGACAGACAGTGGCCATAAAGTAAATATTGGTCACACTTCAAGTTGATCTTCCAGATGTGCTGATAAGCCAGCATTTAGTATTTGTGAAAATCCCATTTGTGAACAGATTGATCTAAACTGTTCGCTACTTGGTCAGAAATAACCACATGCATCTAAAAGCGAACTTTGCAGATCATGATCGGATGCCACAGATGTGCCAGCTAAACTGGATCTACACTGTTCGCTTATGATAAAGGCATATCTAAGATTAATAAAGGTGATTTGTTTAATTTGTTGAAAAATAAAACATTTGATTCACGTCAAGATGGACTTTTATGCCCCCACAATTTGTATCGCCTGTAATTCCAAATTAAGTATAACAGCCATGGTCATAAAACTATAGTTGTGCAACTGAGGTTTTGTTTCCTGCAACACCCAGAAAAACCAGAGTAATTGCCCCGTGTATATTTTGGTATTGGACATTCACAATGTAATGTTGTGTCACACTAACTCTAAAAGTAAGAGAGCCTCATTCATGAAACTTCACAGGTATGTTGATCATGTTGTTCATCTGGGGTTTTGTTTCTGATCATGTTTCAATATAATGCATTCAGCACGTAATCTTGTGCCACACATAACTTGACAAGTTTTTGAGCCACAGTTGTAACACTACAGGTTTGTTAACAATAATATGTAGTTGTGCACCTTGGGTTTTGACCACGTCATTTTAACCGGAGTTATGACCCCTTATATGTTTCAGTACAATCACCATGAAATACTGTGTTGCACATACCTCCTAAAGTATATTAGCCAAAGACTTGAAACTATAAGTTTGTTGACTATCAACAAGTAAGTGTGAGGTAACTGATTGGATTATCTCCCTTTGGAAATTTTGAGTGTACAAGTATAAAGTGATCTTTAATCCTTCGGAAATTTTGAGTGTACGAGTATAAAGTGATCTTTATCATTTTGACAGAAATTATTCAAAATTGAAAGGATGATAAACCTTGATGTTTAGCGCAACAACACTATTGGATTACTTTGCATTGATTCAAGATATTTAACTTGTCAAGCTATTTTCTCTTGAAATTCTGATGTAGTGTACTCTGACCACAATATTGGCTTTTTTTGACAAAACAACTGAGAGTGGGGGCATCTGTGTCCTATGGATTTTGAGGTCAGTAAGTCTAAGGTCAATGGTACAGTGACTATTGACAAAAAATTACATTGTCCTTCAAATAACTAAACTAATATTTCATCTTATACCGTTTGACCCAGAGCATTCAAACTTCATAGGGGGATAGCCCTTATTGAGTAGAAGAACCTTATTGATTTGGGGGTCAGTAGGTCAAAGGTCAAGGTCACAAGGGCCTGAAGAGTGAAAACTGTTTTGGCTCAATAACAGGAGTTCTATTTCACCCAGAGCCTTCAAACTTCATACGATGGGTGTCCTTATTGAATAGACTCCAATTGATTTTGGGGTCAGTAGGTCAAAGGTCAAGGGCACAGAGTACCGCTTGACCCAGAGCATTAATACTAAACAGGGTAATAGCCCTTATTGAGTAGAAGAACCCTATTGATTTTCAGGTCAAAGGTCAAGGTCACAGGGGCCCGAAGAGTGAAAACCGTATCCGGTCAATAACTGGAGTACCGCTTGACCCAGAGCATTCAAACTAAATAGGGTAATAGCCCTTATTGAGTAGAAGAACCCTGTTCATTTTCGGGTATAGTATATATGTGCATGTTCTTTGTACCATAATAAAGGACACAGGCTTCCGTTTCAAAAAGGTGATCTCTCTTCCTTGGCCTTCATTCAATAGGGCGCAGGGGGGAGACTAGCACAACTATTTGTGGGCGACAAGGACTTTTCTATATATGTGATGATCGTCCTTCGCGCACAACCCAGTTACTATTCAAATCAATGCGGAAAATTTTTCTTCTATTTCTATATGCCGCCGATCGGAATTTGAATTGCAACTTTGGCGGCTCCAAAAAGCATCTTAAACCATATGTATCTTTAAAAATTTTACATACCTGAAAAGCCACATTCAAGTAGAATCAATATATGTAATCTTTTATAAATAACGGTTTCGTTTTTTATGCAAAACTCTTTTAAACATCCACCCATGTCAACAAATTTCGATTTCGGCGCTTAAGTTTACCTGACTGACGTTTATCGATAAATAACAGAATTTAAATCGTGTCGATTTCCACCACAGTTTTGATCGTAACTGCTTGAGACGTAAAGGACAGACATCTGTAAAAAGTCAGTATGATAATGGGTCTGTGCTTGCAGTCGAATTATTGAGACTAGGGGAGACATGCGTTTTTCACAAAAAACACCTAGTTCTCAGAATTGGTACGGAGGTTTGTCATCACACGTAGATGACCGCTATTGATTTTCAGGTCAGTGGTTCAAAGGTCAATGTCCTTAAACACTAACTGATAACCAGACAAAGATTTCACATACACTTCTTAGATTTGGTACCGAGGTTTGTCATCATCACATAAAGACGAGGCTCTATTGATTTTGAGGTCAGTAGGTCAAGGTCACAGTGACCTTCAACACAAAAAAAACTGGGCTGACTAACAACTAGAGAATTTTGTGGCGTACAGTCCTTTAATTTGGCAGAGATCGAGGTTATGATGTGTCATTAAATGTTGATAACATTTTTGAGGTCAGAAGGGGAAAGGTCAATTTCACAGTGACCTAAAACACAATTTTGTGTCCTTAATAACAAGACGATTTCAGCCGTTGTCGTCATGTTTGGTACTTAGGCTTGTCATCTCATGAAGATGAGACCATATTGATTTTAAGGTCAGCAGGTCAAAAGCCAAGGTGACCTTCAACATGTTATCCTCGTCCGACCAATAACTTCACCTTTGATCCTCAGATTCGGTTAGGAGGGTTTTCATTACATTTAGAGTTTTGAGGTCAGTAAGACAAATGTCAATGTCATAATGACCATGAACATAATAATTTCATTTTTTTTTTGTTTTGAGAGCTTGTGATTGGGTCATAATTTGACAGGTATTAAATGCAGAGGACTTCTGCAGACAAAATAAACATATAGGTAAAATGAAGACAATACAGAATATATATAACGTTATGGTTATTGGAAAATTCAGATAATATATATAGACTGCATCGGAAAGGGTTAGGTACGTTTACTTTTATAAAATGTCATTTAAAATTAATAAAAGTTGTATGTGTTATTAAAATAAAGATAAATTTAAAGCAATATAAAAGATAGAATTAATATTTTCAATTTTCTTAATTAAATTAGAAATGTTTTATTTGAGTTAACTGGAAAACAAATGTTGAGAAATCTTAAACATGTTACAGCGAGCCTTCCCATCAAATTTCTCGACCGCACAGCAAATTGTTGTCCAGTTATTTGTCGGACAAGGTTTGTGTGTTTAAGGTCATTGTGAATTTATATCTACTAACCTAGAAATTACCTGTTATGACAAAAAATCTCTACCAGATGTGAGAACCAAATTACTGTTAACGTCTGGTTCTTTGATGATTTTTGGAACTAGAATAATTTTAACTAGATTTTTAGGTCCTCTAGTATATGTAGAAATATAGTGTCTACAAAGTGATATGTAGCAGTTATCTTTTCTCACAGTCAGCCTGATGGTTTCACTTATACACATGTTACATTCAGTAGGCTACCAATTTATCAGCAACTTAGTGTTAGGAGGTACCGATGAATTATTATAAACTTAAATTTGTTTAATGGATTTAAGTTGGTGCCTAACAGAAACTAGTTTTGTATGTCCTCTGTGGTCTACTCTGTTAGATAGAGGCATCTTTTTGGTAATTTCTTAAGGTTAATTAAAATAATTATACCAGTCTGCGTCCTTGGCAGCTAATAAACAAACAGGTGCGAGAGTATTTAATTTCTACATATTACTTCCACATATGCAATAATATTTGGCTAATGGCAATAACTGTAGTGTGATTATTACAGTGATATTGTTGAACATTTAAGTATTTGTTGAAATCGACCTTTTATTGACGAAAATTGTTATTGTCACACAATTTCGCGACATTTTTTGTTGGTGTTCTGTTATGTTTGATGTTATTGATTACTTAATAGTATTTTAGATATGGTCTGTTTCAAAATACAACAGTTGGCAACAAACAGAAACTGCCCATCAGTCTAAATCAGCCGTGATTTGTCAAAATACATGTGTTATTTATAATTCATGGGATTGAAACACCACTTATCCCGATACGATGCTATCTAGTCTTCTTGTGCACCTAAGCATTATCACAAAATTGTTAAACGATCAATGATGGAAAGTTGTGTCATTACTGTTCAGCTGTTTTCGAAAACCTTCTAAGCATATAATGACACAAAACTGTCTTGGTCATGACTCTTTAACTACATGAAATTTATCAATGTTTATCGGCACCACTATGTGTTACCCTAGCATTTAAATGACCTGTCATCATGCGCACTTGAGAGAAATAATGTCACAGCAGTAAAATATTCAAACAGATTATGTGTCTCTAAAGAACCATTAATTTCTTGTTGTTTTATATTTATTTTATTTCTTTGGAACCAGAAAAAAGGCACTTCTAGCTTCTGTATAAAAATAAATGTGTGGATTATTGCCTTGACATTTGTTGACAGATTTTGGGGAACTTACGGAAATATGGTCAGAATTCACTAATGATTACAAATTAAATGGAATTGTACATGTTTAAGGGGTCTAAAATTTCTGAACATAGGTCCAAATAATCATTTGTTGAGATATTATCACAATGCGACTGTAGAAAACACTTGCAGGGACTATTGTGCAAGATGCTGGACATGCTAGATGACTCGATGCCACTGTAAACAGTTAAAAGTTGTCATCAGGAAAGACACTTGAATTTTATTGCAATTATCTGCAAACAAATGTCAATGATTAAACACAATTTTTAGAATTTTAATTAGTTTTTCCGTATTTGATATACTGGATTAAAAATGGGATCTACCACCTTTAAAATGCTTTATTTTGAATTCTAAGACCAGCATTTTTCTGAAAATATATATATTTTTTAGTTAAATATGACAGGGAATGTGTGTAACTAATTTTACCTCTGTGAACCACCGGATCTGGATCTAATGTGGTATTGTAACCGCCCTAACACTGTCCTGAATGAACCCACTTCTAGGAACCTTGAATCCAGCCCTGCACTCCTTACTAAGTTTTCATGAAAAGGATTACAAAGAATATAATGTGTAAGAAAAACACAATACAGTACTTATGAAAACTTTATATATTTAATTTATAAAATAACATTCTTGCCATTATTTTCTTCTACTTGTTGCTTTCTAGGTTGCCAGGGGTTGTGAAGGTGTAACAAAATGGGAGACATTTATGATGACTCTGATTTTGAAGAAGAGACAGCTCGCGACCCTGAACCAATGGTCGTAGAGGTCAGTGGTCTCGGAACACGTGGCAGTCCAGTGACAGCCCGCAGAAGTCCGAGCCACAGATCTGCCCACCGGAGACATGATGGTGATTCAGAGTAAGGCAATTTCTTTCCAAGTACCATAGCCCTTTACTCCATATATACACAATGACATTTTTTTGAAATTTGGAAACAAACATCCATTTCATCTTAGCAGGATCTACAGTGTTTGCTACTTGGTCAGAGTAATCTAATGAAAACAAAAAGCAAACAGTGTGGATCCTGGTCAAGCGGCACAGATTTGCCAGCTGATTTTGATATACACTATGCCCATGGATCACAGAAATATGGTGAATCACAGTAAGACAGAGTTTGTCCGCTGTATCATTTAATGTTTTCACGCACATGCTGTGAATGATTTTTTATGCACCAATAAATTCAAGTCTTTATTTTATTTTGGACTTTCAATTAACTTAAAAATATTTTATTTTGGACTCTGAATTAACTTAAACATGTATAAAAAAAGTAACTTAGAAGCCACAGAACATGACAAATAACAGAAATATTGCAGGCGCAGTTTGATTGAGCCTGTTCATGGACAGTTATAGAAATGCATATTACTGTCTGGCTTGCCTAGCCCATGATTGAGCACAGCTTAATATTTACACAGGTATACATGTATGTATCATGCTCAAAAACCTTCAGATAGCCTTATGGATAATTGAATTCACAATAACATTATTAACATTAATTTTTATTCTTGAATATTACAATATAATAACTTAACCCTTTACTCAATATAATATATGCATTTAACACACACACACACACACACATACATGTGACCAGTGTAGATCCAGATCACCTGACACATCCATGCTGTCTGATCTAGATTTGCACTGATCACATCTTGGTCAGAAATAACCTAATAAATCTAAAATAGAAAAGTTTAGACCCTGATCAGATGGCATGGATGTGCCAGCTGATCTGGATCTAAACTGTTAGCCAATGTCATAAAAAATATCTGGAGTACAGGGTTAACACTATCACAACGATAACAGCAGTAATTATCTTACAAAATTTATTCTACAGGGATGAGTCAGATGAAGACGACATTGATGATGACAATGATGACACTGCCATTGAGATCCCAACTTCAAGGAGTAGTGCACGACAGCGGAGAAGTGCTCGGCAGATGAAAACAACGAATGGAAAGAAGGCTGTCAACATGACACCCCCTGACAAGTTGCTGGAGAAAGCAAACAGGATCGCTAAAAAATTGTCAGCAGCTAAAAAGGTGTGGATCTTTTATTTATGATTGTAAATACAATCCTGGTCTGCAGTGATTTCAATATTTACAGACTCTTGCATTTTGAAAATTTGAATTTTTCCACTTTTTACCCTACCTGAGCTTGGTGTCATTTTGATGCAGGAGACTTTTTAGGAAAAGTGGTCAAATCTTGCAAGAATAAAGATAAATATTGTGTCTTTTGCTTTTCAGACATGAAAAAATTAATTATTAATTTTAAAATAAAGAAAAGTTTAAGCAATTTTATAAGTACCCGGTAGTAACGTTTAGTGAAAACAAGATATGACTCACTAGGATCTTATAATGACCCCTAGAAAATTCTTAACAGGGTCAGATTGGTCTGTAATTTAATAGTGTAAAAGAAACAAAACCTTAAGTGTAACCCTGAGCTTTGAAGCACATGAAAATGTTGATCTTGAAACTTAAAACAGATATCAAAATTGCACTTCAGTGAGTATGTGTTAATTCTTTATTGTTTTTTATGCCCCCACAGTGGGAGGCATATAGAGTTGCACTCATCCTTACGTAAATCCGTCCATCTGTACATCCCCCAAATATTGTGGCATCAGGTCCTCATTAACCATCAGGCTGATTTCTTTCAAACTTGTGCAGATTATCAAGCAGGACAGTAGATGATCATAAAGAAAGGATTTTTTCTTGCAACCATTTTTACCAGAGTTATGTCCATTTGTTATTACAAGTGTTGTTGCAGCAGTGGGGTCATCAGTGTCTGAGGACACATTCTAGTTTATGCAAGTTTTATTTGCACCAGGGGCAGATCCAGAGGAGGTTTGGTCAGTTACTCGAACCTCCTTTTTGGGCAGCAGTATTTAGTTTTCAATCTGCACTTGTCACCTATATGATAAAAGGAGTATTCACAGAGTAAAGGGTTGTGTATCTATCTTTCAGGCTGACAAGGCAGTCAAGGAGAGAATTAAGATCCTAGCCTTGGCCAGGATTGTGTATGGAAGTTCACACTGGAAGCTGGCTGAGGCACATGTCAACCTAGCGGAAGATTACCTGGAATTAAAAGGTAAATTTTAAACAAGGGCCCAAGATCATAAAACCAAGGTTGAAGACCAGTCTCAAATCTCAAGCATCTGACTGGCTGAAATGGTGACTAGTTGCCGTTTCACATAATCAGATGCTCAAGATTTGAGACTGGTCTCCAGATTAAGTTTTACGATCTTGGGCCAAGGTCTATCTCTAAGGAGACTAACTAGGGGTAAGGTAAGGTAAGACTTGCTTTGTTGTCAACCTTGAGGTAGATTACTTTGAATTAAAATTATAAATTTAAACTAGGTATTTCTTTAAAATGCGAGGTAAGCAATACTTGCTTTGGCAATGATTGGGTATGCAACTCTCTAAAAGCTAGCTGAAGCACATGTCAAACTGGAGGAATATTATCTGGAAGTAAAAAAGTATTTTAAATTAGGTCTTTCTTTAAAATGACTACCAAGGGGCGAGGTAAGCAATACTAGCTTTGGCGAGGATTATGCAACTTGTCTCTGAAAACTGGCTCAGGCACGTCAACCTCACAAAAGATCACTTTGAATAAAAAGGTCAAGTTAACCAAGGTATTTCTTATAACAAGTATATGTAAACACTGCTTTCTGGTTAGGATCTACACTGTTCACTTCTAGGTCAAAAATAACTTATTAGTAATGAATAAAACAGCAAACAGTGAAAACCTGGATCAGATGGCATGAATATGCCAGCCAATCTGGATCTACATTGTTCACCTATGCAACAAATTTTAAATTTGTTTTGAGCGAGAAGGGTATACAGTAAAAACTCTCTAAACCGGATCCTCTATAATCCGGAATCCTCCCAAAACCGCATAGTTTTTACGGTCCTGATTTTTTTCCTTCTTATTTTATAGAAAAGAAAACCTCTGAAAAGTGGAACCTCTGAATTCCGGAAACCAGCCTTATCTTTACGATTTTATTTGCTATTTGCTCTTTAAAAAACCTCTAAAACCGGAATTTTGATAATTGCCATCAAAAGTGACGAACTCGGGTTGTCTTGTCAAAGGCTTGTGTATTGTCAAGCTTGTCAAACATCTGCAAGATAATCCGTTGGTTTCCTTTAGAGGCGCGCATATTATTTAATAGGCGTGAAAACTACAAGGGTTAATATCTGAGACATGTAATTGTTGTGTAAACAAATACGAGTTGAGAAGACGATGATTATGTAATTGTCTGTTAAATTTATTGTTTGAAACACCCGTGACTGTCTTTCTTTTGTGATTAATGCTGCAATTTCGCCAAATTGGTCGATCAGTCAGCGATTTCACAGAGGGCTGTGAAAAACATGCTTACGATTCCACAACATGTAGTTTGAATATATACATGTTCACGTATGTATTTAATTGAGTTTGTTGAAAAAATATGTTTTTTATGAGAAAATAAATTTAAATGTTGGATAAAATTTACTTTGTTAATTTTATTCCCTAAAATATGTCAAATGTTGAAAAAGCAACAAACATTCAATTTAGACTAAGAAAAGGCGATATAACACACTAATTAGAACAACACTTGTCAAATATGGTGATAAAGGTAAAATCCTCTATAAACCGGAATCCTCTCTAAACCGGACTTTTTCCCCAGTCCCTATGACCACCGGTTTAGGGAGTTTTTACTGTATAATAAAAGGAACATTATGACAGTATGCAGTCTGTAGGTTCTTATTAGGTTTTGTATGTGAACCACATGAGACATGATCTTCGGTCTTGCATGATATTGTTTACATATCCAACTCGAAAAATACAAACCTACAGAATGCATACTGTTATAATATTCTATATATATATATCTATGAAGTAATTGGTTAAACTGCTGGAAAAACCTGCTGATCATTTTATTCTAGGTTTCAATGCTCAAGCAGAATATCACACAGAAAATGCGATGACGATCATGCTCAACTCTGTTACCACGACAACCAGTGAACAGGAAAAGGCTGACGTGTTCGGAATACTGTTCCAGATAAACTACATTCAAGGAAAGGCGCAGATGGCTATGAAGAAGTACACTGAGGCAGAGAATGCCTTAACCAAGGTAAATAACAAATAGTGGTAATATCATATTACAGAATAAAAACTTAATGCAGTACTTAGGTTTTTTCGTAAGATTGAAATTTTTGTAAGGAACATGTTAATTGTTTCTTAACCCTTTACCCTATATACCTGTACGATGGGTTTTGTTGTATGAGCGAACAGTGTAGATTCAGTTCACTGGCACATCTCTTCCATCAGATCAGGATCTACAACGTTCACATCTTGGTCAGAAGTAACCTAATGTATAAAAAATCAAACAGTGTAGATCCTGGTTAGATGGCTCAGATATGCTGGCTGATCTGGATCTACACTGTTTGCCCATAATTATTCCATATTCCATGAAGTAAAGGGTTAACAACAATTTTTTTAGCTATGAATAGAAGGTCAGTTTTGCTATCAGAAGTTATTAATTAATTTTTCAAACTAAACACAACTCAGTGTTTTTCCATTAAATTTACAATGATAAACACATGATCATGAGATATCACCGGGATTTAATTTTGCGCATTAATGATAGCAACATTGTTCAGATGCTAGCCCCTCTGGATATATCCTTACGCATCTGAATTCTGCCCGTGATAAATCCTGCGATGTATCACTGGAAGTTATTTATTATTTCATTTTACTTAATTAATTAATAAGTTATTCATTATTTCAGGCGGACAGAGCTTACCAGGCCCGTTCCAAGCTTTCCTGTGTCACAGATGATGAATGTGATGATATGGAGATCAAACTGACTCAGGCCACTGCTCGGTTGTCGTGGCGACAGAAGAAGTATGCTGTGGCTGGTACCCAGTATGATAAAGTGATAGACCTGACAAAAAGAAGATATGGGCAGGATGCCGTGGAGTTAATACAACTCTACCAAGAGGGTGGCAGAGTATCCTTTCTATATTGAAAAACATGACAGGCTCCATGGCTAAACACCTCATTCATTTGACAATCAAATTGATGTCAGCTGGGCTCCAGGAAAACTAGGCTTAAGGAAGTAATTGATGACATCAGAAAATTGCGTTCAGATGATTATGATGTCACTGATTTTGTTTACAGTTTAATGATAACAGTTTAGCTGGCTCTTCTGATCAGGAACTACACTGTTCACTTTTACATTTATTAGGTTATTTCTGAACAATGGAGATCCAGATGGCACTGGTTGCCCATCTAATGATAGGTGTATCTGTGGAGCAAAGGGTTAATTCTAGATGTTTAACCATTTATTTCGTGGACACCACTTTTAAGCATAGGTCAGACAAGATCAACCATCATGGATGCCCAGTCAGTGTAGTTTGATCAAGATCTACACAAGTTGCTTCTTCGTCAGATATAATCTAATGATTCTAAAAATAAACAATGTAGGTGCAGATCTGACTGCATGGATTTGCAGACTGATCTGGATCTAGACTGGTCCCACATGAGATATATACATTAAATTTAATGGAGACAAATATTCGTGCTAAAGCTACAACTGATATATTCACACATAAATTATAACGATTGTTTTTTTTCTATGAAGACATTATTATCAATGTTTTGCTGGGGTTTAAATTTAGTCATTTACCTAATTGCAGAATAGACAATATTTAAAACCACGTGAAATATAATTATTCTACATTAATCAATTTCTTTATAATCAAAATATCTCGAACTCATGGCTCTGGCAGTCAGCAATTTCCCCTTAACCACAATACAGCTGGAACAGTCGAAGGGGAGACATGCCAACCATGACAAAGCAATCAACATGTTTCTACAGGCCCATTCTATCGCTGCAGCCATGTAAGTACCAGGCAATCAACATGTTCCTACAGGCTCACTCTATCGCTGCAGCCATGTAAGTACCAGGCAATCAACATGTTTATACAGGCCCATTCTATCACTGCATCCATGTAAGTACCAGGCAATCAACATGTTCCTACAGGCTCATTCTATCGCTGCAGCCATGTAAGTACCACGCAATCAACATGTTTCTACAGGCTCATTCTATCGCTGCAGCCATGTAAGTACCACGCAATCAACATGTTCCTACAGGCTCATTCTATCGCTGCAGCCATGTAAGTACCAGGCAATCAACATGTTCCTACAGGCCCATTCTATCACTGCAGCCATGTAAGTACCAGGCAATCAACATGTTCCTACAGGCCCATTCTATCGCTGCAGCCATGTAAGTACCAGGCAATCAACATGTTCCTACAGGCTCATTCTATGGCTGCAGCCATGTAAGTACCAGGCAATCAACATGTTTCTACAGGCCCATTCTATTCCTGCAGCCATGTAAGTACCAGGCAATCAACATGTTTCTACAGGCCCATTCTATCGCTGCAGCCATGTAAGTACCAGGCAATCAACATGTTTCTACAGGCCCATTCTATCGCTGCAGCCATGTAAGTACCAGGCAATCAACATGTTCCTACAGGCTCATTCTATCGCTGCAGCCATGTAAGTACCAGGCAATCAACATGTTCCTACAGGCCCATTCTATCGCTGCAGCCATGTAAGTACCAGGCAATCAACATGTTTCTACAGGCCCATTCTATCTCTGCAGCCATGTAAGTACCAGGCAATCAACATGTTTCTACAGGCCCATTCTATCGCTGCAGCCATGTAAGTACCAGGCAATCAACATGTTTCTACAGGCCCATTCTATCGCTGCAGCCATGTAAGTACCAGGCAATCAACATGTTTCTACAGGCCCATTCTATCGCTGCAGCCATGTAAGTACCAGGCAATGAACATGTTTCTACAGGCCCATTCTATGCTGCAGCCATGTAAGTACCAGGCAATCAACATGTTTCTACAGGCCCATTCTATCACTGCAGCCATGTAAGTACCAGGCAATCAACATGTTTCTACAGGCCCATTCTATCGCTGCAGCCATGTAAGTACCAGGCAATCAACATGTTTCTACAGGCCCATTCTATCGCTGCAGTCATGTAAGTACCAGGTGTAAGTACCAGGCAATCAACATGTTTCTACAGGCCCATTCTATCACTGCAGCCATGTAAGTACCAGGCAATCAACATGTTTCTACAGGCCCATTCTATCGCTGCAGCCATGTAAGTACCAGGCAATCAACATGTTTCTACAGGCCCATTCTATCGCTGCAGCCATGTAAGTACCAGGCAATCAACATGTTTCTACAGGCTCATTCTATCACTGCAGCCATGTAAGTACAAGTACTTATATTTCTTCTCAGGAATTCACCTCTGGGACAAAAGTAGTCTTAATACAGCGTGGTCTTAATTCTGGGTAGAAATTAGTGCAGTGGTGTTAACTCTTTCCTCCTTAGACACACCTTTATTGCAGGGGAGAGCAGTGTAGATCCAGATCAGTCGGCATTTAGTCTGATCAGGATCTGCACTGTTCACTTTATGATTTGTTATTATTTCTGACCAAAAAGCGTCCAGTGCACAGATGTGCCGGCTGATCTGGATCTACGCTGGTTTCACATGCGTAAAAATGCGAATATATAGAGGAAAGGGTTAAAGGACATTTAAATAGTTGTCCTTTTTGTGAGGTAATCTTTATGAGGGGTTTTACTATACTTGTATTTCTATTTTTAAGGAATTGTTCTTATTGAATAGATAAATTATTACTTCATCATACATGATATGAAAAACATTTGGCTTGCTTAAAGTATTTGAAGCCTGAACAGGCCTGGCAATTACTTTTTAACAACTTAATGCTTTTCATATTGCAATGAATGCAATAAATTGATTCATTTTTTATTTATTCTGGCCTAAATATTCTTATTCTTGCAAAATCATTGGGAAGAATTTGTGTGAGTGCAATGTTGATAACAAAGCAATATGCAATGTTTATAGAATATAAAATTTAGGGGTGGGGTGGGGGGGCTTAATGGATACCATGCAATTTTATTAATTTTAGATGCATTTCTTTAAAATTAATTCCTAGATTCTCATCCCCGCCTGCCCCTCAAAAATCACTCCGCCCGAACGTTTTTTATTTTGAAAAAAAAAATATGTGTACATCAAAATTTACATTACAATACGAATGGGTATAGTATGAAAACACAGTATGAAACATTTAAGTACGAATTGGCAATTCATAGTCGGCTAGACGCTTATTTATCTTTGCACTACACAAGCATCATTAGAAACAGTGAGAATGATAAATAAAAACCCGCCCCATTTTTCCCAAAATTTGAATAAGAATCTAGGAATTAATTCTTCTTTTATGATATGGGTGAATAGTGTAGATTCAGATCAGCTGACATCCATGCCTTCCAATCAGGATCGACACTGCTCCACTTATTAAGAAGTTTTCTTTCTCGTATTTGATAATATGACAGATTATATGGAAGAGACACAAGCGTTGTTTCAAACATGCACCTTTGCTGTTTTCTGTCAACTGCATTTTACATAAAATAGTTCTTTTTTACAAAATTGAAAGAGTTTATTGCTTTGGATAAAATTTAACAAATGCTACAAACTTTTTTAATGTTTAATAAGTTTTCAACATCTTTTTATTTCAGTTATAAATATGCAAGTTCTGAAATTGTGGACACTGCTTTAGCCCTGGCACAAGCATATGCCTCAACTGGAAGAGAGGAAGCAGAAAGTAGGTACATATTTGCTGAAAATGTGTTTTAAATATTCTTTTCAAGAAAAAAGAAGAGACAAAGTAAGCCCTGATAAAAGCAAGTTTTGCCTAGTCATGTTTGCAAAAACTGTAACTTTTTGTTTGCATTAGATGAAATAAGTCTCTATTTCCACCCCAAATAAAAGGCCCAGAGACCAATACAAAGCCAAATAAATCTCTGATAAGAAAAAAATGTTTTGAATCTTTCAGGACTCTCATGTTAAATTTTTGTCCAAATAAATTTAGAGGGTATAAAAGAGCTTTTACCTAACCTGAATAAAACCTGAAATCTTGTATTGAAATTCAGGAATAATTTCTGAGCAATCTGTGTATATGAAACATCCAAATGACATAATTTTGCTAACCTTTGCTGAAATTAAGACTTATTGGTAATTGGAAATTTCCAACATCACAAAAATAGTGGTTATCAATTATAGTTAGTGCAGATTTTGTTAAAGTCATACCTTCTGTATGACAGAGAGAATTATTTTTCATGAGATAACAAGAAATATTGTAAATCAGGGGTAGATCCAGAGGAGGATCAGTTATTTAAACTTTTGGTCGGCAGTATTTTTCAAGGAGATTTTGGCCAGAGAGTTGAAAATTCTCTTTGGACTCCATAAATAATGCCCCAGACACACCATTTTGGAAATCGTGCAATTTACTATGTAAATGTACAGACTCAACTTCATTCTTGGTAAACTATTCTTGATAAACTTCCCAAATGATGCAGATTTCTAACTTAAAGCTTGCCTCATCTTTTTTTTTTAATTTTTAACTTTGCAACAGGATTACCCATTCCTTTTTAAAGAAAATATTTCATGATTTTTCTCCAAAATGTAGGCCGTGGTAGTAAATTATAATCAGGACAGAGGTTTTTTAGAGGTAGCCACGATTGTTGTTAATATTTACACAAGCTCAATGTTCATTGTTGATAACCTCCCAAATGATGCAGAACTTAATCTTAACCCTTTCCTGTATAGATACACCTTTATTGCTAGGGCGAACAGTTTAGATCCAGATCAGCCGGCACATCCGTGCCGTCTGATCAGGATCTAAAGTTTTTCGCTTATTGATTCATTATGTTATTTCTGACCAAAATGCGGCCTGTGCAGTTCATGATCAGCGGCACGGATGTGCCAGCTGATCTGGATCTACACTGGTCGCACATGCATAAAAATGCGTATATATCAAGGAAAGGGTTAAATCTTACTTGCAGGTTCAGCAGAGAGCTACCTGAATGAATGTTTGTCATCGTGTACAACGGTGTACGGACCAGATCATCAGAAGACCCTAGAGGTTCAAGATGAATTAGCGAGGTTACTTATACGCACTGAGAGAGAGGCCGTAAGTTCCAAATATACTCACCCTGTTTCTTTAGTTAAAGATAGAATATATATATTAATCTTAGTTTGTTGAACCCTTTACTCCATAGGATATTGCAGTTATCCAAAGGAGAATAGTGTAGTTGACGATCCTGATCAGATGACATTTTTTACTTGGATTTTGTCACAAAAACTTAATGTTGGCTATAACTTCCATTTCTTATTATTTTTCAATCAGATTTCTTTTTTTTCTGACAAAGTACCCATGAGCCACACAAGTGTTCAACAGAACACTCATCTGCATTTTAATGCTTTACGCCTTAATTTACTAAAAAGGTATTGGTTAGTTTGACTGGAAGGGGAAGAAACTCCCTTGTGATTTCAGGAGAGGGCCATGTCTGTCATTATTCCCATGTTTGTTATTGTTGGACACTTTACACCCATGGATATGTTTTATATCTCACTTGCACAGGTGTGTAAACTTATCTGGTCCCAACTGAGAATGGAAACCAGCCTCAAATCAAAAGCATCTGATACTTGAGACTTGTTTGTTTCAATTCTAATCTTCAGCCCTGGATCTCGACTGTTTACTTTTAGATTTAGTAGGTTATTTCAAACCATTAACCAAACATTGTAGATCCTGATTAGACTACATGAGCAGACTGTTCTGGATCTATGCTAGATCCTGATTAGACTACAGTAGCAGACTGTTCTGGATCTACGCTAGATCCTGATAAGACTACAGTAGCAGACTGTTCTGGATCTACGCTAGATCCTGATTAGACTACAGTAGCAGACTGTTCTGGATCTACGCTAGATCCTGATTAGACTACAGTAGCAGACTGTTCTGGATCTACACTAGATCCTGATTAGACTACAGTAGCAGACTGTTCTGGATCTACGCTAGATCCTGATTAGACTACAGTAGCAGACTGTTCTGGATCTACGCTAGATCCTGATAAGACTACAGTAGCAGACTGTTCTGGATCTACGCTAGATCCTGATTAGACTACAGTAGCAGACTGTTCTGGATTTACGCTAGATCCTGATTAGACTACAGTAGCAGACTGTTCTGGCCATGTGATTTATAGTGTATACATTTAGTTAAAGTTAATATTGTTACATTTGTAGCTTTCTGTTCCAGGATGCTTTGGAGATGTTAAAATCCTCTCTTCCCTTGAAGAATGAAGTCTATGGTGATTATTCCGAGAATGTGGCAGATACACACAAGTTGATAGCCTCAGTATACCTTGCACAGGGGAACATAGAAAAATCACTAAGGTCTTATAAGAAGGTAAAATCAGGCAACAAGATTATTATAAAGCTGAGAATGGAAACCAGTCTCAAATCTGAAGGATCTGATTGGCTGAAATGGCGACTGGTCACCATTCAGCCTATCAGATGCCTGAGATTTGAGACTGGTTTCCATTCCGAGTTCTATAACCTTCAGCACAGTACCCTGGCATACTTAGATAAAATGGTCTGGTAATGAAATAACAAAGCTATAATGGTGATTAGCATAAGTAACTAGGGTATGGTGTAACTTTAATGACAATAACTATACTAATCAAAGTACTGAAAGTACAGAAAACCAGCGAAGCGATTTTGCTTATTGAGAATAACCAGTGTCATGATTCTCATACATGTATCAATTTACGAAAAAGCCAAAGAACTTGGTTCACTCAAAGACCTTCATCTTGTCTAAATGATAGTGGAAATAAGGGTTTCCATGTATTATCTGGATGGAGGCTTCTGTTAACCCTTTCCATAGATATACTTCATAGCTTGGGCGAACAGTTTAGATCCATATCAGCTGGCACATCTGTGCGATCTGATTAGGATTTAAACTGTTCACTTTATAATCATTTTTTTTCTGACCAGTAATCACAAATTTTAGATCCAGATCAGATGGCACTATTGTGCCAGCTGATCGGGACCTGAACAAGTCACCTATGTGATGAAAGGCGTATATATTGAGTAAAGGGTTTTAAGCAAGAAATTATAATAGTGAAATCTGTGTACTGACATCCCAAAGACAGAATGAACACAAAAAGTGATATAAAAAGTGAGATCCCATCGATGGGAAAGATTATGCAGTTATTTGAAATAAGAATTATACAATTGTTTCCTTCATTGTGAAAAACATGTAAAGGAAATCATAGAATTGAGAATCCTACATATTAAGATAAAACAACCGAGAGTCATAACATTGCCGAAAGCATTGGAATTTAATGCTAGATAACACACATGTAAAATTGAAGACAATTTCAGAGGAAAATGAATTACTATAGCTTATACCAAAAATTTCCACCGTATTAAGTTGTATATAATAACAGACTCGATGGTTTTTTTCATGTAGCATATTATTAGAAAAAGGTGCCAGATTTAAGACATTGGTAAACATATCATTGAGTTTTGGTTGTTAAGGAGCTGGGATAAATGTCCATTAGCTTACAATCTGTTCATATAACATCAGTTTCAGCAGACAGATGTGTCGTTTTTAATTTTAGGCTTCATCATGGTTTGTCCTCTATATTCACACATACTTTTACTGTTATTTGGCTTTCTTCAAAACGCGGGAAATTGTGACGTCACTCACATTTGCATATTCAATGTGTCATTGCGCCTATGATTTCATGTACTCCGAACAAAAATAGTAGTCATCTCTAGCTTAATCGAAAACGTAAACCGAGTAAACATCTTAACCTTTGGAAAAAATGTAAATTATGCATTATTGCTGAAACAAATCATAGTCCGTTCCTTGGACCACTGATGGCCTTATTGTCGACGTGTCTCCTGCCACGTACGTGAGTGCCGGACACGTACCGCGCTTGCTCGTAGCATGTTTCGAATACATAGATCTGTAAATCTTACATGTCCTTATTTCTGTACGAGTAATATCTGGTATACTAGTTTTAATATGTAAAATTTTACACATTTCAATAGTTTACTGTTTACTGATCAAGCTTATATGTGGAAATCCAATATATAAACATATTCAGCAATGATGATTGCTTCATGTTCAGTGATTTACAACACTCATGAATGCCTACCATCAAATAATAAACAAATGTTCGCAATATGTCTTTAAAATTTCAAGTGAAAGCATTTGCGCATTGATTTCATAAAGTGGACAATTGAAGAAAAATATGCTAAGATGGAAATTTATCATTATCGTTATTGTTAATGATAAAAATAAAAAAATAAAATATTTCGTGAAACAAACAGTTTAGCCGCGGAACAAACATCCAATATTGAAATGGCTTTAAAATGACAAAATAAAGAAAATGTTTTCACTGTTGAGCTTCGAATTAGCAGAAAAGATATATTAAATATTTCAGATTTAATATTTGGCTATTGTTATATCCTAACATCGGGAATATCGTTTATATCTCTACCTAAAGGTAACATATCTGTGGCTCGCTAAAGAATCCCTGGCGGCTACAACCCCCAGATAAAATTGGTTTTCTGATGTCGATTGTGTTCTGAATTAGGGACAGTGCAATGAAGCAGTCAAGTATTCTTTTAGCGATACTAACGTGGCAAGAGCCAACTTTAACATGTAACAGGAAACTTGGGGACTACTTTACTTACTCTGATTACTCTGAAATGCGTAAATCGCCGGTTGCCAGTGCCTCGTTTTGGTTTGATACCGATTTCAGAATTGTGATTAGTAAAAAAGTAGCGGATAAAGACCACATTTGATTTGTCATGATGACTGATTTCAAGAACAAAATGCCCTGTAATCAGACTACCTGCCTTGAAATATCAAATATGGTTTTTCCGTGAGTGGTCTTGAAAATATGGGGCTAGGCATCATGGGCAGTGTAAATCCAGATCGGCTGGCACATCCCTGCCATCTGATCTGGATCTACAATATTCATGTCTTGGTCAGAAATAATCTAACGAATCAAAAGCGAACAGTGCAGATCTTGATCAGATGGCATGGATGTGCCAGCTTATCTGGAGCTAAACTCCTCGCTCATGGGATAAAAGCCGTTTCCCTTGGAGTAAAGGGTTAAAACAAGGCTGTCAGTAATGAGTTGAATGCTTGGTGCAGACCTGACCTGTCCTAATTAGCTTACAAGTATATATATGTTTTTCAGTGCCTCAATATAGAAGTTTTGGTTCTTGGTAAAAATCACAGAAAGACGAAAGACACAGAAAGAACTATAGATATTCTTATGGCGTAAGTTGTAATTCCTCAACTCTTAACCCTTTGCTGCATTATGTATATTGGTTTTAGGCATAAGCGAACAGTGTAGATCCAGATTAGCCAGCACATCCATGTCACCTGATCAGGATCTTGGTCAGAAATAACCTTATAAATCAGAAAGGAAAACATTGTAGATCTTGATCAGATGGCACAAATGGCACAAATGTGCCAGCTGATCTGGATCTATACTGTCCCCCCAAGGATAACGGCCCAAATCCATGGAGAAAAGGTTAAAATTATTAACATTTTTGTTTCTTCTTACACTGATAACTCTTCCGATGTGACAATCTCACTGTAGTCAGATCTTACACTGACAATCTCACTGTAGTCAGATCTTACACTGATAACTCTTCCGATGTGACAATCTCACTGTAGTCAGATCTTACACTGATAACTCTTCCGATGTGACAATCTCACTGTAGTCAGATCTTACACTGATAACTCTTCCGATGTGACAATCTCACTGTAGTCAGATCTAACACTGATAACTCTTCCGATGTGACAATCTCACTGTAGTCAGATCTTACACTGATAACTCTTCCGATGTGACAATCTCACTGTAGTCAGATCTTACACTGATAACTCTTCCGATGTGACAATCTCACTGTAGTCAGATCTTACACTGATAACTCTTCCGATGTGACAATCTCACTGTAGTCAGATCTTACATTGATAACTCTTCTGATGTGACAATCTCACTGTAGTCAGATCTTACACTGATAACTCTCCGATGTGACAATCTCACTGTAGTCAGATCTTACACTGATAACTCTTCCGATGTGACAATCTCACTGTAGTCAGATCTTACACTGATAACTCTTCCGATGTGACAATCTCACTGTAGTCAGATCTTACACTGATAACTCTTCCGATGTGACAATCTCACTGTAGTCAGATCTTACACTGATAACTCTTCCGATGTGACAATCTCACTGTAGTCAGATCTTACACTGATAACTCTTCCGATGTGACAATCTCACTGTAGTCAGATCTAACACTGATAACTCTTCCGATGTGACAATCTCACTGTAGTCAGATCTTACACTGATAACTCTTCCGATGTGACAATCTCACTGTAGTCAGATCTTACACTGATAACTCTTCCGATGTGACAATCTCACTGTAGTCAGATCTTACACTGATAACTCTTCCGATGTGACAATCTCACTGTAGTCAGATCTTACACTGATAACTCTTCCGATGTGACAATCTCACTGTAGTCAGATCTAACACTGATAACTCTTCCGATGTGACAATCTCACTGTAGTCAGATCTTACACTGATAACTCTTCCGATGTGACAATCTCACTGTAGTCAGATCTAACACTGATAACTCTTCCGATGTGACAATCTCACTGTAGTCAGATCTTACACTGATAACTCTTCCGATGTGACAATCTCACTGTAGTCAGATCTAACACTGATAACTCTTCCGATGTGACAATCTCACTGTAGTCAGATCTAACACTGATAACTCTTCCGATGTGACAATCTCACTGTAGTCAGATCTTACACTGATAACTCTTCCAATGTGACAATCTCACTGTAGTCAGATCTAACACTGATAACTCTTCCGATGTGACAATCTCACTGTAGTCAGATCTTACACTGATAACTCTTCCAATGTGACAATCTCACTGTAGTCAGATCTTACACTGATAACTCTTCCGATGTGACAATCTCACTGTAGTCAGATCTAACACTGATAACTCTTCCGATGTGACAATCTCACTGTAGTCAGATCTTACACTGATAACTCTTCCGATGTGACAATCTCACTGTAGTCAGATCTTACACTGATAACTCTTCCGATGTGACAATCTCACTGTAGTCAGATCTAACACTGATAACTCTTCCAATGTGACAATCTCACTGTAGTCAGATCTAACACTGATAACTCTTCCAATGTGACAATCTCACTGTAGTCAGATCTAACACTGATAACTCTTCTGATGTGACAATCTCACTGTAGTCAGATCTTACACTGATAACTCTTCCGATGTGACAATCTCACTGTAGTCAGATCTTACACTGATAACTCTTCTGATGTGACAATCTCACTGTAGTCAGATCTTACACTGATAACTCTTCTGATGTGACAATCTCACTGTAGTCAGATCTTACACTGATAACTCTTCCAATGTGACAATCTCACTGTAGTCAGATCTTACACTGATAACTCTTCCAATGTGACAATCTCACTGTAGTCAGATCTTACACTGATAACTCTTCTGATGTGACAATCTCACTGTAGTCAGATCTAACACTGATAACTCTTCCGATGTGACAATCTCACTGTAGTCAGATCTAACACTGATAACTCTTCCAATGTGACAATCTCACTGTAGTCAGATCTAACACTGATAACTCTTCCAATGTGACATTCTCACTGTAGTCAGATCTAACACTGATAACTCTTCCAATGTGACAATCTCACTGTAGTCAGATCTAACACTGATAACTCTTCTGATGTGACAATCTCACTGTAGTCAGATCTTACACAATCTCACTGTAGTCAGATCTTACACTGATAACTCTTCCGATGTGACAATCTCACTGTAGTCAGATCTAACACTGATAACTCTTCTGATGTGACAATCTCACTGTAGTCAGATCTTACACAATCTCACTGTAGTCAGATCTTACACTGATAACTCTTCCGATGTGACAATCTCACTGTAGTCAGATCTAACACTGATAACTCTTCCGATGTGACAATCTCACTGTAGTCAGATCTTACACTGATAACTCTTCCGATGTGACAATCTCACTGTAGTCAGATCTTACACTGATAACTCTTCCGATGTGACAATCTCACTGTAGTCAGATCTTACACTGATAACTCTTCCGATGTGACAATCTCACTGTAGTCAGATCTAACACTGATAACTCTTCTGATGTGACAATCTCACTGTAGTCAGATCTTACACTGATAACTCTTCCGATGTGACAATCTCACTGTAGTCAGATCTTACACTGATAACTCTTCCAATGTGACAATCTCACTGTAGTCAGATCTTACTGATAACTCTTCCAATGTGACAATCTCATTTTAGTCAGATCTAACACTGATAACTCTTCCAATGTGACAATCTCACTGTAGTCAGATCTTACTGATAACTCTTCCAATGTGACAATCTCACTGTAGTCAGATCTAACACTGATAACTCTTCCGATGTGACAATCTCACTGTAGTCAGATCTTACACTGATAACTCTTCCGATGTGACAATCTCACTGTAGTCAGATCTTACTGATAACTCTTCCAATGTGACAATCTCACTGTAGTCAGATCTAACACTGATAACTCTTCCAATGTGACAATCTCACTGTAGTCAGATCTAACACTGATAACTCTTCCAATGTGACAATCTCACTGTAGTCAGATCTTACACTGATAACTCTTCCAATGTGACAATCTCACTGTAGTCAGATCTTACACTGATAACTCTTCCGATGTGACAATCTCACTGTAGTCAGATCTTACATTGATAACTCTTCTGATGTGACAATCTCACTGTAGTCAGATCTTACACTGATAACTCTTCCAATGTGACAATCTCACTGTAGTCAGATCTTACACTGATAACTCTTCCGATGTGACAATCTCACTGTAGTCAGATCTTACATTGATAACTCTTCCGATGTGACAATCTCACTGTAGTCAGATCTTACACTGATAACTCTTCCAATGTGACAATCTCACTGTAGTCAGATCTTACACTGATAACTCTTCCAATGTGACAATCTCACTGTAGTCAGATCTTACTGATAACTCTTCCAATGTGACAATCTCACTGTAGTCAGATCTAACACTGATAACTCTTCCGATGTGACAATCTCACTGTAGTCAGATCTTACACTGATAACTCTTCTGATGTGACAATCTCACTGTAGTCAGATCTTACTGATAACTCTTCCAATGTGACAATCTCACTGTAGTCAGATCTAACACTGATAACTCTTCCAATGTGACAATCTCACTGTAGTCAGATCTAACACTGATAACTCTTCCAATGTGACAATCTCACTGTAGTCAGATCTTACACTGATAACTCTTCCAATGTGACAATCTCACTGTAGTCAGATCTTACACTGATAACTCTTCCAATGTGACAATCTCACTGTAGTCAGATCTTACACTGATAACTCTTCCGATGTGACAATCTCACTGTAGTCAGATCTTACATTGATAACTCTTCTGATGTGACAATCTCACTGTAGTCAGATCTTACACTGATAACTCTTCCAATGTGACAATCTCACTGTAGTCAGATCTTACACTGATAACTCTTCCAATGTGACAATCTCACTGTAGTCAGATCTTACTGATAACTCTTCCAATGTGACAATCTCACTGTAGTCAGATCTTACACTGATAACTCTTCCAATGTGACAATCTCACTGTAGTCAGATCTTACACTGATAACTCTTCCGATGTGACAATCTCACTGTAGTCAGATCTAACACTGATAACTCTTCCAATGTGACAATCTCACTGTAGTCAGATCTAACACTGATAACTCTTCCGATGTGACAATCTCACTGTAGTCAGATCTAACACTGATAACTCTTCCGATGTGACAATCTCACTGTAGTCAGATCTAACACTGATAACTCTTCCAATGTGACAATCTCACTGTAGTCAGATCTAACACTGATAACTCTTCCAATGTGACAATCTCACTGTAGTCAGATCTTACAAAATATTAACTCTGATGGCAGCTTGCAAACACCCTATTTAAGCTATAGTGGTTTTCTTTATATGTTTAGAAACAGATGATCTAATAAGTAAGCATGATTCGTTATGCTATCAGTAAGGGTTGCAAAATGATCTGATGATGTCATTACAGTGGAAATGAATGCAGTACAACATAATCTGTTGTAACACTATGTATACATGGATACAATATAAGGTTGGGAATGCTTCGACTTTTGCTTTTGCAATTTTGTAGGCAGTGATTGGTTCGAAAGGTTGTTGATAAAAGCAAGTTTTAGTGATTTATCTTCATACCCTGATAGCAAACATGTAGCGGTTTTCAGATGATTTTAATCAGATTTAATCATATCCACTGTGTAAAGAATTAACCCTTTACATTATAATACACATTTTATCACATATGCAACTAGTGTGGATCCATGATCTATACTGTTTGCATCTTGGTCAGAAATAACCTTGTGAATCAAAATGTGAACAGTGTAGATCCTGATCAGACAGCACAGAAGTTGCAATTCCCTAACCTTTCACTCCATAGACATGTATAAGGATTTTATCAGGATCAACACTCAGTGCTTTTATTAGTTTGTTTCTTACCAAAAAGCAGACATTGCAGATGTCATGGATGTGCCAGGTGATCTGGATCTACACTGGTCGCACATGTGATAAAATGCATATACGTATATGGACTAAAGGGTTAAAATCTTTATCATTTTATTTCTTTTTATACAGACAGCTATTATTGTCTTAGTATATAGATTACTTGTCAGTTTTTAAGTGAAACTGTACTGGCAAATCGGGTTCTGCATTCGATAAAAGAAATATCCATAGTGTAAAGAGTTAAACTTTGGGGACTGACTCAGATAAGATATGATATTATTTCAGGAGCCCTGGACTCTCCAAGAAGTTTGTCCTGAACACAGAAGATGAACTGAAGAAGCGACCTCGATTCAATGCCTTCTCCAAAACTGCAAAATAAATCATGAAAGACCATAAAAATAGACAGCTTCAAGAAGATATTGCTAGAGTCCTGAGCCTTCTCAAAACTGCAAAATAAGTTGTGTAATATGCTACAAGAAAAGACATCTTCAAGAAGATATTACCAGAGACTGGAGCCTTCAATAACTCCTGAGTTATGCCCCTTTATGAAAAAGCAACTTTTGACAACACATGTATTCTGCGGAACACCAATTTCTAGTTTTTCTAAAAAAACATATAACTATAGAAATAGTGCGCTCCTATTCAGTCATTTATTGGCATTACATAGTGGTACAATGAATATTAACCATATCTGAGACATTGAAATGTGAATAGGCAGCTTTAGGTTGTTGTCGTAGTATTTGTCTTATAAAGGGATCACATTATATCAGTAATAAAGATAGAAGTAAAACTAGTTCAGTCCAGTTCTATTTTTCCATTCCAGATAATTTCTACTATTGATTACTCCAAGAGTATAAAATGGACTTAATATCCAACACAAGCCAGCAAAGTTTATTTAGCAAATATAAATACCAGATTTTCTTTATCTAGCTCAAGGGATATACAATATTTTTTCAGTATTTCAGCATTTATATACAGTGATAACTGCTTTAAGTCAGTGAATATATTAAATTATTAATTATAATTTGTTATTTTAGAAAATTAGAATAGAATGATAGAATGTTTTGACAAATTCTTTCTGAGTTTCTGTTCCAAATACTATATTCAAAACAATTCTCTGCTTTAGTTATTTGTTTTAACTGAAGCTACATGGCCAGGCACAGTCCCTGTATGGTATGGGTTCAATTCCCAGTTTGAGCACTATCATTTGAAATTCACAGTACCGCTATTTGTGCAGTGTGGCAGACTTATGAATTCTTATTGCACATATAGTCAGTACAGTAATTAATAATCGGTTGTCATGATTATCAGAGTTGGACAAGCAACCTGTGGCGTAGTCATGTGGCTTGGCGCTGTTGCCATACTGTACGGGTTGGACTCCCAATATGGGCAATATCATATGATTGTATGTTTGTACTGAACTTCAAAAAATGCAAACTTCAAAAAATGCAAATTCCTATTGTCACTGTAGAATAATATTCTCTAAGGTACTCTAGACTATAAACGCAAGTTCAAACAAACTTATTCAAATATCTCCTAGAATGGTTATTTTAAAATAATTTAGGAAACAATATAACTACAACAAATTTTAGAAACTGCATTAGAAAACAAACATAATGTTCAACATATTCTTATTTAAGCCATGTATGGTCGGCATTTTAAAGACATTGCATTCTGTTGAGTTTTAGTTGTTGTTATATTTGGGCTGAGCTGACTCTCGATTAATGTCCGTCGTCCGTTGTCCGTGCACTCTTAGTTCGTTAACACTCTAGCAGTCACATTTTTGCTCCGATTGTCACGAAACTTGGTCAGGATGTATGTCCCAGAAATTTCTCGGACGAGTTCGAATATTGGTCATCTGGGGTCAAAAACTAGGTCACTGTTACTAAAAATAGAAAAATCTTGTCCTGGCTGTAAATTGGTTATTTGTTATTGGATTTCAAAATAACTTGGCACAAATGTTCATCATGACAAGGCGGTGTGTCGAGTACAATACCCATGCCTGTTGGTCCAAGGTCAAGGTCACTGTTACTAAAAACAGAATTTTCTTGTTAACACTAATAGTCACATTTTTTCTCCGATTGTAACAAAACTTCAAGGTCAAGGTCACTGTACTTAAATAGAATTTTCTTGTCTGTACTGTAAGTTCGTTATGAATGGAGAGATTTCAAAACAACTTGACACACATGTTCACCATAACAAGGCGGTGTGTCACGTACAATACCCATGCCGGTAGGTCCAAGGTCAATGTCACTGTTACTAAAAATAGAATAATTGTCTTGCCCGGGCAATAACTTTGTTATAAATGAAGGAATTTCAAAAAAACTTGGCACAAATGTTCACTTTTCATGACAAGGCAGTGTGTCGTGTATAGTACCCATGCCTGTAGGTCCAACGTCAAGGTAACTGTTACTAAAAATAGAATTTTATTGTTCTGGTTGTAACTTCATTATGAATGGAGGGATTTCAAAATAACTTGGCGCAAATGTTCACCACGACAAGGCGGTGTGTTGCGTAGAATACCCATGCCTGTAGGTCAAAGGTCAGGGTCACTGTTACTTAAAATAGATTGTATGTCCCAGTAATTACTCGGACAAGTTCGAATATGGGTCATCTGGGGTCAAAAACTAGGTCACATGATTTATTTTTTAAACTATCACAACTTAGCTTACACAATTTTCGCCGCCCCAATATTCAAAACTTGTCTACGCTGATGATTGTTGACATTTCAATTTAATAAATAGTTCTGTTATTGTCTTCTTCTTTTATGTTTTAGGATTGTGTGTTTTCATCTATGTTTCAAATTTTAAGTGTATTCTGTTAAAAGTGTTTTCTATTCTGGCTAAGGAATACTTATTATGTCACTGTCCTCTCCCAACCCACATTATATAACAGTTATTCTGTTTGTTTTGTCTTTTTTATTCTATTTCCATATAAAATATTATTATTCAGATATTGCCTTCTATTGCAGTTCAAAGATGCGTATGCTGTTGTTTGCATTTAGAGAAACAATCAGCCTCGTATTTTCTTGATCAAAACACAGTGAGAGGGGATTTTCAACTTTTCCAATTTCCCCTAACAAGTCTAAATTATGTCCAAACTGAATAATATTGTTAGACGAATAAACAGATACAAGTATGTTTTTTCCATCTGTACATATTCCTCGATATCCAAAAGCTTTTGACTGGTTTTGGACACGTACGATAGAAAGATAATTTCCAGAACTGTCAAAAACAAAAACACCATTTTTCCATTGAGAAACAAAAAATCGATCTCCGTTGTCATTGAAGGCGATATTCTGATTACCTATCCATATATCACTATCCAGTGCTTCTACCGTTATCCTCTGCTGCTCATGTCTATTCATATCATAGATGTACACGTATTTATCATGATCTGATATAAACAGTTTCCCATCCTTATGGGCCAGGCCACGACATGGATGGTTCATCTTGAGATTGCGGGTACAAGTCAACTTTTCTCCAAGCGATACAAACTGGACAGTTTTATCATCCAATGTAACTGCAGTCTCATCCTTACTAACAGTACAAACAGCTCTAGGAGAAGCTTGCAATTCAGTGTGATTGTTGATTTTGTAATTAGCCATGTCCATGCGTTTTAAGTTGTTGTTTTCATGATCAGCTAAAAGTAAAGATCCATCGTCAGTTAAACAGGAACCCCATATTGAGCAATTGCCCTTGTCGTTGTAAAGCTTCACATTTATTTCACGCTGCTTTTTCACTTTGTAAAGGCTATCTTTAGGTGTATATGCCAGTTAACAGGCTTCTTGGTTGTAATTTTTCCCAACCTTTTGATTTTTAGCAGGTAAGCTTTATTACTCTGGTCAGATTCAATGTAAACTGTTTCATCAGCTGCGTGTTCGTGGATTTTTGTCACATTCTCTCCCTTTTCTAATATTCTCTTGGAAGACTTGACACAAACAAATTCCTGTGCCTTATTTCCTCCGGCATTTTGTAGTTGAGATACTGCCTCATTTATGGAACTTACTAAGCTCTCAATTTCAGACATATCCTTCAACAAGGTTTCTTCAATTCTCTTGGTTTCTCTTTTCAGTTCTTCTACTGTTTCTTCCTCAGTATTGTCCAGCAGGGTTTGCAGTTCTTGTTTGAATGCCTTTACAGACTCAATTTCTGTAATTAAGGCAACTTTGAGATCTTGAATTCTGGCCTCTTTGATTGTCTTAATTTCTACCAAATGGTTCTTTACTTCTATGATTTTCTCTTTGATCTCTCCTATGTTTTGATTCTGGTACAAGTTGTCGATCTCTTCTATTATGGAAACCATATTTTTACAGGATCTGAAAATAACATTTCACTATTCAAACATTTGATCCAAAAAACAATGTTTTGTTTGTAACAATATCAAACGAAAAAATAATAATACAAAAGTAAAAAATAACAACTACACGTTAAGTTCTTATATTATCAATGAAAAGTTTTAAGGGGCACTAACATTGCAAATGGCGAAAACTGGCTTCAATTTCAAAAATGAATTTTGGGGAAAATACTCATTGCCACCATGACTTAAGTGAAGACATGTATTTATCTAAGGATTTTCTAATGTTTGCAAGCGCAGTTTAGTCTAATTCATGTTCTAATTTACAAGCACGTACTAAAATAAAAGAGAAGCAGTTTGCATGAGAACTCTGAAATTCATGGACAATACACCAAAACAACTCACGCTTGAAATAAGTATATGCTGATCTACAGTAAGTTGTGGCAATTCGTCAAAATAATGTTAGGGTTTTCAAGAAATTCAAGAAAAACTTACTTCCTGATCTACTTTCAGTTTCAGGGGCAAAACATTTTGACGTACTACTTAAAATTTGTGATATTATTTTGACAGATGACCCCAAAATATTGCAAATAAGTGATTACGCGATATCTATATCATTAGACATATTAAACATCCATTACGGAGTTTTTATGCAAACGGTATTTACTTTTTGTGTTGCCTGTTCTATGTAAATAAAGCAAATTTTTCAAACAACTTAAGCATCCAAACTTAAATACTGCCACACGAAACTAGATTTTTTACTTTCATTGATCTGCCAGTGCGAGTTACTGTCGAGTTTTGAAAAGATACACCAAAATGATTTGCCATTGAAACCGATAGTAGACAAGGAAGTAAGTTTTTAGAATCTAGAATTTCTTGAAAACCCTAACATTATTTTGACGAACTGCCGCAACTTACTGTATAGATCAGCATATACCTTTTTCATGTATGAGTTGTTTTGGTATATTGTCCATGAATTTCAGAGTTCTCATGCAAACGGTTTTTCTTTTGTTTTAGTATTTGCTTGGTAATTTGAACATAAATTTGACTAAACTGAGCTTGCAAACATTAGTACATATTTAGATAAAATACAATTCTTCACTAAAATCTAGATGGCAATGAGTATTTTTCCCAAAATTCATTTTGACATTTAAGCCAGTTTTCGCCATTTGCAATGTTAGTGCCACCTTAACAATGTCAGTTTTCGCACTCTAGGTTCCTGATTAAACGCATGACTTGCTAACATACCTTTGTGAAAGAGAAAGTGCAATGCAGGAAGCGCATGTCACATCGTCATGGTCCTTGCAGTACATATTAACCAATTCCGTCTTATGAAGAGGACACCTCAATGTTGGGTAGCTTGGGAGTGACTCGTCTGGCCTCGTTGACTTAAAGCTAGATTTATCTATTACCGTATGTGCTTTCATTGACGAGAATTTGTTGTGAAGTCCAACACATGATGAGCATAAATAATCCTTGCATTCTAAACAGTAATTCTCAGCCTCTCTAGTCCTGTTGTCTTTAATACAGACACAACATTTTACGTTCATAATTTCGTCGGATGTTAAATCACACCTACTGGTAGCCATTTTACTTCCTTTATCAAAGTCATGTGATGGCTGTCACGCAACACTGTAAACAAATATTTAATCAGTTAATCAAAATACGTATAAAATATTTCCCTTTTCATTATGTTATCAATAAATGTATACCATTGAAATATTGTTATAGTCTTAATTCTTCATATCTAACGCTTCAACAACAAAAAGAACACTTATTTTATGTTATGCTTTTATAATAACTCTTACTGGTACTGTTTATGATAGAACACTATTGCCTTCCTTGATATTTAACACTATAGTTTTCTGAATTTGAGTTTACGAATTAGAAAATTATTTTCCTTCCGACATAAGTAAGTCACAGACAGTTGATTTTAGTATAGGATAGACAACGAGTGAAGTGATCTATGAAAAATAGACGCGAGCGCAGCGAGCGTCTATTTTTCATAGGTCACTTCACAAGGTGTCTATCCGACTTTAGGCCACAGCTACCGTCCACTGACCAATCAGTGGCCAGTATTACCGTTGTCTAAATCCCGAAGACAACTCTTTGGCGTTGTCTACGAAGGTTCGCGAAGCACGTGCATCTCGTTTACTATCTCATATTAATAAGTGGAAGGCCGATATCTTAGTGTCATACTGTGCTATTGATACATGTTTATGATAACTGTAAGAGTACGAAGTGGACGTTTAAGCATACAAAGTAAATAGATTTACAACGTGTATTTGGTCACATTTTAAGGGTCCACTTCACTCTTCCTTGCACGTTTATCGATAAAAAAAGAAAACTATCAAAATCTCAATAACGGCAAAATGCCGTTCAATGAAACCTTGTCCAAATAATCGTTATTGGTGTATTTTCAATTTACATATAATTATAAAGAAAAGTTAGAACAGTTAAATACGGCTAGTCCTGAAAATTCCATAATTTTCTATTTGCAGTAATTCACAAAAAACTAAGCAATACAAAACATTATTTTTAATTCCCACATAAGTGTAATGATACTGACAAAAATGTTGTGTACTTTGTAAAGAACTTTCAACGGAGAAAAGAGAAATCAGGGTTTGTCACCCGTTTACGCGACCAGGAAGGGACCAGGTAATTGAAGGTCAAACACTTTTACTAATATCTATATAGTTTATATATGTAAACCGCGAGAACACAAGATATTGTTGTCAGTATCATATTACATTATGTTTGCATTTAAAATGATGTTTTGGGTTGGTAGTTTTTGTGAATGTATGCAAAAAATGTTAATGGAATTTTAAGATCTCGCTATTTTCCTTATTGTTTAAACGTGTCTTACCATTTGCAAAATGAAGATACATAAGTAACATTCATTTGTGCAAAGTGTAATTTAACGGTATCTTGCCGTTAATGAAATTTTGATCATTTTCTTTTTTTTATCGATGAACTTGCAAGGGTGGTGTAGCGGACCCTTAATACTTGGTAAGTTTTAACACATTAATAATGCAAAAAAGGAAATATTTCCTGTATACAATAAATTGTCATTGTCTTTCACTATTTCACGAGAAGTCGACGGTCAATATTTAGCATTTCAAAATTTTATAAACTTACAGATAGGTTTTGATCATTTTTATGCCCCCGCCATGTAATGGCGGAAGGGCATATAGTGTTCACCCTGGCTGTGGGTGTGTTTGTTTGTTTGTGTGTGTGTCAGTGTGTCAGTGTGTGTGTATGTTCGAAAATCTTGTCCGCTCTGTAACTTTGTTATTTCTTATTGGATTTTAAAATTACTTGGTTTGAATGTTCACCATATCAAGACGATGTGTCGCGTATAATACCCATGCCTGTACCTCCAAGGTCAAGGTCACTGTTACTAAAATAGATTTTTCTTGTCCGGGCTGTAACTTCCTTATGAATGGAGGGATTTCAAAATAACTTGGCACAAATGTTCACCATGACAAGGCGGTGTGTCGCGTACAACACCCATGCCTGTAGGTCCAAGGTCAAGGTCACTGTTACTATTAATAGAATTTTGTTGGGAAAATCTTGTCCGCTCTGTAACTTTGTTATTTCTTATTGGATTTTAAAATTACTTGGTTTGAATGTTCACCATATCAAGACGATGTGTCGCGTATAATACCCATGCCTGTACCTCCAAGGTCAAGGTCACTGTTACTAAAAATAGATTTTTCTTGTCCGGGCTGTAACTTCCTTATGAATGGAGGGATTTCAAAATAACTTGGCACAAATGTTCACCATGACAAGGCGGTGTGTCGCGTACAACACCAATGCCTGTAGGTCCAAGGTCAAGGTCACTGTTACCATTAATAGAATTTTGTTGGGAAAATCTTGTCCGCTCTGTAACTTTGTTATTTCTTATTGGATTTTAAAATTACTTGGTTTGAATGTTCACCATATCAAGACGATGTGTCGCGTATAATACCCATGCCTGTACCTCCAAGGTCAAGGTCACTGTTACTAAAAATAGATTTTTCTTGTCCGGGCTGTAACTTCCTTATGAATGGAGAGATTTCAAAATAACTTGGCACAAATGTTCACCATGACAAGGCGGTGTGTCGCGTACAACACCCATGCCTGTAGGTCCAAGGTCAAGGTCACTGTTACTATTAATAGAATTTTGTTGGGAAAATCTTGTCCGCTCTGTAACTTTGTTATTTCTTATTGGATTTTAAAATTACTTGGTTTGAATGTTCACCATATCAAGACGATGTGTCGCGTATAATACCCATGCCTGTACCTCCAAGGTCAAGGTCACTGTTACTAAAAATAGATTTTTCTTGTCCGGGCTGTAACTTCCTTATGAATGGAGAATTTCAAAATAACTTGGCACAAATGTTCACCATGACAAGGCGGTGTGTCGCGTACAACACCCATGCCTGTAGGTCCAAGGTCAAGGTCACTGTTACTATTAATAGAATTTTGTTGGGAAAATCTTGTCCGCTCTGTAAACTTTGTTATTTCTTATTGGATTTTAAAATTACTTGGTTTGAATGTTCACCATATCAAGACGATGTGTCGCGTATAATACCCATGCCTGTACCTCCAAGGTCAATGTTAATAAAAATAGATTTTTCTTGTCCGGGCTGTAACTTCCTTATGAATGGAGGGATTTCAAAATAACTTGGCACAAATGTTCACCATGACAAGGCGGTGTGTCGCGTACAACACCCATGCCTGTAGGTCCAAGGTCAAGGTCACTGTTACTATTAATAGAAATTTGTTGGGAAAATCTTGTCCGCTCTGTAACTTTGTTATTTCTTATTGGATTTTAAAATTACTTGGTTTGAATGTTCACCATATCAAGACGATGTGTCGCGTATAATACCCATGCCTGTACCTCCAAGGTCAAGGTCACTGTTACTAAAAATAGATTTTTCTTGTCCGGGCTGTAACTTCCTTATGAATGGAGGGATTTCAAAAAAACTTGGCACAAATGTTCACCATGACAAGGCGGTGTGTCGCGTACAAGACCCATGCCAGTAGGTCCAAGGTCAAGGTCACTGTTACTAAAAATAGAATTTTGTTGGAAAAATCTTCTCCGCTCTGTAACTTTGTTATTTCTAAATGGATTTTAAAATAACTTGGTATAAATATTCACCATATCAAGACGGTGCGTCGCGTACAATACCCATGCCTGTAGGTCCAAGGTCAAGGTCGCTGTTACTAAAAATAGAATTTTCTTGTTTAGGCTGTAACTTCCTTATGAATGGAGGGATTTCAAAATAACTTGGCACAAATGTTCACCATGATAAGGCGGTGTGTCGTGTACAACACCCATGCCTAAAGGTCAGAGGTCAAGGTCACTGTTACTTAAAATAGAATTGTGTTATAAAAATCTTGTCTGCTCTGTTACTTTGTTTTGTCTTATTGGATTTTAAAATAACTTGGTATAAATGTTCATTATATCAAGACGATGTGTTGTGTACAATACCCATGCCTGTAGGTCTAAGGTCAAGGTCACTGTTACAAAAAATATAAATTTTTTGTACTGGCTATAACTTTGTTATTAACAGAGTGATTTCAAAATAATTTGGCACAAATGTTCACTATGACAAGGCGTTGTGTTGAGTACAATTCCCATGCCTGTAGGTCCAAGGTCAAGGTCACTATTACTAAAACCAGACTTTTCTTGTCTGGGCTGTGAGTTTGTTATTACTTATTGGATTTTAAAATAACTTGGTATAAATGTTCACCATGACAAACATGCATAGCGGGGGCATCCGTGTCCTATGGACACATTTCTAGTTAAAAATTACTACAGTTGTAATACAATCAAGCGCATGAACTTCAACGGATGTATTTGGTGTTATTCTTACTGTTGTTTTTGAAGTTTTTGTTGTTGTTATCTTACAAAATTTCAAATTGATTGTTGAAAGGGCAAACTTATTCTTTAAACACACAAACATTTGATTTTTTATGAATGACAAAAATATAACACTAACTTTAAAACTATTCAAGTTTTTAAATATGATTAAATGACTGACGGGAATTCTTTCAATCCTGTGTTGTTGCGAAATCTTCTACATTGTTAAACTTTTACTCGGTTTAGACTCCAAAAAGTCTTGAGTTGGTGATGCGAACCTGGGTTACAGTGACATCGTTTAAATCAAAAGTTGCAATAAACTGCGTTTAACATGTGACCCCTTTTATAAACGAATTGTGAATGAAAAAAAAGTTTGTGTAACGGCTTGTAAAGATTGGGCGATACATTGCGTTGTGCACGAGAATTTCGGGGTTTTGCAGTCGTGTGGTCTAACGCGCTATAGTTCATAGCGCACGGGTTTTCAGTGCACAATTTATAAAGTGGTCATGCAGCTTTGCGAGGCGTAACTGGACAGTCCTCAAATTTAAATCCAATCACACGCCACGCTTGTTTGTGATGGCGGACGAAAACACAGGTGCTTGGAAGACGGACCCCGTATTCTCCAAACAGGCCGCCCCCCCCCCCCAAAAAAAATAAATAGGGTCTACACGGGTCTATACTACATAAACTCATCTTTTTTGTTTTGTTTTGATAGATCGGCATCGATATCAGTCTATCCACACCAAATTTACTATCAAATACCAAGTTCTCTGAAAATTCGTGTTCCGACTTTATAAAGAGTGTATAAGGTTATTAACCCCGATCCTATTTTGTCAAGCCAAAATGTAAACACAGTTTTTAGTGTAGAGCATAGAGTTTGGTTACAATGCAGGTATATGAGTGAATTTTGATTGGACGAGCGATAATGAAGTAGTAATTTTGATTGGACGAGTATTTAAAAATTTAATCGAACGGCTACAAGAATATGTGACGCGATAGACTGCGGCTCGCTCGTCCAATCAGAATTCACGCATATCGTTCTTTGTAACCAAACTCTATGCCGAGGCGATAATTTTTAGTATGGCATCGGAAAAATGAAAAAATGGATGTTATGTTCTAAATTTCCTAGCCAGTGGTCGGCGGAATTCAACAGAGGAGAAGATGAGTTTTCAAAGGATACCAGATTTGTTAAGGTTAGTGCAATATTTGTTTTGATGCTGATTTTTAAAAACTGTGTTTACATTTTGGCTTGACAAAATAGGATCGGGGTTAATAACCTTATACACTCTTATAAAGTCGGAACACGAATTTTCAGAGAACTTGGTATTTGATAGTAAATTTGGTGTGGATGGACTGATATCGATCCCGATCTATCAAAACAAAACAAAAAAGATGAGTTTATGTAGTATAGACCCGTGTAGACCCTATTTATTTTTTTTTGGGGGGGGGGGGGCGGCCTGTTTGGAGAATACGGGGTCGTCTTCCGAGCACCTGTGGACGAAAAAAGACAAAATAATGAAATTTTGTCCTTGAGAGATTTGATGAACGAAATAAGGCACCGGAGAATTGTGGTGCAGAATTGTCGGTAGAAAGTACAAGGAAGTTCGGAATCTGTTTACTGCGAAGACTACAAAAGGCAGAGTCGTGCTCTTAAAAGGGGATTCAAGTAAAGTTCGTTCTGGTGGTAGCAGTCGTTTTTCTTTAGTGAGTTCAACGACTTCAGGCTCCAATTTCGGATTTCCGGCCGGGCTGAATCCTTTTCTTGGCTTATGCGGCGGTTCCGGTTTCTTTAACGGCACTTCCGATGGCTTCGCCGGAACAGTCGGTAAGTTTGCGACACGTCCCAGGTCCATGCTTTGCCTGCGGCAAATATCCTACACATCAGAAAATATTGTCCTCAAGTGCAGAAGTCAGCAGGAGCAGTCGGCATTCAGTTTGGAGGAACACCCGGTGAATGTGTGGGATCATTTCTTTAAAGAAATGTTGTTGTATGTTGTTAATCTGTTAATTTATTAACGTTTTCTGTACAAAATTCCAGCAAGAAGTGATTAATTTTAGATTTAAGAAATGTCAATTCGCATATATGGAAAAATTTGTCAGGTTTGAAGACATAAAAAAGCTCTCCCCTTTTTACACAAGGGTTACAATATGATTAAATTTGATATTATGTCAGTCTATCATTTTATTGAAATTTACAGGCCGCATACAGAATATCTTGGGACAAACAAAGACGGTATACAACCATTTTATAAATGTTTAGTTCTACCGTTTGGTCTTTTGAGCACATGTTACTAAACTTACCCGGCCTTTAATATTGAATAATGTAGCGGGCTGAAGGAAAATAAGTTGTAATGTTTCTTGACAATGGATTTAGCCTTTTGAAACGGAAAAAAGACCAAACATTTGGGTGTTTGAATTAAGACTGATTTGCTTTTATCAGGTTTCATTCTTATGCAACGAAGTCAGTGTGGGAACCAGTGCAGATCATAGTATTTTTAAGAACCGTTCTGGATTCTAGTTTAGACAAATCTTTTCGGACGGAGTCTGGGATTTTGTCTTCTTTGAAAATTCATATACGGGTGACCGCTAGAAAAGTGGCTAGTTAAGTTGGTCAACTGATTTCAATGTCTGTCGTCACAGGTCGGGTGTCCCAGATCATGATACGTGCATGAAGCATTGATTTTATCAAGACGGCTACTGGGATTCCTATATAGCATCATCTAATGACAGCATTGATCAAATACGATTTTGGGAGACTAATTTAATGTTTTTAACCTTGGGGATATGTTTGAGCCAACAAAATGCTCAAAGGTTGGGTTTTCAGATGCCAGTAGTTCAAGTTATGCAGGTTATGAGGTTAATACAGTTAACGGAACTTCACATGGAGTGTTGACTGGCGAAGAAAAAGTTAAATCTTCTACATTGAGTTAGTAGCCGTTTACAGGGTGTTGCAGGCAATTTTCTTGCACACCAGAAAGTAAAATGGTTTTCTGACAACATAGGCTTTACGTCAATTGTGCAGAAAGATTCGATGAACATGGAACTGCAGAGTATTGCTTTTTATTATATACCCATGCATGATTTTAGCATAGTGCATCGTTAATCCGCAAAATTGATACAACTCGTCAGATTAGAAATTCCGTATCAGATAATGTCCAGCTTTCCGTGTTTTATTTGACGTCATATACACAGGAAAATGTGCACCATGTGTTTAACACATGTTTAACACGTGTTTAACACATGGTCACAAACACGTGTTTTACACAAAAAAACGAGCACCTAATGTTTAACATGTGTTTGAAGGCATGTGTTAAGCACGTGTTAAACATGTGATTTACACGTGTTTACGTAAACACGTGTTTGTTATATGCGCCGATAAATATGCACATTCTCGGGTAATATATATTGGAAATTACTCTTTTTCTCCTTGTTCTTTGCACAGGTAGCTGATTGATGTGAAAAATATTTGGTCAGGTTGGTAATCGAGGGCTATAGACTGGTTTTGACACCTGTTCATTGACAGAACATCTGTATTTAAATGACCATAAACAAGTAGTGTAAGTTTAAAACATTTATTCAGCATTGTTATACAAATATACAGGTATTAGTACAGTCCTCACATATTTGTACATGATTATATATGGCTTTTCTACTGTTTAATATAAATACAGTTGAACAAGCCTTATGAAAGTAATTGTACAGTTGCATTTACAGAATAACATATAAATTACAGTTTCTTGTTTCAAATCACCATAATCACATAGTTAAATCATCACCATTTTTATCACAGAGTAAAGTCACCCTTATCAAAGTGTTTTAAATAAACATTTTCACATTTAAACTTTTTACTCCTCATGTATAGGTTTTCTTACATATGTGAACAGCGTAGAACCAGATCAGCTGAAACATTCATGCCTTCTGATCAGGATCTACACTGTTTGCTTATTGTACATTAGATTGGTACTAAGATCTGAATAGTGCATATCCTTATCACATGGCACAAATATGCCAGCTGATCTGGATCCACTCTACACATGTGATAATATTTATTTTAAAATGTCTTGGCTACGTTTGCACCAATAATAATGATCAATTTAATTCTGTGTTCAGATTTAAAGGCAGTCGCTACAGTTTCATCAAAATTTTCCCAAAATAGATTTTTTTCAAACTTTGTCTATGTCAAGAACATGATGTTATACAATGAAAAACCAAATAAAAATGGGACCTTACCGGGGTTACTTGTTTTTTTATTAGATACCGAAGATGTCACATTTTGAACAATGTTTACGATTTTCATAGACTTTTTTGTCGACATAAAATCATAGCATGTATCACAAGAATATCATAAATAATTCTTTTTTTCAGTTAAAAACATTCTAAATTACAAATAAACTGCTAATTTTTGAAATACAAATAATGAAACACATATAATAAATTAAGTATTACCTATTTTACTACAAAGAATTTATCGTCAAATCTTTTCATTCTAAGGGATGTTTTTAAGATTACTTTAATTTAACATAATAGAATTTCACCATACACTACCAATATATTCACCAATGTATAACAAACATAAAATAAAAAAGAAAAATTTAGGTTACCATGTTAATTTGTTTGAAATGGCAATTTCAAAAAGGGGGGGGGGGGGGGTAATAATGTATAAACAAAAAGACTTAAATGTATATAGTGTACATCGTTAATTATTAATGTGGTATCATTTTATTTAGCGATGGATCAATTTTCGCGTATTTCGCGCTCGGACCAGTGCGCGAATTTAAAACCTAAGCCAAAATTTAACCAATAATCCACATACGTATCCGAAACGAGCAATGTCTGAATAAGTCATGTCTTGGACCGTGAACTGTGTTTTATACATTGATAAAACCCAGATTGGACCGTGAACTGTGTTTTATACATTGCATTTAGACGGTGGTACGGTAGTTTAATACTCGTTGAAAAAAACTGTAGCGACTGCCTTTAAGAGAACTTTCAGTTGCAAACTGTTTAACTTTTATTCACAGAACGTCTAATATGTATTCAAACACACAGAATAGTAATGTGATAAAAGTAGTCAGGGCTTTTCATCCTTATATAACAGAGGCCGATATTCGGCCACTTCCCAATCCGAAAAAAATATAGTTTTTTCCCAATTGTGGCAAAGTTTCTTCCCAAAATGCAAGACATGATTTCCCAAAATCTTAGAAATTCCCCATAGAGTAGTTTAAAAATCGATCAATTTGTTTACATTGTTATTTCCGGAAGAAACGTTTGTCTGGTATCGACATTTTTGTCGTACTATAGCCGAAAAACACACGGTACCCCACTCTCTTACACTATCGGCTCATTACATTCACCTCTGTTATAGGCTAGGACTACTTTCGGACTCACGTGACTTTTTAGTCATGTGATCATGGTGTTCCAAAATGGATTCCACGCCATTGAAAACAACTAATGTGAACTGTTTTATTTGCTGCATTGCTAACACGAGGTGCTTTAAATTAAACGGCAGAAAAGCTAAATCAGAAGCATTTGAAGACCAATTACGAGTGTTGTTAGACGATACATCGCTATTGTCAAGTTTATCTCAGTCTGATGATACTTGTGTGTGTAGGAACTGCTACAATAGGGTTATACAAACGCGCGAATTTGTGGTACAATTAAGAACCTCTGCAGTAAGGTATGTGGCAGGAGGTGCGGTTAGGGTGAAAAGATGTGCCCCATCTCCAGTAACTCCCAGGTCTATCACCAGTCAAGCATGTGCTACTGTTTCCAAGTCAAGAAAACAACTTAAACTTGAATCCCCAAAGAAGGCTTTAAATGTTTCAGGTGAAATCTCAGATGTTGGTAACATAAACATTGATGAAACTAATTGCATGTCTAGTAGATTAGACCATGGATACAGCAAACAAATTACACGAAAAACAGCAGACATAAATCCAGTTATGAATTCATTGGAATCTATGTATAGTGGTATTATTGTAAAGGATGAAAATCAAGTTCAAAATGCAGAAACAGCTGCCTTGCAAGACCTAAGATTATGCTCATCTACGCTCACGTCCAGAACTGCAGTTTTTGGTTCTGTGCTATATAAATATAGGGACATCAGCAAGCTTGAGGAAAGTGCAGACCATTTACTGGACGAAATAATTGATGAGATGATTCACAGGTATTTAAAATTAATGAAATCATTATTAATTGTATCATATCATGTCTGTTTAATAAAATACAAAACAAAATTATTAATTATGAATGCTTTATCTTTTTGGAATCAAATTCTTTCTTTTATAATGAAATGTAGCTTATGATGTAAATATAACTTGAAATTTACACGGCCAATCTGTACACAATCTTTTTTCCCTTATCATTCTAAGTTATAAATAAAATTTACATATTCATCCTTGGTTAATATTGATAAGCCACTGAAAAGCTGCTTGGGGGATGATAGGGGGCATCAGTTAAAATGAATACAGGTATGTGTTATTTAACAATCTTTTGGTTAATACATATACAATAACATGTCATATTTCAGGGTCCCTCTACTGCTGAAGGTTATGTTGTCTGTAGCAGTACCTGCAAATGAGCAAGTGAAACCCTCCATCATTCCAGCACTTGCTTCTGCATACAGTATTCTTATGAAGCATAAGTATGACAACCTGTCTGCATATCATAGATTAACAAGTGTGATTGCTATTAGGGGTGGCTTAGATGAGAGAGTAAGTAGAATCAGTGCATGCTTTTTGTTTGAATTTTACTGTTCATTAGTTTATCAATGTTTTACTGTTACTGTATGACAATAGCATTCTACAATTTTTTTAAAAACTCTACGTTGTTGTTTTAACAAATTGCTCTGTGTCCGAAATATTGGTATAACAAGAAAACCAGGGTTTTTACCTGACATTTAAGAACGAGACAAAATTGTGGAAGTTCTATTTGAGGTTGTTGTCATACTGATACACTTGCAAAACATGGCCAGTGATTATATCATCATTAGTGTCATAATTTTAGAAACAGTTTATACATTTCTTGTGAAAATAAAACAAAAATATGTTAAAATTGTTAAAATAGTTAATGGCCAAATGTTGATGTAATAACATTTTTGACCTTTCTTTTGATTTATTTAACTACTTATAATAGTTAAATGATACATGAAAACAATATTACTATTTATGAGAATTTAATCATTTAAAGCATAATTATGTTAAACTTATCCAATAAAAACAAAAATTGGTATAAATAATCTGGCTTGTTTGCTCTTGAAATGTTAAATGTTTAGTTACAGTTTAATATTTAATGTTCTATCTCTTACAGATAAGGTTTGTTTTGCTTTATGTTGTCAATTATTTTAGTTTTCTTCCAGTTTCTAAACCCCTCCAACCACCTTTGTTTTGGAAAGTCATGGTCTTAGGATACATGCAGAGAAAACAAACCTGAAGTAAGTTATAAAGATGTACATATCGAGTCGGACAGTTCCTCTGCAGGGTAGCTTAAAATAACTATTTTTCATTTATTGAATGTCTAAGAGTAAAACTCACCTATAGATATAACCCTATACATCCTGATTAACACACTAGAGGGAGTAGGGATGGTGGCTATGCAACTTGAAAGAGGGACACATTTATATAAATTAGAATCTTAGTAAATCACATACATTGATTAAAAACATTGAAACAAAATCAGCATTGTTGATATCTAGGTTCCTTCATGTACAGTGTTGATTATTGAAAAACGACTTTTATTAATGAGGGGCTGTGCTCGCAGAAGAAATTTCTGTGCTAACAAATGTTTCTTTTGTATACATTAAGTTCGCACTTAATTTGTTACACAGCAACAGAATAGGAATTGAAAGCTTTTGTCAACTGTTCCAAAACATTTCATTGGAATGTATTATTTTCTTAGAATTTAATATATACTTTTCAATATTTTGTTTGAATTATTTCATATGGAGCGTTTAAAATTTAAGGCAAGCATGAAACATATTTACTATTTAGCATCCATGTCTTATGGGCATTTAATACATTTTCAATTGACTTTCAATAAACTTAAGTCATATTATTGGAAATTTCAGGCCCAAACAAGGATCAACCAACTTGGTCTTGTGCTGTCATGGCCTTCTACAGTAAACCTCCAGGACAGCATACAGAAAGTGTCGGAAAAACTGATTACAGACAATTTGAAACAAAACCCATTGATAAAAATAACAGGTAAGATTTATTGTCTTTATATTCAGTACAGTTGAATACATTTTTTTTACAATTAATTTTTTATTTATATTTAATTAAAGTGTAATGGTATGCCATTAGATAAACATTTCAGTAATTGCAAAACAAATGAATTGAATGTATTTATTATACAAAGTTGTTCACATGTTAACCTTTTAACTCATAGCTATGACTAATGTCCCTATGGGCAAACATTTGTACTGACTGATCTGGATCTAGATTAGTTGCATATGTGCTATCAGCCATGTCCTATTTCAGATACCCTTGTAATTCTTACAGATATTTCCGCAATCATTGTCTTGCAGATTAAGGTTGCATGAAGATGCCTGAACTTACAGGTACAAAGTAATGACTTTAAAATCCTTACCATATCCTGCATACATGTGACAAATAAACAAGGCAGTATCTCTATGTGAGTTCATATTTCAAATGTTTTTTTTTCTTTTGGTTTATTGTTTAAAATATAGGTAACTGTTTCAGGATATGATTAGTTGTATTCTATTTCAGTTTGTCAACTTTATGTAAATCAATATGTAAGAAGTAAATTTGAGATTTTATGTGATTTGCAGGAGACAACCTGGATAAACCTAAGTAAAGAGAAAAGAAACAAAGACATGCACATGTTCACCAGTAATATCATATTCAGCAGAGTTGCTACTGTTGATATGAGTAACTCTTCCCCAAAGATTGACACCAAACAGTTGAATTGAGAAAGTTTCATCATGGATGAACTTGAAAAAGGAAAGTTCTTAGAAGCGTACAGTGTGCTTCTTGCAAGAAACCTTTGCAAAATCCCTACTTTTCAGCAGTACAGAGAGTTAGTGCCTGATCATTTGCCACATGAATTCAGTCAGAAAATGTCAAGCAAGTCGGTTGTTTATTCAATGCAGATCATGATGAAGTTCGAGTCAAAACACGAAGACTGCATGGCCATCATGGACAGCTATGAACAACAGTTGATTAGGCTCTATAGTGGTGCATTTGGTAAATTTAGTTACTGTATTTTTGCTTTGACCTATTCCACTTAGAAAGTGCCCCCCCCCCCCCCCCCTCAAATAAATACAGTCATTCACCATCACAGCTTTTCCCCACACAGTTTCCATAAAAATATTAGTTAGTTGATAAACTCTAGAATCTTATTCCCATAAAAAAGAATAGCTCTATAGCCCCATTATTTGTAAGTTTCTAAGTAAAGCTGTGTCAACTCAGTACAATTTATTTGTGAATAGTTTTATTTTAAAGGGCTTTAGTTTGAGTTGAGAAATTAAAAAAGTAATTGACTTCATTCAACCCTTTCCTCCATATAGAGGCCTTTATGGTGAAACTGTCTAGATCCAGATCAGCCAGTAATTCTGGATCTGCACTGTTAGCTTATTGATTTGGTTATTTTGGCCCAATAAAGTGTACAGTGCTGATCATGATCAGATGACTATAATGTGCTGGCTAATCTGGATTTACACTGGTCACACATGTTTTAAAATTAGTATTTATGGAGTAAAGTGTTATATGCATTATTTACCAAATGTTAACAGTTTATATTTACATACCTAGTTTGATTGGTGAATTTATGTTGTACTATTTTAACTGATTTTAGGTAATACTGACATACTCAGGAAGTATGGAGTGCCTATTGGTGGGGATCAGCTGACCAGAGTGATGCTTCAAGAAGCCAAAAATTTGAGAATTTTGTCTGTCTTGCCAGAAAAACGATATGACGACTTAAATCCTATTATATGTGAGATGTGGCATACAAAGCAAGACCTTCTTGAGGTTAGTTTTCGTTATTGTCAGTACCAAGTTAAAATAGTAGGGTAAAACATCCTTTATTTAGCAATGACCGACATGTGCAAAACAATATACCCCCCATTTCTTGTAATGGGGTGGGACATAATACATTTATATAAACATTTCACAAAATTTAATATGCAATTTTTTATACTGTTAATTTTAGTTTTAGTAGAAAAATCGATTGCCTCCTAATAGGAGTACTTTAGATTTTTGTCTTTATATATTGTTAACTTACATACATTGAATCATGATGCACTTAAAACAATGTACCGGTGATACCAGCATGTACAATGTTAATTAAGTTGCACACTAATACAAGTGTCTTAAATCATTGTTGACTAAGTGGACCGAGACTAACATCACCAGGGATAATGGTTATAATACTGACATTGGGCCAGTCTCAGAGATCTGCCATCTGATTAAATGAAATTGAGCCAAACCTCATAATACACAAATTGCAAGCTTGAGATTTGTTTTGTTTTTATCATCAGTTTAATACTGTAGGGGACAGAAATGTGTGGAATACATTGTTCTTATTACTTTATGGTTTACTTTAGTAGCTCTTCCATGTAACTAATTGCCACATGATATATGCATTGGATATCACTATCTTGTGAATACAGGATATGTATTTTTTATGCCCCCCTTCGAAGAAGCGGGGGTATATTGCTTTGCACATGTCGGTCGGTCGGTAGGTCGGTCGGTCGGTCCGTAGACCACATCTTGTCCGATCAATAACTAGACAACGCTTTGTGATACAGTCCTTATATTTGGTGTGGAGGTTGGTCATGACCAGTAGAAGACCCCTATTGATTTTGGGGTCAGTAGGTCAAAGGTCAAGGTCACAGTGGCCTTGACCACAAAAACCTTGTCCGATCAATAACTAGACAACGCTTTGTGATACAGTCCTCATATTTAGTGTGGAGGTTGGTCATGACCAGTAGAAGACCCCTATTGATTTTGGGGTCAGTAGGTCAAAGGTCAAGGTCACAGTGGCCTTGACCACAAAAACCTTGTCCGATCAATAACTAGACAACGCTTTGTGATACAGTCCTCATATTTGGTGTGGAGGTTGGTCATGACCAGTAAAAGACCCCTATTGATTTTGGGGTCAGTAGGTCAAAGGTCAAGGTCAAAGTGGCCTTGACCACAAAAACCTTGTCCGATCAATAACTAGACAACGCTTTGTGATACAGTCCTCATATTTGGTGTGGAGGTTGGTCATGACCAGTAGAAGAACCCTATTGATTTTGGGGTCAGTAGGTCAAAGGTCAAGGTGACAGTGGCCTTGACCACAAAAACCTTGTCCGATCAATAACTAGACAACGCTTTGTGATACAGTCCTCATATTTGGTGTGGAGGTTGGTCATGACCAGTAGAAGACCCCTATTGATTTTGGGGTCAGTAGGTCAAAGGTCAAGGTCACAGTGGCCTTGACCACAAAAACCTTGTCCGATCAATAACTAGACAACGCTTTGTGATACAGTCCTCATATTTGGTGTGGAGGTTGGTCATGACCAGTAGAAGACCCCTATTGATTTTGGGGTCAGTAGGTCAAAGGTCAAGGTCACAGTGGCCTTGACCACAAAAACCTTGTCCGATCAATAACTAGACAACGCTTTGTGATACAGTCCTCATATTTGGTGTGGAGGTTGGTCATGACCAATAGAAGAACCCTATTGATTTTAGGATCAGTAGGTCAAAGGTCAAGGTCACAGTGGCCTTTGCATACAAAAATTTAAATTCAATGCTAATAGATATCACTTGCACGTCAGGGGGGGCATTTGTGTTTGACAAACACCTCTTGTTATTTACAGAAATGCTACAAGAAGTTTTTTAAAGCAGAGTTAAGTCCTGGTACTCTGAATCACTTTAAAACGATTCTCCATCGGACTGATGTCAACGGGAAAGTCAAAGGGAGATTTCAAGCCCATTTTGAATTACTTATGTTGGTAGGCGAATGCATGGTGAGGGAACAGTTTCTCGAATTTCTCCATATGGATTCTGCAGAAAGCCAACCACAGCACAATTTGGCAGCAGACCTTGCAGAAAAATCTGCAAAAAAGCTGATGAATCTTATTCGGGAATTCATGGGCTACTATGGATATGGAATGGTTGACCACCCAGAAAAAATCAAGAACAACACTGAATCATGTATTTGGTGAAGTCAGAGGGTCAAACGATAGTCCTTCAGCCTGTTGGTGTTACCAAATCTGAACCTGATGAGTTATATAACTACTCATTACAACTGTGTCATTGGTATCTACAACTGAGTGAACTGCACGATACAGCGAAAGAAGGCGACTTAAACAGGACACTATTAAACTGCCAGTACTCGTTGCCATTCTTTTATTCACATTCAAAACTAAGTAAATATTTAGTTGAAAATGTGGACTATGTGTTGAAATGTAAGTACCTGTTATCTCCTCTACAGAGGATAAGAGTCCTTGAAGGGTCCTATGTGAATGTTAAAGGAGGTAAAGGTCATAATGTGGAGAGTGATCTGACACAAGAACATTCTGTTTGCAACCAAACGGCTCTGATAAAATCACTAGGAGCTAATAAAAGTGAACAAGCTATCAGAAGGGCCACTGGTGCTGCAGACACCATTGCAGAAATATGCACCAAATTCGATAGAAGTGTTGACATTAAACCAAAGAGTGGACGTCATAGCAAGCCCTTAAATGAATCAGATCAGGAATTAATTTCAAAAACATTAAGGAAATTAAGACCTTTTCAATACACGCCTGGTAGAAAGTGTCCTGGTTTCAAAAACATCAACCCTGTTCCAGTCAGTGTAGACCAAGTCCAATCAATGAAAGAAAGACTTAACCAAATTATAACTAGACTTACAGCAGGATTTCATGTTAATATTGATGAGGATGATACAGATGATGATGACACTGACATCACCGATGATGACGACACTGAATAAGAAATCCTTGTGAATAGTGTTCTAACACTTGTTAAAAACTGTATGGGACAAGTGGTTTAGGCCTGTTTGATTTTACCATGTTAGTTCTGTATTTTCTTGCCAACCTCATACCTTCATAAGGCCAAAATTGTTGCAAACCTCCTTACACAGTCTGCACTTTTACAACGCATTATTAGTTATTAATGGAGGTAAAAATGCGACTAGTTCATGAAAAGCTTTATTTCTCTGAATTAGAAGTCAGCCAATACATGCGGTTAGCCAACAAACATGGCTTCTTAAATCTTAAATAATAATATGCATGAAGGTTGTGGCAGTGCTACAAATATATACTGATAAGCTGTTTTGTGTAATGTGATATGCTCCTAGAAATTAATAAGCTTATGGATGGCCAACAAAGACTTGTAGGCATATCAATATATCTTAATTTCTTATGATTACTAAAAGTCCATAAATGCATCAGGATATAACTATAAATAAATAGCTGAATATTAATTAAGCCTGTCCTCCATAAATATGTGTTTTAACACATTAGTGACCAGTTTAGATCTAGATCATCCAGTACATCTATGCCGTCTAAACTGGATCTATATTGGTTTCATCTTGGTAAGAAATAACCTAATAAATCTAAAGGCAAACACTGTAGATCCTGAAAAGATAGCACACATGTGCTGGCTGATCTGGATTTACAGTTCACCCATGTAAAGAGTTAAAAGAATATCTTTGCGTTTCATAGCTTAATAAACAGTGATCATTATTGAGGCAAAAACTGTTCAATATCTTCCATAGACCATTCATGCAATGTTGTGCTTCAATTGAAACACAGCTGAATTGCTCTTTGAATTCCAAATTTTAAAATTTAATGTTTAATATAGAAATACTTGTGTATTTGTACTTTAATTTAAAGATATTTTATTATGTAAGAGTTAAAATTCATTTATAAAGACCATTTAACCATTGTTAGTACATATATCATTTATTCATTGTTCAAAATTACAAGACAATTAGTGTTGTGCTTGAACTTTCGTCTAGTGAAAAGAAGTTAACATAAATTATCTGCATATAGAAATCATCAACATTTCATGATATTATTCCGAAATATTAATATGTATTATAGACATATGACATTATAACTATGTTCGAAATATAATTATGTCTAAAAGGTTGTGTTTCGATGAAATTTAATATAATGACATTCAGCAATAAGAACTTGTGAGTTTCAGTGATAATGATTGAGGAATCGATAACAAAAAGTCATGTTACCGGAAAACTTGTTAGTAGTTTGCATAACAGATTGAAAAACCTTCCATGATAATGTCTATTAAATATTACATGACTTAAAAATAGTTTTTGTTCTTTATTTATGCGCTGAAACCTATTGTTTCTGGTTGCACAAAAACAATTAACATTTATGGAATAAAGTGATATTTAAGTGAATTCATCAGATAAATTGTATCACAATAAATTGTTAATCCAATTTTCTTTACATTATCGTTCCTTTATTTACTTAATTCCTACAAAAATTTTAGCCCTGGATGAATTTTGATGACATGGCATTTTAAAATGGTGTGTAGAACAGCCGCATTTACAACATACTGAATGACAACCTACTTTTTCAAAGTAACTTGTGGTAAAACTTGCTTGTACATCAACAACAAACATTGTGCACAGGCCAATAGTTTGAGTGCAGCTTTCATTTAAGCCATGCCCATGACCAAATTTCAAATGCCAAATATATTAAAAACGGAAGAAATGTAGCTAAGTGCAAGGTCATTGTTAACATTATTTGATAATTTGATAAATTGGTCACATTCAGAGATAAAAAATATATTGTGGTTACTAACATACTTATATGCCATTACATTGAAAATTATATACCAAAAGAAACAGTGATTCACTCTTTTGAGCACACAATTGTTTTTAAGTGTGACTCATCATTATAAGGGAAATATGAATAGTCACATCCACAAAACAAAACCTCCCCCACATCCACAATGTGGAGGAAAATGGAGCACAAGTTTATGGGATGATCATTTTTAAAGACACCACAAATAATGTGCAAATTCAAATAATCTGAGTGGTTAATCGAAAGCAATGGTCAGAGACAAATCAGTTTGCCACTATGGGTTTAACACAATTTTTGGATAGGTATTTATTCAAATGGCGAGCAAATTGAATGCATATATCAACTTTCAGATCCATGCGGTCCGAGTCTTTGACCTGCATCTACAATGTTTGCTTCTCTGCAAAAATAACCTTACAGATCTATCAGTGAAACGTGTTTGATCCTAATCAGACTGCAATGATCTGGATCTACACTGGTCAAACAAGGGATATAAGCAAATGGAGAAAAGGGTTGAAAGTAAATTTCAAAACAACAGTTTTTATTAATATCAATGAAAATTGACCCAGACCACATATTTGGATGAAAAGAAAGTGATGTAATAAATGTTTTTATGTTTATTTTACTAGCATTCGGCAAAATCAATACAAACATTGCAAAAAAATCACACCAACACTTGAAATAGTACCAATTTTCACATTACAACTTTGCACTGACAGTTTCATAATTGAATATTCAATAGGAAACAGTCTTCACATGTGCATGTTCTTCTGCAAATAAAACATTTACAACTTTGAACACTGGTGTCATTTATATGTCCAAACATAGCTGCAGAGGAGCATTTGATTGCTCAAGCAAGAGATGTCCAATAACATTATTCATTTATCCCTGGTAATTTGTTACAATGTTCCTGGCACTTTAGTACAAAGTAGAATTTGTAAGCAGGCAACGACATCCTGTCATTTTCCAGAAAATATTATGACACATTTCTTGAAGAGCATCAGTATTTAATTAAGTAAAACTCTCGGGGATCAATTTCCATTCCCAGCATGGACGTTGGCTCTTTGAAGGCAGTCATGAATCCTTCTCCCCTGAAATGTATAAAAGACTGCACATTTTTCAAAAGATTACACTGTTACATGCCTTCACAAGGACTTTATATTTAAACTACAACCTAACAATAATACATCAAGATTGTTATCTGGCACATTAATGTAAATTATGTATCATTCAACATGTTAAACTAATTATCACTATTCTTTAACTATACTTGTAAAATTATAAAATTAAAAAAAAAATTCTATCAAATTATGACTTATTTGTCCATGTATCAATTCCTTTTCTTGACTGTAACTGGCGTATGCATTCATCATTCAGAATTTCTTTTTCTATAGGGCACTTGCCCAAATTTGTGCTTAGTAGGGTGTTTGTGTCTCATATGAAATTCCTGAAATCTTGCATCTGACAATGTTGTCTGTTCTACAGCAGTTCTCATGGTAGCTTCATTTACCTAGTACAGCTACTATTGTTTACATAATGGGAGGGGTGTGGGTTCCGTGGACAGGCTTGCTTTATTTAAATGCTCACCTAAGTTAGTAAGTAATTGCATCCTCTTGCAATACCATGCCCATGGTCAATGTCTGTTGTTCCACAACTTCCTCTCCTGGTGTCGAAAAGTGCTTCTGTATTCACTTGCCTATGAGACATCATCATTATGGTAAACTATGGAATAAATCTCCCATTCATAGTTCTTAATGTAATACAGCTTCGATCTGCTTGTCCTGTATTAATAATTTCATCGATGAACAAAGGATCCTGCAAACTTCCGTATTTACATGTCTGTTTACATCGGCGTATTAATTAAAGGCGTAAAATAACTCAAAAATAGTCCACCAACAAAATAAGAAACAACTCGGGATAATTTGGATTTTATGTAAAATAGAGAAGATTTCTTTCATTTGTTTTACCACAAGCATTCAAATTTATAATAATGACTGTATAAAATGCAGTTGCTTAGTTTGGTCAAAAATCTTGACATTGAGCCTTTCGCAGAGATGTAAAGTGAGTGTAAGGAACGACAACTCTGCGAAGGAGATTGACGGTACCCGAGATATGCAAAACCAGTCTAATCCGTTAAGTTCCGATAGACTCTTACTCAGTCAAACGTTCCGAAAGTCTGGATTTTATTCCGTTTCAGGGGAGATAAATCGGTGTTTATTTCCGGTTGCAGACAAATCTCATAAGGTGTAAGACCTGTAAATAGACTTCCCTATATAAACTATAGTAAACATGACATGTTTCAAAAGGCTGGCAATCATAGCTGGTACCATTTTAGTAAGGGCTAACTTACATGCTTTTAAAGCTAATTGTTTCTACTGTCCATTTCCAGCAAGAAAAATAGGGGTCAATTATCAATTAACAGAGATTTGACACCTTGAAACCGGTGGTCTGTTTTTTCACTTCTGTGTGAACTTCAAAAATGTTTTATATAAGCCGTCCTAAAACCAGGGCCTTTTTTCATATACTGCATTTCCAAACATAAATTTGCTATCAGTGTGTCAGTAAAAGCATCTCATTTACTTAACATGTTCCTTTCAGGCCATACTAGCCATTTAATGCCCCCAAAAGGCAAAAAAATTGGGACTATTTAGTGTCAGCCATTGTCTGACTAGCCCGAGTAGGAACATCCGCTGGCCTATTTACAAGTAATTAGCCTATAATAAAACTTGTGTTTTTCAATATCTAATATTTTCTGTTTTTATTCAATAATATGATGTTTGCAATATATCTACCAAGTTTCAGCTTTCAGTTAGTAAAAATGAACTCAAAATGAGGAATTTTCCAACACCACCTATTCTGGTACGCGTTTGCGGCCAAGCGGCTAAACCTAAGAATTCATTTCTTGCTAATAAAAATTGAAAAACATCAAATTTCTCAAAAACATGGTTATGAATAATAGTAAAACATCTCAACTCATAAAAGTAACTCACTTTTTGAGCTGACACATGCAAAATGGGCCACACAGGGTATCAATTGTGGCATTTTTAAGGCAAAAACAGTTAAAAATGACCCCAAACTTAATTAAAACCTAAGTTTGCCTTCTGTGACACAGTTATACTGATTTTTGACTTTCAAATTTGCTTAAAATTGGTCAGCACACAATTTTAGTGGAAAATAACATTGCAGACAATATAAATATTCAAATGCTGGCCTCCACTTGTACTTATAGGTGTAAGACCTGTAAATAGACTTCCCTATATAAACTATAGTAAACATGACATGTTTCAAAAGGCTGGCAATCATAGCTGGTACCATTTTAGTAAGGGCTAACTTACATGCTTTTAAAGCTAATTGTTTCTACTGTCCATTTCCAGCAAGAAAAGTAGGGGTCATGTATCAATTAACAGAGATTTGACACCTTGAAACCGGTGGTCTGTTTTTTCACTTCTGTGTGAACTTCAAAAATGTTTTACATATGCCGTCCTAAAACCAGGGCCTTTTTTCATATACTGCATTTCCAAACATAAATTTGCTATCAGTGTGTCAGTAAAAGCATCTCATTTACTTAACATGTTCCTTTCAGGCCATACTAGCCATTTAATGCCCCCAAAAGGCAAACAAATTGGGACTATTTAGTGTCAGCCATTGTCTGACTAGCCCGAGTAGGAACATCCGCTGGACTATTTACAAGTAATTAGCCATAACGGAAAATATTACTGCAAATTGCTGAAACGTAACAAAAACCAAAAGTTGTTATTTGACTAGGGAGTAAAAAAAACAAAAATGTGATCCATTGGGTGCAACGTCTACCAAGGAAATCCCTAGTATTTCAAACGTTGCTGCCTTAGAGTCTGCCACTGTTTCACACTCGTTTCTACCACAGAGGTACCTGTTAGTGTTGCTTCCTCCGAGTCTGGCATTTTTTCCACAGAAGACTCTTTCCTTGGCGTCTTTGAATTTATTAATAAGTGAATTTAGATCAGTATCACTTGTTGATAAATTCAAAGATGCCAAGGAAAGAGACATGGACCTTTGAAGTTTGTGAACTGAATACTATAGAATTGTGAAAATCTTAAAAAATAAAGTGCTATAAAAATTAAACTAATGTTAAAAATGCTAATTTCTATAATAATTTGTACTCCAGTACCCCTTATTTCAATAAATTTTGTGTTCCCAAAATGAACAATCAGCGCGCATAAATTTCCCAATTTGAAAGGCCAGGGCCTCTTCCAAATTTCCTGATGAAAAGCCCTGCAGTAGTGATAAACGTCAACTGTCATTGGATTGTGCAAAGAACCATTTATGTGTATACATGCTTTTTGCAGGTACAAGCATAACAAAATGACTGTCAAAGTTCAGGTTTAGCCACATCATTTTTGAACCCAATGTTCCTATGATTATTTAAGACAGTGCTGCTTGACAACTGAAGAGTGATGTAGATAACCAATAGAAGATCACTTGAGCTTGATCTTCTTTTCACTTCATCCTATAATAAAAATAATATTAAAGATTGTTTTCACATAAATGAAAATTTAAAAAAGCAACAATACATATTATAATAAATATTAGAATGATAAAAAAAAAACCTGAAAAAGTAATGGTCTAACCATTCATATATAGTTTGTAATGGATTCCAGGAAAAGAAAACTAAAACCAAATCTGACTTCAATTCAGTACAATCTACCTGCACTTCAACCAATGATCTTTCAGGACATTAACCCTTTACTCCATGGACATCCTTTTTGTTACATGGATGACCAATGTGGACCTGGATCTACACTTTTCGCTTCTTAATCAGAAATAACCTAATGAATCTAAAGAAAACAATGTAAACTCTGATCAGACAGCACATCTGTGCTGCCTGATCACTCTGATCAGACAGCACAGATGTGCTGCCTGATCTGGATCTAAACTGTTCGCCATGCAATAAAAGGTGTATAAAAGAGGGTAAAAGGAGTGGGCCATTCTATATCAAAGGCTATTTTTCCAATGTGATACTTGATGATATAAATAGTCTTTCTAATACCTTGCCTCCTTTATGTTCTTGAAAGTCATTACTTGTCTAAAGTGTTTGTTATTTACCTAAAGTGATCTTTCTTTTCATCTTTCCTGCCACAACTTTTCCAACTCCCATCCAGTAATCATAGATGTGTCAACAAACTGTTAGTGTACGAGCACTGCAAAAAATAAGTATATTTCATTTCAATCACAATTTCTGCCATTATATTACAGTTGATTTTTGTTTGGCTGGTAACATCATCCTACTCTACCTTTTTTAGAGCATTAACTGTACTACCTAAAATGTAAGCTACCAATAAAAGTTTTAAATGACTCCAGAATGTTATAGAATAATACAGTCAAACTTGTTTTTAGCAGCCACAAAAGGAAGTGACAAAAAGTGGCTGCTCTACACAGGTGGTTGTTAAAGACAGGTTAAAACGAGAACAAAATGTCAGTTTAGGATATATTCAAACTGGCTCTTGAAGACTGGTGGTTGCTATTCCTGGATGGCTGCTAAGGCAGGTTTAATTATTATTCGGGGAGGGCTGTCATTAACGTTGTAAGAACTTGTTGCCTGACCCATTTACTAATTGTTTTGTTTTCGTAATCTTACTTTTGCTGTGTTTGTAATTGATTGTATATGCAATAAAATATGTTTAAACCTAAAACCTAAGGCAGGTTTAACTGTACTGTATCTTGGTTGAAAGAAAAATGGAAACTAGTTGGCTAGTTTCATATACATATCATTTTGTTTTGCTCTTTCTGGTATTGACCAGATTTTAAGTAATATCTCTAATATTGTCATACCTTTTCAATTAATATGAATCAATTACAAAACAGCAACATTATTTTAAATGTTAATTTGGACCATAATACTTTTATTTCTTTAGAAAGAAAATAAATTGGATTTCAATATTCAAGAAATAATTTGCCCCTAGAGTTCATAGCTCTAGATGCCTCAGTTACACCATTCATTATTTTTTAAAATTATTTTAAAATTATTTTTAATCAAGTGTCCTAAGGCTAAACAGCAAGTTCTAATCTGAATAATAAGGAAACTCATTGGTTCTAGTGTTCCCAGTGTAAAAACAGTCTGGTCCAGACATGGGGCGAATTAAATTTTAATGCTAATGCATTAATAATGCATTACTTTTTGTCAGTAATGCAAGGTAATGATTAATGCAACAGATTAAGCATTATTTTAATGCTAATTTAATGCATTACCTATATCAAAATGCTGTAATGCTTAACATTATTTGGCATTAATTGGATTGTATTTACATGTACTATTGGATTTTGTTGATCCAGTTTATTAATTAATATTTATATACTAACAGTAACTTTTTAACATTATCTTATGTATAGCAAGAGAAAAGAGACTCTGGTATACATGGCAAGTTTTGCATCACCAAAACAAACAAACAAATGTATCTTAATAATAGATACTCACTAGAAGTAAGGGAGGTCTCTCTAAATATCTTCTGTGTTAGGGAATGTCTTCATGTACTGCACATTTGACATGTACACCTAAATGTAAATTATTAGCATAATAAGTATTTTTTTAATTGTACAGACAATTAATCATTTTCTGCGTTCAATCAGTATGAGTTCCGGAACATATTCATAATCTTGATTTAAAAAACGAAAATTGGTCTAGAAATCATTGTGTGTTCTAGCAACATCACTCCAAATAAGAGAAATGCTGCAAGAACACCATTTCTTAACACATTTTTTATTTATAACTCAAATGTGCGGGAACTGATTGAACTGATTGAATGTCGTAACTGAATAACTGACTGTATTTGAACCAGTCTGTGACAAAATGACCCTTTTACATTCTTTAAATTGTCTGAACTTACCTGAACTTTCATTAAAAAACTTATTGATTTTAAATGGAAAGATGATTTGTCACAGAGACTCATGGCTCATTTTTAATGTATACATCAGAACACTCTTACATCAGCTTAAAGTTAGATGCTATTTCTTTCATAAACATCCTTCATTTTAGTATCAGATGGAAACAATATTCACTTGTCTATATGTTAAAAGACATTTGAATTATCAAAGAAACAGAGAATAATATGGAAAATTAAAATATTATTTATTTAACAATTTTAAAACACAATTTCTAAACCTAAACATGAAAAAGAAAAAATATATGTTATATAATTTCAAAGTAAATGTGTATACTAACCGAGTATCTTATCGTGTTCTTGCTGATTTTACTCCAGGTGCTCTGGTCTCGGAAAGATCATTGAGTACCCGCCCTTTGGCTTTGCAATGCTATTAAATTCTTATGTTTATATGTTTGTATGCTTTTGCATGCAACATTGTTGAGCTGATGGGTGGGTTGGAGTTATTTCACCAAGACAATTTGTACTTGTTTTGTGATACGAGAACCTGTTGGGGCAAGTGTGAGGTTGGTGCACCCTAGAACCTGGTTTAAACCCCCAGTGGCAATTTGTTTTGCCACTGACCGTTCCAAGGCGGTATCCCCAAAGGTTCTCTTGTTTATTAATTGTTTGTGGCGTCCTATTTGAATTGACAAAACATGCGCTCTCTCTATCTTCCTCTCTTCTTTTTCGCTGCGTGGGGAGGCTGTGTTTTTTGAGTGTGGCGATTCCTGATATGCATATGTTGCTTTTTTGGTAAACAGCAGCAGATACCAAAATCTTTCCTTTTGGTCAGCATTGTTGCCATTACAAATCAGTTTAATTTGCATCAGATCCTATTACAATAGAAAAAATAGTCTTTTAAATTTTAAATCAAAGTGTTTTTCTACCATAATCTTTATCAGATATGCACAAACTTTGTGGATCTAGTGAAAATGAAAGCCATTTCACTTGCTAATGAAGCTATGTTTGTACGAACTATAAGTTGTTATTATTTATAGTCCATACTGCTTATATATATTAAATATAAAATTAATTATTTTGAATAAAGCCATTTATGTTGGACAACATTTATAGTTAAATTCAATTTTATTCAATGTTTAATTAAAATTCAAGAAACTGCGTTTGATCCGGAATAGACCGAAATCCGGAACCCTCGCGTTGAGTTGTCGCACATATTAGATAAAAAAAAATCAGCTAAAGTAGCTTTTTCTTTCTCCGCTCGCTTTTTCCAACCTCCTTGATCTTTAAAATTCACGCAAAAATTGAAAGTTGCTGATGAAACCATTGAGGACTTTGTTTACATCGCGAAAACTGAAAATTTGTGAAATATTTTTTATGCTCTAATCCCGTAAGGCGTAAGCCCTGAGTTCAGGCTTTCTAGGTTAAATATTATGTCTTGAAAAAGAAAACCATATATTCTTTTCTTGCATACCAAATCAGGTCATCCGGTGTTTTCACCCGTGTAGGAAATTTCGATCCTACACCCCCCCCCCCCATGTAGAATGAGTCACGTGAGTGACGTCACGTCTTCAAATATCTGACGTAATATATTCAAGTTAGTGACGTCATTTATAAATAAGTTTGCGTTAACGTCAATATTTCAGCATAATGAAAATAAATAAGTTTGTATACTTACTCAGAAATGTTATAAATAATAAAAGGTATGCAAGAAAAAGTATCTTGCATGAGACATTCGGTAAAGATAGAAAAATCTGTCACCTCGGGTGAACTGTTTTGGCGGGAACTCGGCAGAGCCTCGTTCCCGCAAAACAGTTAACCCTCGGAGACAGATTTTTCCATCTTCACCTCACACTCATGCATGATACTTATAATACTTACCTTGTAAATTTAGCTGTAAACGACACATATTTTTGTTATGCCCAGTAGCGTTGTGTTTACAGCTCTGACGTCATCATCGTCTAAAAATCGCGTGCAACCGTTCCTGGCGGATTAGCTTCACTTAAGCCCCGGTCACAACGCGCCGTACGTGCAAGTGCGTGCTGTCTACGTGCAAAAACGTGGGCCAAATTCGGGGATCCGTACGTGGTGAGTACAGCCTCCGTACAGATTTGGGAGCACGCAGAGACGCCGTAGCATTTTTAGTACATGCAAAACTTTCTCTGCAATCGAGCTGCGTGCGGGCTACGGATTCACCACCTGTATGGGTGATATGCGTGCCCTTCACGTCCACGAGCGTATAACGCACTGCCTCTGCGAGTCTTTACGTGGTCCGTGCGTGGTCCGTGCTTCCTCAGTTTAGCCGTCCAAAACGCGCAGAGAACTCAGGCAGACCTTACAGAGCAAGTACGTGCTCCGCACTTACAACGCACGGTGTGCGCACGGACCTCTGCGGTATATAAAATATATATCGATTATCGATAGGTCGTCCTTATATATATTTCACCAAACAGCGACCGAAATAAACTCACGTTCACCGCACTTACACGCACTTAGGCTACAACGGGCGAGCGAGTAAGGCCGGTATTTCTTAGTTCCGTGATGGGTGATCCGTACCCGTGTCCGCGTCCGTGTCCGCGGTTTTTCACTCACCAAAGATATTGTTGGGTACATTCCATACCTCCGTGTCCGTTACACGTCGCGGACACGAAAACGGACACGGAGGTATGGAATATACCCAACGATATCTTTGGTGAGTGAAAAATCGCGGACACCGACGCGGAAGTGGACACGGATCACGCATCACGGAACTATGGAATACCGGCCTAAGAAGCCCGTACGTGAGTAGTACTGCCTCCGTAAGCTGACATGGAAATCACACGGCGATCCTGCGTTCTGTGTCATTTTGTTGTCTTTTTTTATGTTATGTATAACTCAATTTCACCATTTCATTTTATTTTATGTATCACCATCATTTGTAATATAATTGCTTGATTTTCTTCTCCTATACTTGTATGCCATGCTAATTACCTTGTGGAAATAAAGAGAATATATGAGTAAGCGAAATATAAAAGCTCCTGGTACAACAATGAATGCGTAATCGCGAGACGAAATTTAAAATATGCAAATAAAATATATCGTAAAAACAGATCGCCGACAATTGCGGAAGTGCTTATCACGAATCGCCGCTAATTCAGATTGGCTAAACGAAGGGCTCGTGCAAAATTTAATTTGCTACAGAAAAATAAAATGAAAATGTTATCTAAATTTAGTCATAAAAAGTTTTGGAGTGAAATAAGGAAGTTAAGGAAAATAAAAAGTAAATCGAAAGTATTACATAATGAATTTTATGAACATTTCAAAAATCTTTTTTCAGGTGATCTTTTTAAAAATGACTTTGTTGAAGATCAATTATATGGACATGAAAATATTATCAAAATTGACCAATTAGATTGTGACTTTACTAATGATGAGGTATTACGAGCATTTAATTCGTTGAAGCTCAAACAACTTTTTTCTCATTAGCCAACTTCGATTGAGAAGATTTTGTGGGTAAAATTATCTCCTCGACCTGTTCCCGAAATGTTGCTTATAGTGAGTGATACGGCATTCGCTTGCAAAAATCTTCATTTGTGTTAAACTGGAAAAACGGACACCATCGGAAAATTTAGTAAAATAAGATTAAAAACTGTATTGTTTATACAAATGATTTTGTCAACATGCATTAAAATGAGTCTACTTTCATATGCGAAACGCATAGTGATATACTTCCCATTTACATATACAATAGTGCAAATTTATATAATACTGGAATTTATAAGCGAAATTTCTTTTTACAGAATGTCATTTTTTATATTAAAAAATCAGCGATTCATATATGTGAAAGAATAAATAGTATTTATACAACTTCTTTTTCTACCGAATATGTGTCTTACCTTATCATATTAAATATACATGTTATACACATTTGTGCCACACATGTTATACACATGGCCAATAAACATGTGTTAAACACATGTTTTTATCAACCGTGTGTTTGTAAATATGTGTTAAACATGTGTGCAACACGTGTAATACACATGTATACTAAGCATATGTTAAACACGTGTATGTTTCTAACTGCATGTTTGAAAACATGTGTTAAACACATGTTTGTAAACACATGTTTACAATACCACATGTTATACACATGTTAAACACGTGTTAAACACATGTGACTCAAAACATGTGTTAAACACATGGTGCACATTTTCCTGTGTACTACGTCACACTAGGTTGTCGTAATTTTCCGGCACATAGAGAATAACAGGTTACTGTCTTGCAATATAAGTGTTATCAGGTGAGGCCGATATGGGGAGCGGAGGGGCGAGGCTCTGCCGACCTCCTCCGCCCCCATATCGGCCGAGCCTGATAACACTTATATCGCAAGACAGTAACCTGTTATTCTATTTATCATGCACTTACCACTAAAATATCGATGTTTTTCTACTGTATGCTAAATTCACCTGGATAGGTTTACCGCTGTGATTTTGTGTATGATAAATTCAATATGAAAGGTTTTATCACCGTGATTTTTTCAAAAACAAACGTAAACAACGCGCGCGGTATTTCTTACGCGCCGATAAATAGTTCTCCTTTATTACGGCCCCTTTTGTTATGTTTTACATAAAATTTTGATAAATTAGTACATTTTGAAGCGATAAACTACCCATTTTTTATCCAAATTTCAAATAAACGAAGTAAAATAAGCTGAAACGAACGTTTATTGTTCAGGAATACGATCAGTCAAATTTATTTAGGGAGATCGTGGACGCCATTTTTTTCTGACAAAAACCGGTGTGATTTGATAAATTAACAATTGTTCGTGGAAACTATGTCGAGAAACAACTGTTTTAATCAGAAATCGGATTTATAACAAAATAAAGTGGCAACAGAAAAGTGAAGTATTGCTATGTTTCTGGAATCCAGTTCAGTGATTTGTGTCATCGTTATAATTTTTGACATTGATCACTGATCATTGAACAAGTTGACAACAAGGAAATGCCACTGAGACATTTTAATAAGATGAGGCATCAACGCAGCACCGAATTTGAATATCCATCAGACTAAAGAGGGGCCATGATAGCAAACATCACTTGTTTCATCAGATAGATCTATGCTGGTCTTCGAAAGAACATGGTCTACAGTAGACCCACTACAGTAACTGAGATCAGTGAACACTTGACGTGTTCAGTGATGAAGGATGATATCTCAAATGTATTATTAAGGTAATTTTTAATTTAAAATGTAAATTTGACAGTGTTTAAAATTGTTCATTTTCAGGGTACTAATTCACCTGTTCACCCAACAATCCATTGACAGGACAATTTTATCAGTTAAATAAACACATTTTGAAATCAGAAGTGCAAATACAAAAGTTACAAAGAAAAATCTTCAATTTTAGTCCGGTTATATGAGTGATTCCATTCCACAGGCCTTTTGCTGTGCTTACCATGGGTCTGATGCATTCCCAATGCAAATTTTGATTTTTCTCCTAATTAAAAAAAATTCCTATTGAAAGATAAAATTTTTGATGCCGAACAGGTGCAGGAAATCTGGATGCTTAGTGTGAGTAAAAACACATGTTTTAGGACAGTATGAGACAGGATTTATCAATCGTTTTACAGTTGTTTTACATTTTTTACCTATTTTGAATGATTCTTGACATGAATTTCCCAATTTTGGAAAGGGTCTTTTTTCTCAAAAAAGCCAGAAAAGAGGTTGTCCAATATTTGATTGTGTGAATACCTTTATTGCGTGGGTGAATATTGTAGATCCAGATCAGCTGCCTCAATTGTGCCATCTAAACATGTGCGCTTTTATATTCGTTAGGTTATTTCTGACCAAGATGCAACTGATGCGAATCGAGAATAGAAATCAAGGATAATGCCAGTTGATCTGGTTCTACACTGGAGTCACATGCATCAAAATGTGTATATTTGGAGTTAAAGGTTAATTAAAAATTGACTATTAACCATAATTTTGTATAATTTTTATGAGTTTTGCCTCAAAACCCTGTACCTGCGATGTGATTTAACATGGTTTATATCATTTTGTAGGTTGGTCCCACCATGATTTTCCAACCCTATGAATGGAAGTCTCTGTCATGCCGAATTTACTAGGGGTACTGACTGTACTGGAGTTGTGAAAGACAAAAAAAGGTAAAAATTTAAAACCAGAGTTTTATTTTACAACATCATAATTATGCATGTTTATATACTATGACAGAAATTTAAATTATTGAAAAACACTTCCTACTTTAGGTTTAAAGTCAACACTGAAAAAGTAGGCTAAATAATTAGTAAATGTTGTGCATAAATTATAAAATATTGTGAAGAAACTTTATTTTAATAAACACTTGCTCAAAATTGTCATCTTTGTAACATTTATAAGATAAATCATAACTCAAGATTTTTGGAAAGATTTCATAGTTAAAAAAAGCAACAGACTTTGCTTTAATAATTTCCGCGTGCATGAAGAACATTCACGGCCATCAGTCCCATTCCTAATTGCAAAACATGGTTTTTCCAAAAACATGAGCAAGAAAAAAATATCGGGACACCTGCAGTTTACCGGTACTTAAAATTTGTTGTTGACGTCCCATAACCCCGCTGCCATTTTAATTCATTTATTCATTGAACAGTTAGTTCAGAATATAGTGGTTAATGGGTGCTGCTGCCCCCACGCCCCCGCTTGCATTAAATTTTTTATATTATTGCCCGAGCTCTATGTAAACCGTACCGGTGAACTGAATTCTAGCCAAAATATCTGTTACTTGCTTATGATGAAAAATCACATAAACGCCTGAAATTTAATTTGGGGGATTGGTGATCAATGTGTAGACACTTTAAAATTTTTTTTTTCAACATTTGATTAATTAAATTGAAATTCTCATTTTCAGTGAAAATGTTTCAGTATTTCACCAATCCCTTCTCAAAATGGTGCAGAAAAAAACTGTTAAATAAACTTAAAAAAAACTGTTATTCTCTATTGACGGTTTACAACAAGAGATTTAATTCTTCTTCCGCTTTTATTCTGTCACAAAATAATTGTGGACCAGTAATTTTATTTCACAAAACCTAGTTTTTAAGCAATCTGTGGCACTCTTCTGTCTGTCACAATTATTTTTGCTTTTGCAGACATGTTTCAAAATGTAAGTGTTTTGGAGTCAGCCAAAGTTTTTTTTTAACGAAGTGTTTTTTTTCTCGTTTTTTTTACAGAGTTTCCCATGAAAAAAATGAATCCACATCTCGCCAACAACACCAATCGTACGGGCCACGAATTTACAGGAATAACGCATTTGAAAACAGACGAAAACAGACGAATTACCGGAGAAAGTCAAATTAGAAGTGTTCAATAAACGTTTTTCTAAAAAAAACTGACAAAAACGACGTTATTTGTTTTCAAATTTTATGAAATAAAGTGAAATACGGAAAAATGTTTCGTTATCGATATTTGTTTACATTAGTTACAATGGCTTCCGGAAAGTAGTTCCGTCACTTAGTGGGCGGAGTTACGTATGAGAGGTCTCGCCGGATTGGACGACAGGTGTCCTCGGCTTTTATGGTATATTTAACACGGAGCAAGCAATATCGGGTCGGTGACCGATATGCGAAACAAATATCACCCCGGCGGGTATAGGAGCTTTAGCATTAGGGTGCATGATAAATAACAAACTCATTTCTACCGCGTTAGTATTTTTATTTCTGCTAGAGCTATATTATTTGTGACATATAAAATAACATGAAAAAATGGAGGATTTCGCAAAAAAGAGTTTTTTTTTCGCGAAAACAAATAAATTACACACGATAGAAATTAACACGAATTTATTCCTGATAATGCTCTAAATTGCCTCAACATAAAGATATAGTATCCATGAAAATAATGGAGGATTTCACGAAAACAGATTTTTTTCTCGGAAACAGATTTTTTTCTCGAAAACAGATAACTTTTCATAACCTTGAAAATTTCACAAACTTTTTTTTCGTGAAAATATAGATGTCTTTGCGAAAAAAAATTTTTCTGGCGAAATCCTCCATTATTTTCACGTTATTTTAAGTGGGTTAAGTTGTGGCACAAATATGCTTCCATAATTTTTAGATAACTGGCATCTTTCGTGAAATTTTTACCTTTTCATGAAAAGTTATCAGATTCTGTTTTTCGTTTCATGAAATCTGATTTCGTGAAATCTTCCATTATTTCCATGCAAAAATATCTTTCGTGAATTTTTAAGGTTTCGTGAAAAGTTCTGTGTTTTCGTGAAATCCTCCATTATTTACATGAAAACTTTATCTTTATGTTGTGGCAGTTTAGAGCACTAATAGGAATACATTCGTGTTAACATAACTTTTTTTGTCGTGAAAATATGGATGTTTTCACGAAAAAAACTTTTTTTTGCGAAATCCTCCATTGTTTTCATGTTTTTTTATGTGGTTAAGTTGTGGCACAAATATGCTTCCATACTTATGTAAACCACGTTTTGACTAAAATGTTGTTGTTTAGTTTATTTAAATTTATTTTGAGCGAGAAGGGTATATAATAAAAGGAACATTATGACAGTATGCATTCTGTAGGTTCTTATTATTTCTCGTTGCGTATGTAAACCATATCACGCTCGACCGTCCGTCTCGCGCGATATTGTTTTGTAACGTGCCCCGAGCGGAAGGCACTCAAACCAGACTATTTGTCTCGGCCTATATCAGACAATGATATTTCGAACCAAAAGTTTCAACACACAGCAACTCCCACAACAATCAAATCTGAGCACTTTAACTTTCAAACAGTGCTCAACAAAGTCATAACAAACCACGATCAAAACAAACCTCAAGCAAAACGCCTTCAAACATACCCTCAAAACTAAAACGCTGCTGGACAATACTGTCTCAGACTTATGTGATATCCCGAGGATGCGAGAACCTCTTCGTCAGCAATAGTCCGAGAACATTGTCAAGCCTAAAACCATCATCAACACCTACTCTGAAGCTACCGGAGGGACAGAAGTGTCTCAGACATATGTGTTTCCAGCAATTGTCTGAAGGCGCTTTCTAGAAACCCTATCCTCAACACTTACGCTGAAGCTACCTTACAAATGTCTTAGACACATGTGTTTCCAGCAATTGTCTGAAGGCACTATCAAGAAACCCTACCAACACTTACGCTGAAGCTACCTTACAAGTATCCCAGACGCATGTGTTTCCAGCAACTGTCTGAAGGCACTATCTACAAACCCTACCCTCAACATTTACGCTGAAGCTACCTTACAAGTGTCTTAGACGCATGTGTTTCCAGCAATTATCTGAAGGCACTTTCTAGAAACCCTACCCTCAACACTTACGCTGAAGCTACCTCACAAGTGTCTTAGACGCATGTGTTTCCAGCAATTGTCTGAAGGCACTATCTAGAAACCCTACCCTCAACACTTACGCTGAATCTACCTTACAAGTGTCCCAGACGCATCTGTTTCCAGCAATTGTCTGAAGGCACTATCTACAAACCCTACCCTCAACATTTACGCTGAAGCTACCTTACAAGTGTCTTAGACGCATGTGTTTCCAGCAATTATCTGAAGGCACTTTCTAGAAACCCTACCCTCAACACTTACGCTGAAGCTACCTCACAAGTGTCTTAGACGCATGTGTTTCCAGCAATTGTCTGAAGGCACTATCTAGAAACCCTACCCTCAACACTTACGCTGAATCTACCTTACAAGTGTCCCAGACGCATCTGTTTCCAGCAATTGTCTGAAGGCACTATCTACAAACCCTACCCTCAACATTTACGCTGAAGCTACCTTACAAGTGTCTTAGACGCATGTGTTTCCAGCAATTATCTGAAGGCACTTTCTAGAAACCCTACCCTCAACACTTACGCTGAAGCTACCTTTCAAGTGTCCCAGACGCATGTGTTTCAAGCAATTGTCTGAAGGCACTATCTACAAACCCTACCCTCAACACTTACGCTGAAGCTACCTTACAAGTGTCTTAGACGCATGTGTTTCCAGCAATTGTCTGAAGGCATTTCTAGAAACCCTACCCTCAACACTTACGCTGAAGCTACCTTACAAGTGTCTTAGACACATGTGTTTCCAGCAATTGTCTGAAGGCACTATCTAGAAACCCTACCCTCAACACTTACGCTGAAGCTACCTTACAAGTGTCCCAGACATATGTGTTTCCAGCAATTGTCTGAAGGCACTATCTACAAACCCTACCCTCGTCACTTACGCTGAAGCTACCTTACAAGTGTCTAAGACGCATGTGTTTCCAGCAATTGTCTGAAGGCACTATCTAGAAACCCTACCCTCAACACTTACGCTGAAGCTACCTTACAAGTGTCCCAGACGCATGTGTTTCCAGAGATTGTCTGAAGGCACTATCTAGAAACCCTACCCTCAACACTTACGCTGAAGCTACCTTACAAGTGTCTTAGACGCATGTGTTTCCAGCAATTGTCTGAAGGCACTATCTAGAAACCCTACCCTCAACACTTACGCTGAATCTACCTTACAAGTGTCTTAGACGCATGTGTTTTCAGCAATTGTCTGAAGGCACTATCTAGAAACCCTACCCTCAACACTTACGCTGAAGCTACATTACAAGTGTCTTAGACGCATGTGTTTCCAGCAATTGTGTGAAGGCACTATCTAGAAACCCTACCCTCAACACTTACGCTGAAGCTACCTGACAAGTGTCTTAGACGCATGTGTTTCCAGCAATTGTCTGAAGGCACTATCTAGAAACCCTACCCTCAACACTTACGCTGAAGCTACCTTACAAGTGTCCCAGACGCATGTGTTTCCAGCAATTGTCTGAAGGCACTATCTAGAAACCCTACCCTCAACACTTACGCTGAAGCTACCTTACAAGTGTCTTAGACGCATGTGTTTCCAGCAATTGTCTGAAGGCACTATCTAGAAACCCTACCCTCAACACTTACGCTGAAGCTTCCTTACAAGTGTCCCAGACGCATGTGTTTCCAGCAATTGTCTGAAGGCACTATCTAGAAACCCTACCCTCAACACTTACGCTGAAGCTACCTTACAAGTGTCTTAGACGCATGTGTTTCCAGCAATTGTCTGAAGGCACTATCTAGAAACCCTACCCTCAACACTTACGCTGAAGCTACCTTACAAGTGTCCCAGACGCATGTGTTTCCAGCAATTGTCTGAAGGCGCTATCTAGAAACCCTACCCTCAACACTTACGCTGAAGCTACCTTACAAGTGTCCAAGACATATGTGTTTCCAGCAATTTTCTGAGGACACTATCTAAAATAACCTACGCTCAACACCTATTCTGAAGCTAACTTAGGGAAACAAGTGTCTAAGACGCATGTGTTTCCAGCAAGTGTCTGAAGACACCATCTCAAAATCCTAACAACCCTAGCTTCAACCAATACTATTCAGATCATAAACGTTGAATGAGACAACCCGTTCAATATGCCCTAGTACGGAGCTGTACTTTATTGGACCTATAATGCAGACCAAAATGTTGACTCAAAATTCAACGATGTGAATGCCTCGACACTCAGAAACAGACCGCCCTGTATCAACGAGCGGTAATTGTTTTTTTTAGGTTGAATAACACCAAATCACGCTGTATCCCTCCGTGGTCCATTCGAATGAAGCCCGTTTTAATATATGCTATTTTTTTCATTTCATCTGGGGGCCTCTTAACCGTTAAAAATCGACCTGTTTTTGACTTGTTTGCAGAAATAACCTGTCAGGAAAATAAATGCAAGCATTTTCATGCCTATATCTCGTTTGGTAGAGGTGAACTAGTACTGGATCAGCGGATGTATATTTTTGTCACCGTATTTGCGATACCGCGTTTAAAATAGGGTCTGTTCGGTTAGAGATCAGTAATTGTCTTACAAGTAAGTTAACCCCCTATTTCCTGTGTGTTTTTGAATAGATGAAATGTAGATCTTCACGGCAATATATGGTTGTCTAGAAATTAAGATGAAAGAAATCATGTTAAATGTACATTGAATATTGAGATTTTAACATTGAGGTCTATGGGAATTGGATTTACTTTGATTCAACCTAAAAGATTTAAAACCTCGAAAATGTCGAAGTCGACAAAACTTGTTTTCGGTTCTTGAAATCGGCTAAGTGTGATTGAGTTTTACGTTTTAAAGTATTATTTGACAAAAATCTTGTGTTTGAATAGAAAAAATCTTAATTTTGGGCACCGGATCCTATTCGTCATTAACTTTTACACAATTGAGTTGCCTTTGGGATTCCGTCTTAATACAAAAGATAGGATTAGTACGTGTTTGTGTTGAAAATCAGACACAACAAGTTTCTTCTATTATAAATAGTTGTTTTAAATATAAAAATTGAAAAAAATGTCTGAAAATAAGCAATTTTACAGAAATATATTGGAAAATTTGAGGTTTTTTTTAATATATGGGTAGGCCTCTTTGAACCCTTATAAATCGAATTTAGAGCAGATATCAAGTTGAAATTTTTACAGTGTATTACAAATACATAACACAATGAAATAATATCATAATCATTGAATTTTAAAAATCAAGTTTTTCTTATAGGTTGAATAACACCAAATCACGCTGTATCCCTCCGTGGTCCGTTTTAATATATGCTATTTTTTTCTCTTCATCTGGGGGCCTCTTGACCGTTAGAAATCGGCCTGTTTTTTGACTTGTTTGTAGAAATAACATGTCAGGAAAATAAATGCGAGCAATTTCATGCATATATCTCGTTTGGTAGAGGCGAACTAGTTCCGGATCAGCGGATGTATATTTTTGGCATCGTATTTGCGATTTCCCCCTATTTCCTGTGTGTTTTTGAATAGATGAAATGTAGATCTTCATGGCAATATATGGTTGTCTAGAAATTAAGATGAAAGAAATCATGTTAAATGTACATTGAATATTGAGATTTTAACATTGAGGTCTATGGGAATTGGATTTACTTTGGTCCAACCTTTTATACCGACGGAAGTCCTCGGACTTTACCGTTCAACTGCACTAATTTAACACAAAGCGTTAAAAAAACCCAAAAAGATTTTATCAGTTAGACTCGGTCAAAGCTATATCATCAAATAATTTTCCTCACAGTTTACATATCCAACTCGAAAAATACGAACCTACAGAATGCATACTGTTATAATATTTCATATGTATCAGGAAGTATTTAATTCTTGAAATGGAGTGGTTACCCCGAACTTCATATAAGCTAGAAAGCTGATTATTTGTCGCATATCGTTGATTATGATGACTGGGGTCTTTTTATTTGTTGATGCTGATCGAAGGTTTTCTGTAAAGTTTGAAGTTGACTGGTTTGCTTCACCTCACAAGCTTCCATTTTTATTCGCGATTTTAGAACGCTACTTGTCAAGGAGTAGATGCTTTTTCAGAGTCATAAGAGCGTTAATGGGATTGTTTGTTCCCCCGATTTCTATGATATATGAGGGGATCAGGAAGATCGAAGCTGATCGTGCCCATGTTTTGCCGCTTTGGAAGTCGGCTATATTTTGGCCCTTGATAAGTCAAAATGGAAATTTTATTCCAAACATTCTGTCATGGTTTAATTTGCCATCGGAAAAGGTATTTTTGGTAATGCGGATTTGGCTTTTCGAATTATAAGGTGGCATCACCGGCTGTTCAAGACGACTGCGTCGTTACCAAACAACACTAAATAAATTGTTTATCGCCACACTCAGAAAACACAGCCTCCCCACGCAGCGAAAAAGAAGAGAAAAAAATTGAGCAAATAAGACCCCACAAACAATTAACGACAAAGAGAACCATTGAGGTTACCGCCATTGGGGTTACAGGCAGTGGCAAAACAAATTGCCACTGGGGGTTTAAACCAGGTTCTAGGGTGCACCAACCCCAAACTTGCCTCAACAGGTTCTCATATCAACAATCAAGTACAAGGTGTCTTGGTGAAATAACTCCAACTCACCAATCAGATTAACAATGTTGCATGCAAAAGCACGCGAACATATAAAACACAAGAAGCTAATAGCACTGCAAAGCCAAATATGCGATTACCCAATGATCTTAGCGAGACCACAACCCCTGGAGTCAAATTAGCAACCTTTCTTTTTGAATTTACAGATCTGTTTTTACGAATTACCGGAAGATAATAATATTGCCTTTTAGTGCTTTTAAGCTCTTCAGTTTGAATATAAAAATAGTGTATACGTCAAACTATTATTTCATAATTTGAAGCCTAATCATCAGGCGTTAAAACAAATCTGTTGTGAAAGTCTTGAATCCCCCTTTTCAAATGACGAAAGTTAAAACGAGGTCATGGTGGTAATAAAGCTATGTTTCTTTTGTAGAAGGATATACGGGTGTCAATTATATTGAATATTTGTTTTCTTTTCCAATTAAAAAGAGCATTAGGCTCAGCATGTTCTCGTTTGCACCATTTATTACAAAAGGAGTTTCCGACAGATACTATTTAAAAGTCGATGTCCGAAGGAATTCTATATTTCGGACCTTTATAAATTATATGACGAAGTATGTTATCGTTTATAACATTTAGATTCCCTGTAGGTTGATAGCAACATTTTGAATTTGAACCATCTCAAGATTTCGGTGTATTTTCAACAATCTGTAAATCCGAAGTAATTTTATTCTAATTGTAAATTGTGTTCTGTTGCGCCTTGCAAGTGCTTGGGGTACGACTATCAAATAACAACCTTAAATTTTATTTTTTGTTGGGTTGCTTCCCATTCTTTAAATACATAAATTTTATAAGACATTTGATTAAGGGGTAACTAACAATGCATATGGCGAAAACTGGCTAAAAATGCAAAAATGAATTTTGGGAAAAATACTCATTGCCATCTAGATTTTAGAAATAAGCATAAGATAATGTTTGCAAGCTCAGTTTTGTCATGTTGTAATTACCAAGTTCATTCTAAAACGAAAGAAAAATCATTTGCATGAGAACTTTGAAATTCATGGACAATATACCAAAACAACACATACCTGCAATAAGTATAATATGCTGGTAACAAGCATTAGTGCCTATTCGTCAAAATATTGTTAGGGTTTTCAAGAAATTCAAGAAAAACTTACTTCCGGGTCTACATTGGGTTTGACGGGCAAATCGTTCTCGCGATCGATATTGGTAGCAAATGATATAAGATTTATTAGATTGGAAAGAATGCAATATCACATTGAACACGTGTTCAACAAAATATGCTTTACGCTGGGAAGCAACTCTTGCCATGTTTGATAACACTATGAATACATAGAGCAAGAAACATTCACAACGCTTTGCCAATTACGGCGATCATCATGTAAATTGCGATTTTGTAGTTGACAATCTGATTGGTTCGGAAGGTTGTTGATTGGAGAACGTGTTGTAATTCGTCAGCAGACGATTTTAATAACTGATTGTATAACAGGCGTGTGGAAGTAAGCTCTTCATTGGTTTATCATTCAACAATGAAAACCTCGTACGAGTATATAAAGTGTAACTGTTGCCACAATAGGCCCAAGGAGACCATACTTGGACGTGTCTCATATATTAAATAATAAACGGTTTACGGAATACGATATTATCATTCTATTTAATCTGTTAATTTGGAGAAATATCTTAACACGGGACGTTGAAGGCATCTGTTGTTTTGTTTGTATTTTTTATATAATTTTGCAAACCTGCATTCAGCAAAAATGCTTTTTCTGTTGGTTTTGCTTTACAATAACAATGTTTTCGCTGTGAACAACACAGATGTTGAACTGTTAATGCATCTTATTGAACAGTTTTGTCCGTCTTCAAATGTTTGTCCAGAATACATAAATTATGCACCTGCGATTTCAAATGGATTTTTATCATCTTGTTGTAAAGGTCAGTGCCTAATTTGTGTTAGTTCTTTCGCATGTTCCTTTGATAAATTATTAAATTTGATAACTGCTATTTTATTTTTGGGTACATTAAAAAAACAATGGTCTAGCCAATGTGAGTTGGCACAGAGTTGTCGTTCCTTGCAGTCTCTTACATTAAAGCGAGTTAAGGAGCGACAACTGTGGATAGAGATTTTGTTCTAACTACACCGATCATAAAATTATTATTTTTCTGCATGGTATAGTCTTAAAATTTGAAATATAAAACGATTTATTATATACCCATGAATGATTTTAGCACAGTGCAGCGTCAATCCGCAAGATTAACACAACTCGTCAGATTAATAATTCCGTATCAATTGGACAGTGTCGTTTTCCGATTCTGTATTTTGCAGCTTCCTGTAATTTCTACGTTCCAAATTGGCCGATTTAAAACTGCGGTATTTTCATAAATTTTGATTTGTTGACTTCAATATGACACTCTTTCTTTAAATATAATTATTGTTTCTAATGACCTTTACAAATAAAAATAATATGAAATCGTCTAAAAGTGAAAAAGTTAAATTAATAGATAGTCATTGCGGACATAAAGAGAACAAGCAGAGAAGTGAACATACCGTTCAACTACGATTTAAATATCCACATGCAGCAATCCTTCGCATATTCTCTTTCACGCGTAACCCTTTATAGATTTTGATCTAAACGAAGCTCATTGAATGAAACACTTTCAAATCCATGTCGTTACAGGTCTACGTATACCACGGTAAACACTTCTAGTATCTTCAGGTCTTGTTCAAATGTCATTCAACGATTTGAAAGTTAAATAATACTTTATCTGACAGAATCGATAATGGCTCTTGAAAATGTAAACAAATGTTCCATTAAGAGGTCACAAACATTGCAAATGGCGAAAACTGGCTAAAATTTTAAATATGAATTTTGGGGGAAATACTTATTGCCACCTAGATTTTAGTAAAGAAATGTATTTAGCTATGGATGTAGTTAATGTTTGCAAGCTCAATTTAGTCTAATTCATGTTCTAATTACCAAGCACATACTAAAACAAAAGAAAAACCGTTTGCATGTGAACTCTGAAATTCATGGACAATATACCACACCAACTCATATCTGAAAGAAGTATATGCTGGTCTACAATGTTTAGTGGCAATTCGTCTAAATAATGTTAGGGTTTTCAAGAAATTCAAGGAAAACTTACTTCCTGGTTCAAACCGAAAGTAGATTTCTATAGATTTCTACTTTCGGTTTGAACCAGGAAGTAAGTTTTCCTTGAATTTCTTAAAAACCCTAACATTATTTTGACGAAATGGCACTAAACATTGTAGACCAAAATATACTTATTTCAGGTATGAGTTGGTTTGGTATATTGTCCATGAATTTCAGAGTTCTCATGCAAACGGTTTTTCTTTTGTTTTAGTATGTGCTTGATAATTATAACATGAATTAGACTAAATTGAGCTTGCAAACATTAACTACATCCTTAGCTAAATACATTTCTTTCCTAAAATTTAGGTGGCAATAAGTATTTTCCCCAAAATTCATTTTTAAAATTTTAGCCTGTTTTCGCCATTTGCAATGTTTGCGACGCCTTAACGTCACAAATATAAAGTAGAGACTTACACTTTATTATGACGTAATGGCTTACATCGAATTTCACTTCATTTAATTGGGAGTAAATAAGCGTATATAACAATAGGAACATTATACCAGTATGCAATCTGTAGTTTTGTATTATTTCTTGTTGCGTATGTAAACCACATCACGCTCGACCTTCGGTCTCGCGTGATATTGTTTACATACCCAACTCGTAAAATACAAACCTACAGATTGCATACTGGTATAATATTCCATATGTATCAATTTTACTTCTTTTTCACGAAATTGCCATAATTATTAAAATTCCTTTGTTAGTTCTTAATCGAGGTGAGGCAACAACCAAAAGTCACCAAATCGAGTGCAGCTTTTGTAAAAAGCATATACTAAACCTGTCAAAACTGCTTAATATTGTCGGTGTAACAGCTAACCAATCGTATCATTGCAGAATTGCATACTATTGTTCAAAACTACTTATAAATCCCTAAATATTGAAACATGTAACAGAGAATAAACCCGCTACCGGAGATTTTTTACATTTGTTTGTACCCCTGTCGTGATCAAATATCATATTTTTTCAAACGCATGTAGGGAATTAAAGGATTATTATAAAAAGAAGTAAAAGCAATGTATCTAATTATGGCCTGTTTCCTTGTCAGGAATTGAATTGGATATTCAAATGTGTTCATGATTTTAACCAATTTTAGACATCCTTATTACAGGTATGTATTGCTTATCAATCCATGTTGAATAACGAATTCAGGTTTTAATCACGAATGAAGAATGTTATTTTATGCTTTCCAGTGAATTAATATATAATTTTCCCGGTGAAATAAACGTGGTATGTCACTGTTTTCAAACAGTAGAATATCATTTTTATTTTCACTGTTTTTTTACATTGGTACCCAAACGTACATAACATTCCGAATGGAACGTTAAGAAAACGGGCTCAAGTTTGTGGATATGTTTGTTCTTTGTGTAAAATATTATAATATTACACATTGCCAAATTCATCGGAGTAATCGATAAAACCATTCGAAATTTTCAAGTCTCATAAAAATATTTAACGTTTAATTTTGTTTTGAAATAAAATGTAAAAAAGTAGAATACATGTATTATTAACAGTATCATAAGAAGGTGTGCACATTGATTTCGGTGATTTTTTTATTAACTGCTTTTCTTTAATGCTAAATATTTGGTATCAAATTTGAGATTAGATCATGTAAAGTTTTGCTTAAGAGTTTAAATGATATAATCTCAATTCTGATGTATACCAAATATTTAGGCATTAAGAAAAGCAGTTAAAATAAAATCACAGAAAACTAAGTGCACACTTTCTTTTTGAATAGAGTACACATGCTTATTTTTTTCAGCGTGTTCATGCAGTGCTGATTGCGAGAAAAATTACAACTGCTGCTTTCCAGATAAAAAGTATGACGTGCAAGATGACGTCAGAGATGACTTGAAGCAGACGACTTTTAGTTGTCTTAGGGCAGCAACCTTTGAGCCAATGAGCAACCTCTACTCCAACATTAGGGCATACACAATGGTTTCTGATGTAACTGGGAGTGGCAATACATCCTGCGCTGACATTTCCGTGGCCATCTGGGGAAGTTTGCATCCGGTCTATTCCAGCAAAACAAAGCTTATTTATAAAAACAGTGAATGTGCGCATGCTCATGACGTCACTGATGGCGTGCTATGGAATGCCTTGATTTCCTGTGACCAGTACGATGTACAAAAACACATTAAGGCGGATTTAAATAGTTTTGTGGCTGCACTGGAAAATCAGACACTTCCTTATTATTGTCAAGTTATTTTTGAGTATCCAGGTCAGATGGATGATATAGCACAACATGCATGTTACAAAGATTTGATCGACAGCTGTCCGAATACAGACTTTAGCTTGGCGTCCTTAAGCGAATTAAATGTTTCCAAACAATTTATCCGAGAGTTCTGCTCTAGTGGATTGCTTGCACCTTACTTTCGCCAAAAACAAATTTATGTCAACGTGTTTTGTTACATTTGTCATGGTAACGAGTTTTCGCCGGAAATGAAGTGTTTTTACACAGCTGACAGAGACATGTATAAAAACACGTTTGTCGGTCTCATAGACCCAAATGTCGTATCACACCAAGCCAAGATGAAGTTAAAGTTTCCACACGCCTGTTTAAAATCTGGATCGGTAAGCATGAACAAATTAAATTACCATCGCTTTCTGGATTGCCAAGTCAACGGTCTAATGATTATCTGAATGTTCATGTACGAGGCAGATACAGCAATCTGATCTGTGATATCCCCTTTTCATATGTAATATATGCGTATAAAATTTAATCCTAAACGGAAGAGAATTGTAGTCCAACAAGTATTTTGATTTGTGGAGAAATAACATATTGGCCTTCATCTACGTATTGTATTTGTTTTACAGGTAGTCTTTAGCAAAGATTTGTCTGTATATTTATTGGACGCATTTCTAATTTATGAATAGTGGTTATAGCCTTTTTTCTAGTACAACATGACATTGACATACGATTGAAACACTTTTCATTTCAGGTTGACTCGAATTGTCGCCCACTTCTTTGTCCTGCCGGTCAAATTCGAACACCACCCGGCGACTGCAAATACTTTTCTTCCACTTGGCAAGTTAATCCAATAGCGGTACATCTAAACGTGACATCGACTGTGGCTTTGAACATGACAGAATTGCTGACGTCTAGAGCAACAACGCTAGAAGACTTGACTTTCCTTTCAAATCCATGGCCGTACCCATGGAAGTTGTTTTCCCTAAGTTTTGATTATCTCGAAGCTGAATACACTAAGACAATTTTTGTTAGTTTAAGAAAATTTAATGACAATTCATCGAAAAAACCAGTTCGCATTATTCGAAATATAATTCAAAACCTTGAGAAACCATGGATACTCTCTAACCGACCTTTGCGTTCAAAGTTTGCAAAGTTTTTTTCAATATCGGCAGAACACCCTGATGTACTCAACTATAACAGAACACACATTCTTACACGACAATACAAGATTGTTGGACAAAGTCGGAGTGAGGATACTACGGTACGCTTTTACGTAAACAAGCTTCATATATGCGACCAAGTTGAACTAGATGCCTCTGAGTTCGAGCTGAGTTTTGACAACACTGTTCTCTATAACAAGGTTGCCGGCTGTTTCCTATGGGATGGCGAATTCAGCATTATTCGAGGAACAGATGGATTTAAAGCTAGAATCTGCCTGGACGGTTCAGGGTTTGTGGCTGCTAGAGGTAGAATATCTGTTCAGGCGTCAATGCCAATTGTCGGTTCAGTATGGATGTCGCTCGCGTGTTTTGTTTTAAGGTTTAGTGTAGAATAAAGTATCCTCTTTTGATATTTCAAAACATTGTAAAAATGACAGAATAAGAGATTTCTACAGTACCAAAACGAATGAAAATGCAGAGAATTATAATTCCTGAAAACTACTCTTATATTTAGATTTTCCATGTGTTAGAGATATGTTTAAACAGCCGAATGATGGGACGAATATTTTAAAGTCTAATTACTGTAACTGTTTAAATAAATTACTCAAATTCTATTAACATCAACATGCAACAATTAAATGACACACATATTACTTTAAATGCCGACATGAGTAAGATGATTCTCACAAAAAATATTGTGTATCGTTTTCAAGAAATTGCAAATACAGAAGAAAAAGAAGAAAGAGATGCAGAAGACAATTTTTTTTTATTATAGTGGCCTGTGATGGCTGTGATACACCTTTACAATCTATTTACAAACACATAAACACAACAATAAATCACCCGGCCCAATAAGTCACTATAAAAAGACATTTTACTTGTACGATAATTATAATGATTGCGAATGGTATATTTACAATATAATAATCAAACAATGTAAACTTACACCTGAATATTTATTTTTATTTCGAATCGATATTTGGATGTGAAGTAGATTAACCGGATAGCAACATTAGAACATACACGAATCTGGCTAAACAATAACAAATTTGATATTTATCTATAACAATACAAACTATTGATAATTATAGAAAAAAAGCTTTTCTTAAAAGTAATTAAATCTTTGTAGAGTGCTTATTAATGCTGTCACCATGAGCAGTTGAAACGCATATAAAGATAATGAATCGAAAATATTGCAAATTATGTTTTGAGATCAACTTACAACCTTTGTCAAAATTTGCAATTGTAATATTTATTAAATGTTTAATTATGTATTGGATCTTTAAAATTAAATTATTATTTATGAAATTCAAATCGTTATAAAAGTGTATGTGTCTGGGACAGGGTTTCACTACTCGTACTTTTACTTGTACTCGTACTTACTCGAGTACCAATTTTCAAGTACTCAGCAGGACTCAGTACTCATCTTAAATTACTAGTACAAGTACTCGTACTTACTTAAGTACTGACGAAAAATGGTCAGTACTTAATTATGAGTATTTTACGAGTACTGTACGAGTACTTTCACACTTCAATGAAATAAAATGAAATTAATAAAACTTAGCCCAATGAAGTGTATTATATAAACGAATGGTAAGAAATAATTGATTAATATCACATTTGGGGCAGGGTAATTGAACAACTTTTGTATATGTTAGGTACTTCCTTGTTTTTTTTATAGTATTTCATGCACGATATTAAATCGTTAAATAAATCATTATATATTTTTTGTGTAATTGTCAATGGTTGAAATACCTTACTAAAATTTATAGTGCATTCAATAAGATTATAAGATTTAGCACAGGAGTCAACAGAACTGATTATCACCTTATGGCAGTCAAGATAACATGTTTTCTCACCTTTGCAAATACAGTCGAGTCGCGATTTTACGAAATAACGGTATACTACGAATATGGCGGCCGGTCCCGTCCGTATTCCTTCTTCATTCAATATAAAAAAGATGCGATCGAACGAATCGCGATTTAACGAAAAATGCGATTTAGCGAATAATTATGACAGTCCCTTATGCTTATTTACAGTGTATTAAAGATGCAATTTTACGAATTTCGGTCAGGCAGGTGATTTTCACACCTTTTCGAGCGATATCCGTTTCTTTGTATTGTTGAGCAATTATCGACACCAGCAGTATTGACACGAAATGCTCTGTAAAGAACCATCGGGCGTGTTTGGTTGTAACAAACAGTTTGAGTGATTAAATGTCAAATGTTAAAATTGTATAAAATCTGAAACACGTGAATTGCTTGTCATTCTACTTCTGACAATTCATTCTGCATAATGTTAATACCACGGCGAGTAATAATTCAATAACTGATATCGGCATTCTGAGAAATTCAGTGAAGGGCCCGTTTTTTTCAGGGGAGGATAGCTTAATTTGAATTTTAATGATTAATGATAACATGTAAATTTACAATAAAATAACTAATGCGAACATTTCTTTTCTTTGTATTTTTATTTATTGACATTGACATATCACAACAATAACACATTACGTCAAATAACGACGATTTGCGGCGGTAAGCATACAAAACTATCAAAAATGCGATACTACGAAAAAATGCGATTTTACGAATAATCGGCTTGGTCCGACGCCTATTCGTAAAATCGCGACTGGACTGTATGATTATGGTGAGACCAGATAGGTGTAGATGACACTTTTGAAAGGCTAATGATGGCAAAACATTTGACTATTGACAGTTGAACTAGTTGTTGATGGTCTTTTTTTCAATAATGGAATACTTATGATTTCTGTGTCTGTTTATATATTTTTTGTCCAGTGAAAATGTCAATAATAAAATTATTATTACAGTACTTCATTATAAATAAAATTATAGTAGCATACCACATTTGAATAAGTATGCTATATAATTATAAAAATAATAGTAAAAGTTTTTGTACCCGCAAAATACTTGTGAGTACATTACGTAGTACTCAGTACTTACTTAAGTACACTCAGAAAAGTGAGTACTGAGTACTTACTCGAGTACATCTTAAGCATTCACTACTCAGTACTTACTCGAGTACTGAACCTCAGTACTCAGCGAAACCCTGGTCTGGGGGTGGGGTGGGCGTGAATGAAAAACATTTACAGATTAATATTTCAATTTAAACTTTATGGAAACGGTTAAACTATCAGATACACAAAAGTTTAATACAAATGGCGTTAGGTTTTACACCGTCTCTTATTAAGTCAATTGTTTGCTCAATAATTTAGAAAACCAAAACAAGAATAATAGATGACTGTGAATTTAGGATGATTCTTGGGTGATGCAATTAATCTGTACACAATGTTTTCACCGGCTAGCAGATGGTACTTATTAATATTAAAACAAACAAACGCAACAGTATAGGTTACATTGCTATGGATATACAGGAGATTTGTACAAATGTCCTTTATCATAAAACCTCTCCTTAAAAGTCAGATTTTCTAAATAATTTAGAATTGCAAACAATATGATCATAAATTTATGGTTCAAATACATGGACGCCTTAAAGTATATTTGTAAAATGCTTTTGTGACAGATAAAACAACGATTTATGCGATGACATTGCATGTTTTCATCAGTTATCAGATGTTAAATTAAACAACATTATTAACATGCAATCATCAGAAAATAACAAAACAGATATGAATTAACTTAGTCTATGTTCTGAAATCGTTTTTAGTAAAAACGTAACTGAAGTAATTTGAAGCAAGCGATCATAAGAAATGTTTTGTTCATATAATACAAATTTCGATTTCAATTAGATTTTGGCATGCAACCAAAACATCAAAACACGATGCGCGGCGAGTGATATTTTCGTTGAGAAGTAGCGCGTAAAGTATAATAGACAGAACGTTGACCATTGTTAATCCCGCTTTCAGGTTGCTTTACTTTAAGCCACACCTTTGTTATTTTTTCAACATCCGACAAGGAATGAACGTACAGCGACAACAAATTTAAATGACAGCAATTATCTTTGGTATCAATTTCATTGAAATCTAAGAGATACATTTGTGTTTAGCAAACTAAAATTTTCTCTATGCAGATTAACACTGGCGCTTTTAGGCTACCTATTGTGATTCTTGGAAGACATTTTGTCTTGAAAAAAGGAAGTGGGTTACCTTCGAAAAGGGTAAAAAAAGGAACACAATATTACCGCACGCCCACCATTCCCGGCAGTGTTGTTTTTCACCTGTGTTTAATATCTTGTTACCATGTATGTCTTTCTGTAGAAATAAACAGATGACCATAAAAAATTGTTCACATTTATTATTGTATAACAGTTCACATTCACGTTACATTCCCAAACTCCGACACGAAACTTGCAAAATCGGTCGTATTCTTTGTGCTATTTCTAAGCAGTCAAGCATGCTACGATAAAAGTAAGTAAGTAAGTAAGGTAAAGTAAGGTAAGGTAAGGTAAGGTAAGGTAAGGTAAGGTAAGGTAAGGTAAGGTAAAGGTAAAGGTAAAAGTAAGTAAGTAAGTAAGTAAACTTAATAAACAATAAACTTATCTTCCATATGGCCCTCCTTACAAGTAATAACATAAAAAAGATTAAGATAAACGCGATGATTATAAATAAAACAACACCACAAAACACAATATGATATTATAATAAGAAATGAAACTGCAAATAATGTATCTGTGTTAATGTTAAGGTGTTGCATTTAATTGGTAGGTGCGTGCATGTGTGTGCGTGTGAGTGAGCGTGTGCGTGCGTGCGCGAGTGTGTGTGCGAGGCCTATTTGAGTGCGTTTGCGCAAGGAAGAACTGAATATTTAAGAAATTTGAGTACATAAATCAATACGACACAATGCCTTAACACATTTCTGTTTTATTGAGGCAATATAATACATTTTATTCTTATCTTAACATCAAAATGTGTGCTCGGCCTATACCCGGGTGACCCGGGTTCAAATCCCAGAACTGTCAATTCATTATAAACTAATGTCTGGTAGTCTGAAATCGGCAGATCGCAGTCCTGCCACCTACCGACATTGACTGCCGCCTCCGCGCTGCCAACGGCCGATATATTGAAATCAGGCGGTGGCATGTCGGTGGCAGGCCGGGTGCTGGAGAGTGGCAGTTAGTTTCTAGCAGTCACCGGCCGATTTTTGAGGTCTCGATCGCGGAGGAAAAATCGCCCTACGCCCCGCCTGCCACTTGCCTGCCACCGCGCGAACAAAAAATGCGTCAGCCCTGCCACCTGCCGATTTGCAAAAATAGAAAAAATCGCAACGACGTCGCCAGAAATTTAACATTTTTTTTTTTAAAATCTCAGCTGCTTGTACCTTACTAAAATTCACAACAGTTCCTAAAATGTACTGATTAGTCATAAATTGCTGCGAAATTCGCTCCATTTCAATTATTTTTGGGCATGATAATTATAGTCGCCGTGGTACAACTACGCAGGGTGTTTTCTCTGGAGCTTTCTGCAAACAATAAGGACTCATAATTATATAGTCAGACAATGAAACTTGCACTAAGTTTATAACTTTCAAGAATACTTCCATGTACAAATACAGGTCCACTATAAATTTTTGCTTATACCTAGCAAAAGGAACCACTACCATAAAACCAGGGGTTTAGAAAGATTGTCATTGTTTAATTAAAGATCATCAAAATTTTCGAGTTTGTTCTTGCACCCTATGAAGTTTGCTGATACAACAATACAGCCTAGGCTATAGTAGAACACACAACATGAGTAGTATATAACATTCAGATATATTGAAATGGTGCACAGGGCACGAGGCATGCGGCATTGAGTGACTCATTGTGACGTCATCGGCGTATGACTCATATTGACGTCATCGGCGTATGACTGATCGGCGTATGACTCATATTGACGTCATCGGCGTATGACTGATCGGCGTATGACTCATCGCCGCGGGATCTAATGACTCACCGGCGTATGACTCACTGTATCGAATGACTCACCGGATCGCATGACTCACCGGATCTAATGACTCACCGGCGTATGACTCCGTCACCGGGATCGATCGTTAATTAAAACGGTACTTTACGGCATCTGTAGACCCCCTAACGGTACTTTAGCCCCGATAAATCCTTCATAAATATAACGAACCAATAATCATTAATCGACGATAATTAACCTTCATTCAATTATTGAAATCGATCGCGTTAGAATGACCCCGTCAGGTCAGTTAATTAATCAGATATAGGAAAATTAATTTTAGCATCTCATGGACCGCATAGTATTGACGACCTCGGGGTTATCTGAGCGACTGACCAATACACCGAATGTCGATATAGTCGTTATAAAAAATATGACTTTTATAGCTCACTTTGTCGGGTTATATTGAATTCACCAAACCATAATAATAATAATAATAATAACAATAATAAAAATAATAATAATAATAATAATAATAATAATAATCATTACCTTTATGTTCAGACGCTAAACCGTTGATTCATAATTAATAGCCTAAACAATCTCCGTATCGATATAATTAAAACGCAGCACGAGATGACTTTAAATGAAATCAATAACCTAAACAATACCCGATATAATGAAAACGCGACACGGTATGGCCGATATCGATCCATAAACCTACTGCGGTATCTTTTTATTTAGCTTAATTTTCGCACGAAACTTCGTGTTGGCGATAACTTTGAAAGTACTTGTCCTATTCACATTTGGAATATATATCCAGAATGAACGAAACCATCGGCGATAACAAGAATGATAACTCCTGTTTCACTAGTTTGATTTATGTCCTTTTTAAACGCAATCGTTGCCGGCTGATCTGGATCTAAACTGTTCGCATATGGAGAAGAAGGAGGAAGAGGGTGAGCAGGAGGAGGAGGGTTAGCAGGAGGATTAGCAGGAGGAGGAGGGTGAGGAGGAGGAGGGTGAGGGTGAGGAGGAGGAGGAGGGTGAGGAGGAGGAGGAGGGGGAGAAACTTCAGTGATTTACTGATAAAATGAATAGGCGATTGATTGATTGATTTAACGAAAGTGTGAAGGAATGAGTAAGTGATTGATTGTTTGAGTCCCAAGAGGAATGCTTCGAAAGCTACTGAAGATTTTATTCCTAAACCCTACACGAACTTCCGTTTCCGACACAAATTTTCTCTCATGGTGAAAGGTCCAAGTATGTCGGGTAGAAGCTATTTCATCCAACAGCTTCTAGAATCTTTGATAAAATCAAACCTCAGTTCATGACGATATACCACGAAATTACGGCAAAACCATATTCGTACGTCCTGGTTGATAACAAAGCGGATACACCCGCCGACAAGCAAATTATATTTGATGTATTCGGATCATGCCAATCGATCACATTGTGTTCACCGAAGACGAAAACGTACAGTACATCCGATACAGTTGACTTAACGGTGGAACGTTACGCCACTGACAACAACAAAGTAGCTATACTGCAAAAAGATGGCAGACAGGGCCCTATTATCGTTCGTTTAAACTACAGTCAATGGTCTATTGTAGAACACAACTTTGACAGATGCGGTGTGATGGGCAATTTGCCGTATGGATGGACTATTTGGAGAATATATGTGGTGACCGACAATTCTAGTAGTACCTATATTCCGGTGTTGTTGAAAGAAATAAACGGAAATGAGTTTCAACCTTACAAAGTGTCGAAAGATTGGTTGATTTCTACGCATAGTCATTTAAAAATGTAAAATGTTTCTTTTATGACAATGTATATTATAGAACCTTACGTGTATGGACTCTGTTTGAGTCGTATAAATAAAATATATATGTAAAGATAGTGTTGTGTTTGTTATATATTTACAAATATTGACAATAAGTAATAGAGCATGAGCTTCAACATGCTAAAACGATTGGCGTCATTGCGTGCCGCGTTTTCATTATACGGGTATTGTTTAGGTTATTCATTTCATTTAAATAAAATCATCGTGTGCCGACTTTTCATTGGTTTTATTAACACGGGGATTGTTTAGGTAATTAATTAGGAATCGATAACGTCATTGCGTGCCGACTTTTCATGATGTCGATACGGGGATTGTTTAGGTTATTAATTATGAATCGCTAACGTCATTGCGTGCCGACTTTTAGATGCGTGTAACACGGTGACAGATCTCGAGCGTCTAGTTGGTGAGTTTTGTAAGATAAAAAGTTAAATAGTATTGATGGAAATAACATTAAAATGGTGAAGCTTTACGGGTAAACCAAGCATTATGGGAACGTTGACCTCGTTTTATGCGAAATTAAGTTTCGTGTTAAAGTTGCGTTTAAAAGGGGAATAACTAAAAATAGTGAAACATCATTCTTATCGCCGATAGTTTTGTTTATGCGGAATAAAAATGTTAAGTTTGAATAGGACGAGTACTTTTAAAGTTATAGGCAACATGAAGTTTCGTGTTAAAGTTGCGTTTAAAAGGGACATAAATCAAACTAGTGAAACAGGAGTTATCATTCTTGTTATCACCGATGGTTTCGTTCATTCTGGATATATATTCCAAATGTGAAAAGGACAAGTACTTTCAAAGTTATCGCCAACACGAAGTTTCGTGCTAAAGTTGCTTTTGAAAGGGACATAAATCAAGAAAAAGAAACAGGTGTTATCATTCTTGTTGTTCACCTTTACTATTATATTACTTATTTGATCAGGAACTACATTAATTGTTAAATATGAGCTTAGGTTTTAAATTCGCGCACTGACCCGAAATACGCGAAAATTAAGCTAAATAAAAAGATACCGCAGTAGGTTTATGAATCGATATCGGCCATACCGTGTCGCGTTTTCATTATATCGGGTATTGTTTAGGTTATTGATTTCTTTTAAAGTCTCGTGCTGCGTTTTAATTATATCGATACGGAGATTGTTTAGGCTATTAATTATGAATCAACGGTTTAGCGTCTGAACATAAAGTTAATGATTATTATTATTATTATTTTTATTATTGTTATTATTATTATTATGGTTTGGTGAATTCAATATAACCCGACAAAGTGAGCTATAAAAGTCATATATTTTATAACGACTATATCGACATTCGGTGTATTGGTCAGTCGCTCAGATAACCCCCGAGGTCGTCAATACTATGCGGTCCATGAGATGCTAAAATTAATTTTCCTATATCTGATTAATTAACTGACCTGACGGGGTCATTCTAACGCGATCGATTTCAATAATTGAATGAAGGTTAATTATCGTCGATTAATGATTATTGGTTCGTTATATTTATGAAGGATTTATCGGGGCTAAAGTACCGTTAGGGGGTCTACAGATGCCGTAAAGTACCGTTTTAATTAACGATCGCTCCCGGTGACGATGAGTCATACACCGGTGAGTCATTAGATCCGGTGAGTCATGCAATCCGGTGAGTCATCCGATACGGTGAGTCATACGCCGGTGAGTCATTAGATCCCGCGGCGATGAGTCATACGCCGATGAGTCATACGCCGATGACGTCAATATGAGTCATACGCCGATGACGTCACGATGAGTCACTCAATGCCGCATGCCTCGTGCCCTGTGCACCATTTCAATATATTTGAATGTTATATACTACTAACATGTTAATTTATTTGGAGAACGTTACGGGAAATTGTCATCGGTGACATTTTTGAACTGTATTTTGTTACTATATTTACTTTATTTATTTGGGGTACGTTATGGGAAATTGTCATCGGTGACATTTTTGAACTGTATTTTGTTACTTTATTTACTTTATTTATTTGGGGTACGTTATGGGAAATTGTCATCGGTGACATTTTTGAACTGTACTTTGTTACTATATTTACTTTATTTATTTGGGGTACGTTACGGGAAATTGTCATCGGTGACATTTTTGAACTGTATTTTGTTACTATATTTACTTTATTTATTTGGGGTACGTTACGGGAAATTGTCATCGGTGATATTTTTGAAACTGTATTTATTACTATATTTACTTTATTTATTTGGGGTACGTTATGGGAAATTGTCATCAATGCTATTTTTGAACTGTATTTTGTTACTTTATTTATTTTGGGTACGTTACGGGAAATTGTCATCGGAGTAGTTAACCTCGGACAGTTGACCAGAGTGCCTGGAGCCCTGGAGCCTGGAGCTACACGCGTGACTGCGCACGGACAATGGGGAGGGTATCATATGACCGCGCACGGACAATGGGGAGGATATCATATGACCGCTCACGGACAATGGGGAGGGAATCATATGTCTGTGCACGAGCAATAGTCCTTTCCGATAAGTGTTGTTATCTCCCTTTGCTGATAATCAGGTCGCGGTTAATTCTACTTCCGGTAGGCAAATATGATCACCCGATTTACCGAAAGCGCCATTTTTCTAAGTTATGACCATTTATTTTTATTGGATGTGATAATATAATTAATTATTATTCAAATGTTGCTGATTTAATATAGAAATGTTCATTCAATTGGACAATTATGATGTATTTTTCATATAGCTCGCTCATATAATAAGCAAGCGAATATCTGAAAGCTGGCCGCCGAAAGCTAGTTAGAATAACCGAATGCGCTGTTGTATGTGCATTTCCTTAGTTACGACGATTAATTTTTATAAGATGTGATAATATAATGAATGATCATTTAAATGTTGCAGATTTAATACAAAATGTTCTTTTAGATTGACAACAAGATCATATTTATCCATGTACTTATTTTGGTTAAGAAATGTGATCATTTGAACACCGATTTTTTATGAATATCAACTTAACGAATTAAGTTACTGGCTATTATCACACCTTATATACAAATTGCCAACAAGTTTGAATATACATAAGCTGATGATGATATTCACTCATATTAATGTCATGTCAAAACTAATGTTTCATTTACGGTTTACAGATTCTTGAATTAGGCATCTGATGTACCAAACACATAGTATGAAAGGAAACTGTTCACTTCTTATTTTACTTATTATATATAAAATGATAAATTTCCATTTAATCATTAGTGAGCAACATGACATCAAACAACAGGTTAGCGATATTCGACGATAATTAGTTATGCCGTTGCCCACGAGTAAAACAAAAACATTGCAACGCGTACATTTTCGTTTTTCATTTCTGAATCCCCGACGGAAGAAAAAGACCGCTTTTAACTTTCATAACTACAGTTCTCTTAAATATGTATAAAAGGAAATAATAAAAAGCATGTTTAACTAAAACGTGCATGCAAAATCGTCAGCGAAAATTTTGTTTGTGAATGATTTGTCTATTAAACATTCGCAGATTTCGTTTTTCATTATTGATATGAATTTACGTATACTTGAAGTATACATGCTTGTATGTCTTCACTAGCGTGCGAAAAAAAAGATATGATTTAGCGGTATGAGAACATAACACGCTTCGATCAGTTAGACGGTTTGGTCGTCATTTCATTGTTGACTCTAAATAAAATTAACTAATAAAGAAGATTGAATTAAATTAAAAGTTAGCGATGCAGTTGGCACTGTTGCAAACACTTCAGTGGGATTTGAACTGCGATTTGCCATTGTTGTTGAGCAACTCTAATTGTTGTGAATTTGAATTAACATCTCTGTTTGCCGGACGCTCGTTTTTCAAAGAACTTCAGCATTTTTAGACTTATTTTTATTTGAGAAAGGAATGTCATGAATCGAGTAAGTTTTTTTTTTAAATTACGACCTCAGCGAATTTACCATTTCATTTCATAAGGTATGTGTTACCTTTCATAATCAATTGCTATAAAATAAAATTTTGTTGTTCGTCAATTGATGATCATAATTAAAAAATCTAGTTTTCTTGTTAAGATAATTAGCGATCTAACAAAAATGATTTTGGTAAATGAAATTCTGATCAAGGTGGATATGAGCAAAAGCAGCTAAGACTTCAAAATTTGTAAACAGTTAAGACAGTTATTGGTAAAAAAAGCCCTTAATTATATTTTGAAATCTGTTTGCTAGAACATTATGGTTAAAAAACAACAACAAATACTTGTAATTTTCCATTTTATTATAATCTTTCGTTTTTTTGAAAGCATAGTATCAGTAACCCCCCCCCCCCCCCCCCCCCGAAATTTGACAAGAACAAACAAACATTGATCATCTTTTTTATTTTAACGAACTGTTTCCTCGCTTTCTCTAAATATTCCTTTGTTCGTTTTACTCTCCGACCGGAAGTAAACTATCTCACTCTACGCTAAAGAGCGCAAGGGAACGGTAATTTGCCAAGGGAGATAACAACCCTTATCGGAAAGACTATTGGGGTGGCATCGCATTACGGTGCCATGACATCATCGGTCGCACCCTAGCAGACAATATGAGTCATCTATTATGACATAGTATAGGTCAATGGTTTCGCGTTACATTCCACAATCACTACCTTTATTCAAAAGGTGAGTCACTTAGATTCGAAATTCATTTTTATTCAACCTCTATTATTTATATAATTTTATGAATGTCATAACGCACCCATACGATTATCATAACCGTATCGAATTTCGTGTTATTATAACCGTACGTGTGCCCATTGAAAAGAACATTGAGGTCATTGATACTCCGGTGTCAGTTACCTCGTGTGCGTGAAGCGTGTTAGATCAAAGATAGATAACGAAAACAACCTTTAAAGAGTTTGATGATACTTTATTCACCATTTTAAACCAATTATATAGAACTTGTATAACATGTTTATAATTGTGTACATATATGTGATTTGTTCACCTCAATTATTTTACAATCTTGTGTATACAATAATTTCAACCGTGATTATATTCACATAAAATCGAATTTCATTTTATATTAAGTGTGTCCAGTGAAAGAATTCCACGTCCATTTACCTCATGTGCAGGGAGCGTGATTGATCAAAGAAAAGATAATGAAAATATGTCAACAAGCTTGAATTATTAATAAAATCACCTAAATTCAGCCTTTCATTTCATTTAGTGAATAGAACCGAATGAAGAATACGTAATCTAATCGGGCGACTTAAATAAATTTTGTTAATGTCTCTAAAAGATACAACCGTGTTACCGCCCGAACTATGTAAACAAATGTTCCGCGATTTAGTTAAGAAACCCTGGATATCATTAAAAAACATTTTGGACTATGAACTTTACACTTTAACTTTAATGTAGAAAATATAACTTGCATAGTTTATTTGAGCTTAACACACAACACAACAGAACATCAACTTCTGAAATATTCATCATAGAGCGAACATTGAAAAGGATATTGTAATTAATTATATTCGATTCATTTGAGTGGAAAGTGTTTTATTTTGACACCCGAAATAGATATCAAAAACAAGTACCAAACTATATTAGTTTTCTAACAATTTTTTGAACAATTATTGTATCCTGTTATGTATATCATTTTCAGCTGATAATAACAATATAATGATAGTATTTTTGAAAATGGTTAAAACAGGATTTGTTTCACTCCTTTTCTTTTAAAACAATATGGTAGACAATTCCGAAGTACCTTTAAAACAACGAAACTGATTCTTAGAATCGGTAAAGGACTCCTAATATCAAAACAAGAACAAAAACAACAGCATTAACAAATAAAGGATGCTTTTAATTAAACCAACTGGTATTGGACGCCTTAAATTTTTTCTTGGTATCAAACAAATATTATGGAGAAATATAGAAATGGTATCCTCTGCGAACTTTTGAAACTTGAAAAGCCCTTGGTAAGCTTCGTAACGGCTGAGAACACTGAATTACTCTCAGTGGTCATTTCATTTTGTTTATGTGTACTTGGAACGTATCCGTTTTGGATCAGAGTGAAGCAGATTCGGAAATGTTTTGTTATCTATACTAATTCACAGGGTTTATCTTTTGTTTAACGGATGTTTCATTAAAGCGTGATTGGCGAGTTGAAATTAAACTAATTTGATGAATTTCTATCGACCTTAATTTTAAAGAGGGTCAGCGGGATTGTTGCTTATTTGTCTATCTTCTACTTTTCACGTGTTTATCTGATTGTAACAAGGATGTTTCGTTAAGTGTGTAATGTTTTCTTAATAATGTTTTAGGAAGTACTTATATAAGTTATAGTGTTATTTAAAATTGGATAAGCATTATACATTGTTCATTTCATCAAACGCTTCGAAACTTCGGATTATATATTTGTTTTTCCATTCAAATTTTGTCATTATTCATGTAGATGTTATTAGATATGAGTTCAGTCTAATCCTCTATAGGTCAGCTTACTTGTTATCTGGCCATGGTCGAGTTCGTAACGCACTTGTACTATCTCGCCATAGAGCAAATTTTCGACTTCGCAACGCACTTGTACTATCTCGCCATAAAGCTAGCTTTTATGGAGACGTAGTAGAGCGTCGGACTAGAATGCGATGGGTCACGGGTTCAGTCCTTGGCTCAGGCGTGGATTTTACAAAACACTTGTAACAAATGGCGTCCAACGTTGGCAGAGATGTAAAATATCTCGAGAACACTTTAAAGTGAGTCTCTATACTCAATAGAAATTCGAAGATGAATTCCCATCTGTATATGGTGAATGGTACCCAGCAATGATTGACTTAGTATCGCACTTGTACTATCTCGCCATAGAGCTAGCTTTTAGAGAGACTTGTTAGAGCGTCGGGCTGTCATGCAAGGGGTCCGGGTTAAATCCTTGGTTCAGGCATGGATTTTCAGAACACTTGTTACATGTAATACACTATTGCATTTCTCTCTGTGTTCTATATTTAAGTATTGAATCGATATTTGATGATCTCCATTTGGGTATGGAAAACAGTTGGGTTGGTTAAAGTGCGTGAAGCCCGAGGTATTAGGTTGTTTAAACTAGAAAGAAGGTATCACATTAAATAAACGACAAGAGAGTAGTAATATCTTAGAAAATCAGCCTGCACGACATTAGTTGTTTTATGAGCAAAATGTCAACTCGATTATCATACAAGAATCAATCCAATCTGGATCGTGCAACGTTTTCATTTTCTAAGGGTAACGATCTGGCAATACTTGTGTATGTTTCCGCAAAATACAGATGTGCACTGTTTCTTTTTTCTGCATTTTAAAAACTCATTCACTAAAGTTTCAGTTATGATCTGTTTCCATTGCGACACCTGTTAGTAAATAAAGATCCCGCACAGGTATTTTGAGTGATATGTTTACACTAATGGCCGAAAAAGCTACATACATGTACTACTTGTATATAACTATATAAGTCGACGAGCTTTTAAAAAAGCTTACAGTATGGTTGAATATCACTTCGCCTTCTATGAATTATCATTTGTGGGACAGGCGGATCTTCGATAAAGAAATGCGCTGACGTATAATGTAAGTATATTAACTCCTCTTCGTTACAATAAACTCAGATTTGTTGGACACTGAAATAAGGCGGAGCTTCAATAAAGATATGCGCAGTAGTATAATTATGTTACGCATTATAATACTTATAATGATGGAGTATGTGAGAACATTAAAAACAACAACAAACAAATAAGCAAATATCAACCAAGTTAATCACTAATTAACTAAAGTGACCATGATGTCTTTATTAAGAGTATTATTTGGACGAGAAAGTTCAGACGATTATTAGCACAACAATGTAAACAAGTGTTAACGTTATCATAAACTTGGAAAAGAATAATGACTTAAAATGCGAAGTGAACGAAAAGTTTTATGAATGTGCGGAAAATTGCTTTGTCGACGAAGAATATAATACGTGGTATGTTTATTGTATTTATTGACCCGATTGTTCAATATAAAGCTGAAGATACTTCTCTCCTTACGTTATATATTTGTTCTGTTAACGTTTAAAATCTTTTCTCTTAAATATTTGTTTTCCGGCTGGTAAGGCGAATGCAAATTGTGGGACTTGGCCTAAGTAGAGAACATCGTACCTTCACGGGTGTGTTACTATATTTTTTAATCGTTTGGGTTTCTTTTTTTAGCTTTTATAAATACAGATTCGACGTGTTTACTTATACAATTTTTATTTACGAAATTCTCTTGAAATATGGACGTTAATTGTTACAAAGATCTAATATCGAAAAATCTTTTTCATAACAGGATGTATGTTCATAATTATTGAATTTACATTTTCCGTATCATTCAGGTTACCAGTCGTGAAGTTTCGATTTAATCGGACGGGTATAATATGCATTTAACCCGTTTGCTGAAATTTAAAACTTGACAAGATCATGCAATCGTCATTTATTTATTACATAAATTAAATATACAGCAAATGGATTTATTCAGTAAATGTTTTTCACTAATTCATTGTTTTACAGCACTTAAATATGATCTTATCACTTACTACCGAGAAAAAGAGTCCCAGATCCCAGCCGCACCGCTGGTTGAGGAACACAAAGTTGCTTTAGAAGATTTATACGTAACACCTCCCATGTGGGCATACGGTAACCCTTATCACTTCAAACTGGGTAATGAGGTTCTCATGGGACAGAAAACGTCGGAAAAAGATGCCATAAAACGACAACCAGTTACAGTCAGTCAGATATTTCTCAGCGACGACAACGTTCGATATAAAAAGATATACATAAATGCCAACGCTGGGTGTGGGAAAACTTCGCTATCACAAAAGCTTACCATGACCTGGTGCCAAGCTCATTCACCGCGGAAGGCGCTGAAAACAAAATACGAAGGTGCAGAATTAGCCGCAGTAAAATATTTTGATCTTCTGTTCCTGCTTCACTTAAGGGACTACCAGTTTGAACCCAAATGTAATCTCGATGAGTTAATTATCCAATTGGTGTCTGAAAATTTGTCAAGAAATACGCTTTACACAAAAGAGTTCCTACAAAGGCTGTTATTCGAGAAGAAATGTTTAATAATAGTCGACGGCATCGACGAGTGGGTCCACCCGGACACATGTGGAAAAACGCCTGCAGTACCTCACAACAACTATCCGGACAGTTGCACGGTGCTCACCACGTCGAGGCCATGGAAGTTAGGAACGATAGGCCTGTCAGAACATAATATTGATCGGCATATTGAAATTGCTGAACTCGATGAGAACACACGTGAACAGCTTGAAATCAATGCAGTGCGATATATACTAAATGAAAAGGGATTAAACTTAGCCGAGAAAAACAGAGCAGATTTCGATAAAGAAGTCAAATCAGTTCAAATCGGTGAAATTATTTACATTCCATATGTTCTGCTTCAGCTTATGTGCTTATTTTTTGGTGGACTTCCCATTGGCAAATCAAAATGTGAAATTTACAGTAACATTACTGAATTTACACTAAAACGTGGTCTTAATAAAAAGAATTTGCCAAATATACTTGTACAGTCAAACGATAACGTTGCAGTCCCGAACTGTATGAAAGAAAACGAGACATGTAACCTTTATATAAGCTTAATTATGAAGGTAGGGAAATTAGCCTTTTTCACATTGTTTGTCGAGAAGAAAGAATCGTCTTTGATTTTTGATAGTAAAGTAGTCACTCGGTACATGACCAAGAACGAAATCGATTTTTGTTTAAAAGTTGGTCTATTGTGTCAAACCAAGGATAATAGCATGCTCGCAGAAAGACGGTATAAAGTTTTCTTTCAGCACAAATCAGTACAAGAGTTCTTTTCTGCGATTTATATTACTTCAGATTGGGAAAACAATACTGTAAAATTAATTATTTTTCATGCATGTTCATCACTTATAAGTACTTTAGAAATGACCAACCTTTTTGTTTTTGTTAGCGGTATGAATCACGAAGTATATACATGTATTTCCGGTGAGATTCAGAAGATCGTGGACCTTGACGTCATTAGACGTCGGTATAGGTCGGACATTTATACTCTTTATGAATATTCGGTTAGTTGGGACGATTGGAGAAAAATTAAATCTTACCAGTTAATGCAGGTGCAGTTCTTTCAAGAATGTGTGAGAAATAGGAAAGAAACATGTTCAATCAATCTATACGACATCGTGCTTGATGAAAGCCTAACAGAGGATGATTTAACAGCTTTAAAATCAATTATTCACGTATTTATTGCTAACGTAAAATCGCTAAACATACGGTCTCCAGATACAAATACAGGGGCCTTCGTAGAATCCCTGGATCCTGGTGTGTTCACCTCCCTGGAGACATTGAAAGTGGAATGGTGTGACAAGGAACCAGTAAGGCTGGCAGGCATACTCACTGAATATGCTCGTACGTTAAAATGTCTGACACTATCAGGACCTAGTTTTACAGAACCTATGTCTCTGTCCGACATCAGTATAAGGGCGCTCACAGGACTGACCTGCTTACAATCATTGTATCTTCAGTTCGTTGACATGGTTCACAGTAACCTGAAACGTCTGTACGCTAATATCAGCCAGACCACGACACTGACACAGCTCAAGCTGGTGACCATGTCCTGCTCAGACCACAGGGGTCAGTACCGTAATTGTGACGTCACCTTGGAACTGCATCGTCTGAACGAGTTGAAGACGCTGTATCTTTTCTGGGTTCCATGTAAAGAGCTACATGTTACCCCTAAATATTTGGAGAAGTTCGAGTTTGTGCCATGGCTGGAGATGTCAGCCAGTGCAAGTGACTTCCTGTTGAAAGATCTCTGTGGAGCTCCGGTCCTCACATCATTAGGGTTAGGCCTGATGCCATACAGCCAGATGATCCAAATGTATACAACATTAATGCGGCTACATAATCAGCTCCAGTATCTCGCGCTTGACAACATATATATAGATGATGCCTTACTTCGCGCATTTTCAGAAATGAAAAATATAGAATGTGTGGACCTACGTGCCGTTAAATTGTCGTCTTCTTCTTGGCGGCAACTGTTTCACAGCGTCGGCCTGCTACCACGGTGTTTCAGCGTTAAACTATATATGATTACAATGACATCCCAAGAGTGGAGAGAACTGTTGATCAGTGTCAGCGGTATGCCACAGGTCGTCACGGTGGAGTTATACGAGTGCAACGGACCATCCAGGGAGGAATGGACATCTATTGTGGACGTGATCAAGTCTACACCTACATTGTTACTATTACAAGATATAAGTATCAATGTCCATGACGAAGCATCGCTGACTCTAAAAACCTTGGGTGAACTGTTTTGGCGGGAACTCGGCAGAGTCTCGTTCCCGCAAAAACAGTTCCCTCTCGGTGACAGATTTTTCCATCTTCACCTCACACCCATGCAAGATACTTAAAGACTGTATACATATTGTACAGGTTTATACTGGAGTACATGTAACAGTTGTACACGTATATTATTGATTGAACATGTCGATAAAACAATGGTATAAACTGTTTAGATATTTTATCTTTCAACTCAAAGAAGTATAAATGTGCAATTTATAAATAAATAAATTAATTAATTAAAACTGATTTGTTCTTCGATTCCTGTAAGACTAAACAAACTACACAGCATGTTTCTGATAACCAGTGCCTGATGTAGATTCTAATGTATATTTAGAACATCTTAAGGTGTTAACTGATTCTTAAAATTAGTTACAATTAGTGTTTTTAAGCGGAGATTTATCAAATAAGAGGCCCTAAAGGGAAGAGAGCTTATCTTTAATGACTGTTTTTTTTTAAATTTGTTTTCTTAATAAGCACTAACTGAATGCGTATCACATCCAGATAGGGTTAGGGTTAGATCTCATTGTAGACCCAGATCTAAGTAAAGACCTATATCAGTTTGAAGACCCAGATGTCGATGTAGACCCACATACGACTGTAGACCCAGTTTTCAGTGTAGACCCAGATGTCAGTTTAGGCCAATATTTCAGTGTAGACCAAGATCTATGTGTAAACCGAAATCTCAATGTAGACTGAGATAAAAGCAAAGTCGGATCCTTGTGTAGAAAAAGACGAAGCTTACCCAACAAAATGGGGCTGATTTGAACAGTGTAAACCCTGATATTAGTGTATAACCAGATTTCAATAAGAACACAGATCAAGATATCAGTTTTAACCCAGAACTCAGTGTATACCCAGTGTATACCCAGATAACAGTGTAGATCCAAAACTCGACGTAGACCCAGATCCCATGTAGACTCTGATCTCGGATTCGACCCAGATCTCACTGTAGACCAAAATAACAGAGAGACGCAGATCACAGTGGAAACTTAGACCCTAGTGTAGAATCAGATCTCAATGTAGGCTAATATCTCAGTGTAGACCCACATCTGTGCAGCCTGATTATCGTATACAGTGTTTACCATTCAATGGGAGAGGCATTTTTAAGCTTTTTTTAGAAAATGGGTTAGATACTTTTCGAAAAAAAAATGTCTGCAACTTAGTAATGGGTCTACACTAATTGAGAAGTCAACAAGGCGTTTTTGTTTTGTTGCGCCACAAATACAAACAGAATTAAGATAATTAACTAGAACCAAGCTAATCAACTAGAAGTTAGCCGAATCAAGCTAATCAACTTGAAGTTAGCAGAATCAAGCTAATCAACTAGAAGTTAGCCGAATCAAGCTAATCAACGTGAAGTTAGCAGAATCAAGCTAATCAACTAGAAGTAAGCCGAATCAAGCTAATTTACTAGCCTGTTAATCCAGTATCAAGTTGATCCCTTCGTGTCAGCCCAGTATCGAGTTGTCCCTTTAATGTAGGTCCAGAATCAAGTTGACCCCTGTCATGTTTGTGCACAATCAATTTTACCACTTGTCAAATTTAACACAGTCATATTAGTCCAATATCAATTAAGCCCCTTTATGTTATCATATAATTAGCCCGGCTCTTTTCAATAGCTGGGAAAGAGTTTAAGCCTGAATGTTGTTCACTGACTGACAGTTACTTTGAAGCATTACTGTTTTTGAAATGCAATAAGGACTTATAAATCTGCATCAATAATCTGCCTTCGATCATAATTCTGTTTGTGAATATATTTTCTGTTTTGAAAATAATTAAAAATAATAAAAATAAGCAATTATTTTCCTTGAAATAATTGTAATTAATTAATTACTTATGGAAATTATGAAATTATAATTGTAATTTATTTTGAAGCATTTCTGATTTATTTGTAACTTATTAATTACTTTTCAAAGTAATTGAACCCAGGTCTGGTGACAGGTCAGATCCACAGAATCATGTAATTATAGACCAATCATGTTACATGTCAGTCTACAAATCATGTTACATGTCAGTCTACAAATCATGTTACATGTCAGTCTACAAATCATGTTACATGTCAGATCGAGATCCAGTTCTAGGTAGTTGAATTAAAACCTCTTCAGTACTTGGAAGACAACTAAACAATGTCCTAACCTCCAGTGTTGATAGAGTATACAGACTATTTAATCAGTCAGTCATACAATACATTAAAATGTTTATAAGCAATACTTACATATCCTTTATTTGCGATGCGGTAGTGGGCGAGAGAGCTTCCCGATCGGATCATGTTGCATGCATTGTGGCCATGGTAGAGCTGGTTAGCGCTCGTTTCATTTGAGATGTCATGTTAAGAACAGCATTCAATTTTCAATAAGCTGTTTGTTGATTTGAGTCGAATTTAATCACGTAAGTGATTGCAATTGTTCTAGGCCAACATAAGCTACATAAAAATGCACTGGTTTTTGCAGACAGTCCCTACATCGTGGTGAAAACCACCGAAGAAGGTGGAAATTCGACCCATCGCTAAAAATTAAACAAGTTTTCATCTCTATTTCGGTAGTTGCGTGAAGAAAACATAACTATTTGATCCTTTACTGTCCGTCTGTTAATAATCATGGTAACACAGTTCGATAAAAAATGTATTTAAATCTTAATTTTTCTGAAGATGTCAAAGCAAGATAGATAATCGCTGGCTTCAGTAAAATTTGTTAACGATAATACGAGGTGGCTCAAACTGAATAATGGTCAGGCTTATAATTTTATCTTCAGGAAAATATACAAATAATTTATGTTTTTATCATTTCTCAACTAAGAAATGACGTTTTATGTTCGCCCTTTGTTTGTGCTTGGTGTGTCAACAATGTCTTGAAACGACATCTCATCTACTGGGTAAATGTCAACAAAATATTCTTTGATGAGGAGAAAGTAATTAAATGACATTAAAAAGGACTGCTACTTTATATCATAGTAAACATCCTAAAAATAAAGAGTAAGATCAAGCTTTCAGTTGTGTCATAGAAAGTATATTGTGTTTTTCTGCAGTCAACTTGACTGTCATTGAGCCATAGTGGTTAATGTATTACCCATATGTACATGGATACCGAAGGTTTGATCTCCACTACCCAGCAAGCATTATATATCGAGCCAACATTGGACCGATCATGTCTTCAATATCGGCCCATCATCAGAAATAGATATCGGCCCACAATCGGCCTTGCAAAGTTGTCATCGGCCCATCATCAGATTTTTATATTGGCCGTCATCACATTTTTATATCGACCCATCATCAGATTTTTATATCCACCCATCATCAGATTTCTATATCGACCCATCATCAGATTTCTATATCAGCTTGGCATCAAATTTCATTATCGGCTCTAGAAAAGAGCATTTTCCCCTGCACAGTCATTCTTGCAAAAATTTACACAATGATTAAAAAATCAGATAAAATGTGATCTTTTCACTTGGCTCATCTAAAATCTTTAATCGTTTAATAAACTTTATATAATCATATTTTGTTTTTGCATAGAACAAAGTCGCGAAAAAATGTGACAATTGTAAAAAGGTGAAATATGCATATCAGGAATCGCCACATTCAGAAAAAACAGCCTCCCCACACAGTCAAGAAGAAGAGAGGGGGAGAGAGCATGGTTAATAAAATGATCAGTTTCAAAAAAGACACCACTAACAATAAACAAAAATGAGAACCCGAGGGGTTACCGCCTTGGAACGGTCAGTGGCAAATCAAATTGCCACTGGGGGTTTAAACCAGGTTCTTGGGTGCACCAACCTCACACTTGCCCCAACAGGTTCTCATATCACAAAACAAGTACAAGTTGTCTTGGTGAAAAGACTCAAACCCACTTATCGGCTTAACAATGTTGCATGCAAAAGCACACAAACATATAAAACATAAGAATCTAAGAGCATTGCAAAGCCGAAGGGGCGGGTACTCAATGATCTTACCGAGACCAGAGCTCCTGGAGTAAAATCAGCAAGAACACGATGACAGGGATAAAAGAAACAAATCGAGCTTCTAGGTTCTTTTAAGAAAAGATTTCCCCATAAACCTTCATAAACTCTTAAACCCCTGACACCGTCGTGCAACCAAAGAGGTAAGCATAATGATCAACTGTAGAAGGGTTAATCACCATGCCTGCAGAGCGCTGTAAAATATCGATGTTGGTAACCTTTCTTTTTAAATTTACAGATGGTTTTTACGAATATTAGGGAGAAATTAACACTGCCTTTTATCTTTTTAAGTTTATAAATTAAATCTCCATAAAAAACTGGCTGTGAAATACCTTGTTGCAAAAGTGATTTTAAACTGCATTTGTATTTATGAATTAAATCTGGGTATCGGCGATAAAACCTGCAAAAGGTTTTCCTTAATTTGTGATACCGATAACCTTGTTTTAAAAGTTTTTGTAAACTGATGTGCCAGCACATTTACTGCAAAGTAACATAATAAAACGGAAAGAAAAATGACTGAAAATAGGAACTACAATAAATGATTTAGTAAAATTTCAAAGCTTACTGGCAATTACCGAGTATATCACTGAAAGTATTGTGATTTTAAATTTCGTGTTGCATACGTCGCAGCTAGTCCCGAAGTGAATGAAGAGAAACTAATTAAAAGTTAAACATTTGTCCGAATAATTTCACAATATTAAATATTTTACCAGATCGAACTTTAAAATATATTTTAATATATTTTAAATAAATATACAACATAAAATTACCGGTTTCCAACGTGTCTTCTTCATTTCTGTATCTGACACCCTCCCCGCAGAGTTGTCGATTTTTGGATGTACGTTCGTATATCACACCGCAATTGGGCCGATATTGAAAGATCCGACTTTTTAAAATGAGAATTAGTATGAGAAATTGACGCTAAAATTTGACGGAAAATATGGCAAATATCAATAAAATATAGAACGGAACATATTTTCACTATATAATTGCAATATACAGTTGGATGCTTATATCGGGAAAATATCGGACCAATAACATAAACTGATATCAGCAAGCCTATATTGGCCCGATATACCTGTGCTTGCTGGGAAGGTATTTGTTCTGTTATTGCCTGTTTGGTGTGGAAAGCAATTTAGAGAACAGCCAGCTATTAAGTAAACAACCGGCTAGTCAGCGAAGCAGCCAGCTAGGTAGTGAGAAAACCAGCTAGTTAGTGAGCAGCCAGCTAGGTAGTGAGTAAGCCAGCTAGTTAGTGAGCCGCCAGCTAGGTAGTAAGTAAGCCAGCTAGTTAGTGAGCAGCCAGCTAGGTAGTGAGTAAGCCAGCTAGTAAGTGAGCAGCCAGCTAGGAAGTGAGTAAGCCAGCTAGTTAGCGGAGCAGCCAGCTAATTAGTGAGCCGCCAGCTAGGTAGTGAGTAAGCCAGCTAGTTAGCGGAGCAGCCAGCTAGTTAGTGAGCAGCCAGCTAGGTATAGAGTAAGCCAGCTAGTTAGTGAGCCGCTAGCTAGGAAGTGAGTAGGCCAGCTTGTTAGTGAGCAGCCAGCTAGGTAGTGAGTAAGCCAGCTAGTTTGAGAGCAGCCAGCTAGGTAGTAAGTAAGCCAGCTAGGAAGTGAGTAAGCCAGCTAGTTAGTGAGCAGCCAGCCAGGTAGTGAGTAAGCCAGCTAGTTAGTGAGCCGCCAGGTAGGTAGTGAGTAAGCCAGCTAATTATTGAGCAGCCAACTAGGTCATGAATAAGTCACTAACATGAAGTGTAGACCAGTCATGTGAAATTGCCAGAAACAAATACGTGTAGACTAGTGATGGGCAATCGGCTGGAATTTTCAACATCGATTTATCGGAACTTTCAACCAACTAATTAATCGACTTATCAGCAATTATCGGACATTTAAGAAATTATATACATTTCGCGCATTATACACTTAGAATGTCATTACAATACAGTTGTCTGTGTCTATGTAATCATTTTTAATGTTTATCTTTAATTATATAAAGAATAACAGGTTACTGTCTTTTTATAACAGGTGATATTGGTCAAGGCCGATATGGTAGTAGGAATAACAAGGCTCGGCTGAGCCTTTTCAGACTATATAGGCAGAGTCCAATATCACTTTATATCAAAAGACAGTAACCTGTTGGGAACAATCAAACCTGCCATCCTTGAACAGCTGGAGTTTACGGGTCGTATGCTTCCATTCCAATGTGCAAAATCCGCAACTTTTCCAGCTAACTTTTTTGAAAAAAAGCTAGTCTCTGTATTTCCTAGTTGAAATATACACAAAAGAATAGTCTTCATTTTACTTTTTTAATTCACTCTTCAGTCAGTTGAAACGTAACACCAGCAACAAAGCAATTTTAGTTTGTTTGTGTGGTAGCGACCGAGAGTGACAGTCCGGACTTGACCGGACTGTCTGGTTCCTAGCTCCGGTTAGAAGACGGTCACGCGGGGGACGCATGACGTCATTCCAAGTTCTGCTGCCAAACTGTTAACAACTCTGGTCTTGCCTTGAATATCCACAGACACTTGTTTAGGGGTCCTTGGCTGGCCCTATATGCCTATAGAGCTATATAGGCTTCCATAAATTTTGATAATAAATTTGGATTTTCTCCACCAATAGACGAATTTTTTGTATAGTTACTTGTGTCATAGGAAAGATTATTAAAGGATCTATCAACGGGAATCAACATTTGTTCGGTAAGTTACCATTTTGTCTTCGAAATTAATGTGCAACTGGGATGATGTATTTTTCCGAGATCTGTTTAGTTGGTTATCTTTCCATGGTTATGTTATGTATGAACTGTTATTTTTTGAAAACTGGGATATTTTGTGTTCTAAGTGATTGTAGTTGTATCTCATGCTGTAGATCATCCGTTTATTTCCTGAAATTGCCCACTTTTGGATCTAGACCTGTAAGCCTATATATAGGCCTATATAGCTCTATAGGCATATAGGGCGAGCAAAGGTCTGTGTGAATATCCACAAGGAAAAGCCGAGTCTACAGACGGTGAGTGTATTTGGAATCACTTTTTATATTCTTGTAGTCAAAGTAGATCGTCGTGGGACGACGCCTGCTTTATTTGTTTTTTGTTTGAAACCGAAATGGCCTAGACGCTGGCATTCAGTCGGGAATAGACCCTTTCGCATTATCTGCGGTTCGTTTTTTCAAGCATGCGCACAAATGCTTCCGGGGGAAAAACGATGACGACCGGGTAAACAACTTTGGTCGACTGCTTTCACTTTCGACTTGACTTTTCATCAAATTTACAAATATGTGACAACGAAAATTTAAACAGATACGTTCTTGCATCATAATGTGGACTACCTGTGTCTGTCAAATCGATCAACATGCTCCAGTAAAAGAGAAATCGTGCATCATCAAGCTATGTTGCGGATCCGTGAACTTCACTAAGTTTTCGGAAAAGTGTCAAAATTAAGAGGCTTATGACACAATCAACATATTGCAGTCCTGAAAGGAACGCGACATGGATTTTCAAAACAGAATTTGGTAAGCAATTTCTCTCTTTAAAACGAATAAGTGTATTTTTCTGTTTTTTCCATGCACAGCCCATGTCATTATAAAGTGCTCGCCGAGCGGTTGGATTGATACTCAAAATTCCAAAAGTAAACAATGTGAAATAGATCTAATATATTTATAAGTTATAGATAATTCTTATTTAAATTCGAACAGCAACTATTAAATATTCTATCAATGTATTCCAACAATATGGGCTCTACCCCACCCACCCACCTCAATTCAATTTAATTTTTTGTTATACCGTAGTACGTGCATTTGTCCCAGCTCAGATTGAAATCATACATTTATTCAATATTCTAAATGATTTACAGAAATAAACAAATATATTTAATATTATTTAATGTATATTGTTAGACCTAGTATTATAAGTACAATGCATGTGTTGCCAGCTTGGACAGCAATTTAAAAAGTAGGCCTACCCCTGGTTATTTGATCAGGATGCAGTTTGCAAACTTCAAAATTTTACAAATACATTATGACTTCACTTCTTTTATATTTTAGGTTATAATAAATATATTTTTCTGAGTTATAAAATTCCACAGTCCAAGACTATGTACTGAAACACTGATTTTAACAATGAGTTCATTTTGTATGTTGTGCACAGCTTGGAATGCATAATAGTTTGCCAGTTGCTATTTTTGTTTATATTATGCTACAGAAGACACTGTTTTGAAACTTTATTTCAGTTTTGTATATTGCCAATATTTTAAACTTGATGCCAGATAATTATTATTTGGCAAACTCATCAAATCTGCCTTACTCAGTTTTTACCTTTTATATTTTTTTCAATAATATGGGCATTAAGGAAAAACAAATGCCTACCCAAAACATATTTTGAAAGGCAACTGCTAGCACATACCTTAAGGTTGGCCTTACATAATACAGTGTACATAAATTTGTTGAATATATAACACCCCATTGAAACATCACTTAAAATTACTCAAGTGATCACAAATTAATTATCATCTACTTCTTTTAAAATGAATATGAAACTGATTTTGATCATTTTTTACAGGTGGTCTGCTCAATAAACTGCAACAGTGACAGATACTGGCTATTAAGTCAGTGGACATGCCTGGATGAATATTGGCTATACAATAAATGGTATGTCTTGGTTATTCTGCATTTCTACATGAAATTTAAAGTTTTACATTTAACAGGACTGGATAAAAATCCTTTAAATGATATTTCTTTTCACTAAAAAAAAGAATGATGATTGTATGTTGCATCCTCATTTTCAAAAAATAACTACTTAAGTTTGGCTAATTATGTTAAGTATAGAATGTCAGAAAGTGCATATCAAGAATAGCTACACACAGAAAACATAGCCTCCTCACACAGTTAATATGCAGTTATTGTCAGTACATGGTAATACAAAAAAGATAAGTGTTTTGTTTTTGTCTTAAAATTGCTTACACATTATATTATTGTACTGTGTTGATGTTTTTTTTCAGTTCCCATTATAAATACTAATAATGCTATTTTAATGTTAATTTTTAAGTTACAAAATTGGAACATTTATGAATTATAAAAACAAACAAAGTACACAATTATGCCAAGTTAACCAGTTTTGCAACTGAATTGATTGAAAACTATACATCAAGAAAATCAAGAATGAAAAGTGGTTTTGGTTGCTCTTTGTGTAACATTGTATATTTGGATTGCAATTTCTTGCAAATAAAATTCATGATATCATGTTTCTTGTTTTGTATTTAGAGGATATTAAGAAAATAACTACAATTACCATAAGCTGTCCAAACCATTTGAATGCTTTTATGTAGTAAGATTTATATACTAAACAGCTGCTTGTTCAATTAATTTAATACTGAATTGAATATTGAGTTTATTAGTTTTCATGCATTGTTATAGGAACTGTATTTTATAGAAATGAAGCTTAATAATCTACTGTAAATAAAGTTGTGTGAAATGCCCTACCGGGTGTAATTAGGAAAGCCTTATGTATTGGCATCATTAAGAAACCTGCACATATACAAATTGCAGAAGATGAGCATCTTATTTTTATTTCTAAATATTAAAATGACTGTATTTTGATAAGTGCTATTAATAGTAATAGTTGCACAGAGTAAGAAGTCCCCATCTACAGATTTAAATATAAAAAGTGCAGAAGACTTTTCCAGTCATACATGAACAGACCCAATGTCTACCAGATTGGGATCTGATTCTATAAGTTCTAGGTCAATCTTTTTAAAATATTTTTTTTAAATGAAAATAATAATCATATTTTTCTATCGGTACTCAAAGTTAACCCCATATTTTCCAGACTGGAGTCTGATCCTGTATCAGATTGGGTCTACATGTAGATCAATTTTCATAATTTGGCATAAATAAATTTAAATGAGAGAATTGCTACTAGCTTCTTTTAATTCTACATTTTTATATTATTTAGATAGGAATGATATTATTAGAAGTTTGAACACTTGTAATAAGACTTCAGTCAGCTCTGTTTATTTCAATTGTCACCTTTGGACTCTGATAACCAGAGCTAAAAGAGTTTAAAAGACTATTTTTAATGACAAATATGTGAAATCAACAAAATCTGTAGGATTTCTGATTCAAATGTTAGTTCAGGTCATATACACGGTAATATTTGCTTCATCGTCAAAATGTACATCTTTTGTTCTACCCAAGCTGCACACCCCCACCCGACCAATGTCAATTCTGACAAGCAAATCCTTTAACTGTCGACATTTTATCAACGGTCTTATTAGTCTCAATAATTCGACTGCAAGCACAGACCCATTATCATACGGACGTTTTCGTTGTCTGTCCTTTACGTCTCAAGCAGTTACGATCAAAACTGTGGTGGAAATCGACCCGATTTAAATTCTTTTTTTTTTCACTCCCACATGAAAATTTCAACACTGGTATGTCAAATATCGTTATAAAACATAAATAATGATAAAAGTAACAATAAAATGAACGAATAATCCACAAAATAACTTGTTAAACCTACCACAGCATATGCCGTTTACACGGTGAAAATTATCGATAAACGCGAGTCAGATAAACTTTATGCGTTGTAATCGACATGGGTGGAGGTTTAAAACAGTTTTGCATAAAAAACGAAAACGTTAATTATAAAGGATTACATATATTGATTCTACTTGAATGTGGCTTCTCAGGTATGTAATTATTTTTAAAAATAAATATGGTTTAAGATGCTTTATGAAGCCGGCAAAAGATTGAAAAGTTGCGATTCATTTTCCGATCGGCGGCATATAGAAATAGAAGGAAAATTTTCCGCATTGATTTGAATAGTAACTGGGTTGTGCGCGAAGAGCGACCATCGTATATATAGAAAAGCTCTTATTGCCCACAAATAGTTGGGCTACGGTCTTATCAATAAACATCAAAACAATTAATTTGGATGTTAGTCTGAAAAGAAAAACAACAAAATCGGACGATTTCAGTGTTTATTTGAACATTTCAAAAAAATCGCGGTTCGCCATTTCGGTCGCTACGGTAAACAAAACCAATCGTTATGAATTAGCGGAATGGATTTCGGCAAAGATGAGAAACGGACAATATAATAACAAACATGTCTTCTCATTGAAATCAATTTGATACAAATCTAACTCTTTATTTTCGACATTACGGTTGTTAAAATGACAAACATATGACGCGCATTTCAATGTCTCTTTGGTGGGTTTACCACCCGGAAGCGTTTGTGCGCATGTCTGTATAAATTAGTGAAAGGGTCTATTCTTGTGGACACGAATTCTAGTCATCCACGGTTAACATCCATCAGCACAGAATAAGAAACACATTTTAGTCTAATATCGAGCTCTAGCTCGGGTCGCTAAGCGACCCGAGCGTTATGCTCGTCTTAAGGTCGCAGGAATGCCCATTCACTAAGGCTAAAAATCGATGTCCTTCCGTTTGCGCTGGTTACTGGTTGTGCAAAGCATAAGGGCATGTAAACACGGGAAAAAACCTGACCGGCAAAAACTTACGGCAAAGTATTGATTTGACAAATTTTGTTATTGGCTTTATTTTTATAAATCGCTAATTGCAAAATATCTTTAAAAATTAAAACTTATTATTCGGTAGCATTGTTATCGGACTAGCATTTTGGAAAGCAAAAAAAACTAAATCGTCAGTTTAGAGAGTAGGTTGTCGCTCGTTGTAACCAATAGCAATACTAGCAATCGGCCATTTTTAGAAATTAGACTAAAGAAATCAAGTTGAAAACTACTGAATGGTAGCTTGTCAGTGGATTATTAGGCCTTTAAATTCAAAGGAGCATAAGGCCCAGTGACGGAACAATCAGATGCATGAAGTTTTTCTTGAAAACAAGATGTAAGGCTGGTGAGAACCAACTTTTATGTGAAGTTGCATTGTGAAATGGACCTCGCAATGTTCAGTCACTCACAGTCACAGTTTGAGACACACAGAGCTTAGCGTAGACCAGCGCCACAATTCAGTTTTGTATAAGAGTTTTTTGTCACTGGTCATGTTCGTCATTCAGACATGTGAGCTCATGGCAGTCGAAGATATTGTTTGTGAGAGTACTGAACACGAGGTATGAGATTTCTTTTATTTATTCTTATAAAACACATGGCACTAGAGCAAATCTACACCATAGGGGCTTTGAAGACTGACCCTGTTTTCTAAAAAAAAAGAAACTGGCCGCCGCCCCTCCCCCCTAAAAAATGAGGGTCTACACTGGGTCTACACTGCATAAACATAATGTTTATTGTTTTGGTTGATAGATTGGGATCGTTATCAGTCTATTCACACCAAATTTATTATCAAATACCATGGAATTGGTATATGGATTACAGTCAATAGGCCACAAACAAGTCAAATGAGCCACACTTTATTTTGAAAAAGCTCAAATAGGCCTCAAAAATAGGCCACATTTTTATTTTATTTATAAAGTTTTTAGTATCATTGTGTTAATATGTTCTATGTCAGTTTATGATGTTTTATAAACTATTTTTCATGAACAAGTTGCTTCATAGATTGGACATTTTGTACAAAGCAACATGTACTTTTTCCGGATTTTTGTCCAAGACTATTATGACTAAACAGGTGGGAAAACAATTAACAAAATGTTGCAACAAAAGAAAAGACATCATTTATATGTCAATATGCTCTTTTGATCAATGACCTTAGTCTACAAAAGTCGGTCTAAACTAGCACAGAATCCAGTGTTTTTTTTCACTTTTGGGGGGAAGGGGGTTGCAGCCCTTTGGAGGGGGAAAATTGCGACACGAACAAAGGAAAGGGGGAATATTTGGAAGATACTTGCAGCTGTCAAACACAACAAAGAATTCACTGATCTTTGCTTTTTGCTTTTCTAACACTGTAGTACAACCAAGTAAATCTTGCCTCATACTTCCCAGAGTTGAATTTTCTTGCATAAGAAAAAAAGAAGATTTATCATCTTCACTATCATTTTCACTATCACGCTACTACACATTAGCGGAACAAATCGAACCGTCCGTAACAGACTCCAGCAAAGGGGGAATTTTTTATTGGACATGGGGGAAAAATATATACTATTTTGAGGGGGGAATGGGGCCCAATTTCTCCAAATATTTGGCATAAAAAAAACACTAGAATCAAATATTGATGGTTGCAACATAAGCTGTGTATTTTGCATTGTCCAACATGGAAATTGGTTTAGAAATAAATTTATTTATTTATTTAATATGACACCTTTGATTGCATTAGCACCTCTGACTTTTACTGCAAGTGTTGTAAATTGTGATCTTATATAACAGTGTGACACCCTGACAAAAATGATTGAATCAACACCTTGGGTAGGTGTAGGGAAGAGATTATAACTGTAACATAAATTAATTTACTTTTTGATGACAGTCCAATTTTTAAAGCAAAAATAACAATCAGACGATGTTTTCATTTGTTCTTGGGTTTCAGGATGACAAGCACAATTTTAGATATCAATTAAACAATGATACTATTTTGTAAAAGCTTGTGTAAATCTTAAAACAAAACTAACTCTTTACAGTGATTGCCATATACAATAGACTTACAAGTACTGCCTGAATTGACTTGTGGCCTATTTGACATGGTACCTCCAGAAACAATTTATTTGTTTTATATTTTGGCCAAATACATGACAGATTGTCCTAAATGTATGAAATTTCAGGTTTTATAAATTTTATAGACAATAATTTTCTCAAAGTAACTTCTGAGTATTACCTTTTTAATTTTAATATACAGTAATATGAGATTTTAAATAAAAGAGAAATTTACCCTTTTACTCTACAGACATGCTTTTTACCCATGTGAGACCAGTGTAGATCCAGATTAGCTGGCACATCTGATCAGGATCTGCACTGTTCACTTTTTGGTCAGAAATAACCTAATGATTTAAACAAGTGAACATTGCAGATCCTGATCAGACATCATGGATGTGCTGGCTGATCTGAATCTACACAGTTTTTCCATGCCATAAAGGTGTTTACATGGAGGAAAGGGTTAATCTCCAATATATTATCATCAGTTGGGACCAAAAAGTTTGACCAGAAAGCAGAATACATGTGTACCAAGAATAGCATCAAAGATCAAGTTAGTGCTCATTTTGGGAATTAAAAGTGTTCTATTATTACCATATTTTCTATCATGTGCACATTTCAACATGATTTCATAATCAAAATATGTATGTGAGGTACATGTATAATCAAATACACTATTTACAAGGTGTCTGTTTTGTTTTGTTTTATTTTGGCAAATTTTGTTTAATATTCATGGTGTCACTAAATTTTCTCAGCATCAAAAAGTTGTGTTTTAGAAAATAAAAAAATCAAAGCTTTCATAATCATTTAAATTGTTGAAAAAAGTAGATTGCTGTGAAGAGGAAGAAAAACATTTCTTGCCATGTCAGTGGGTTTTTGGCCTCTTTAAATACATGTAAAAATCTGAATATACCGGTACTTGGATCTGCTTAAGCTGGACTTTTACACAGAAAACTGGAAGTTGCACTCATAATAAAAACAATGATTTTTTTCTTTTGTATGTTTATATTTTAGCAATTGTAACAGTAGAGAAGTTTACATTTTTTAATATATGGTACTTTTTAAAGAGAAATTTACCTATTTTAAAGTAGTTTTGCCTACATTTCTGCAATGAAAAATACAAAATCAAGAAAATACCAACTGGAATGATGAGCTTCAGAATTTGAAATTCACATTTTCCAGTATATATTACATTTATAAAATACTTACCAGACAGAGATCCAAAAGTGGTTATGAATAATGGCATTTTTTATTGCTTATTGATGTGTTCATGGGTTTACATTTTTTTTTGGAAAACAATGATCTCTTTACATTGTTATTATACATTTTAAAAAATGGACCATCAACATTTTTAATGCAGTATTTGATTGGCAACCGCAATTCATTTATGTAATGAAAACAGATATAAAGAAGCATTTTGTTTCAAATCAGTTACTAAGACCTGTAAAGGAGTGTTACATATGGATAATCAGACTACATGACATTGTACATGTTTATGTTTAATTGATTGAGATAATTTCATCTATTTTGGCCCAATAGCTGAACTATTTTTCAACTTAAATAAGTAATTCTATCATGCACATTCAAGTAACTTGGCTCAAATATGTACCTTATTGTCACCAAATATGTACCATATTGTCACAATATTTTTCACACAGCATCTATGGCTTCAAATTACTGTTGTTAATAACTGAAAATTCCTATGGCATTGTCATTCCTGGAGATATTTTCAAACGACTTTGCACAAATATGCCCCAAAATCTAGGTGATGTATCACACTACATATTGAAGTCTCAATGTGGTGTTAATGTGATGTACATGTATATTAAAACAGTACTTTTTAGGTCTAGATTATAACTTTATTCATATACATGCATATATATTTTTTGAATAGCATGGGACAATTTTGTGCAATTGCAAGTTACAAATGCAAGTGTAATCAAGGTAACATTTTAAAAAATAAAATATATTTTTCAGACAATAATATATTAATTTTCATGCACATGTGACAATGTGACATAATATTTAGAAATTACATGTATCAATGAAGAATTTATCAATATTCAATATTGCATTAATTGAGGTAATGGAAAACATTTGAGTTGTAAATTTAAGCAAGAAGCCATTGTGTTTACACATTAAAAACCCAAATGTTTAGTAAAAGTCAGATTGCCAGTTGTCCAGCTGAATTAAGTTGATGTAGACTTAAATTCTTTCCAAAAATCACATAATTTTATCGTGCATGAGTAGGCTAACAAATGTAAGAAACAAATTACTTTTAAATCATTATCCGAGATTATTAAATCTAGAGCTCGATAAGAGGCAGTGCCTTAGTTCATATTAAAATCCATAAAATATGTCCGAAATTGAATAACCTTTCAATTATCATGCCGGAAGGAATATTGATTTTAAAAATGACGTAAGCTTTACAACAATGTATAAAACCCAGATCAAGAATGATCTGTATGGTTTGACGCATAACTGCAGTTTTTTTGCTATTTATTACTACGCGACTGTGTAAAAAGGCACGCAATGTAGTTTGTAATTTATCTTGCAATTTCTTTTTTTTTGATAACTATATGTAAGTGTACTTATGATAAGAGTAACACATTTTTGACAATTAAACTCAAATTGATGGTATATGTTGTCTAAATCTTTCGCCACAAAAGTGCAAATGAAAGTTATGACGTCAAAATGAAAGTTATGACGTCAGCGTGCCTGTAAAGGATGGTGTTTAAAAATCCGAGTGATGGTCGCTTTCATCGAAACTTAAAATGGGAGATATTGATAACTACAGGAGGCTTTAGTTGTAAATAAAGATTTAAAACGAAACAAGTTTAATGCTGTTGACACTTTTCCTATTTTAATTGTAAAAAATAAATAAACCTTCACGCATTCTCCATGTCCTATAGCGTCTGCTGATGACATAAAGCAAACCCATTTCTTAAATGCAGTGCAGCAGGGTCGTAGCTCCGCCCTAAAAGTAGTTTCTATCCCAGAGTTCCTAGCGCAAACGTACACAGGTCATGTCTTGGACCGTGAACTGTGTTTTATACATTGGCTTTACAAAGGTCGTAGCAGTGTGGGGCTGTAACGGGTACAATTATAGACTCTAGCAGTACGAAGGGTTGCATTTTCACGGATACTCGTAAATTTTATTGCGGTCTTCCTCGTTTTCCTGACAAACGTTGGCCGTATTTAAACAATTAAAATCTAATCTGCGTCTTTTTTGCGGCCCGAAATTTATACTATTACAGACCTTATAAGGAAACAAAATACGACCGCACATTATTTCATATGATCGCAGATTACATTTGATCAAATAAATTACTACCTTTGGAAAAATATACTCAAAAAAGTAATATATGCATATCAGGAATAGCCACAATCACAAAACACAGTCCTAGAGTCGTCACAAAAAAATTCGATTAATCGAAACTGCCCGCTCTACGTCGCCGATCGCTGGTTTTGGCTCGTCGGGCCGATATCGCCGACAGTCGCCGATTGTCGGCCGATCACTAGTGTAGACCAATCGTTTGTCAAGTGAGACCTACGGAATCAAGTAAGTGCAGCCAAATCATGTTACATGTCATACCCATAAAAGTGTAGATTAGTAATGTGACATGTTATATCACACACAAACGTGTAAGTGTAGACAAATCACCTGACCTGTCACATCCACAGAAACAAGGAAGTGTTATCCAATCACCTGACATGTCAGATCCACAGAAACATGAACGTGTTATCCAATCATGAGACATATCATATTCATAGAAACATGTACGTGTCGACTTACTATGTCCTATGTCATTCCAACGAACAGAAACATTCCAATTTGGACAAATCATTTGACATAATAGACTCTTTCATTTCTTCTTCTGCAACAGGTTTTCAAGCAGTTTGTATTGCTAACACCGATACAATTTATTCACCACTGTAATATGACAATATATTGCAAAGAGTGACTTAAATTATCAGTAACAATTAAAGAGAGACATTTCTAATAGAGTCAAATTTAAAAGATGATTCAATTTGGCATGATTTGCAATGGGCACAAAATAATGGATACTTTGGGAAACACATTCAAACAGGAAGTAACTGTGACAGATAAGTTCGTCAGATTAGAATCAAAATAAAAACTCACCCTATTGAATAAAGTTGTGAATGTACAAGACCTAAGAAAACAAGTTAGTTAGCCACCAACTTGTTAGTAAGCAGCCAGCTAGTTAGTAAGCCGCCAGCTAGTTAGTGAGCCACCAGCTATTTAGTGAGCACCCAGACAGTTAGCGAACCACCAATTTATAAGTGAAGCATATTGAGCAGTCAGATAGTTAGTGAGAGACCAGATAGTTAGTGAGCGGCCAGAAAGTTAGTAAGGCTCCAGCTAGTTAATAAGTTAATAGGCTAGTTAGTTATCTGCCAGCTTGTTAGTTTACTCCATTTTCGTGATATACAAGCGTTTGCTTTATAATTCTGTGGGTGGGGTAATTGGTGCTCTGTTTTCCAAGCGAAATAAGGAAGTCAAAATATGTGCAACAGATGTGTTGTTTTATGTGTCTGTAAACTGATTCGGTAAAAACTTGCAACTCCTGCTTTCAGAACAGCATTTGAAAATGATTCATCAAACACCACCCTTTTATTTTTGCGAGTTTAAAACTTTGTAACATTTCTGAGGGTATGTTGATCAAATCGAACTTTTGAAAAAAAAAACCCTACCTTTTTTTTACTTGATTTCTGCTAGTAAATGAATATGATACCTCCTGACAAAATATCTAGAAAAGTTAAATTACTTTAGCAAACCAGGCGAACATCCTTAAGATAGTGACATCATTTAGAAAATTTGGTATGTTAACGTCAACGTTTAAGCATTGAAACAATTATTTAGAAGGTACACACATAAAATGAACAATAAAGGTATGCAAGAAAAAGTATCTTGCATGAGCCATTCGGTTTGGATAGAAAAATCTGTCACCTCAGGTAACTATTATAGCGGAGCCTCATTCCCGCCAAAACAGTTCACCCTTGGTGACAGATTTTTCCATCTTCCCCTCTTACTCATGCATGATACTTATAATATGGCCCCGAAAAGGATTCAATAGTCGCATGCTATCGCCATTTAACTTTACTACATAATGCATGAAAGGGGCGGAGGGGTGGGGTCGGGGGGACACCGGGCGACAGCCCGAGAAAACATTAACTACCACTTCGTCCTACGGTTATGCTGGCAGGGGTGACGCTCGTTGTATCAATATTGCGGTGTTAATATTTATAAATTATGCTAGAGATATGACAGAAACGAACCAAAATAGTTTGAGTATACTAAACCACAGAACGTACAACGAAAAAGAAAACAATGAAATACTTACATCTTGATCTTCTAAACTGTCCATTTTAAAACTAAAAGATGAAAACTCGTTCCGTATTTGACGCTTATTATTCGAATTGGCAAGTTTTTAGTTAAAGTTTTTGTATATAAATATTGCCGGAATCAATACTAGTCCTGTTCCTCGTCCTACATCCCGGAAAATCCATTTTTCATTATTTTTGTGCTAAATTGTTATTTTTTTCTGTACTCAATTGTCTAGAAATCATTGACAGTACGAATTTGTAATACATAATTTCCTACATATTTTTTTGCAGAGTGATTTTACAAAGCGATTTTGTTTTTCTCTCTTAATAAAAAAATGTCGATGATTCTTAAAATGGCATTTATTTCATGTAGAAAAAACACCGTGACATTCCGTCGTGCAATTTGAATTATTGCTTAAAAGAAGTTTTTAGAGCATAACTATCAAAAATATTGTCTCAAAAATCACAAAAAGTCCTTCTCTTTATCAAAACTAGTCGGGAGACGCAGATTTGATAAAAAAAGTCCGATTAGCTTAACCACCATGATACCTTTGCATCAAAATATGTATTTGAATGATAGTACGATATGGAGATACCTTACAGAAAAGATCACATTAGGCCTAAATAAAATAGGTTTGTTTCTGGTTACATCCTTGAAAAAACAATGGGTCGGTAGGTCGGCTTTCTTTTTTTTTCTTTTTTGTTTAGGGGAAGGAACCAAAGTCCAAGTATATACCATCTTGTGTGTTAGTAAGTATATCAAAGATTAAAATTGTTAAATTTGTACAGTAGACTCCGGGAAATCGAATACACAAATTGTCAGCTAAAAATATACTATTGCCCGGAGCGTTCGATTCGCCGGTAATCGTATACATCATTAAATCTGCATATATTTGTTGACAAGGGAGGTCAGGTAGATCGTGTTCTGGACAATACTCGTGATAAATATGCATCATTTATATGTTTATTAATTGATTAACAGACCCTTCTGTCATGTACTGCTACAAAATCAAAGTTTCAAATTATATTATGACACCGCGAAATTTACAACGTGAATGTAAAATAAGTATTAAAACAAAGACCTATATATTACCTGTATAGGTCTTTGATTAAAACACTAACCAATGCGAACATATTCCATAATAAATTACATCCCAATTTTATCTCAAGTATCATATTTCAGTATTATTGCATCATCAACCAATTTAACTCAGCTAAAAATGACAAATGTCACGTACACACTTCTTGTAGATCAAACGATTTCAAAGCAGAGCCGATAAAACAACACAGTCTTGATATGAGCCGACAATTTCCTTTGAAGTTGCATTTCATTAACGGTTGGTATCAATGTTTACCTCCATACTGACTGTCAATCAAATTCAGTCTCCGTATGAAATTAACAGGGAAGGCGGATCAAAGAAATGTACATTAATCTACGAGTATTTTTAAAACATTTTTGAGAAAATTTCTTTTTGTTTGTTTTTGAATTGTGCGGATTATGTGATAATTTAAAAGAGACAATGGAATTTGAACGTGGATTATTGTAAGTACATGTACCAATAACGTCTCGATAACGGATAGGCCTAGGTTCCTGTGTTTTGTAACAGATTTTTAACGCCCGATTGAATATGCTGTTTGAAAGAGGTGACAGGTTACAGTTTATTTGCCCGGAAATGTATCTCTCTTTTTTAGAGGTATCTTTTAAGGTATTGAAGTGTAGAAAAGGGAAAACTCACTGCATTTTATACTTTAATTCCATTGAAACTAATAAACCAGTGTTTCAACTTAAAGTTGAATTGTTTTGCTTAACATGTAATATAAATAATTATTCTTTTAATTACAATTAGATGTGTAATGCCGTAATGTGGTTTAATGCGTGGATATTGTTGATTTGTTCATGGCTATTTTTTGTAAAAAAAAAATATGTTGGATATACTTACCTTAATACCTACCACTTTTTGCAACCACTGTGCCTCACTTTCAACTCGTATTAAGTCGTTTTTAGCTGTATTCGTGATATTGTTGCAATTAACACATAATCAAATATATACATATCCCGTCAAAGATGGTAAAAGTTCTATAACTACCACCAAAGCAGGGTTAATAATTTGATCAGTGCTGTTTCTTTCACTCATTTTACGATACAGATATCAGTACATAATTGTTCACTTATAAAGCCATTATTAAACGATTCTGCATTCACGCCGTATCACGCATGCACTTCGAACAGAAATCTTAATCTATTTGCTTCCTTAATTCTACAATGAAGTCGTCGGTGGATCAAAAGAATATTTTTACTGGCTCGCCGAACGTTGACATCCATGATTGTTTACCTTGGCGAATTCAATGATGGAATTAGCAACGTTGACCCGAAAGCACACGCAACGGGGTTTACATATATTACATGGACAAAAATCACGCCGGAGAAGAAAGTGAAAGTAAATTTTCCAAAAAATGAAACGGTGCTGGCTGTTATTTTGCACCGGACATTGTGTCCGAAAATAACAGAATTTTTCGTCGGTCAAAATCCCGGTCGGCTTTTCATACAATTTTTTTGGGAGGGCTGAAAAAAAGTTACGGTCGGCGCTATTTAGAGACGGTCGGTCGGGTTACCAGAAACAAACCTATTTTTTTTAGGCCTTATAATATTTTAGCAAAATTCTAAAATCCTATTTAAATGATCGGAAAATCACGAAAAAAAACCCCAATTTTGGAATTTTATTTTAGTAAATGATCTTGATTGTCTATTGCTCTAGAGCAAATATCCATGAATCCTCCTCAAATTATCGAAACAGAAACCAACAAGAAAATACGCAATTTTTGGAGTCTTTATTGTGTTATTTATAAAACCATTATTTTTATGGTACTAGAACAAAATAAAATTATAAACCATACAAAAATGATGAAATTTTCTTTGTTGTTTATTGATTTATTATCAGTAAAATTCACAATTAAATTATCCAAAAGCATCAAAATACCCAAGTGTACGGTGTTAACTATGTATCTATACAACCATTATTTTTTTAATGATACAACAATGTAACAACAAACATGATTATATCTTTATTGTGAATTAATTTACAGCGAAATTCTAGAAAGTCATCTAAAAAGGATAAAGAGCACAAATATCACATTTCAACCTCAGAAATAACTGGGAACATCCTATAAAGATCATCATCCCATGAGATTCCGTATGAATCGTTTTTGCTTAATTTTTTCCCGGTCCAACTACAGATTAACCAGACTGGTGGCAATTCCAGATATATGCCGACTTCCTGTAATAGTAATTTTGCGTAGTAATCGAGGACAGGTAATCCAGACTAAATGCATATTTAAAAAAGGGCTAAATATTCAATAATTAAGCAAGACCCACAAATTAATGTTTGAATTATCAATCATAAATTGCATTTGAAATTGCAAAGTTTTCATGATAGTTAATGTAATACTGACTGCAAAAACATGTATATGATAGCTTTGCATGTTGTAAGTTGTACATTTTTCGGATGGGTAAATCAGTAAAGAACATGATTATCAGGTATTTCAAAGACAAATACTGAAAAATGAAGTCGATGGGATACTCTTTCAAGAAATCTGAGTTATTTGGGATTGTTGAAATATTAACCAGAGAGTGCTTAGATTAGGCATGTTCTTGCAGGAAATAAAATGCAGATTTTCATGTATGCATAAATTTGGATAAATTTTTATGTGGAAATCAAAGGTGGGGTCAACTTAATTGTCTTCGTAGTTTCTAAAGGACGTGTATTTTATTATTTTAAAAATTACATAATTATTTTATTATTTTATTATGTAAACCGTGTTTTCAAATGTATTAGAAGCTGGTCAGGAAATTGCCTCAGTTTTTCCGTCCGATTGCTACAGTTGGATGAAATTATAGCTTTTGCTGACTTGATGCAATGCCTCTCTCTTTAACTTTGCAAAGTCCTGAGAGCGGTTACTTCCCCTGATACAAATATTTAATCTGCTACTACTAACCAATTTAACGGAATGATGTTATTTGTTTATTTTCACACATACTGTTAAAATTGTTAACGATAATGTGTCACCAGATTTTGTATTCTATTTTTTTTCTTTAATCATAACATGTATCACGAATGCAAAATGTATTGATAGAAGAGGGTAAAACTTATTTTATTTTCGCAACATTATCAATAAATATTTCTTACACTTTGTTCAATTATTTACTTTCTTTATATATTTCGAACAATTCATGTTTCAATGACTAAAGAAGTTCTTTTGAGTTATTTATATAGTTTTTCACTTGGATACACACTTTTCACGCAACAACATTAGTAGATGACACAGGAACTTTGAAAGCCACCAAACACGACAAATAATCAAACTATGATAATGGAAATTCCCACACCGCCTAGCTTTGGGTTGAGCGCAACTGGGAGACTTTCCACAGAGCCCAAACGGAAAAAACAACGCTATTCATAGCAGTAGGTGATTTGAGATAAGCAGGTATACGGTGATGACTCTTAATTGCATTCTCTATGCTTAATCCTAACATGGAAATTCTGGCCCCTGGTAGTTTGACTTCAAAACATGCTTACATTCAGTAACGGCTTTGTGCTCCGAGTCGAGCGTCTATAAACCGGAACCATGTTGGAGGTCAGATGGACATCATGAGGACGACTGCTCTAGATGGAGAACCATACCTGTTAGTGAGATAGACGCTCTTACGTTGTTTGATTAACACGTTTCTGAACAGGCAATCCTGAAAAAATGCAACCAGGAGGTTGGAGTTATTATGTTTTGACAATGAACTCGATGCTTTGCTGGACATAGAGAGATGGGAAAGTTGTAGTGCGTTCGGTGGTGGATATCTAGATGGATTCGATTGCCTATAAAGTGATCAGGATTTACAGATCGATCATATGTTACAAAGTTTTAAGGTTGGATAAAAAATACAGAATCACAAAAACGTCGAAGATGTTTATTCATACAAATTTAAAATAGATGTTTAATGTTTTATGACTTTTTTTTCTTTTCATGCTCAAGTTTTAAGCATTTATTAAATTAACGTACTGAAATTACAGTTGCAAGTAGTCAGAGCTGCGACTTGAGTACGTTTTTTTTTGAGGGAAAAATGGAATCATTTGGGCGTAAAGCCGTAGCGCATCTGTATGTTCTTTATGATTCCGTATCTCGGATGATGTACACAACGAGGGAATGTTTAGGGCCGCTAGGCATATCGATTTTAACTGAACATGAGCTTTGTATGTAAATGCGCTGCGAGTATATACACGTTTATCTGTCATCGTTGTAGCAGACGACGTCATTCGCCATCTTTATCCCACTATGTCAATGAACAGCGAATTTAAACATAATGCGTCGTTGTTTTATTCTACTATGTTTTAAGCACGTTTATCTGTCAGCTTTGTAGCGGACGGCTCGATGCGCTAATTTTTCATCCCACTATGTATTTGTATGGCAAGCATAACGCGTGGCAGCATCTTTATCTTGCGTCGCAAGTAAAAACACCTATAATCGAGCATCAATATATTACAGAGCTCATGAACTGTTTACTAATGAATCGATCTTCAGCATCTTTATCATACTATGTAACGGCGTCGCAAGTTTAAACACGTTTAATCGAGCATCAATATTACAGAGCTCATGATATGTTTACTAATGAATCGATCTTCAGCATCTCTATCATACTATGTTACGGCGTCGCCTCGGGCTTTCGAGCATCAATATTACAGAGCTCGTGAAATATTTACTAATCAATCGATCTACAGCATCTTTATCATGTTTCGGCGTTGCAAGTTTAAACACGTTTATACCTCAGCGTTGTGGCAGATGACGTGTGCGCTATTTTTATCCCTATGTTATTGCGGTGCAAGTTTAAACATGTTGATATATTTCTAGTTGAATATACCCAGCAAGCACAGGTATATCGGGCCAATATAGGCTTGCTGATATCAGTTTATGTTATTGGTCCGATATATTCCCGATATAAGCATCCAACTGTATAGTGCAATTATATTGTGAAAATATGTTCCGTTCTATATTTTATTGATATTTGCCATATTTTCCGTCAAATTTTAGCGTCTATTTCTCATACTAATTCTCATTTTAAAAAGTCGGATCTTTCAATATCGGCCCAATTGCGGTGTGATATATGAACGTACATCCAAAGATCGACAACTCTGCGGGGAGGGTGTCAGATACAGAAATGAAGAAGAAACGTTGGAAACCGGCAATTTTATGTTCTATATTTATTTTTAAAATTCGATCTGGTAAAAAATTTAATATTGTGAAATTATTCGGACAAAAAATGTTGAACTTTTAATTAGTTTATTCTCTTCATTCACTTCGGGACTAGCTGCGACGTATGCAACACGAAATTTAAAATCGCAATACTTTCAGTGATATACTGGATAATTGCCAGTAAGCTTTGAAATTATACTAAATCATTTATTGTAGTTCCTATTTTCAGTCATTTTTCTTTCCGTTTTATTATGTAACTTTTGCAGTAAATGTGCTGGCACATCAGTTTACAATTGTCACAATTTTTCGCGACTTTGTTCTATGCAAAATCAAAATAGGATTAGATAAAGTTTATTAAACGATTAAAGATTTTAGATGAGCCAAGTAAAAATATCACATTTTATCTGATTTTTTTAATCATTGTGTAATTTTTTGCAAGAATGACTGTGCAGGGGAAAATGCTCTTTTCTAGAGCCGATAATGAAATTTGATGCCAAGCTGATATAGAAATCTGATGATGGGTTGATATAGAAATCTGATGATGGGTGGATATAAAAATCTGATGATGGGTCGATATAAAAATCTGATGACGGGCCAATATAAAAATCTGATGATGGGCCGATGTCGATTTTATCTAGGAACAATATCGGCTTGATGTCGGAAAGTATGTTGGGCCGATATTACATCAACTTTGCAAGGCCGATTGTGGGCCGATATCTATTTCTGATGATGGGCCGATATTGAAGACAATATCGGTCCAATGTTGGCTCGATATATAATGCTTGCTGGGTAGTCCATTCCAGCTGCGGTCACTGAGAGGAATACACCGCTTTACCTTTAGGTAAGTTGATTTTAATTACATTTCGCTTCTTCCTTTATGGAGAGACATATAGTTGATAACCCGTATACAAGAGCGAAGTTTAAACGCATTGTTACTTTGGCAACGATTTTTGTCTGTTTTATCAAGCCACAAGATCTTGTTCGGGTTTATTAATTGATGATAGATTCATGGATAATCACTTTTTTTTATTCTCTTTGTTTAAAACTGAATGATATATTGGCAGATTTAGCCTATTAAATTTTTTTTTCAGTGATAAATAACCGTAAAGCGCACATGGCGATTTCAAATGTTTTGTAAAATGTTTTTTTTGCTGATAAGTTTTTCTTTCAAGTGATTATCAAGTTATCTATAATGTAGTATAGCGGACAACCAGACTTACGCTGATCAACCCTTCCTGCACAAATTAGCAGTAATAGGTTATTAAACATAACAAAGACTAACGTACGCTTTATACAAATTTTTATATTAGCAGTATAATTATACAATCGGCATAAAAATATGTACAACATGACTGCTGTTACAACACAAAAATATATTTAGAGTAAATGGTTAAAGTTTATTACAACGATCATACACAGATTACATTAGTAATACAAAAAACAATATCAATCTAAATCAGTAGCTTTTATCCAGCTGTTAAAAGTCCGTGGATAATATTTCCACTTCACAAAATATTGTTTATTGCGTCCTTTCCCCCCGAGTTTTTAACACTTTTTCCACTTTCCATGTCTGATCGGGATCAATGTTTACTTTCTGCAGTTCACTTTGATAAAAAATTCCCTTGATGTCTTCTTCCCGTAAATCGCGTAGTCTGTAGATGGGTAATATCCCTCTGTGATAACGTTTAGATACTTTAAACACTTCACCGGAGTATGTTTGATCGTATGCTCGGGTAAACACGGTTTTCAGATGACTGATACGTACATAGTCACCTACTTTAAATTTGAATGTTTTAAGTTTTGTATTCGTCTGTCCATATCTTGGGTTTTGCGCAAAATAAGTGGCTAGTCGCACTTCTTCTTGATTGTTGTCCTTGACATCGGCGGGTCTCATGCCAATAGTTCTACGATAGGTATTGTTGTAATTATCGGCGATGTCTTGTAACACAGGTAAATAGGCGGTCGACTCTTTGTACGCGAAATAGCGATTGATTCGGGTCGTTATAGTTAAAATTGCCCTCTCTGACGTTGATGCTTTTGTCTCATTTTGCGTAGGAAAATAAGTTATTTCCTCTTTCTTCATGAGATCTTGTACTGTCTTTGCATTAAATTCTTGACCTGTAAATAAATAAGAATGTTTTGTAAAGCATTTGTCCAATAGTAACAAAATGAATCAATATTATAACAATAATGTTAACAAAAATATCTTCGAAATAATTAAAAATATATTCCAATGAAAATATTAAATAAATGATTTATTTAATAAAATCATAATCTGCATAAATATACCTTTGTCAGTGATCAGTTTGTCAGGTGATCGTTTTGAAATGTCGAAAATGTTCCTGAACGCTTTAGCTACTTCTTCGCCCGTTTTGTATTTCAATGGTTGTAACCACACGTACTTGGAGAATGTGTCTATCACCAACAAGATGTACTTGAAACCTTTGTTCCTGTCAGCAAATTTCGCCAAATCGATCAAGTCAGCCATCCACAAATCGTCTCTACCCGAGCTTACAACGTGGTTTCTTTGACAGCGCCTTCTAATAGGTTTATGTAGACTGTAGGATTCTTGATTATGCAAAAATTGGCGTATTCTGTGTATACCAATGTTGAATTTTCCATCGTCTTTCACCACTTTGTACAGTTTTTGTGGACCGGCAAACCCAGCCAGATGTTTAGGATCATAATATATTGTTTTTAGATAATCCTCCCAATGCGCCATGTGTACTGTACCGAGTCCACAACACAAACAAATGACACTAATCAACTAGTAAGACTTTATTCATTTCCTGAGTCATTCTTTTCATCTGCCTCTTCCTGTTCACTACTTTCGTCATCAATGAATTCAACGTCAAATAAATATTGAAATGCATTTTTATGCTTTCGCAGCACTTTTGTTATTGCAGAGGTTGTAGTTAAGCCTCTTGAAACTGATTTTTCTACCTGAGCCATGATTTGCTGGTGAAGCCCATTGTTTCTGAGTGGCAATATGTATTTCTCCATCAAAGTTTTATATTTGCTGAAAAATTCTCTTTCGTTATGAGGCTGTATGCGCTCTTCAGTCATTTCTTGTGCGTCGTTACTTTTTTCTCCGTCTTCAACAAATCTATTGTAGATTTTCTCGAATTTTTCGTCGTTAGCTTCCCTGGCTCTTTTCCAGAGTTGTTTATACGCCTCATTATCTTCTACAGAATCATCTTGTTCACTATCACTGAAATCGTTGTATTTTCTTTTCAATCGGCCCCTGTGTTCTGGACAGAAACCGCTTTTTACATGTCTTTGCAAGTCGTGGACAGTATCAAATAATTGTCCACAATCGTCGCACGCTTGTCCTTTTTCAGCCATTTCTGCACAATATGCGTTTTCTTCTCGTGGACTTCCTTCGACGTGATCTGTCTGAACGCTCGCTGAAGAGTGACTAACTACTGGTAAATAATCTGCTTTTATAGTTTTGATGTTAGTCACGTGATTAACATTATTTACGTGTCCGTCACTTTTATTTTGTTCCAATAAAGAAACTGTATATTTTAATCTTTCATTTTCTGGTGTAAATGGCTTCAAATCCACCAGTAGATATCCATATGGTAGCTTAGTGGCTTTTATAAACATCTTCATGAATGTCTCGGCATGCCCAGGATACATTTGCCTCGCGAGGGTCATCACAGACTGCTTATCTATAGGATTATTGAACAATACAAGGTAGTGACAGATTCTTCTTTGTGTTGGATCCTTGTTTCCAAATAAATTCTGGTTTATGGAAATTACCGATAGAGATCTATGGTGGGATCCCTCTGTGAACAAGTCGGTAATACGTTTATCCTTGCCAGCTTCAGAGTCTAAATCATCTAAAATCAGTAAGTTGTTCATTCTGGGGTTAAAGAAATCATCGTCCTCCAAGTCCACGGGCACTCCTTGTATAAATTCTACTTGTGGTGATACTGTTCTCTGTATAATATTGTAAAGTGGCTGCCATCTTTTGTAAAGCCATACGATCCGTTGAACAGCTGACTGAATTCTTGTACTATGATTCTGCAGCAAGTTCTTTACAAACGTTGTTTTTTCCACATGTTGAAAATAGAATAAATTTCATATTTCGTTTCGTATAAATATTCGAATTTATAATTAATTAAAGCAAAATAGAGGAAACTAAATTACCTTACTCTTCAGAACTTTTTTTTTCAAATGCAAATTCGCAAAAGAAATAATAATTAAAAAATGTCCAAATAAAACAACGTTGGAAAAATAGAACAGAACATGCCTTATGATTTTAAATATTTCAGTAGCGAAAAAAGTTTAAAAAATATATACCTGTCGGTCCAGATATCATCATTGTGAAAGGATGTTGAAAGATAATGTCTGTTGTGCTTTTATCATCATGTTGTGGTAATTGCAATAATCCCTGATGTTGTGGCTGTGATGGTATTCCCTCATGTTGTGGTATTGTTAGTATTCCATGGTGTGAGGGTAGTGGTGGTGGTGGTGGTGTTCCAGTGTGCGATGGTGGTGCTTGTGGTGGTGGTGGTGGTGCTTGTGGTGGTGGTGGTGGTGTTCCAGTGTGTGGTGGTGGTGGTGTTCCAGTGTGTGGTGGTGGTGTTCCAGTGTGTGGTGGTGGTGGTGGTGGTGGTGGTGGTGGAGTTGCATTCTTTATTTCCCAGTGCTTTTTTCTAGCATGTCTTAGCATCGCATCTCTCCTTGAAAAGTCTTGATGGCAGTCTGGACATTTTGTACTGTACATGTCGTCTCTTCGGCGGCTTACACAAGAATGGTTAATGCTTTAGAAAACAGATATTTAAAATAAATTGTTTGTATCAATTTACAGATGTATCATCCAATCAAATCAGTTCTTATCAAACTAAGTGACCAATCATTTCAAGTATATCTTGATCAATCACATGTATTAATCAGTCGGATGAACTGTATAAAAATGCCGTTATAATGTCAATTTTAAATTCTTTTCCTCGGACATAACCTGAAAGGATGACTAAATATCAGTGCGAAGAATGCGGGGCTAGTTTTGAAAAGCTCAGCCACTTGCTCCAGCACAAGAGAACTGAAAAACATTGGAAAAAGTATATGTGTGAATCTTGTAAGAAGGTTTTCAACAGAAAAGACAACCTAGAACGTCACATGAAGAAGCATAAGAACGGGAACAACCAGCATTGTCCAGAATGTTTGAGAGTTTTTACAAGGGAAGATGCCTTGGATGTTCATTTGCATCAACAACATGGCTATGGTGCGGTAAATCGAGAGAGCACATTAAGTAAACATCGTCAGTTGATAGAGGAACTGCAGGACGCCCAATTCAACATGGAAAAGATTAGTGAGAAAAAAATTGAAAAGTTTAAAACGGCAGCAACCTATTATAAAATAAATGTGAAGGATATTGAAGTAAGGGATCTTCCAAACGTTTTGAAATACTTAAAGAAACTTTTTCAATCCATTATCGACAGACTGACGAGGGAAATACCTTCAAATGATTTGGTTAGACTCTCGATCGATAACCCCGAGTTGGACTTTCCTATAGTACTACCATTTATGCGAAGATCGGCTCTGACGGTAGAACGACTATTCGGAGATATTGAACGAGTTCTACAGTCTTACGAACAGTTTGTAGTGGATGAAACGTTCGGTTTAGAACTAGTACACGTTCATACCGCCTCCGGATCAGGCCACAAAGAGAAGTTCGTGAATATTAACAAAATGATGGTAAACAAGCGAAGTGTTATACAAATAAAAAACGACGATGCTTTATGCTGTGCACGCGCCATAGTAACGGCCATTGCCCGTATTGAAAACAATTCGCGATGGCACAGCATTCGCAGAGGCTTCAAGATACAAAAGGATCTTGCGGTAAAACTACACGAACGAGCCCACGTACCACTCGGCAAGTGCAGCATTAATGAAATTAAGAAGTTCCAAGAGGTATTACCTGGATATCAAATTCATGTACTGTCAAAGGAACACTTTAACGCCATTGTGTACAGCGGTCCTGAAGGGGGTATACCCGTTTATTTATACTGTCACGACAATCATTATGACGTCATAACAACAATGACATGATTTCTCAGTAGAAGTTATTTTTGTGTCAAGTGCAAGAAGGGCTACCAGCACCGAGAACGACACACCTGCAACAACCCGTGTCAATTTTGCCGTCAACTTCACGCGGAGAGTGTCGAAGAATGGAAAGACTGCGAAACGTGCAATTGCAAATTTGTTAACCAGACTTGTTATAATTTACATTTAAAGAAAACAGAACACGGGAAATCAACCTGCGATACATACTACAAGTGTCGTCTCTGCAGCCAGCTTATAAACCGTTCCAACCATAAGTCGGCGCATGTATGCGGAGAGATTTACTGCCATACGTGTAAGGATTACTTTCCTGAAGGGCATCAGTGCTACATGCAACCGGTTGCTGACGATGATGATCACACTACAACTGATACGTCAAAAACTAAAAAGGAAGCTACCTATCTATTCTATGACCTCGAGTGTACTCAAACGACTCGTCTTGAATGTCAAGACGGCTACTTTCCTGGTACGCTCAATATATGCGTTAATTGCAAAAAATCATGGTGTGGATCGTTTGAGCACCGACCGAACCTTTGTGTAGTACATAAGGTATGTACAGCGTGTATGGACAAAGACGTGACTTCTTTTTCCAGTTGTAGTAATTGCGGATTGAATGAAAGAGTGTTTTCTGGACGCAATACCATGGACATGTTCTGTAAGTGGCTCTTCTCGGGCGAAAACAATGGCGCCACTATCATCTGTCATAATTTTAAAGGCTATGATAGCTATCGAGTTCTGAAGTATCTTCATGATAACGCCATTTTGCCAGAGGTTATTACGAACGGGTCAAAGTACATGTCGATCAAAATGCCCTTGTGTAAGATCCGATTTATTGACTCCTTAAACTTTATTCCCATGGCATTGGCTGAAATGCCTAAAGCCTTTGGAGAAACGGAGATCGCAAAATGGTATTTCCCTCATCTATACAATAGGGATGAAAACCAAGAGGCTGTGCTTAATCATCTGCCTGATATAAAATATTATAACCCAGATGGCATGAAACCAGAAAACAGATCCAAGTTTCTGACTTGGTACGAACAACATTGCAACGATCATTTTAATTTTGAATCTGAGCTTGTAAGATACTGTCGCTCAGACGTCGACGTACTGCGAAAATGCTGCTTAAAATTCAGGGCTTTGTTTATGGGCTTAACTAGGAAAGATGGCAATGAAGGTATAGACCCTTTTGCAAAATGCATTATAATTGCATCTGCTTGCAATCTGGTATTTAGAAGCCTCTTTCTTGAATACGAAAGTATAGGAATTATACCACCGCATGGATATCGACCAGAAGCGACGCAGTCTACCATAGCCTACCAATGGCTGTCTTATCTGGCACACAGAGACAACATAAACATCCAGCATGGTCGAAATAAGGGGGAAATGCAAATTGGTCGGTACAAAGTGGACGGCTTTTATGAACAAAACGGTCAAAAATTTGTGCCGGAATTCCATGGCTGTTTCTGGCATGGCTGTCCAAAATGCTACTCAAAGTCAACAATTAATCCGGTGGTTGAAATGTCCATGACTAATCTCTATGCAAGGACCTTAGAGAAACAAAAGTATATAGAGTCGGAGGGATATACTTATATTTCTATATGGGAATGCGATTTTAAGCATCAGCTTTCAAAACATCGGGCCATGAAAGAGTACGTCGACTCGCTCGAGCTTGTATCTCCATTGGAACCGAGAGACGCGTTTTATGGTGGTAGAACCGAAGCGTTCAAACTGTACGAAGACGCTACTGCTGAAAAGAAAATATATTATTATGATGTCACATCTCTCTATCCTTGGGTTAACAAGACCGGGAAGATACCGATGGGTCACCCTGATATCATTACAGACAATTTCAAGAGTATTGATGAGTACGAAGGATTGGTCAAATGCAAAGTGCTCGCGCCAAGAGGGCTTTACACGCCAGTATTACCCGTGAAATGCAATGGCAAACTCTTATTTAGCCTGTGTCGCACATGTAGTGAAAATTACCAGCAGAACCCTTGCCATCACAGCGACGAGAAAAGAGCTTTCATTGGAACTTGGGTTACAGATGAAGTCAAAATGGCAGTATCACAAGGTTATAGAATACAAAAGATGTACGAGGTGTGGGACTTTAACCAGATTTCACAGTATGATCCGGTCACCCAAAAAGGCGGCTTGTTTACCACCTATGTTAATACCTTTCTCATGGTGAAACAAGAAGCTAGTGGATGGCCCGACTGGTGTGTCAGTAAAGAAAAAAAACAGAAGTATATTCAACAGTATTTTGAAAGAGAGGGTATTTGGCTGGACTATAATCAAATACAGGAAAATCCCGGGTTGAGGTCACTGGCAAAACTCATGCTGAACAGCTTCTGGGGGAAATTTGGTCAACGTGGAAACATGGTTCAAACGACTTACGTCACAGAACCAGACGATTATTTTGACATGATTACAAGTGACCAGCAAATAATCAAAAACATCCGCTTTGTTAGCAATGACGCAATTCAAATTGATTTGGCGTACCACGACGACTTCATTCAAGCGTCTTCACGTACCAACGTGGTGATTGCTGCATATACAACAGCACAGCCTCTTGGAGATCGGGTCCTTTACTGCGACACGGATTCTGTCATATTTACGTCATGTCCACGACAATGGAAACCATCTTTGGGCGATTACTTAGGCGATCTCACCGATGAAGCTCTAGATAATGAGATTACACAATTTGTAACTGGTGGTCCAAAGAAATACGCGTACAATTTATTGAAACCAAACAAAAAGAGACGAACATCAATTTGCAAGGTGCGCGGAATCACACTGAGCTTCAAAAACGCTTTGGACATAAACTTTGATACTTTACGGAGAATGGTAACAAGTAAAGACGATCTGAAGCCTGTGCAAGTCGTGGATGAACATAAAATCACGAGGAATCCCGAAACTTGCAATGTCATTACTAAAACCGAAACCAAAACTTATAAAATTGTATTTGATAAACGAGTGATTAAGGGCGATTTTCAAACACTACCGTATGGCATGTAAATATGAAGACAATCAATATATATATACATTATAACATGTTACATGTACTTGTATTGATCTATTATAAAAATATTACTTTTTAATATGCTTTGTCTGTCTGTATATATAGTGTATAAATATTGATTAATCTGTATTACACAGAATATCTACATTATAACTTGTTTTTCTGTACTAATGCTGTTTAACATTTATGCATGTTTTTGAAAATATTGTATCGTTATGAATAAAAATGTGACTATCTGCATGATAACTTTTCTCACGTACCTGTATAGATCAACTGTTTAGAAAATTATTCATGAACTCTGTAATAGTGATGCTCGATAGCACTTTATAATATGCTATTGATATGTAGTGTTAGTTATGAATAAAATTGAACACGTTATTGACTTTTTTTTTCTTTTTCGTCCAAATGAACAATGAAAGTATAATGAACCATGATATAACAAATGTGACGATTAAAAAAGCGTTTACACTTGCGACGCCGTAGCATAGTATGATAAAGATGCTGCAAATCGATTGATTAGTAAATATTTCACGAGCTCTGTAATATTGATGCTCGATAGCCCGAGGCAACGCCGTAACATAGTATGATAGAGATGCTGAAGATCGATTCATTAGTAAACATTTCATGAGCTCTGTAATATTGATGCTCGATTAAACGTGTTTAAACTTGCGACGCCGTTACATAGTATGATAAAGATGCTGAAGATCGATTCATTAGTAAACAGTTCATGAGCTCTGTAATATATTGATGCTCGATTAAACGTGTTTTTACTTGCGACGCAAGATAAAGATGCTGCCACGCGCTGACAGATAAACATGTTTATGCTTGCCATGCAAATACATAGTGGGATGAAAAATTACGCCGTCCGCTACAAAGCTGACAGATAAACGTGCTTAAAACATAGTAGAATAAAACAACGACGCATTATGTTTAAATTCGCTGTTCATTGACATAGTGGGATAAAGATGGCGAATGACGTCGTCTGCTACAACGATGACAGATAAACGTGTATATACTCGCAGCGCATTTACATACAAAGCTCATGTTCAGTTAAAATCGTTATGCCTAGCGGCCCTAAACATTCCCTCGTTGTGTACATCATCCGAGATACGGAATCATAAAGAACATACAGATGCGCTACGGCTTTACGCCCCAATGATTCCGTTTTTTCCCTCAAAAAAAAAACGTACTCAAGTCGCAGCTCTGACTACTGTTGCATGTTATTTGTATACCTTATATACATTTATTTCTTACATAAACTTTGTCGATAAGCCTGAAAAAAGACTATACAAGAATCATCTAGCCAAATATATCAGATATCTCTGCTTTATATCGTACACCAGACACTCTGTAAATCACGTTATTTTTTTCATTACAACACATATGAAATTTCTACTCCTAATAAATTTACAAACAGCTCAGTGAAGCAGAGTGACTAAAAATACTACAATAACAATATTTAATTAAAACAAACGCCATTTTTTGTTGCAAGAGTGTAAAATACGCTCAGTATTTAGGGCGCTTCGCGGGAAAAAGTGTCGACGGACAATTAACGTTAAAACTGGAATGGCGTCAGCAAGTTGAGCAGACGACATAAGTAATAAGTATTTATTTCGCATTAAAATAGCAGTATATTGTCAAAATGTGTAATGAAATCACTTTTTAGTTATGAGAAAATAATTAAAATAATAAATATCAGATAAATTCTATTTTAATAGAGTAACAACTAAAAAGTTCGAAGACACCTTTTCCCATGTCGCGCTCCTACCAGCCTTACAAAATATTTGTTCTTCACCAACCATTTACACACAGAATGATCGTTCTTTGTAAGCCATTAATACACACATTGTTCGTATTATTAGTCATTAACAAACTAAAAGTTATAGAACTGTAATTAGATTTTATGTATAGATAATCAAATAGAACTAAAACTAGTAATCACTTGTGAAGAAATAACTATTGTCGATAACCCGTTCTTAAAATATTGATCGAAAACCAGATTTTCATGAAAGTTCACACTGACATTGACCTTAACACAAAAGACCTTCATCTTTGACCATAAAAATCCCGAAAAATAATAGATATTACCTAAAGGATCATAAGCACTGTTTGTACCAAGTTTGGTGACTGTAGATAACACTTCAGTTATTGATCGGAAACCAATAATAAAAAGTCACTGTGATCTTTATGACTCCAAAACATCCTTACCAAGCCCAATCACCCTGGCCAAGTTTGGTGCCTGCTAGTCAGATTGTTTTTCAGTTATTGATAAGAAACCGCCATCTCCCCCCCCCCCAAAAAAAAAGGTTTACGAACGGACCGACGGACTGCCAGACGCACTACCGTGAATTTAGGAGGAATTATTGGTCTTTAAAGAACAAACAAAACATGAATGATCTTATAAAACGGGTGAATGGCTTTTGAAATCATATAATAATAATAATAATAATAATAATAATAATAATAATAATAATAATAATAGTAATAATAATAATAATAGTAATAATAATAATAGTAATAATAATAGTAACAAAATAATAATAATAATAATAATAATAACAAAATAATAATAATAATAAATTTTATTATTAAGGCCAGAGAAAAAAATATTTTAGATTCTCATCCCCGCCCGCCCCTGTCCAAAACCACCCGCCCCCAAAAAATTATTGGTAAAAAAAATCGAAACATATACTATTCCTTACAGAACGGGTTTAAGACCATCCCGACATACCTTCTTAAGGTATTTCGTTAATAAAAATTAAAAAGTGCCCACCCGCCCCTTTTTTCCCCAAAAATCCGGATGAGAATCTAATAATTTATTTTCTCTGGCCTAATTGCGTGAAGAACCTTAACAGAAATTTTTAAAGTGATTCAAACTACAGTTTCTAGCTTTAAAGCATACATATGCAACTCATTAAAATATGACACATATGATTTTCTTGTAGCTTTTAACTCTAATTTTTCGGACGAATCATCATCCTTGTATACTTCAGCGACTCACGGTAACCTGTCCAAGTTCCCCAGAGTATACCTTCTGCATTGTTGGTGCTTCCGTACAACCCATTGAGGTTGTTGCTTACGCATTGATTATACCAGTACCCGCCCTGAAAAAGAGTAAAAAGACTATACTATCAGCATCAATATACCTTGTCATGTTTAATTGCAAATGAAAATGCTCGCGATTTTCCCGAAACTATTTCAAGCAAATAAACTGAATTGATTTATTATCGTTTATGACAGCAACCCAAGCATTTATATATTTTCGAATGTGCTGTGAAAGTATCGAGTATGTTCATGAGACAAACATATTTAACGTTAAATGTAACAGGCTTAGAAGAGAAGTTTAATCGTGTACATTTGCAAAAGATATTCGTCACAATATTGAAATAGGCAACTTACTCAATCGAAACAACTTAATGCTTTCTTTTTTTTACTGCAAAGGAAGGCTACAATCTGTTTCTACAATTTAACTTTTCATCATTATGGAGAAAAAAAATCCAGCTATTGCTTTATTGAATATCAATTTGCATCGAATATCCAGATTTCTCAATAAAGTAACGACCGGCGCTTACAAAAACAATTAATGTTAATAATATTGTTTTTTTGAGTAGACGTAGAGTTGAATGTTCCAGAATTTCGGTTTATAACCTAAATATTTTATTTTATTACTGCTTGTTGATTCTATTGCTGAAACAACTAGTCTGTTGTGAACTGAAACACGTTTCACATCCCATGTTTTTAAAATCAACATTAGTACACTCAACCAAAGTTCTAATTGGTCGTCAATTGTATATGTTTACAATGTATGCTTGTATCGTTTCTTCCCTACATCAAGAGAGGTTGTGGAAAGAACTGTTTTGTCTTGAAATCAATAATCTAATGTCTTTTTAATCTTTATCGATTGTTTTCTTCAATGAATCCAATATCATTTACTCACACCGCAGGGTGAAAATTAGAACAGTCTTTAATTGAAAGGGAAGTAATTTTAAAATTGGATACTTTAAAAGGGATTTATTTAAACGATTGTGCTGTAGATTAATAAGGTTTTATGTTTTTCCTACTAATGAGTGGTCCTATTAAAACAAAACAAGAAATTAAGAGCAAATTTCTGTTTGCTCGACCTTTTTATGCAAGAAATGCATTTTTAGCAAAATTAAGGATAACTCTCACCAAACTGCTCCAACGTCAATTATTACCAGATTAAAGTTTAAGTTGAAGACTGTTGTTGGCATAATATCATTAATAAAGAGTGAATTTAATGTCTTTCTAATAATAAAATACGGACAAAAATGACCAATTAGAACTTTTTTTGAGTGTACATATGACTAAGTTTTCTTTTTGTTTTGAAGCTATCTTAAATAATCAGAAAACTTTTCTTTAATTATTTTGAAGAACATACTCATTGTCATATCCAGTTTTCTTTATTCTACCATAAGAGTATGACAAAAGCTTTGAAAATAGTTATTTAATATTTTAGAGGTATGTAACTTAATATCCAGTTAAAATGATTAAACTTTAAAACATTGTAAATAATTTGTAGATGGTGTGCGTATCTTAATTCCTGATCAAGTTCGCTTATTGCACATCAGAGAAAATGAATACATTCGTATAAATAAATAAATAAATAAAAGGCCTCCGATTTGTACTTATTGTTTATACCTTGCCCCAAGGTTATAAAACTGAGAATGGAAACCAGTCTCAAATCAGATGCTTGAGATTTAATACCGGTTTCAAATCTCAGTTTTATATTCTTCATCACATATTGTTGATCTATTGTGTTACTGTAACGAATGAGATTGTATGTTGGTGATTTTTTCTGTCAAACATCTACGGGACAAAAACACTGTCATTTAGTACATGTTGTTAAATTTATCTTGACATCATGTTAAATGTAGATAAAACCTGCGTATCAGAAAGAATAGCATTACTCAGAAAACTTAACCTCTCCACACAGGAAAAATAAAACGGCGAGGAAATGAGAAATCATTAAATATTTTTAACACCCCTTAAAAAAATGCACTAAAAGTCTTTAGTGTATAAACATAAAAAACACTATTTCTCTGTTCTTTATCATGTGTTAGATGTAACTGTACAGTCGAATGGTTGGCTCGATGTCACGATTCGTCGAGTCTGTAATTAGTCGGCATATTATTGCGTACCTTACTTGCGGCAGCACAATCGTAGGACCAGGCATCGTTGTCATTGTCGAGTGTGGAAAAGTTCATACCATTGTGCCAAATAAACGACTCTCCCGGGTCGTTGAAAGCTGGGTCAAAGAAATAGTTACCGATCGATAGTTTGTAGAACATTGTTTCATTCCCTACGGAAAAGTTCTGAAAAATAGATCAAATGACTCTTAGTCATGGAAAACGTATGAAAAGTAGAATTAAATGACTCCAAGTCACTGAAAAAGCCTAAAACGTAGAAACAAATGAATCGAAGTCACGGAAAGGTTCTGACAATTAGAATCAAATGATTTCTATTCACGGAAAAATTCTGAAAGTTAGAATCAAATGACTCCAAGTCACGGAAAAGATCTGAAAAGAAGAATCAAATTACTCCAAGTCACGAAAAATTTCTAAAACGTAGAATCAAATGACTCCAAGTAACGGAAAAGTTCTGAAAAGTAAAATCAAATGACTCCAAGTCACGGAAAAAAAATCGAAAATTAGAATGAAATGACTCCAAGTCACGGAATAGTTCTGAAAAGTATAATCAAATGACTCCTGGTCGTGTTTATCTCCTCATTTACTTTCTGACAAAATTCAGAACTGCACTCACATATAGTTGTTTGATTTCAAACATGCACATATAAAACATTTTCATCGTCAGACCGCAATACACCTATGCCAACATGAATAAAAGAAAAGTTGGGGTTGAAGAAACCATAGCTATAACGTTTCCGACTCTTCAGTTGTCTGCTACAATCTTTCAAATTATATTATATTATTAATTACAACATCTGTAGTTGGTCAAGGTTACGTTTGAAATACAGTCAAATATGTCTTATGCAGCCACCCAAGGGAGTAACAAAAATTGCTGCTTTAAACAGGTGGCTGTTTAAGACAGGTAAAAATAACAACAAAATGTCGATGAAGGCCATATTCAAAGACAGGTGGTTGCTAAATAAAGGTGACAGATTTAACTGCAGTTATGTTCGTGCTTAGTCAATCATCTGTAATTTCTTTTTGACCTTGTTTGTAATTCATAAGTTCTGTGTAGGAATGTTGTGAGGGAATTTTACTGCTTTAAGAACACTATAACAACTTCGTCATCAGTACAATGAAGGACATGTTGTGAGGGAATGTTATTGCTTTAGCAACACTGTAACAACTTCGTCATCAGTACAATGTAGGAAATGTTGTGAGGGAATTTTACTGCTTTAGTAACACTATAACAACTTCGTCATCAGTACAATGTAGGAAATGCTGTGAGTGAATATTACTGCTTTAGTAACACTATAACAACTTCGTCATCGGTACAAAGTAGGAAATGTTGTGAGGGAATTTTAATGCATTAGTAACACTATAACAACTTCGTCATCAGTACAATGTAGGAAATGTTGTGAGGGAATTTTACTGCTTTAGTAACACTATAACAACTTCGTCATCGGTACAATTAAGGAAATGTTGTGAGGGAATTTTACTGCTTTAGTAACACTATAACAACTTTGTCATCGGTACAATTTAGGACATGTTGTGAAGGAATTTTACTGCTTTAGTAACACTATAACAACTTCGTCATCGGTACAATTTAGGAGATGTTGCGAGGGAATTTTACTGCTTTAGTAACACTATAACAACTTCGTCATCGGTACAATTTAGGAAATGTTGTGAGTGAATTTTACTGCTTTGGTAACACTATAACAACTTCGTCATCAGTACAATGTAGGAAATGTTGTGAGGGAATTTTACTGCTTTAGTAACACTATAACAACTTCGTCATCGGTACAATTTAGGGAATGTTGTGAGGGAATTTTACTGCTTTAGTAACACTATAACAACTTCGTCATCAGTACAATGTAGGCCATGTTGTGAGGGAATTTTACTGCTTTAGTAACACTATAACAACTTCGTCATCGGTACAAAGTAGGAAATGTTGTGAGGGAATTTTACTGCTTTAGTAACACTATAACAAATTCGTCATCAGTACAATGTAGGAAATGTTGTGAGGGAATTTTACTGCTTTAGTAACACTATTAACAACTTCGTCATCAGTACAATGTAGGAAATGCTGTGAGGGAATTTTACTGCTTTAGTAACACTATAACAACTTCGTCATCAGTACAATTTAGGAAATGTTGTGAGGGAATTTTACTGCTTTAGTAACACTATAACAACTTCGTCATCAGTACAATGTAGGACATGTTGTGAGGGAATTTTAATGCTTTAGTAACACTATAACAACTTCGGATTTAAATATATTTACACGTACGTTGATTGTGTACATGTAAAAATATTGCATCACATCAGTTTAAATTATAAATATTGATATTTGAAGACACTATTTTCGTCCTGATGAAGCTTTTTAAATAATGTAATAAGAAGACTTTGCAACAGGTTAATACAAATTTAAAATGTACGCAATATACTTGTACTCAAATAAACGAGGTAAAGTTATGTTCCTGTCATGAAATACCTTTGAATATCTTATGGAAAATTGTAATTTTTTCCACACATTCTTTAAAACAATACTGCAATAACAATGTACACACGAACTACATGCGGTTGTCGCAGACATTAAACATCATTTTATAGCTTATATTTTAGACTTTAATAATGAACGACGGGATAAAAATGTCAGCTATAATATTGATTTCACTAGAAAATGATAAAACAGCCTTGTTGGAGGATAAAATGATAAAACAGCCTTGTTATAGGATAAAATGATAAAACAGCCTTGTTGGAGGATAAAATGATAAAACAGCCTTGTTGGAGGATAAAATGATAAAACAGCCTTGTTGGAGGATAAAATGATAAAACAGCCTTGTTGGAGGATAAAATGATAAAACAGCCTTGTTGGAGGATAAAATGATAATACAGCCTTGTTGGAGGATAAAAGCAATGCTCTCATTACAATAGTGCATACTGTTTTTATTTTGATTGTAGAATTTACATTGGCAGAAAACATAGTTTGCACTATGCCATTAGTATGAGTAGAAAAACCGTACCTGGTATTTTGCTGCGGCACGCTCACTCGTAGTTCTCATCATGTCCACGCGTAACTCAAAGTTCCCTGCAAAATATGTGTGTATTCGAAACAATAACTTTGTTCCTTTACAAGGTTATTCTGATCTAAAGTCAATTACTTTTACTGCACTTTACGTTTACTAGGTTTAATTTCAATTGAATTAGACAATTTTAAACAGTAAAAACAGAGCATTTCATAAATACGCATAGAAAAGGAAGTTCAGATTATGCATCTGTAGGCAACACAAAGAGCTGAAATTCATGTAAGCGACATTCTATCCATTCGATTGGGTCAAACCTTTACAGTAACTGTAGAACAAGACATAATAAGTTGTTATATTATATTATAATACATGTACAGTTGTACATGTACGTCAAAAACAATTATTTAGAGCAAGCGATTCTGTATAATATATTCGCATTTTGGAGTACCCTGCGCAGTAAGGCGATGAATATTTTCCAGCCCCAGCCAAAAATTTGTGTCATCGCCAAATCCAATCCGATAATCTTGCCAATTTCTGTAGAAGTCGGTGGCAGATTCTCGTTTCTGTATAACCGTCCAGCCGCCGCTATCTTCGTCCATGACACAAAGCGCTTTGACTGGGTTAATACCTGCAATTACAATCGTCCAATAAAAAGTATACTTTTCTTTCTTCTAAATTACATGATTCATTATTATTATTTAAGCATTTTAAATATTTTAACAGATATGTTCGCTTTTCTTGCTGTTAGAACAACCTCATTGACGACAAGGCGAATAACTGCATGATGTTACTGAAGAAAGACTTACGTCGTAGCGAAGTGCAGTTCCAGACGTTCCCACTGAGAATATAATAAGCTTGTTCATTAATGTGAAAGAAAAACAACAAACAAACGAACACAAAAATAAAAATAATAATCTCCTTTTTCGGAACATTGGATTAGACTTTCTTCAATTTCACTGAAAACAAAAAAAAACTGTAATGAATAAACTGAAACGTATTTACCGTCAGGCACAATAGTTTTAATGAAAAAAACTGAAACTTATTTACCGTCAGGCACAATAGTTTTAAATCCAGTAGTTGTATCACCTCTAGCCATTATGTCTTTACAGTTTCTGCTCTCTGTAAGAAAAAAATAGAAAAATGAACCCATATCAAAATATATTTTAAAATATTTAAAATCTTATATCTAACATAATATATAGTTTAATATGAAAAAAAAAACACTTAAATATCAACCAGTCAAAAATTCCGGTTCCAACCCGCAACTCCTCGATAATTATGTCATATAAGCTTTAGTCTGGCTTATGTATGAACCGCAGAATTACAACACTCTGCGATAACGATGTCAAACACATAAATGAACCACGGAATGAAACAATTCAACAAGTCTTTATATAAGGATAGGCGGAATGATATTACTCCGTGGAAACAAATTCTAGCTTTATAAATGAACCGAAGAAAAAAAACACTCTGTGGGAACGAATTCATACAAATACACGATCCACGGAATGAAACAATTCAACAAGCCTTTATATAATGAACCGCGGAATGATATTTCTCCGTGGGAACGAAGTCTAGCTTTATAAATGACCCGAAGAAAAAACAACACTGCGAAAACTAAGTCATACAAATAAACGATCCACGGAATGAAACAATTCAACAAGCCTTTGTATAATGAACCGCGAAATGATATTTCTCCGTGGGAACGAATTCTAGCTCTTATAAATAAACCGAAGAAAAACAGCACTGCGAAAACGAAGTCAATCCCTTATTTTTTACATCGGAATATCATCACGCCGCGGCAACTAAAGGAAACCGAAATGTAACTAGAGAACGAATACTATACGAAATAAAGGGTTAGGATTGAATCAAAGAGATATTCAAATATAGATTTAAACAATCCCTTTTTATAAATAAATCGGTTATATTAATATTTTATCTCCGGAAAATCGTTCTACATGATGGAAAAAAATGCGACAAGAAAACCTTTGTTTTAATCCGACTACTTAAAATAATGTTTAAATAGTTTCTGGCTTAAAATAAAAGCTGAAAATGGTTTGTTCCTCGCTAAAAACATTTCCAAAAACCTCTGTAGTAGACGTTCCATCCAAAGGAAACCGAAATGTAACTAGAGAACGAATACTATACGAAATAAAGGGTTAGGAATTGAATCAAAGAGATATTCAAATATTGATTTAAACAATCCCTTTTTTCTAAATAAATTGGTTATATTAATATTTTATCTCCGGAAAATCGTTCTACATGATGGAAAAAATGCGACAAGAAAACCTTTGTTTTAATCCGACTACTTAAAATAATGTTTAAATAGTTTCTGGCTTAAAATAAAGGCTGAAAATGGTTTGTTCCTCGCTAAAAACATTTCCACAAACCTCTGTAGTAGACGTTCCATCCAGGTCGTTGATTCTCCGCTAGACCTTCTTCTGTGGGATAATCGGTAGACAGTTCGCACTGGAGGTTGTCCGGCTGTACATTAACAGATTCGCATCCTTCAGAGGCCGTGCATCGTGCCAGGCACTGAGACGTTGATTGCGCTTCATTCACGGGCGTAGATGTCCCATAGGTTACGTTCGTTGTTTCATGTCTCATCCATTTAACAAAATTTTCTTCACAGACAACCCTGTGAAGGATCAAAAAGAGACAAGGGTAAACGCAGCGGATAACTTTCATTTTTCCTGTTAGCAGAGCCAGTTAAAGCGATAGACTGCCAGACGCATGTGACAATTTGAAAGATCATTTTTAAAACGATCAGCGCATGCGCAGAAAATTATAAAGTCATAAATAGTTAATTGGAAGTCAGGCTTGTAACTAACGCTTCAAGAAGAACATATAATGTGTTTCCAAATACATAAACAATATTAAACATAAATACATAAAAAATACGAAGTAAATGTGATGTTTTATTCTTACACGTTTAACTTCCTAGTATATATATTTATGGGCTAAGGTGTTATGTATGTGTATGTATAGCGATACTATTTATTAATAAGCAGTAAATGTACTCACAAAACGTCATAAATTGTAACGATTATTCCCAAATGCGAGTAACACCCAGAACTGTGACATGTTAAAGGCAGCTTAAATGCACTTAAAACTGTCTTGTTTGCGTGCCATAGCAATAAACATAATTACTTTTAATATCTGTATCTATTTTAAAATTGTTTGTTTTATTTTAAAAATAAATTATTTTGTAAAACATAAGATTTTTAATTCTGTAAACAATATTGTCTGAAGATGTTCCGAGTAATGTTCTTCGATTCAGTCTAAAATCACAACTGCAACATAATATTTCTCAACCAGTGTTAAGATTTTAAAAATAAAACAATTAAAAACAATATTAATCTCTCCACTTCTTTGGTACAAAACAAAAAGAAGGGATACCAACATGATGATTTTATACAGCGATCTACAGCTGGTCGCATTTTTACCTCCTGGAAGCACTATGGTGGAAGGCGTTTAAAATTTATTAATGTTTCTAAGGGACTCTTGACCAGTAGCCCAGAAGCCCAATCGGTTTCTTCCATTCCTGTCATCTTGCTGTTGCTAAATAAGCCCTGGTCTGTAGGGTTTTTGAGTACCTAACTGTTTCGCTTTGCAATGTCATTAGCGTCTTACGTTTAATTGCGTTGTGTGGTTTTATGGATCTTTGTCCAGTTGGTGGTGTGTTGAAGCCGATCAATGACAGTTTGTCATACATTATCATGTTTGTGCAAGGTTATAGTTTTACACTATCCATGTCAGCATATATATAATCAGCAAAAAAAAACTTTCTTAACTTTAATTTTGTAAAATAGGAAAAATAAGAATAGTTTCTTTGAAAAATCTGCATTCTGTAATGATAACAAAGGAATAATTTCTTGACAAATCTTCAGACAAAACGTGGTTATCTTTCTTTTCGCTATCATTATGGTTTCTGAAAGAAGTAAGGGATTCTAAACAATATTCACATAAATTAGAATTTAATAAATTTCTGCAGTAACTGTTCTTGATGCCAATAAAATCACAAAACGTTCGTTTATAACATAACTGGCCCTTGTTATACAACGCTAGAAGTTCCAACCATTTCCAATTATCTCCCTTAAAGTTGAATATGTTACTTGTAGTGTTTTGTTGTCCATTATTAATTGTTATTCCATGGACAGTTGCTCAACTTTTAGTGTAGAAGATTATGTTCATTAACAAATTTCACTTGTTTAATGAGAAATAAGCATTTAAAGTGGATACATTAAAGTTTTGATCAGCAAAGAAACAAGAGATCAAACATTAGTAAGAGCGTATGGGGCTATAATTCGGTTCCATGTCCCTATCTAAGATCAAAATTAAATATTCAATGATTACAACATACGAAATTTTGATGAATTTCCAACAATAGAAATTGTGAATAGATTCGGTCACATAATATTCAACAATCTTTTGAAATGACATTGAACTCTGGAAATAGAGATTAGAATCATCTAAGTATTCTACGACAGAACATATTTTTACCAAACGAAACACAATGCTCGAGTGCTTGTGTAATGGCTTGTAATATATTACCATTTGTTATAATGACTTTTGAAAAAATACTAATAAATATTGCATTACCTTTATTCAGGCAAATAAAAAGACACAGTTTTAGACCTGAATTTATCTGTCTTTTTAATTCGCCTGAATAAAGGTAATGCAATATTTATTAGTATTTTTTCAAAAGTCATTATAGTTGAATAGTGACTGTACATGTATAGTTGTTTGCTTCAGTGCGCACAGATATTGTGTTTAGTAGGACTTGCTCTATGCCAGGTACATGAACATTAACAAAAATATGTCAGAGTGACTGTACATGTATAGTAACTAATTGGGTGAAGATGTGTAAGCGACCGGTAGCTCACTTGGGAGTATACAGAGTGACTGTACATGTATAGTAACTAATTGGGTGAAGATGTGTAAGCGACCGGTAGCTCACTTGGGAGTGTACAGAGTGCCCGTACATGTATAGTAACTAATTGGGTGAAGATGTGTAAGCGACCGGTAGCTCACTTGGGAGTGTACAGAGTGACTGTACATGTATAGCTACTAATTGGGTGAAGATGTGAAAGCGACCGGTAGCTCACTTGGGAGTGTACAGAGTGACTGTACATGTATAGTAACTAATTGGGTGAAGATGTGTAAGCGACCGGTAGCTCACTTGGGAGTGTACAGAGTGACTGTACATGTATAGCTACTAATTGGGTGAAGATGTGAAAGCAACCGGTAGCTCACTTGGGAGTGTACAGAGTGACTGTACATGGATAGTAACTAACTAGATGAAGATGTGTAAGCGACCGGTAGCTCACTTGACGCTGTACAGAATGACTGTACATGTATAGTTACTAATTGGATGAAGATGTGTAAGCGACCGGTAGCTCACTTGTTTTATATTTTTGTGTGCTTTTGCATGCAACATTATTGAGCCGATGGGTGGGTTGGAGTTATTTCACCAAGAAAATTTGTACTTGTTTTGTGATTGAGAACCTGTTGGGGCAAGTGTGAGGTTGGTGCACCCTAGAACCTGGTTTAAACCCCCAGTGGCAATTTGTTTTGCCACTGACCGTTTCAAGGCGGTAACCCCTCTGGTTCTCACTTTCGTTATTTGTTTTTGGCGTCCATTTTGAAACTGATTATTGTAATACCATGCTCTCTTTTTCTCTATACTTTTTGGCTGTGTTGGGAGGCTGTGTATGCTGGATGTGGCCATTCCTGGAATGCATATTTCATTTTTTAAAACTTAACATGTAGTTATCCGTCATCACAGAAGCAATTATCAGGACAAGTTTCATATTTAAGCTGTATTTTGTCAAAGGTATGCCCATTGTGTCACTTTTTTTTTAATTTTGGTTAAGCTTTGTGTTTAAGAGCACTGTTTTCTTTGAAAGCGTTCAACAATTCCAATCTATATTATTACTTCAGAAAAAACATGGTTTGTCCCTGGTTCCCTCTTGTTATTTATTGTTTGTTGATGTTGAATTTTACTGAAATACTTCACACTTAGTACTTAAACATATGTGACAATTTTCTGCACATGGACATTAGTTTTTAACTCTTCAATAAGTTACAAATGTATGGAGCAGGCAAAAACTTTGGATAAACCCTTTTTTTACACCGACCTTACCATGACCAGGTTAACTTCGTGTTCATCTTTTCTGACATATTGTTCTTGAATATACTGTGACCAAGTTTGATGAGAAAGGCACATAATTAGAGTTTGTACACAAACTTTTTTATTGAACTAACAGAATAGTGCAATCAAACGAAATGAGTTGTGGTATATTTATGTACAAGTATATGCATGTTACTAAGTGTACCTCAAAAGTGAAATATGCATATCAGGAGTGGCCACATCCAGAAAACACAGCGGCCTTACCACCCAGTCAAAACGTAGGGACAAAGAGAGCATGGGTTATAAATTAATATTTAAAAAACACCACAAATAATAAACAAAAAAAAGAACCCGATATGTCACCGCCTTGGAACGGTCAGTGGTGAATTGCTAGATTCTAGGGTGCAGCAACCTAACACTTGTTCGAACAGGTTATCATATGAACAGACAAGTGCAAGTTGTCTTGGACAGTAAGATAAAGAAATCAATTGTGGCTGTTGGACTTCTACAAGTATATGATGGTAAACAGGAGGACAGCTCACAGTAGACTTAACATTATCATATCGTAAAAGGCGAGACAAAGTCGGCTATAGGTAATTAATACATGGATAATTGTAAGTTCTTTCCAAATAAAGTAACAAAAATGTAAAAAATATTTCTGAAGACACATCAAGGACCATCTGGAGCCCTAAGTGCAGCAGAGGAGGGATTCTTAGTCGAGAAAAAAACAAGCTACTTAATTATTACAACACTCATTTTTATTAAAAAAATACCTGGTATGCTTGTACATTTATGAGAACATGTTGGAGGCAACTGTGAGGTTGGTTCACCATAAACATGATTTATCCCCCAGTGGTATATTGTTTTGCCACTGACCGTTCCAATGCCGTTACACCAAAGGTTGTGACCTATTTCAAAATGATATTCTTATATTCAGATGTTCTTTCCCAGTCCACTTTTTGGCTGCGTGGGGAGGCTGTGTTTGTTTCCTGATATAGTTATTTCACTTTGTTATAAGAAGTAGAGTAAACCCTGTCAAAGACTACTCGTGGGTAACAAATACGTGGTCTTTCAAGGTCCTGTTTATTAAAAAACACAAAACGTTCAGTTGTCAAATACGTTATCATAAAGTTTTAATGTGGCAAGGGAGTCAAAATCAATCCTAGTTGTCTGTTATTATCTTTGTTTCAGTTCACATGATTAAATTGATCAAATCTTTTGAATATTTTCATTTGCATTTAAAATACCTATTTACGACTAATTGAAAATTATTATTAAGTTTTTAAGATCATCGTAAATTACAAAATATTTAAGCCTTTTAGTTGCAGTTCACAGTGTTTTGTCTTTTTGCACGTTTCTTTGTTTAAGAGTTTTTATCACATGTCCTAGGTTGAGGAATAAGTATAGTAATTGTATAGTAAGTGATATAAGATTTTTAGTCATTGTACAGGCAGCGTATTTCCTAAACATTCCCTCCTCCATGTACCTCCTATTATAAGGCAGCCTATTTCCTACACATTCCCTCCTCCATGTTCCTCCTATTATAAGGCAGCAAATTTCCTACACATTTGCTCCTCCATGTACCTCCTATTATATAGGCAGCGTATTTCCTAAACAATTCCTCCTCCATGTACCTCCTTTTATAAGGCAGCGTATTTCCTACACATTCCCTCCTCTATGTACCTCCTATTATAGGGCAGCTTATTTCCTACACATTCCCTCCTCCATGTTCCTCCTATTATAAGGCAGCGTATTTCCTACACATTCCCTCCTCCATGTTCCTCCTATTATAGGGCAGCGTATTTCCTACACATTCCCTCCTCCATGTACCTCCTATTATATAGGCAGCATATTTCCTACACATTCCCTCCTCCATGTACCTCCTAATATATATAAGGCAGCGTATTTCCTACACATTCCCTCCTCCATGTACCTCCTATTACATAGGCAGCATATCTCCTACAAATTCCCTCCTCCATGTACCTCCTATTGTATAAAATCAGCGTTTTTCCTACACATTCCCTCCTCCATGTACCTCCTTTTATAAGGCAGCGTATTTCCTACATATTCCCTCCTCCATGTACCTCCTATTATAAAGGCAGCTTATTTCCTTCACATTCCCTCCTCCATGTACCTACTATTATAAGGCAGCGTATTTCCTACACATTCCCTCCTCCATGTACCTCCTATTATATAAAATCAGCGTATTTCCTGCACATTCCCTCCTCCATGTACCTCCTATTATAAGGCAGCGTATTTCCTACACATTCCCTCCTCCATGTACCTCCTATTGTAAGGAATTAATGACCAGTGAAGCTCTGTTAGGCAATTACGGCTGTTGAAAGTAATTAATAATTGAAGATGTCTTTTGCATTAGTGAGGAGTGGACATGTCTACCAAAAATGTCACACTTAAGTAAAATCATTTAATTTTCAAACAACTTTATTTTGGAACAAACTGCATGGTTAACTATATCTCCATTGCCTTACAAATAAATGAAAGTTGCAGATTATAGACAATTTGTCTAAACTATATTGATTTTTTTTTAATTTTACACATTTAACACCTGAATTTTTACCTTAATTACAAGTGCACTATTTTCTGTTACAATTTTTTTAAGAAAATGCGGAACTTCTAAAAAGGGACAGTTTTTTTACCTCTTTGCCCTCTTTATATCCAAACTTGATAATCATACCACTATCAAAATACTATTGTATTGATGTGGTTAGACAGTGGCAAACAAAACATAGATGTAATAGATTTTTAGAACTCAAAACCCATTTCATTCTTTAAGATTCCATGTGATATTTTAAAATTTCTTAATTTCTTAAAACTTTTGCACTGTACATGGCCATAATTTAGTAGACTATCGTCTTTTAATTTTTATCAACTCTGTGATAGTCTAAAACTAGGACCGTGATCTGTGTTTAATTCATTTAGGTTGCGTTCGTAATCCGTACTTTCTCAATTGTGTTAATTTTTTCACGGCACATGGCCTTAATTTACAAGACTGTCGTCTGATTATTTTTATCAACTGTGCGAGAATCTTAAACCGTGTTCTGTGTTTTATACATGTTGACGTCGCGTTCGTAATCATTACTTTAGAGTAAACCGGAATCGGAACAAGCGCCATTTTTAAAGATGGGGCCATTGAAGGGTAACCGAAATGTTTGTTGGACGAGTATATATTTTCATTGTTGAAATTGGTCATCAGGGTGACCGACAATTAATTATACGCTGCATACACATTATCTATAGGCGGACAAAGCCCGTAGAGCGCCTTTCGGGCAACAAGTATGTCAAGTAGTTTTAAGCAAAAGAACTAGTTTTTTCTTAGACAGTTGAATTCTTTTCAAAATAAAACTTAGACCATATCATTCCAAACACTTTTTTGAACAATATGTTGCATATATTATGAATAGCACACAACTCAAAAGACAAACATGACCGACATATTATAATGGACCAAGCTGGAACTTTGAAGGGTTACACCGGTTACCATCACCACCGGACGTGGTCGACTTTCGACAAAACCGCCCGTCTCAAGCTAAAGAATGCTTTTTCGTTCCCATATATGCAAGAAAAGTCTTCTCAATGTTGATGGAACGATATTTGGACATAGTAACGACAAATCAGAAATCGAGCTGATCCATAACGAAATGTTACATTATGTGAACACGCATGTTGTTTTTTTTCTACAGCGTATAGAAATAATGGTATGCGTCTTTGTTTTAAAAAATCACGTGATGCAAACCTTTATAGCAAAATATTAGTTGCATATAAGTTGAAATTTATTTAAATCAAACAACTATTCAGGATGCTTTATATGAAATAGATTCGCTCCATTATCTTGATTTTGTTCGTGAAAAGCAAGACACCGTTCTAGTGTTTCTTGGAGACTAAAAATATCCGCCTTTGTTGGGAAAAGCTGTCACAAAGGAATGTCGTGTAAACAAAAGTTTCCAAAAAACTAGTCGGTCATTTGCATAACCCTTTAAAAAACATGGCACTGAATTTAAAACTTTAAGCCACTTTGAAATTAAAATGTTAATTTTTATAGGATGTGCTAACGAATATATTACAGTGGAATTGCGAAACGCTATAACTCGAAATGACGGTTTTCAATTTTCCTTATATATTTAACTAAAATAAGTTGCGATAACTCGAAACGCATTAACTCGAAATTTTCAATATCTCGAACATATGAATAAGTCCCTTGAATAAGTTTACAAATTTATTTCTAAACCCAGTACATGAATACACGTAAACAAGAGTCAAAAAACCATAAACATCATACATATATACGAGGCTCATAATTGAGGAAAATATAATATACCCAAGAAAAAAAGTTCTGCACACAAGTGTTCTTTAGCGTAAATCTTATGACATAGCAAATAACTGGTATAAATACTTAAATTTGTATCAAGATTAATTGTTTGCGGAGTTAAAGACAAAAACATAATTAAAAAATGTTGGTTAAAAACCGAGAAATATCATTTTGAGTTAAAGAGGGTTCTACAGTCAAAAGTTGCAAAATTTGCTGTTTCATGATAGAGGTGTGAAATCTATGAAATTAGTCAAAATATCAATAATATCTGTTTTATGCATTTTCGTTAATTTGACCGTCCTGGCAAATGTTGGACCACATCGGCCACCCAGACGTCTTTCTTAAGAGACAGAGCACGTGCAGTTGGTCAGCTAGCTGATCTACCCGGTTTTCTTTGTTCATCAAATAAACCTAATTCCACAATTAAACATTCGTCGTCCGGTGAATTCCGCGAGAAGACGCTTGGAAGAATGACGGATTCATCATGGTGTATTTACTCAGTATAAGTTTAGCGATTTTTGCAACTTTTGAGTAGTAACCCCCAGTGGCTTCAACAATGAATTGCTTATAAGGTAGTGATCGGATTTTATTTCTAATTGTTTTACATTCTTAACTTTGATTTGGTAATTTATTTGATATGTATCATTTTGATGTGATAGGTGAAATTAAAAAGATATTTAATAAAAATGTGCAGAACTTTTTTTGCCGAGTATAGATACATACAATTGTAAGGTAACAGATTGAAAGAACATTCTATGAGTAATTTCAGTAAAGCAGCGGGAGAATGACCTTAAGGTGGCACGCGACACTTTGCGAATTTTAGAATTTCTTTATGAAATTTGGTATGGTATTTATTGACGATGATTCCATCATGAATCCGCAAACCGTTTTTCGATTTATCAAATAGTTGTTTAGATATTGACCTTCAAAGTTAGCTATCAACGCCAGTTTTCTGCACTGACGTCAACAACGCCCGCCGAACACTTTTTCGGGGCTGGCTGAAAATTGGGCTTTCCATTTCATTTATTCGTTCACAGATCAATTGGCGCTGAAAATACCTTTCCGGTGATATAAGATTTAACATAATGTGACCAGGTTTGACAACGTTGTGTACCGTTAAACGCCGTTTTTGCGTTAAAAATGACGTCGAGTTTTTACTGTTTTCTGTCGACTTTTTCAAAATTGTGAAAAATTCCCGAATTTAATTTTTGATTTTTTTGCTAAAAAAGTTTGAGAAAAGCAATTCGAATTGAATAATCGAATAAAATGTGGGGGTCACCGACTTAGTTATTGTGCTATTAACATTTCAAGTACCCCTATCCCCTTTTGAAAAAAATACGTTATTTTTGAAATTTTAGAAAAAAATTAGTTCATTAATTAAAAACTTCGTCAAAAGACACCACAGAGGAAGTTGAATTGAATTATCATATGAAAATGACATCTTATCGATTTCTCTTATGTTAATTTGTCAAAAATATCTTTAAAAACGTTACTAGGGGTAAAAGCGAACATTCCAAAATGCGTATAATACTTACGTCAATTATTTCTATTCAGACGATATTAACATTCCTATTGATTTCTTCGTTTAAAAAAATTCGGTTCATTTTGCATGGACCGCATGACCCGTAATGACGTCAGTAACGTCATGGCTGTTACTATTGAAAACTCCCACGTATTACTCCCCCTTTTCACTGAATACTAATTTTTGAAAGCGTTCGACTTAAGTTTATTTAAAGAAAAAAAATGAATAAAATGTAAATATAAGTAATGATTCTTATTTTGGTGCGGTTCATGCAGATTGGACGTGCACGCGAGATCTGGCAAATCCATAAAGCTGTTTAAATCGTTAGTCTATGCACGTAATAGAAATACCGTAGCGCCTATTTGTGCGCGGTGACGCCTAAAATAATTTAAAAAATATATTTCGTAGCCCCAGCAGATCTATTAAAGGAATATCTATCAATTCTAGTAAGCTAACGGCCTTATTTTGTCTTGTAAAGAGTTAAAGGGATGACAAATAATCCACCAGCCGTGCGTATGTTTGATTTGTTCCCATTATTTTCTGCAAACATACATCTTTTTTTGCTTGTAAGCCCCAATTTCAAATGATTGACATTGATTTTACCTGCATCTAAGGTAGTTTTACAGTTCCATGATGGGATGCTTCTTTAGCGCGGTCGTAACTGTATTTCATTTACCCATATACATTGTACTTCATATTGTGCAAATTCTAAATTCTTTTTTATAAATATCGAAGAGTTCACAGTTTTCTCATAAAAGCGTCAAAGAAATTATAGCTAAACAATAGCCAAGTTGTTAAGTGGTATGTTGCTTGAGCTGTTGTTTGTGACAGTGAGAATCGCACACAGTGAGAAACGACACAACAACGGTTAAGATCGCGGAGGTATAGAATACGTCCCTCGTTTTCTTGTTTATATGTACTTTCTCGGAAGCTGCTGCGACACATACACTGACCGAGCAACACGTGGTTCCTGTACGTGTCTATTTCTTATCCGCCATATATTGCTAAAAATTTTAAGACCGGCGATTCCGTGCTTATGTGCCGTGTCTGTGGTTATGCGCAATATGCGATTTTACTGTCTCTACAATCAACATAGAAAGGTACCACGAAATGAAGCAGCATCAGACGAAGAAAATTGCTGTAAAATTGATTTAGAAATAATCCGGAATTCGTTTAACCCATTCCTATAATATAAAAATTTACGCATTTTATCGCATTAGCAAACAGCATGGATCAAGATCAGCTTGCACATTCGATCTAATCGATTTTTCTTAATATTTTGTCTGATCAGGATCTGCACTGTTAGCATTTTGGTCAGAAATGACCTTATAAATCAAAAACGAACAGTGTTCGTCCATTCCATATACTGTAAAACAATTTTAAATATAGACCGCAGTCTGTGTTGTCCTATGATTTTTGTTTTTTATTATAACAGAAGCTACAGTGATGCAATAATTGAACATTGCATTATTTACCTTATTATGTAATATTATTAATTGAGATTTCGCGTAATATGAATAACTTGTAAAAATTTTACACATATTGGTTATAGACTGTTGTTCATCTACCCCGAAAATACCTAGTGTCAATAAATTTGATTTGCGGCATCAAAATTTTCATCACGAGTCGGTCGTAATGTTCATCGAGCTAAATGAAGCAAATACAATTACATGTATACAGACAAGTTTTGCTCTTTTTTATTCCATTTCTGTTGTAGCATTTTATTAATAAGCCATTGCGGTGCCATAAAATTGCGCAGTTACATGTATATTACATTCAGAAGCATTCATGATAAGCTTACACATGGTTGAACTTCACTGCCCTTTCATTTCGCGCAAGTTTTCTAGTGCGAATTACGCGAAAATTAGACTCGCGTGAAATATAATGATACGACGAGGATTTAGCCAAAAAGCCGAGTTTAATAATATAACTTTAAAATTATCGTGCAACATATGTAAGGCACGCTGACAAAATAACACCTGAGGGAACGTTTCTTAACAATGTGAAACTCCAAAAATTTTGAAATTATCGTGCGAATTTACCTGCCCTTAAATTAGCGCATATTGTGTAAAAACATGTTTTATTTATTTTTTTTCGTTCTTCTTAAATGACCATAAGTCATTGTAGTTGCTGTAATATTGTAGAATTTGAATAAAGAGTCATAAATTTACAGAAACGTCACTTTTCTTTAAACGTTTTTTAGAAGGGGGAGGGGTGCTGAAAACGGTCATGGCGCAATAACTAAGTCGGTGACCCCCAAATTTTATTCGCTAATTCTATTAGAATTGCTTTTTTAAAACTTTTTAAGCAAAAAAATCAAAAATTAAATTCGGGAATTGTTCACAATTTTGAAAAAGTCGACAGAAAAAAGGAAAAACTCGACGTCATTTTTAACGCGAAAACGGCGTTTACCAGTACACAACGTTGTCAAAACTGGTCACATTATGTTAAATTTCATATCACCGGAAATGTATTTTCAGCGCCAATTCATCAGTGAACGAATAAATAAAATTGGAAACCCCAATTCTTTGCCAGCCCCGAAAAAGTGTTCGGCGAGCGTCGTTGACGTCAGTGCAGAAAACTGGCGTTGATAGCTAACTTTGAAGGTAAATATCTAAACAACTATTTGATTAATCGAAAAACGGTTTGCGGATTCATGTTGGAATCATCGTCAATAAATACCATACCAAATTTTATGAAGAAATTCAAAAATTCGCAAACTGTCGCGTTCCACCTTAACAATAAACATTTTATTGAACAATTCCCACCGTGTGTTTAAGTACATTAACTATTTTCTTGGGGTGTTACTTAAGTATGTAAATAACATTTAAATAATAAAACAAATTTAAATGATATTAGTTGTTAGAATTTCTCTTACAAATATGCAAAGTGTGTTAAATTCATTCTTTCCAATGTAAGGTCACAGATTGGGAGTACATGTACATTATATGAGTAATTTCAATAAAGCAGCGGGAGAATGGCCTTAACAATAAACATTTTATTGAATAATGCCCGCAATGTGTTTAAGTACATTAACTATTTTCTTGGGGGGTTACATAAGTATATAAAATATTTAAAAAATGAAAGACAAATTAAATGATGTTAGTTGTTAGAATTTCTCTTACAAGTAAGCAAAGTTTGTTAAATTCATTCTTACAATGTGTATTCATTAAACTGTTGTATTTTATTACAGGTGGTCTTTCATAATATACTTTTTAATGTATTTGTTTTCTTTCTTTTTTTGAGAGAAATATTGACACTCCATGATGTAATGATATTCGTCACATAAGCAGTTAATGCAATATGAACATTTTCTTTGTTCGTATGGGACTGTTATTGATCATCATCAAAGGTGGGAACAAAGGCGCGAAAATGTCTCGCCCATCAGGACGATGCGCTTTTCAATTAAGTCGTATAAATGACACATAAAAGCGGATGAAAATATTTGATGGTTGTGTTAATTTATACCGCACAAATCATTATTATAAATAAACTATTTGTTTTTTTTAGAAAATTGTAATTGTTCTCTTCGTATTTATAAAATGAATTAGAAAATTATAGAAGTTTTTTCTCTAGAATTCAAATCCGATGTCATCTCAGAGGTTGAAAACGGGGGAAATCGATTTTAATGTGATAATACATTAAATTCATTAAAATAAAAAATATTATGAATTGTAATGTGTTTGCTTAGTTAAGTGAACAGAAACCCATTCTAACATACCAACCACGGATCGCTCGAACTACCGATGGCTCGAACAAATCTGCCGGTCCCGTGGAGTTCGAGCCATCGAAGTTCGACTGTAATAAATAAAACTAATGATAATTAACTGAAGTGAATAATACAAAATAAAAGTACATGTATATAAACTTAAAAATAATATGTAAAATAACAATATCAATATAATATGTAAAATGAACTATCAAGGCGCAGTGCACAAATGACCTATCGATAGCTCAGTGCAATAATGAACTATCGAGGCTCAGTGCAAAAAAAATGATATATTGAAGGCTCAGTGCAATACTAAATTATCGAAGCTCAGTGCAATATTGAACTATCGAGGCTCAGTGCAATAATGAACCTTCGAAGGCTCAGTGCCATACTGAATTATCGCGGCTCAGTGCAAATATGAACTATCAAAGGCTCAGTGCGATAATGAACTATCGAGGCTCAGTGCAAAAATGAACTATCGAGGCTCGGAGCATAAATGAACTATCGAAGGCTCAGTGCAATAAAGAATTTTCAAGGTTCATTGCAAAAATGAACTATCGTAGACTCAATGCAATATCTCGGTAACAGGCCGTTCAAAATATATTACTTCGGTAAAGATATCGGTAATTTTGGTTGACGAGGAAAGCAAAACGAGTAACTATAAAATAGCTGTTGATGTATTTAATGAAGTGTTGCAATGGAGGCCTGACTGTATTTGTAATTATGAATTTACAAGTGAATGAAACTTTAAACCTATGAAAACCCATTGTAACACTTATTTCGAAACATTTTAACAGCAATTTAAGTGAGCATTATATTTTGTCGATAATTTGTTAACAGTGACGGTGAAAATATTATTTTGCTTCTTTAATAAGTCATGCCTTTCAACAATCAGATTGACCTCATAAAACGTGCCAAGTAAATGAAGGATAGATGTACCGTTATAAGTACAGCTGTACATGAAAGTGCGAATAATTATACACTATAAAATGAGAATGATGTACCTCTTCATTTAAAGTTTGATGGAACTGCATTGTGCCGTTTGAGAGATGTTTATATTTTCTTTATTGTCAATGGCAAATCAATGGCGAAAAGGCGCAATACGTTAAATGATTTTCGATGTAAATATATACTCAACACGAAAGAATCTTAACATAGGGTAGTGATGGTAATAACGTCACCTTGAAACAAGATGGTGCACGTATGTAACTGTTATATGAAACTTGGAAGCAATATCTATGAGTTTGTAACAGCGTAGATAACGGGTTTCTTAAAAATGATGGATAAATTTGAGGTTAAAATCATATGGGTCGATATCAAAAATCACAAACAATTGAAGAAATTAAAAGAGAGAAATGAATATATAACAATAATAATATAATCATAATAAAATACCATTGTAATAAATATATAATTTAATATATATATAATTTTAAATAAAAATGAAATATATATAATAAGTATGAATACTGTATAGTTAATCTATAATAGAAATAAGTACATGTATTTAGCAAACCAACATTTTCTCTAATCAGATTAACACTGGCGCTTTTAGGCTACCTATTGTGGTTCTTGAAAGACATTTTGTCTTGAAAAAGGAAGTGGGTTCCCATCGAAAAGGGTAAAAAATGACCACAATATTACCGCACGCCCACCATTGCCGGCAGTGTTGTTTTTCATCTGTGTTTTCTGTTTCTTGTCACAATGTTTGTTTTCTGTAGAAATAAACTGATTACCATAAAAAATTGTTCACTTTTATTATTGTATAACAGTTCACATTCACGTTACATTCCCAAACTCGACACGAAACTTGCAAAGTCGATCGTATTCTTTGTGCGATTGCTAAGCAGTCAAGCGTGCTATGATAAAAGTAAGTAAGTAAGTAAGTGAGTGAGTGAGTGAGTGAGTGAGTGAGTGAGTAAGTGAGTGAGTGAGTGAGTGAGTGAGTGAGTGAGTGAGTGAGTGAGTGAGTGAGTGAGTGAGTGAGTGAGTGAGCGAGCGAGCGAGCGAGCGAGCGAGCGAGCGAGCGAGCGAGCGAGCGAGCGAGCAAGCAAGCAAGTAAGTAAGCTGATCTAGGTCTACACATTTTTCAGCACGAATTTTCCCATGGCATTGCTCTTTTTTTTATTATTGCAAAGTTCCGATATTTATTTAAAATCGGCTTCCAAAGCTTAAATACATGTAATAGGGTTTTCTTTAATTTATTATTTATTGAATTTTGATATTTTTTTGAAATTTACTATTGGGTACATTACTATAAGAATTAGACTTTGAGTAAACATTTATTACGAAAACAAAAGAACTAAACTTTAAATGTATGCACTAAGTTGTTTCAATTATGACTTTGGTAACATCATGTTTTGCTATCAGGGCACATTTCGAGTTGGAGTTGGCCAAGTGCTCCAACGTGTTCATGACAACTTTCCATTTCTTTGCTTGCTGTGCTGTAGCCACTAATAATGACGGTCATGGTTTCCTCTGAGCTGTGATCTCTCCTCCATTTCCCTGGTTGCCTCATATGTCCTAATGGTTAACCAGTGCAATCTGCCTAATGGAGTACCTCATCTTTATTATGTTGTGCAGAATACAGAATGTCTTGTTCACCTGCTTCACTGTTAATGACACTTTGCGATGAATATCATAATTGCCCCCAAAAGCTTTTTACCATTAAGATGGTTTTTTTACTACTAAGATGCGTTATGATTCGTATATCTTATTTACCCTTAGTAATGATTCGTATGATGTTCGCTTTCAGACTGTCAAGGGTTCCTTTTTCTTCAGTGTAACAGTTTCGTTCTTAATCAGCTTAACATATAAACTGTTAGTCCTTTATCAGTTTAACATAGAATGTGCATTCCCCGTCTCTATCGGGTAATGGAAGGTGTGAGACGTGTTTTCTGTGCTCTAAATAAAAACCTACTAAAATAAGGAAATATGTAGTTCTATGTATGGATTTTGATACTGGAGTGTTCTACAAACGATGGACTATATTGACTCAAGTGACCTTAAGGTATTCGATTTACAATTATTGCAATATCCTCAGAAAACGAAAGAACAAAAGAAATTTTGAATGTGAGCGAATATCAATCATATCGCCAGAGGCCTTAATATAGACGGTATACGATAATATTAAGATAATCATAGTGCGAGGTAAATACGACCTTCGACCGAAGAATGGCCGAGGGCGGTGATACTTCAGACTTTTCATTTATAACGCAATCAGATAGATTGTTAAATGAACATCTCGAACAATATGGAGCATCTGATAGCCAACCAAATACACTAGTCAGAGATGAGTATTCCCCTGGCATTTTATTCTCACAAGAAAATGTAAATGTAGATGATAACCACGCATCCCAATGCGCCCCACAAAGCCAAGAGTTCTACGAGAAAACAATGAAGACACTCCAGAATGAGCCAAAGAAAACATATATTTCCAAGATTCTATCATTACGTAACGCAAACGAAATCGAATGGTATAAATGTATCTGGCGCAAAAGGCCCAGTCCTTCAGCCAGTGCCCGAGAGGAAGACTGATGACACGTAAAAATTCGTCAATATCGTCGGTAAAGGAAAAAATGGCAAATGACTGTTACATACTTAACGCCTTTATAAACGGGGAGTTTCATAACGAAATCCAAAGCGTATTTAGCAGATCTGGCAAAAGTGAAACAGAGAATACAAACCCCGATATGTTAGAAACACTGACGCATGCGGAAGCGCTTGAGAAGATTGTTTCATTGCGGGAAGAATTTGCAGCATTTCAGGAAACACATAGAAACGACCACGAAATGGTATCGAATCTTATACGGCGTATTGAAGAACTTGGAAAATCGATCACAGTCAATAAACAACACTTTATAACCCTGGATAGTGAATTAAGAGAGTCGAAACAAGAGACCATTAACCTTAGACAACAAAATAATGCCCTAAAAGAAATTGTTGAATTAAACAAGACAGAAATCAAGCAACTGAAATTTAGAGTTGAAACGCTCGATGCTTCTGTCTCAAATATAAAAACATACTCCTCCAACCGAGAAAACTATAAGTCACCTAAAGCAGGTGCGAATATGAGTGACACTTTCCTCCCAAATTTTGTCAAGTTTCCAAATACCACCGATAAATCTCCGGGCACCCAGAAAAAACTGTACTCAGAAACAGTTTCAAATACAAAAAACTCTCAGCTTGACGAAAACAAGAGCGATCTAGGAACTACACCTGCGCAACCAAAGAAAACCAAAACAATACAAGAAAAGTCAAAAAACGTTATCGATCTGACACTAGTAAACACTTGTAAAATACCTGATGACAATACGGTATGCAAAGGAAGTGGAGACATGTCATAAGCCTGTAAACGCGTACAGCCTATAAGTACATCGAATGATGATGACGACGATTCTATTATACTGGTACAAAAAGAAACCCAACCTAAAACCAGAAATTCTAAGCAAGAGGGCCACGATATAAACATTACCAGACACACCCAGAAAAAAGGTGAAATCGACACCAAAAGACATAAAGACCCGGAAAAAGGTAGTTATGACGCCCGACAGACTCCCAACAATAACTACAATCAGCAAACCAATCATCAAGACACACTCGATGATGAAAGCGACTCTGGGGATATATTTGTTGGCGTGCGCCGACGACCAGTAACACGTTACTTTATTGGAAACATCGGTAACGACTCAACAATACCTGGAATAAGAAAACACTTTAAACGGTGCGGAATTGAACTGTTAGGCATCGCCATTTTTCCAACTAGGAACGGCGACATGTATGCCCGTAAGAACGTACCGGGACGATTTTGTGAAAAATAGAATACTCGCACCTACAACTTCCCCAAGGGGTAGTAATAAAGAAGTGGGAGTCTAAACAGTACAGAAGAAGAAACCATAACGGTCCGAAACACCAAAAGAAACGAAATTCTGATGACTTCGACTTCAGAGATGACAACGATAGTTACAATAATCAACGAAATAGACAATACAACGCATATGACTATTACTCACAATACATAGACCGGGAAAGGCGAAATGACAGAAACAATTATGAACACAGAGAAAGAGATAGAGTGATTAGTGCACAGGACTCTAACACAGACAGCAATTGGGATCAACCCCACAGTGAAAGATGGAACTAGTATCCGTCCATATAGTGTCAAACAATTACCTAAACATTAACAATGGCTAATAAACTATTATTAATCATGGTATTATCTTCCCTGTTTGCTATCATGGAATGTCAGAGGAATTATGTCCTCAACAATAAGTCTAAGTAGCATCCTAGATGAGACAAAATGCGATATAGCACTGATAAACGAACTCAAGCTCTTACCACACTCTCTGACATTCCTAGATAGTATACACAAGGAAAATAAAGGTGTTGCGATAGCCGACAAAAACTTGCACATATACGGGCAATCACATTGTGGTAAGTCAGGTGTTGGTATTATGTATAAAAAATCATTGGAACAAAATATCAAACTTATAGACTGTAAAAGTGACCGCATAATTGCACTCAAACTTAACAGACTGATGGCTGTGCCATTGTTTATATTTTGTGTGTACTTACTCGCGGATCATGACATAGATAATTATAGAGACTATTTGGAATCTTTAGAAAATCTCATAACTTATTATAAAGACTTCGGGTACATTATAGTGGCTGGTGACATGAATGCAAGTATAAATGATAAATACCATGTAAACCGAAGAAAATCACAAATGTTAAAGTCTTTTGTAAGGGACTTCAACCTGGAAGCTGCAAACATAAAACATAATACGGACACCGATATATACACATACATACCGTTCGAAACTACACTGGATTACTTTTTAGTTGATTGCGTAGTCGACAGAAACATTATATCGTCAAAACGAATTGGCGAGGAAAATATACTCACCGTTTCAGATCACCTACCAATATGTCTAAATATACTTACAGACAATGATAATGTACAAATCCACGCAGCGCCAACGCCAAAGTTAGTGACATGGCACAAGGCCTCGCGTGACGAGCTAGATGATTACACTTCGTATCTAGAAATGGGTATGGATCACTTATCAGACCTACCTTTAAATACCAATGAACAAATAAATGCGCTCTGCGACTCCCAAAACTACATCATTACAGCTTCTGCTGAAGCCTCGATAGAAACCTCTAGGTACAACCCCAGGACTAAACCTTATTGGACCGCTGAGGTTAAGGCTGCTCACACAGAGGCCCGAAAAGCTCGTGTGCAATGGCTCAACGTAGGACGACCACGCGTTCGATCAGATCCAAGCTACATAGCCTATAAAAATGCGAAAAGAATGTTTCGTGCCACGCAACGTAAAGCAAACGATGAAATTTCTCAAAAAGGGTTTGATGACCTTGATAAGGCCGAAGATCTTCACATACGATTATTTTGGCACCTAATTAAAAAGAAAAAAGGTAAAACAAAACCTCATCTGTCTGAAATAATCACTGACGAAAATGTTTGATAAACCCGTAGACATTGCAGAACAGATTGCGGACCATTACAGATCATTATACTCCCCCGATAACTCAAACATTAACGAGGAGTCGAAGGAAAAAATTGATTTAGCCTTTTCAAATTATATTGGCAGCTCCTTAACCAACAGGGCGCATCCATGTTTAGATCACGATATTACCTATGAAGAAGTAAGTTCGGCTATAAAAAAGTTAAAGAAGCGGAAAGCTCCGGGTTACGACCGAATTCAAAATGAGCATATACTATACGGAGGTGACAGTTTAGTAATAATCCTCACAAAAATGTTTAATGCCATCCTAAAACTTGAATATATCCCCTCACAATGGCGGACAGGTAAAATCATTCCAATCTTTAAAGGAAAAGGCAAAAACGAAACGCAAATTGAAAGTTACAGACCAGTGACATAATTACCATGTCTCTATAAACTCTGTGAAAGGCTGTGTGACGCACGAATGAAAACATTTTTAAGACACTTAAAGATGCATTCCCTCATCCTTACCAACACGGTGTTCAATCGATACAGCTGTATGACGGCTTCATTTTGTCTCCAGGAAACCGTTGACTTTAATTTAAACCTAGGAAATACCGTTTATGCTGCCCTACTTGACACGAAGTCAGCCTTCGATACTGTTAGACATAACGTACTTTTCAATAAACTTTACGAATTGGGCGTATCCGGCAAACTATGGCGAGTAATCTTAAATTGCTACACTGACATTAAGTGTTCAGTTTTAGTACATGGGATAAATTCCACAATGGTAGACATTAAACAAGGAGTCCGTCAAGGGGGCGTAAGCTCTAGCACGCTCTACTTAGTCTTTATAGACGAGCTTTTTCATAGACTCGAAAGAAGTAAATGCGGTGCAAAAATTAATCACATTGACACAAGCTGCCCATCTCTGGCGGACGACATCACAATGCTAGCAATTTACCCGAAAAAACCTACAAACAATGCTAAATATCGCATATGACTACTCTAGAGAATATGGTTTTGAGTTTAATTCTACCAAAACAGTATTGATCGCGTTTAAAGGCACTCGGAAGGGAAATATAGTTCCGAAAACACTATTAATGCTGGGAAGCAACCCGCTTACATGGTCAACTGTAGCTGCTCACTTAGGGGTTACCTTATCCTCCGACAGAAGTTTTTATCAAACTATTAAAGATAACTGCACTAAAGGTCGAAGGTCATTTTTCTCGATGGCTGATGTCGGGGTGAGGCCAGATGGCTTGAACCCACTAACGTCGGTTAGCTTATACAAGAAGGTAACTCTACCGACAGTGTTATACGGATCCGAACTATGGTCAAATATAACCATTACCGGATTGAAAGAATTAAACCGCTTCCAGCACTTTGTTTGCAAAGTCATCCAAAACCAGCCGACTAGAACCGGATCCGATATGACTGAATCTATGCTTGGCCTGAAACCAATACAATCCAAAATAACAAAACGAAAATTACTTTTCGTTCAGAAACTCTTAGCCTTGCCTCCAAACTCGCGCTCTAAACAAATTATAACGTTAAACTTCATCTTGTCAACTCGGACACAAAACTGTGCCGCGGCTTCATAGCCGATATAATAGGTATCGCCAGCGATAACGGTCTGCTTCACTTTTTAAGCCAATATTTAACAAATGGATCGTTTCCAACAAAAGGCTCTTGGAAAACAATAGTCTCTCTAAACAAATTATAACGTTAAACTTCATCTTGTCAACTCGGACACAAAACTGTGCCGCGGCTTCATAGCCGATATAATAGGTATCGCCAGCGATAACGGTCTGCTCCACTTTTAAAGCCAATTTTTAACAAATGGATCGTTTCCAACAAATGGCTCTTGGAAAACAATAGTCAACAAGTCACTTAACGACTGTAGCAATCATAGCTGGAATATCCGAATAAACACAGATCCCGACTTTGACAGATTAAAAAAATTACAAACACATCAAATGCCGAGTATCGTCTGATCAATTGCGAAAACAAAAACTCAATTAAAGATTGCCCGTGTTATTGCAAAACTATGGGTTGAAGTCCCGCAACACAAAGTCTCGGTCTGTAGTTTTTGCGAGCAGATCCTGTTCACAAACGCATCCGTCCATTATATAGCATCATGTCTTAATACAGCATTACTTCGGGACCAGTTGTTCACAGAAATTTATGAAACGTTTAACAACTCGTCACTGTACGACGAGTTTAGAAACAGTAATTCAGATAATTTCTATCTATTAGCATTAGGAATGCCAGCTCATAATGCTCCACCAGATCAGGATCTGCTCGTATCCATATGCCATAAATTTGTATGGACGGCTCTTAGCACTTGTTCGCTCACCGAGTGAACTCTTAACTCACATGTAAAACACTTAAACAGTACTATGCTTATATAGCTTACGAAAGTAAGCTATTGTTTAGCACAAATAGATTAAAACCCAGTTAGCCGTCGTTATTGAGCTAAAATAGAGGGTTTTATTATCGTGTTGTATCTTATTATTGTTTTACTTAAACATGTATTGATAATACTTTGTACTTAATGTAACTGTTTACATATCATGATGTTCTATGTCAATGATCTCCTTCAAGGCGGAATTAAAGATTTGACTTGACTTGACTTGACTTGAAGTGAGCATTATATTTTGTCGATAATTTGTTAACAGTGACGGTGAAAATATTATTATGCCTTTCAACAATCAGATTGACCTCATAAAACGTGCCAAGTAAATGAAGGATAGATGTACCGTTATAAGTACAGCTGTACAGCTGTACATGAAAGTTTGAATAATTATACACTATAAAATGAGAATGATGTACCTCTTCATTTAAAGTTTGATGGAACTGCATTGTGCCGTTTGAGAGATGTTTATATTTTCTTTATTGTCAATGGCAAATCAATGGCGAAAAGGCGCAATACGTTAAATGATTTTCGATGTAAATATATACTCAACACAAAAGAATCTTAACATAGGGTAGTGATGGTAATAACGTCACCTTGAAACAAGATGGTGCACATATGTAACTGTTATATGAAACTTGGAAGCAATATCTATGAGTTTGTAACAGCGTAGATAACGGGTTTCTTAAAAATGATGGATAAATTTGAGGTAAAAATCATATGGGTCGATATCAAAAATCACAAACAATTGAAGAAATTAAAAGAGAGAAATGAATATATAACAATAATAATATAATCATAATAAAATACCATTGTAATAAATATATAATTTGATATATATAATTTTAAATAAAAATGAAATATATATAATAAGTATGAATACTGTATAGTTAATCTGTAATAGAAATAAGTACATGTATTTAGCAAACCAACATTTTCTCTAATCAGATTAACACTGGCGCTTTTAGGCTACCTATTGTGGTTCTTGAAAGACATTTTGTCTTGAAAAAGGAAGTGGGTTACCATCGAAAAGGGTAAAAAAAGAACACAATATTACCGCACGCCCACCATTGCCGGCAGTGTTGTTTTTCATCTGTGTTTTCTGTTTCTTGTTACAATGTTTGTTTTCTGTAGAAATAAACTGATTACCATAAAAAATTGTTCACATTTATTATTGTATAACAGTTCACATTCACGTTACATTCTCAAACTCGACACAAAACTTGCAAAGTCGGTCGTATTCTTTATGCGATTTCTAAGCATTCAAGCGTGCTACGATAAAAGTAAGTAAGTAAGTAAGTAAGTAAGTGAGCGAGTGAGTGAGTGAGTGAGTGAGTGAGTGAGTGAGTGAGCGAGCGAGCGAGCGATCGAGCAAGTAAGCAAGCAAGTAAGTAAGCTGATCTAGGTCTACACATTTTCAGCACGAATTTTCCCATGGCATTGCTCTTTTTTTATTATTGCAAAGTTCCGATATTTATTTACAATCGGCTTCCAAAGCTTAAATACATGTAATAGGGTTTTCTTTAATTTATTATTTATTGACTTTTGATATTTTTTTGAAATTAACTATTGGGTACATTTGTTATGAGAATTAGACTTTGAGTAAACATTTATTACGAAAACAAAGAACTAAACTTTAAATGTATGCACTAAGTTGTTTCAATTATGACTTTGGTAACATCATGTTTTGCTATCAGGGCACATTTCGAGTTGGAGTTGGCCAAGTGCTCCAACGTGTTCATGACAACTTTCCATTTCTTTGCTCGCTGTGCTGTAGCCACTAATAATGACGGTCATGGTTTCCTCTGAGCTGTGATCTCTCCTCCATTTCCCTGGTTGCCTCATATGTCCTAATGGTTAACCAGTGCAATCTGCCTAATGGAGTACCTCATCTTTATTATGTTGTGCAGAATACAGAATGTCTTGTTCACCTGCTTCACTGTTAATGACACTTTGCGATGAATATCATAATTGCCCCCAAAAGCTTTTTACCATTAAGATGGTTTTTTTACTACTAAGATGCGTTATGATTCGTATGTCTTATTTACCCTTAGTAATGATTCGTATGCAGTTCGCTTTCAGACCGTCAAAGGGTTCCTTTTTCTTCAGTGTAACAGTTTCGTTCTTAATCAGCTTAACATACAAACTGTTAGTCCTTTATCAGTTTAACATAGAATGTGCATTCCCCGTCAGTGTAACACACAAAAGATTCGTTCTTAATCAAGTTAACATAAAAAATGTTCGTCCTTCATCATCTGAACACACAAAATGTTCCCTCTTCTTTAGTGTAACAGTATTTACGTAATTTATGCGTAATCTCCGTGCGGCAATCGAAAAAACACATCAACATTTTATAACTACTGAACGCTTGACCACTAAAAACCACGAAAATGCCGTTACAATGCTCTTAACTGGCACAACCCTAAATTGTTTATAAATATACCATAATGTTATTCGTTAATGCAAAAGAAATGCCTCATTTTTTGCATATTTTGTCATTATTAGAAAAAATTAAAATTATTTTTTTTCTAGATTGATAAATTTGATTACGTTTAACGTTGACGTTACTCTCTAACGTCATTAAATAATTACGTTAAAGAACGTAAAAACGAAGCTTTTAGAGTTGCATTTGTTTGATAAGAGCCCACTTATTAAAACTCTAAAACTTACATTTTAAGAAAACAATTAATAAACTTCAAAATCGAACTAGATGTTTTTTGTGAAAAACGCATGTCTCCCCCTGCGCCCTATTGAAGGAAGGCCAAGGAAGAGATATCACCTTTTTAAAACGGAAGCCTGTGTCATTTATTTTGGTATATAGAACATGCACACACACACTACGGGCCCCTGTGATGTGGAATTCTGGCCTACATACCCCAAAATCAACAGGGTTCTTCAAATCTATAACAGCAACCATCCTAATAAGTTTGAAGGCTCTAGGTAAAATAGAACTCAAGTTAGTGAGAGGAAACCATTTTCACTTATCGGGCCCTGTGGCATTGACCTTTGACCTACTGACCCCAAAATCAATTGGAGTCCTCTACTCAATAAGAACATCCATCGTATGCAGTTTAAAGGCTCTGGGTGAAATAGAACTCCTGCTATTGAGTGGAAACGGTTTTCACTCTTCAGGCCCTTGTGACCTTGACCTTTGACCTACTGACACCCAAATCAATAGAGTTCTTCTACTCAAAAAGGGCTATCACCCTATGAAGTTTGAATGCCCTGGGTCAAACGGTACTCCAGTTATTGAGCGGAAACTGTTTTCACTCGTCGGGCCCCAGTGACCTTGACCTTTGACCTACTGACCCCAAAATCTACAAGTTTCTTCTACTTAATAAGGGGCATCATCCCGTGAAGTCTGAATGCTCTGGGTGAAATGGTACTCCAGTTATTTAGCGGAAACGAAACGCGACAGACGGACAGACGGACTGATGGACAGACGGACAGGGCAAAAACAATATGTCACCCACAGAGGCGAGGGAGACATAATTAGTAGTGAACATCAGTTCTGGAAGCTGCTTTTGTCAACCAATGCACATCAGAAGCTGAAAATATCTGAAACGATCAAAACACTAATAAGTAGTGAACGGTTTTCACTCTTCGGGCCCCTGTGACCTTGACCTTTGACCTACTGACCCCAAAATCAATAGGGTTCTTCTGCTCAATAAGGGCCATCACCATGTGAAGTTTGAATAGGGTCAAACGGTACTCCAGTTATCGAGGGCAAAAACAATATGTCTCCCCCAAGCGGGAATTACCGGTCTATTTTATTGAAATAAAACATTTTTTCTGGAAAAGCTGTTACAAATCTTCTGTAGATAATTTATCGTCACAACTTCTAGACCACTCAAAAACTTACAAACCAATGTGAGAAAAATAGAATTTTCTCCTTGACATTCCTGTTAACACGTTATGGATAAAATAGAGAAGAGTTTGTTGGCTCATCGTGCCAGCAAAAAATAACGAAGCTTCAGGAAGTTATTTTATTGCAATGACAAACCACAACATTTCCTTTCGATTTACCTCAAATTTTGATTATACAAAGATGAGAAAATGACCATAACTGATAGCGGATGCAATGATTATTTACTTGAGAACTGCTTTCTGTGTAGCCCTGAGCAAAACATGGTTTTATTTTTTAATTGCGCTAAGCAGATTCCAATTATTTGTGTGTGTTAATAGGATACTTTTTATTTACAATACTTTGAAAGATTCAGTCAAATAGTTCGGAAAATCAACATTTATTAAGTGCGCACTTAGGAATTTTATGTAGTGTACGGTTACATTACTTCAAAATGTTTATACGAGTTTTGTGAACATGTATTTGCATACAAAATCTAAAAAATTGCTGAAAATGCCATATAATTTAGATGTATCACTGAATTTTGCTTAAATAGCTAATTCTTACGTTGCTTTTGCCGACTTTGATTATACCGGGTATATTCATTAAAACTATTTGAATACTTATGTTCTGTATCATCTGTGATATTTGTTAACCAAAAATAATTATCTGCTATAATAAACAACACGATAAATAACTATTCACGTTCTAGTTTTGACTGTTCTGTGACTCTCAAATTATAAGCATGAACCACAAGTTAGGAAATTCTTCACAAGTTCTAACGTGAACGTGATGTGTGGTTAATTAGATCAACCGTATTTGAGTTATCTCCTTTTAAGTGACTTCAACATAAAACTTATTATCGCTTATAACTTTGACAGTCTGAGAATAATTTGTTTAACTTGTCTCTTTTGACAACTTCCAAAATAAATATTTCGGGGTTCATGAGTCTCTCGATACGAGGGGGTATCCAAGCATTCGTGGACAAGTTACACATAAACATATATTTAAGATAAAAGTTAAAATAAAGATACCGGTAATGTCAGAGTTATGAGTCACGTTTTGATGTAATAAATTAGAAAGATCTTTTGCGCAAGTTGTAATCCATTTCAGTAATTGAAAATTGCATGAATTGGACGGGTATTTAATCTGTGTGTCGGAGTAAAGGAAAAAACGGGAATAAAAAAGGAAAGAAATACTCTAACAGAAACAATGAGAATACCATTATTATTACAGGTAAATTTGAAAGCGGACATCCAGAAACTTTCGTCCAAGATTTGACTAAGTTCATTGTTTTTTTTAAGAAAGATATTCCTATCTTAGAAAAAGGTGAAATATGCATATCAGGAATCGCCACATTCAGAAAAAACAGCCTCCCCACACAGTCAAGAAGAAGAGAGGGAGAGAGCATGGTTAATAAAATGATCAGTTTCAAAAGAGACACCACTAACAATTAACAAAAATGAGAACCCGAGGGGTTACCGCCTTGGAACGGTCAGCGGCAAATCAAATTGCCACTGGGGGTTTAAACCAGGTTCTAGGGTGCACCAACCTCACACTTGCCCCAACAGGTTCTCATATCACAAAACAAATACACGATGTCTTGGTGAAACAACTCCAACCCACTTATTGGCTCAACAATGTTGCATGCAAAAGCACACAAACATATAAAACATAAGAATCTAATAGCATTGAAAAGCCAAAGGGCGGGTACGCAATGATCTTACAGAGACCAGAGCTCCTGGAGTAAAATCAGCAAGAACACGATGACAGGGATAAAAGAAACAAATCGAGCTTCTAGGTTAGTTATCAGTATAGTAAAATAGCAATATGAGCATAGATTTGCTATAAATTTGCAATCAAGCCTAAATGAAATCAACGTTTACTAAATATTGAACGGTCCAATTTTACATGTGTTATCATCGATAAGATTATTTGCTACAATGTCATGTTATTAAAACCCTGTTATAGATTGGAGGAAGAATCCGGCGTATAACATATAATTTGCTGTACACGATCAATCTGTTTCACCTCTACAAGCTTTGCGAGAATAACTCTCCCATTCAGCATGGATTACAAGTACCACAACGGATTTAAAGCTGGAAAACGATCAAATAACTTCAAAGAAAGAAATCATCTTCAAAGAGGACATCCTTCGCATTCGTGCAAATGGGTGTTTCCTTCTTTAGACCAGAACTCGTTTGGAAGATGAAAAGTGATAAAGTGAACCATCGCGGTAATGGGAGAAGTTTTACCACGCCATTCCTACCCAAAAAGAAGGCACGGGACATTACCAGAATGTCGTCATTTCTTAAGGGGAAAACGGCAGAAAGTTTGCCAATTGCTGAGCTCAACAGCATTGAATTTGAGAAGTTGGGCTATAATAGTTCCCTCTGTTGCAAGAAATGTGCAAAAGGATTTATTTCAGATGGAAATATTTCACCTAATACCATCGCTGAAAATGAAATGAAGAATCCAAAGTATCAACAAATGAAAAATCCAAAACGACAAGGTGTTGATTCAACACCTGCAGGATCATATACACACTCTTGAACTAGAAATAAATAACTATAAAACAGTCACTTGAAAATACCAGCATTTTAAATCTACAACAGGAAAATGAAAAACTAATCATCCTGAACTGCAGTCTCCGATAGCAATATTTATTCGCCGCGGGACGTTTCGGTGAAGCAACGTCAAAGTTTTTTGAACTGGAAACAAAACACTCAAACCTCGAAACACAGTTTAAAAGCATCCAAAACGACAACGACTATAAATTACAAGATATTGCTTATCTACAATCAGCCATTCAGTGTAAAGACAACGCATCAACATACTGATTAATGAAAATAATAAACTGACTGTACAAATGAAAGTGTAACGTAGTGTGTTAAGTCTTACAAAGGTCTCTGGGTGAAATAACACCAACACTTATCAAGTTCCAAAATTACTTTATATGTCGATCAGCTTTTAACAGTTTATCTATTACTTCTAAAACATTAACAGTTCTTATAAGTATAAATATTCCTAATAAAATTCTAAGTGTCATACGTTTCTCTTATTTAAAGTTTAGTTATTCAGCCACGAGACTAAACAAAACATCTCCTAAACGCCTTACGTGGCCCATTCCGGCCGTCCGGCCGTTCTCTTTTCTTATACAGAATAATATCTGGCTTTTACATCTTAAACTAGACTGTTCCCGCAGACGTATTACTAAGTAAATGTATGTTCGTGATGACAGTTTGACATCAAGAACATCTATAAAACTACATTAACAGTTATATAAAGTCCTGCTTAATCATAACAAGATCGAGTCTAATGTAAAATACAGATGAAGACATGAAATTGACCTGTGGCTAAAATACCTGTCAAGAGTACACAAATAATTTGATGCTATAAAGAAATAAATTATTATCATAATTTCCCTATTACATTACAAATCGTTATTAAAAAGAACACACCAGCACTCCCGTCTGGCAACCAGGTCCTTACGTGAATCCAAGCGGACAACAACAAAACAGTGGATGCGGTTGTCTGCATCATCAAAACAATGCCTTCTACTAGTGTGTGGATTTCTCTTGCCACAACTATTCTCGTCCTCTCTTCTTTTTCGCTGCGTGGGGAGGCTGTGTTTTGTGAGTGTGGCGATTCCTGATATGCATATATTACTTTTTAGTGATATAAAAGAACGTGCTATTTTAAAACAGCCAAGTGATAGATGTTGTTAAAATATTCTTATCAATACATATCATGCCTCGCAAACTGTACTTCTAAAATCATTATGTTGTTTCAACCTTTCATCTTTATTAATTTACGAATCGGTAATAATTATACTTTAACACATTTTGTTAGGCAAGCTTAACTTTTGCTGACCGGAAGGGTATGCTACCATGCTAAAATATGGTAGCTATCTCAAATGTTGATGTTCTTTTATTTAAGTAAACGTTCTTTCTTTTCAAATTCAAATATTTATTGTGTTACTAAATTTTAAAGTTTATTGTCATAATTAGTTTTGATACCTAGTTGCATAATTGACATCTATAAGTCTTCGTAAGCGGTTTGACAATTTTATTACCAATAAGATGTAGATATCCCTTATAGTTGTCATGGTAATGATTGCCCGAGGAATATAAATAAGAAGTTCAGGGATTTTATAACTATTTCAAGACATTCTAACTGCATTTTATAAAAAGTGTTTTATATTTGACATATATTTGCAAGTGAAAACCTTGCGCAGGAATACCTGATACAAATATTGTGAACATTAATAAATAGTTATTTGACGTTATTTATAATCTGTTTAAAACAAAAAACTAAACAAAGAAACTTTACCTTAACTGCATTTACTTAAAAGTGATTTATATTTGACATTTATTTGCAATTGAAAACCTTGCACAGGAATACCTGATACAACTATTGTGAACATTAATTAATTTTAATTTGACGTTATTAATAATCTGTTTGAAACAAAGAAATAAAAAATGAAACCTTACACGTGCTCTTAAATACCGACGGAAACCCGACGTATTTAAACCCTGTTATAATGTAACAAATGTCATAAGAATAAATAGTACTTTATGAATTGCATAATCTATATCTAATTCGAGTAAAGGCTGTATATTCTGTTTCCAATACCGAAGAAACATTCACCCCGTGGGTGATGCAAAACGTTTTCGTGACTGATATTTCAAAATAGTTGTATAAACTTCTGTGCAGATTTTTCAAGCATTTTTTTAAACAACTGGTTATATAACAAACATGTTTAGTTTGCGTTTGCCATTGGTTTGAAGTCTGCAGGAAAAGAATCGTTCAGAATGTTTGTGCTTCACAATGTTGATTTCTAGCCATTTCCAGATTTATATATTCACCTGGAAAGAAAGAAAGATACATATCCAAAATTAGACACATATGATATTTCCGGTATTGAGCGTCTTATAAGCCATAAAAGATGCAGCTTGTGTTTCTTTACATCTCATCGGTCAAATATGCATGCCTAGTGTAACCAAGACATAATTACAAAATGTACATGAATTGGATAAAATGACTGAACAATGTATCCTGATATGACATTATTATAATTATCGAAATCAATTATGTTACTTTATCTCATTCTTGTTGCAATAAATCAATTTAAACAGTTTATCTTTGTTGACTTTGTTACTTTGCTAGGTATTTTTTTCAATCTTTTTGTATATTAACTCCAGTTAAATGCCTCTGTCTTTCATATTATGCAGCGACGTTGGTCTTCGTTTGTTTTTTTAAGATCAATGACCTGGGTGTCAATATTATGACCGGTGAACATAATATAATAACCAAGGGGTCATAATATTATGACCGAGAGGTCAATATTTTATAAATTAAATCGGGGGGGGGGGGGCAATTTTTATAAGGGGGATCATTTTTTTTTATAGAAAGGCGTCATTTTGTTATATAAAACAATGACCGGGCGTCATTATGACCGATGGATCAGTGTACAATGATACACCGGTCTTCAACTAGAAATTACAATGACGTTTACAGCTAACGTCTATAGTATGTGTTCGTTGTCGATCATTGCGTTCCATTCAAGTTTTTAGCTAAAACATCTTTTAGCTGTTTTGATATTGAGCCATGTGATTTCCAGTTAATTTTATGTGTAGTTTTTCTCTTTGTCTGTTGGAGGTTTCATTTTGTCTGTAACTTTCCAAGTTAAGAGCTAATCATTCCCTTACTTCTGTTCTTTTTTATGATAAGTATTCACCATTTTAAATGTCATCGCGAAATAAAGTGATAATATGTTTGTTGTTGTGTGTTTAGTATTCCAAAAGTAACTAAATCTTCTGCTCGTTTATACTAAGATGATTTCAAATGATATACACTTATTAAGAATTAAAGAAAGAAAATATTTGTTTGCATTTTCCTTATCATTAAACCATTTGTTGAAACCTTCATAAATTATTCTGCTGAGTATATATGTTCAGCCGTCGTTATTTTTTAAAACTGCGATTTCTGTTAGTTTATTTTAGATTGCATGTTTTGATTACGTATACAATGATGTAATGTCGATAATATCGTTCAGCATGTATGGAATGTATGGTATGCAGTTTTTTGTATTATTATTTATCGTTATATATGTTATTGAAATACAGTAGAGTTGTATCTGCATCGTCTTAACATTTAATTTAATTAATTTAGTAATACTATTTATTATTTTTTATAGTTTTTATAATTGTTATAATTTTTTAATGCTGTCTGTTTCTGTTTTGGATATATGGATAGCATACGTCGTGTCGTCTGAAAGTGGACTTTTCTGATATACATATTTCACTTTTTTCAAATGGATGTTAAATTATATATTTTTAATTATAATTACAATCAGATAATGATAATTGTTTTCAAGCAAAATATGGAATTGACATGTCATGTAAGCAGTAATGCAGCGATGATTTACGTATACGACAATTTTAACAATGAATTCGAAATTTGGAATGTCAGAATTAATTTAATAGAATCAAACGTGTAATTGAATGGTACCATAAAACTCGCAATACATACTTTATAGGCTACGTCGTTTAAGAACTCAATTTATAACCGGGGTATTATTCAATAAAGGTATTTATATACGTTTACTTTAACATGTATAATGCAGGAGTTGAGAGGTTTTAGGCTTAAACAAAAAAATATTGCTGGCTTCTAAACAATTCTGAAATTATAAATCCAGATTTGTACGCATTCGGTTTCTTAAAAGTACTCTGTTAAAACCGAAACTTTGTTACTCCATTCTAAATAATCCATTTCTGCAAGGAAATTTAAGATAAAAGGGTAAACCTGCCTCATAGGTGAGAACTTACCTTGAGGAGCTTCTACGGTATCGTAACCTAGATCTGGAGCTGAGCTATTTTGATTCGGCTGCATATAAGTGTTATTATCTTCAGCTCTGAAAATTTAAAATTCTATTAATGAAAAGCTTTGAAAGCCATCGAACATAAATGCGAAGATAATTGGGATTAGATTTCGCTAACTTGATCAAACCAGTTTACACATTTTTTTCAGCTAAGGACGATGTATTACAACGCTTTAGATAACGGACACGTTTACTTATATCCCCCTGGCGGCAGTCCGTAGTCACCACGGCAAATTAGATCTGTAATGTTTACCCAAAAATATCATAATACTATTACAAGAAATACCAAATTAGTTAAGGGCTTACTACAAAGGAATGAGAGCCCTAATATATGACTAATTTCATAGCGGGGTTGTGTGCGTATGGAATTGTGGGTTATCATTGAACGACAATTGACCGTTATTGATATTTATATAATTTTCTTCTTATCGATGAACGTGCCAGGGAGGAGTGTAGTAAGCCATTAAGTGCGGAGTGATTACAAAAAACATGATTTTTTTGTTTTGTCAATGATAACTCTAACCCAAAATTCCATACGCACACAACCCGGCTACGAAATGAGCCATATATTAGGGCTCTCGTTCCTTTGATAACTTTTGATGTTCTTGATACAACTATGACAGGTATATTATAATTGCATTATCCGTATTTAAATGTATTAAAATAAATAAAAATACAGTACACTCAACTTCACATAATGTTTGGCAGAAAAAGAAACTTTTTTACCTATTTTTTATATGTCTCCTGTATATTTTGAAAACAATAAAAGAAGCCAATGAAGCAACGAAAATCGAAGCTACCACTGATATACTAATTATACCGGTAAGTAATAAGTTTGCGGTCTTTGAGGCTGTGGCTGGTGAGTTAGTGTTCTCACCTTGGTCATGCACAATTTCTGAAATAAAGAAATAAAACTATGCCTGAAACACATTACCGATTTATTCGGTTTTCGTATAAGCATGGTCCTTTATCTGCGTAAACGTAATAAATTTCATTCAGTTGACAATTCCGAGAAAGCAATATAATCAATCTGTTTTTGTAGTTGGTGATTTGCTTGTATGTTTTTCTACCTCAGTATTTAAGATTGTGTTTTTACAGTATCCTATTTGTATGAACAGATTTTACATTGCGTGCGATTTTCTCCACTTAAAAAAAAATACTCCATCCTCTTTTAAAAATTATACAGAATAAAAAGTAAAAGTAAAGAAAGACGTTTCAACGATTAATACATACCTCTCAATTTAAAGTATACCTGCAGTTGTCACCATTTGAATACCTCGCCATTGAGTAGTTATACGTGCACATGTCACCATTTACCTCCTAAACTTATTCCACTATATCTTGTAACAATAATTACACAAATTCTTTATATAAAGTAAACATTTTATTCATTAACAATATATATATTGGATGGCACGTCTATAACCATGTACAGCACTCTTGGCTAGGCGATGTCGCCGTGTCTGGTGCTTAGATCTGTTTCTTTATGTCTGAAGGTTTGTTCGTTGGTTACTTATCACACCCATATGTATCTTCCTTCCACGAACATGAATCCTTTCGGGGATCCCTTAATTCAGAAGTAAGTTGTTTGAATTGAATTATCTCCCTTTAAGTTAATATATCTTCAATTCAGCGTATCGAAAGATCCAGCTGACTTTCATTGTGTGTGTCTCTATCTATAGCACTAGTGTGCATTAAAACTCCAAAAATAAAAAAGGAGAAAGCACGATGCTAATAGATGTGTATATGTAATTGTCTCATATGTCTGTATGTGTAAAAATAAGTGTATGTATATGTCTAGGTAGTCAGAGGGTCATTTGTGGATAGTTATGGTTTATAGGCGTTGCCGGAAAATTTCTCTATTGAGAACTTGGATGGCACGTCTATAACCATGTACAGCACTCTTGGCTAGGCGATGTCGCCGTGTACGGTGCTTAGATCTGTTTCTTTATGTCTGAAGGTTTGTTCTTTGGTTACTTATCTCACCCATATGTATCTTCCTTCCACGAACATGAATCCTTTCGGGGATCCCTTAATTCGGGAGTTACTTGTTTGAATTGAATTTTCTCCCTTTAAGTTAATATATCTTCAATTCAGTGTATCAAAAGATACAGCTGACTTTCATTGTGTGTGTCTCTGTCTATAGCACTAGTGTGCATTAAAACTCCAAAAATAAAAAAGGAGGAAGCACGATGCTAATAGATGTGTATATGTAATTGTCTCATATGTCTGTATGTGTAAAAATAAGTGTATGTATATGCCTAGGTAGTCAGAGGGTCATTTGTGGATAGTTATGGTTTATAGACGTTGCCGGAAAAGTTCTCTATTGAGAACTTGGATGGCACGTCTATAACCATGTACAGCACTCTTGGCTAGGCGATGTCGCCGTGTCTGGTGCTTAGATCTGTTTCTTTATGTCTGAAGGTTTGTTCGTTGGTTACTTATCTCACCCTATATACCGAAGATGAGGAAATCCTCGGTACAAGATGGATAAATATGTGTAAAGTTAAAAAAAGACTTCACATGCGTTAATGCTGTTTAATACGTCAAACACATATAACAAACGCGTTTCGCCTTCTCGGTTCTTCAGTGTGAGTGACTGGTTGTCTTGAAGTCAACGTCTTTTACACGTCATGTTGTTGACGTCGTTATATTATTAGAAGCGTCACATGATCTTTATTGTCAGCTCAGAGTGTTTAGTTTCGGTGCAAACTTTGTTATAAAATACCTTTCTTTAATTAACCTAGCTGAAGTGCTTTCGGTGGAAAATTTATAAAAAGGAAACATATTAAATTTGGGTTCTGATTTGCAACATTCGTCCAAATGTTTGCTTAACGGAATTTTTCTTGTTGAGGGGTCTCTAATGTACTGTGCATGTATTGTTCTTCGGTTTCTTAATTTGTAACCGGTCTGTCCGATGTAATACTCCACACATCCATTGCACGTTATGACGTAAAGGACATTTAGAACATTACATGATATTGGTGCATTGACATAGAACTTTTTATTTTTAAAGGTATAATATGAACTTTCATTGATGTGTTGACACAGGGAGAATTTAGGTCTATTGCATTTAGTTACGTTGTTTGATAATGATGTTTGTTGGGTGAATTGGGCTCTTGTTAGTAATTTCTTTAAGTTTGGTGGTTGACGTTTACTTTTTATAAATTTCACGTTATTAAGTGCAGTTGTCATGATTGGATCAGATTGCAATATAAATAAGCTATTGTGAATAGTTGTGTACATTTCTGGATTTTGAGGATTTTGTGTGGATACAAAGGCAATGTTGTCATGGTTATGTAAATTAGGTTTGGTTTTAAGTAGTTCCTGTCTCGGTATGGATAGTGCTCGTAGTATGAAAATAAAAAAAAATACCAAGAAATCAAAACAAATTTAAAGGCATGCTAATATCTAGCGCTTTGGCATACAAATGGGACAGAATGTTTTCGAAAGGTTAAACGGAAATATTACTTAAAATCCACCATTCCCGGTACTTATCGGACTTCGCGCAGCTAAACGTTGCATACTTTTCTTGTCTTTAAACAAGAGTCTTCAAACAAAGTGTTACATTAATTAAATATTCGGGTGGACAGACACCGTGAGTGTACCGATTACGCTGAAGAGTACATCAGGAAGGAGTTCTGAAACTTCTAAAACAAGTAACCAAATTATGTCGTAAGTAACTGCGAAATTTGTATAAAGTAAACTTGTGTTCCGTAGTTTTTTTATTCAGACGGTGTACCATTTATTAGGGAAAACCTTCTATGTACCTTTATAACATTGTGGTCCCTGATATCCTGGTTTGCATGCTCCTGGGCATATGCCGTATTCTTTCGTACAGTTTTCCCCGTTGATACAGTAACACTGTTCACGGCAATTCAATCCAAATGTTCCAGTTAAGCATTCTGAAGAAACCAAGGCTTTAATGTTAGGTTGAGTAAGCTTGCTGTCGAGCAAGCGCGTTAGTGTAACAAAGCTACATGTATGTTGCTTTATACGACGAATACGAAAATGATATGTTTCAGTTAAATACAAGTACGCTTAAAGAGTACCACGCTATTATTCATTTAAGGATTGAATCAATATTTGATGGTTTTCATTTGGGTATGGAAAACAGATGAGTTGTTTAAAGTGTGTGAAGCCCGAAAACCATCAAATATCGATTCATTCCTTATATTTACACACATTAATACTCTCTTTTATACAGAAATTATTAGAAGAATTTGTGATATTACGGCTTTTTCGAATGGCTGTTGGAACACCAACATTGACGACAAAGTGAATGACAGCACGTTTTTTCACAGCAACTCGTGGCAAAACGTGCGTGCTCGGCGACGTCACACGTCACAACATTGTGCAACGTCCAATAAATTGTGAACGGTTTTACTTTAGCACCGCCTTTTAAATTATAACGTCACAATGTTTACCATTAGAAATTATGATTCGTTAGATGAATAAGACTTCATCGTAGAGGACGTAGTTGAAGTGTAAATATAAGTTAGTGTTCAATGCACAGATATTATACCAGATGTCGTTTATGTCGCGGTACGAATCTAGTCACTATCTGGGGAAAAGATGTGTAAGCGGCCCGGATAGCTCAGTCGGGAGACCACTGTAAGCGAGGGGTCCCGGGTTCGAGTCCCGGTCTGGCTGCACATTCTTTCTCACCCTGTGACATTTAGTTTACCATCAACAGGCTAATTTATGTTTTTAAATATTGTCTATTAAGCAGGGGTTCCAACATATTTGTTTTTTGCGGAAAAGTAAGTGAGGGACATGTTCTGTGCGGAACAAAATGGCGGAATATTTCGTTATTTTGTGCATTTCTAAAGATATTTTGACCTGGTAAGTAGGCTTATATCACTGTTATCGAAATATAAATAGGCCTACCCGGAGGCCATATGTGTAAGCTCCACTCGGTTTTTCAACCTATGTTTCTAGAGGCCTTAACAAAAAAGTTATTGAATGTATTAACTGAAAGATTGTTTGTTTACAAAGTGAAAATAGAAAATTGCCTGACTTGAAACTGTGTTTTTTGTCAAAATATACCGTTCTTGGACCTATTTTAGCTTAATTATTATCGAGTTTTTGCATATATTTCTTCACGACGGATTTTGCATTTTAGATGGGTACTAAATGACCAATTTTTTTTAGTTCAAACACTTTTTATGCAAGAAATGCATTTTTAGCAAAATTAAGGGTAACTCTCGCCAAACTGTTCCATTGTCAATTATTGCAAGCTTATGTTGAAGACTGTTGTTGGCATATGATCATTAATAAAGAGTCAATTCAACGACTTTCTAATAAAAAATACGGACAAAAAGTGACCAATTAGAACTTTGTTTGAGTGTATATATATAAGAACATGTACTGGTAGTCCCAAAAATAGCGGCGTACCTCTAAATATAGATGTACACTACACCTCTATATCTTATCCCAGGTGTAGAGGTGCACCTCTCTAAATTTAGAGAACACCTCTATTTCATTGTTTGGACATATAGGAGCACCTCTTTATTTTGACATGCACCTTGACAAATCGAACTTTGCGACTCTAAATATAAAAGCGAACCTTTGAATAAGATATTCATATATTTAATACACATAACGACTAGTACAACGCTACTTTTGACCCCAATTGTACTTCATTTATTTAAACATTACGAATCAAGTAAACAATAATCATTTAAGGGTGTGGTTGTGCCGCAAATATGCTTCAAACGTTTGTATGGCGTGCCTCGAATTGTCCTTTTGTGCCCCTCTTCTCAAAATTCAGATGAGACTTCTTCTTGTATCTTGGCATCGTGAACTGTCTCGATCTGAAATAGATACAGAGACGTATGTAAAAACGCCATGACCATTTACATATAAAGGTGCGCCTATATATTTATTATAAGGTGCGCCTGTATTTTTTTGTAAACTACTACTAAGTACTATAGTACTATAGTACTACTAAAAAGTAATAATGTAATGAAGACACATCAAGCGGCAGAATAATATACAAGTGTATGTGGTAGGTAATTTTGCATCATGAAATACATGAGACATTCGTATTTGGGTAACAAATTGGCTTTTGTTTTGATTATTAACATTTGTTACCAGCACGTGTCTTACATGTACACTTATATTAACGCATTCAACTTTGTTATTCAGATTCTGCACCGAACAAAACAATGCTTACCACTTCCACGGCAAACATTTAAGGTGTTTGAACTTTAAAAAATGGTCATTAAGTACCCATGTAAATTGCAAAAGCCGTAGGCGAAGAAATATATGCAAAAACTCGATAATAATTAAGCTAAAAAAGGTCCAAGAACGGTATATTTTGACTAAAAACGCAGTTTCAAGTCAGGTAATTTTCTATTTTCTCTTTGTAAACAAACAATCTTTCAGTTTATACATTCAATAACTTTTTGTTAAGGCCCCTAGAAACATAGGTTAAAAACCCCAGTGAAGCTTACATGTCTGGCCTCCGGGTAGGCGTATTTATTTTTCGGTAACAGTGATATAAACCTACTTACCAGGTCAAAATATCTCCAGAAATGCTCAAAAATAACGAAATATTCCGCCATTTTGTTCCGCACAGAACATCTCTCTCACTTACTTTTCCGCAATAACCAAATACGTTGGACCCCCTGTTAAGGCAGACCGGTCCAGTTGAACAAATCAATCGCAACACAAGTTACATGTAAATGACTAATTTCACGAAATGAAGTTTGTTGTAGACATAATTCTGCTAAGTAATGGCCAATGACAAATCATTTCCAGTAATATTTGACATCATATGACGCCAGAAGTAAAAACAACAATGTAATTGTTCAAAAGGTTAATAAAATCAAGTATTTTGAAGATACTGAACAAAACAATCAATAATACATATGTGCGTTTCTCTGAAAAAAGTGCCACCTCATTGCAAAAGCAATGAGCACGTTAATATTACTACAATACATATGCAACATCATAACAGTATGCATTCTGTAGGTGTGTATTATTCGAGTTGTGTATGTAAATAATATCACTCGAGACCGATACGGAATTGCTAATCTGATGAGTTGTATCAATTTTTCAGATTAACAGTGACCTATGCTAAAATCGTTCATGGGTAATAAATTGGAAGTCCTGCGAGAAACTGTTGAAACTGACAGTTGGGTCAGCGTTAGGCATAGGGAAGTAAAAACATAAATGTATGAAGACACTAAAGTTATTTAAGGTGGACACGAAATTACAGTAATTCTAAAATGTTAAACGAAGCATTTTACTGTTAATGTTTGGCTGTAAAATGTTACGCAGATGATTGAGCTGTACAAAATTATTTAACGCTATACAATTACTGATTAAAATTTTTTACTTTTACAGCGACAAAATAATATTCTATATGTATTACATGTACCAGTTTAAGCGTATAGGACAAACATTGTAGTGTGCCGAAATTGCATTCTCAGTAAATTATGTCTTAAAAAAGAAAAAAAAATGTTTTTGTGTTCCCGAGATTGATCCAACTTGGAAAAAGTTTTCTGCGAAAAATATATTTTTCTGACCTGTCATTGTATAATATTACTGTGCGTGCTCGAACCCGTTTCAAAATATTTTGACAATGGTACTAATTCGATGGAAAAATACTGATATCTGATCCCATTTTAAGGAAGTTTACCAAAAATATGAAATGCATGTTTACACATTAATAAAGACTACCAAGAAATCACATTGGAAGCAAGACACAAATTATCAAAGAGAATATGAGCAAGAAAATAAGACACGTTAAACAAATCTTTGTTTAAGTGTAGATATCAATCACAAGGTCGTTCTTTTTTCACGATGACACTTGCCGTGTGCTTTAACGATAAGAAATGGTAGGTGAAACCTTAGTTTAGATAAGAATCCACAGAAATATTCTTAGCCAGGTGCTAACTTGTTATTTAGCTATTATGCTTTAATTTTAATTGGGAAGGTCATAGATAGCTACATTTATTAGTTTTTGAATCGATAGCATAGTTGTCATGTTCCTAGACATACACTCAACCAAAGTTCTAATTGGTCATTAATTGTATATGTTTACAATGTATGCTAGTTTCGTTTCTACCTTACATCGATAGAGGTTGTGGAAAGAACTGTTTTGTCTTAAAATCCATTATCTAATGTAATTTAGATCTTTATTGATTGTTTTCTTAAATGAATCCAATACTATTTACTTACACTGCAGGGTCAAAATTTGAACAGGCTTTAATTGAAAGGGAGGTAATTTTAAAATTGGATACTTTGAAAGGGGTTGATTAAACAAATGTGCTATTGATTAATCATGTTTCCTGTTTTTCCTACTAATGAAGGGTCCTATTTAAACGAAGCAAAAAAATTAAAAGCAAATTTCTGTTTGCTTGACCTTTTTATGCAAGAAATGCATTTTTAGCAAAATTAAAGATAACTCTTGCCAAACTGTTCCAAAGTCAATAATTACAAGATTAAAGCTTAAGTTGAACACTGTTGTTGGCAAATGATCATAAATAAAGAGTGAATGCAATGTCTTTCTAATAAAAAATTACGGACAAAAAGTGATCACTGGTAAAGTTTCCGTCAGAACAGAAGCAATGCCCCCAACAATGCTCTCCAAATGTCCCGGGTGAGCAATCTGAATAAGCGATGAAATGCACCCCCTCCCCTCCCCTCCCAACTTATTCTCGAACTATAAAACTTAAAGGTAAGCAATGCATCTATCTTACGTACATAGTTTTCTTTTCCAACGTCTTAATCAGAATTTTTCTTAATCACTTTTGTCGAATAAATCGAAATATTCTCTTTGCTTACAGAAATAGATGAAAATTAGACATTGCAAACATACTAAAGATGTATATTCTGAATTTTCTGATACGTGCTATTCTTAAATCTATCACGTGATAGATGCACGTTCATATAAATGTTTCCTAACTGGTAGCTAACATGCACTTAGAGTAAATTTTACATTCCGTACTGTCAATACGACTTCGAGGAAATTACTGCTTGCATAAAGATTTATTTTTTACCGATGGATCACAAAAATCTCACAAGATATGATTCAAAACCGCTACAGAAACATACAACTCTTCAAAAAGCAGTGCATAACTGTGCAGGCGAATCTGCTCTCACATAACAGTCACAACCAAAGTAGAATGATTAATATTTTGATTTCATAATTATGTTAGTGTTTTCACTGTAAACCTTATTATAACAATATATAGAATGAATGATTTCTAATTGATGTTTTATATTAAGTTTAACATATACCTACCGCTGTCACAGGCAATCCCTCTCCAGCCAAGTTGACAGTAAGGAGATGAACATAAACCGTTGCTTCTGCTGCATGGTTTGTTATCTAAGCATTTACACTCGCTCGAACATTCGGTTCCAAAATATCCAGTTGCACACTCTGTTGAAATGTTTTTTTAAGTGGTAACCAAAAATTCAGCTAAATATGAAAATTTGATAAACAAGCTTTAACGTAGCACCGGACTACACGTTATTTGTGTCGTATGAATAACAAATATTACAAAGAGGCCAATTCTTGCGTGTTTGCTGTAAACATTTTGCAAATATTAATAATATAAGCGTAGGAACAGTAAGATTTAAAGATGCATGTGACTATACTGGATTAAAAATGGGCAAGAACGGAAGATGATACAACACTGACACTGAAAATGTGAGCTGCTATTTAAAAAATGCTTCCAGTTGTATAAACTATGGTATACTTTTATGTCTTTGATGCACGGGGAATTATGTGTAGAAGTATGAGTAATGCAAAAGATAAACTATATTGAAATGAAGATCTAAGAAACTTAAAATATATGTCAATTACGTTTCAAGTTTGTGGTAAAGGAACTAATTATGTCATGGTGAACTTTAAGGCGGTCTCGCTGGAAATACGTTTATTGTAACTAACGAATCAAGATTATTAAAACAATCTATTCAATGAGATATTAAAAATAAGACTGATCATGTTATTGAAACTTAGAAAAAATGTTGTTATTTTTTAAATATGCATTGTAATAAAATAACAAAATTATTCATTTGTCAAATTTTGCAGATCTGTTTTTACTGATTTATTGCGCCATCCGTAAATACGAAATTACGGTGGCAAAAAGCGGGATAGTGTTCACAAAGCATCAGTTTATTTTTATTAAATTAATTTAATCAATAAAATGTAAATTATTACTGGATAATAAACAACGACGTTACAGTATTTTGAATATCTCGATACTGGAAAGTTTAATCGAGAACCTGATTACTCAGACACTCGTACCCGTACTCTGGAGAGATGAGACTGTTAAACCAAGGAGTATACATGCATAGTGCTCTCAAAATGTGTACATGTTAAGTAGAAGTAATCGCTAAACATTACATTTTAATTTTATGCAAATTTATCGTTACAAAAATATATAATTATTTTGGTACGAACCGCCTTCCATGATCGAAACTTCGCATAAAGTAAGAACACCTGGCCTCTCAATTTTTATAAATCTTGCCAGCTGATTGTTCACTTCTGCAGTGTATGATGTTGCAATGTACGAAGAGTTGTCTTTGTAAAATATTTTCTGGTCAAATAAGCTCGTATTACTGAGAATTATCTGGAAACCTTCAAGCTGTTGTCCAATGTCAGGCACTAGAAAAGCAAAGCCAATAGTGAATGAAGTAGTACCGATGTATTCTTAGTGTTATTAATACCCGCAAAAAGCGAGATAAGAATTAATCTCTATATTCGACTGTCTGTGGAACACAATTTATCTGTACACAAATCCTCCTACATATCTTAAAGGTTTGTGACCATACGTACAACATTGACCTAAGGATGTTGTCGAGATATTGCGACTCGCTCTAATTTGAATGCGTTAATGGCCCCTGTCGTGATTTTATTCTGCCTAAAACTCTTTCTTATTTAAAACGGAATTGTAGCGAACCTTATTCAAAAGTAGAAGTAGGCGCACTTGTTTGTATGCGCCGAAATATCCCGATAGGAATATGCCGAGTACTCCGATCACGTGATAGGTACACCGATCCGGTACAGATGAATAGAGTGCGGTTCGGAAAACCTTAAAATGGCCACCAAAATACTATCATCACAATGTGAATGGAAAACAAATATGGGTCCTATAATAGGCAATTTCTCAATATTTCAACTTACACATTTTGTTTCGTCGCCATCTTTGAAATAGATGCGCCGAGCAGTTTTTGACCGGGCCATGCGTTATGTCCCGACTTTACCGGAAATATATGAGCACGCAAGTAGCCGGACTGAAACGAGCGTAGATCGGTGTCCCGCGGTTTACCTAGGGCTGTTTCGGGACACCAATCAAGTGCGCTTACTGATATTGCCCGGCGCATTTCGTCGGGATATTGCAGTTTTCTCAAATGTGCCTGGGTTACCGCCATGCATAAATCCAGCAAAATCAGATCGGTCTGTTTCTTCAGATTTAGAGATTGAAGCAGATCGTCATCAAGAGTATTCGAGGATGGATGGAGCAACATTATGTTCTAAGGCTTTACATAGGATACAGGTTAAGGATAATGGCTTTCTGAGTTTGAGCGGTCGCTAGCGCACTCTAGAATCTAGGAACTTCTGGAATTAGTGCTGGATAATGGAAAGTAATGTTGATGAGAAATGTTTTAGTATTATAGGTTTTATTTGATCAGGATTTGCTGCTTTGTGAGGAATGAGGTTAGAGAGAAGCTTGTCAATGCCTCTGGCATTTACTTTGATGTCTGCCATTGGATTTGGGAGATTATTTACACTGTTTAGGTTTTCATTTATTTTCATCCGACAGAGGGACCTTAGGCTGGTCGGAGACTTTTGCTAAATACCTGCTGGAATTGCTCATTGGGGATGTTGGCTTTTGCAGTGTCATCCTGGTGAATGGAGTTAGATTTACGAAGTGGGACAACAGAACCTGAATCTTGTTTGCTATGCATAGGAAGGGGAAATCGATTTGTTAGGTTTAAAGTTTGGCTCATCAGATTTCACGTTTAGAATGTACAATGTACTTAAAATTTGTATGTCAGGTTAATTTGTTTTCTAGCTATATGTTTCATGCTCTGGTTTTGTTTGGGTCTGAAGAGTGTCATGATTCCAGAGTTGGTAAGTTCACAGTTTAAAGTCCATCTTTTGTAGATTGGGGTCCCCGCCAAATCCAAAGGTTACCATTTAATTGTTTAGCTTTATTTAATAATTTGGCAACTTCGGTCGAGCGGTGATTGTCAAGCTCATGGGATTTATAGAAGCTCTTAATTAGCAGAGATTTACTGTCAAAGAAGTTTATTTGAACCCATAGATCCTCACAACCAGATTGTATTTCTTTGGCTTCCTGGGCCACTACACTTAACAACTTTTCTAAGTGGCTTGATAATTGAGATATTTCTCTAAAACTTTCAATAAAACATGCAAGTAATACTGACTGATTTATTAGTAAAATATTATTCAAAATGACCTACAACTGACTGCTCACAATCATTTTAGAATACTGACACCCATAGAAAACAAATTCATAATATCAGTTAATGACGCATATGGCCACCTTCAGCGATGAACAGTTAAATCGCGAAAATATTGTTGAAGCGGATTTTTTTATCATGGTTAATCACTTATAATGCTGTGGGCTGGTCTGTCAATGCACAAGAGGACTGTAGCAGTTTTAATCCAATGGAACTGAAATTTTGAAGAATATCAGCGACAAGTCCTTGTTCCGGTTGTCCTTTCACGTCTTCAAGCACAAAGATGCATGCAGTTTATGCATGATGATGCACCGTGTCATCGTTCGGCGAACACCGGCCTTTTTCTTGAGGCGAACAACGTCAGAATATTTCCATGGTGCGCTAGATCTCCGGTTCTAAATCTAATTGAAAATCTGTTGTGTGATCTTGGAAGAGGCCTACGAAACAGGAGGGACCAACCATGCAGTTTGAAAAAAGAATTCTTGAGAAATAGGCTTTAGATTCCTTAAAGAAGTCATTCAGAACTGTATTAGCTCAATGAGGTCAATGTGTTTTTCAGTTATACGCGCTGTTGGTGGTGATACTTTTTATTTACTGATGTGAATTTGTATTCTATGGGTCCCAGTACTCTAAATGATTGTGAGCAGTCAGTTTTCTGTCATTTTAAAAACTGTTTTACTGATAAATCAGTTAGTATTTATTGCATGTTTTATTGAAAGTTTTGGAGCAATAGTTATCAAACCAGTAATGCCCCAGTACACAGGTGTATAACGTTGTTAAGTGTATATTATTTCTCACTGTAATTAAAACACCACCCCCGTTTGTTTGAAGGAGTATAGCGTCAGTCGGGATTAAAAACTTAATTGCCATAATGTTAGGTTTGAGCCAGGATTCTGTTCCTATAACCAGGTCAGGCATAGTAGATTGAATAAGAGTTTAATACTGTAATTTTTATTAACTAGGGATCTACAATTTACAGCAAGCACATCTTTTAATTTTGTTTAATTATGTGTTGGGCTTTATACATTGCTGGCTGGTTTGATTATCTATTGGAGCATGATGTTTAGGTTTTGGAGTTAATGTTTGCACTTCCGAGAAAGAGAAATTGTTTGTTGGTGAAGAACATGGTAAAAAACTTTGCCAAATCATAATCGAAAAATATTTAGCAGCATTCTTTTAACTAGAACTGTTGGTCTTTTGAAAACAACCGGACTGCTGTTAAGATAGATATAGAAATTCATTTTGGCCGCGTCCAGGGACCGTGAGGATTCTAAAACCAAAAACGACAGGTGGAATGATTGTCTTTTATTTAGAAATAAGTAAATTGTAATATGGTTTCTGGTTCCTTAATACCTTCTGTTTGCAAACTTAATAGTTTATATAAAGACTTCATTTAATTAAAAGCATATAATTAATTATATAACATGGCATATATTTCAGTAGTTATGAAATAACATCAAAGGTTTACCTTCATTTCTTCCAAAGAGTATAATTAAACTAATAGGATATTTTTGCCGAAGGTCGACACTCCACCACGATATTGCTTCATTGTTCGTTCTGGCACAACATTTGCAAAGCAAAGGGTCAGGACCAAAGTTTCCATCAATTGCCAGATTTGATCCCCACGTTCCGTTGTAAACGCTTGACATGCTTGTTGAAACATTGCCTTTGGTGAAAGTTATAATATTGGTATCTGCAAACAAAACCAATCTTTAAATCCTTATGCTTTTTTCTCTCTTTTTAACAAGGTAGACAAACTGACTGTACAAATTTCCGGTTCTTAATTAGCAAACTGTTTACCCATAACGATATTTCTATCAATCATATATCATCAAAATACCTGTTGAAGTCATATATTAGTTCCTTTTCTTCCTTTTCATATATTAGTTCCTTTACTGAAGATTGCTATAAGCTATAAGATAAGTTAACTTTATTAAATAAAAACATAGTTTCTTTGTAACTTTCAGGAAATGAAGTTAATGATAAAAAACCACAAAGTAATATAATGACATTTATACGAAACCTTCACTGAAAAAAATAAGGAAGTTTGTTGAATGAACTACAACCCACGCACTTATTGACAATATTGCACAAATACAATGTACGTGCAAAACACACGAAGCTTATGACACTGTCACTGTCACGTAAATTGGGTAGGTACCCGGTGCTTGATTACAGTACTGAAAATCACGAAATTGACAAACGAAACGGAGTGTTAATAGAAATAAAACTGTTTTCGATCTATGATGAAACGGAAACGCAATTGTAATGGAAAGGCAAATGAGTGCTTAAACCGCTTGGAACGCTTGAAACGGTAGAAACGCTTTAATCGGAGCGTTTGGAACGCTGGAAAGGGTAGCAACGGAATAATCGGAACGATAGAAACGACCCGCTTATTTCTAGAAGCGTTTTTACCTTTTCTAGGTCACCCGATTATGTTTAGTAACGCTCTCACATTTTCTTTGAACGAAATTAATTTAAACGAAAATAATAGCTGTCGAAATGACGCTACGAGAGTCATTTGTTTCAAGTATTAATCCGTCTTAATAAATACCAATTTATAGCGGTAATCAAAAGATAAGACTTTCCGCTGCAAGAGGACCTCGGGTTAAACTTAACTGTGAATATATTTTCACCTGAACCTATTATTATAGTTGTAAATATAAATTTACGATGAATTATAAAATATATGTCATAATTAAGCAGTGCACAGATACTTAACATGTTTACCAGTGCACCGATAATTTATGCGATATACTAGATGGTGACCCGCGAAAGCGCGTGCTTGGAGAATCTGCCTACTGGCATTAAAAGAGAGAAAAGGTCATGATCTTATTTATCTGTAAACTGATTAACCTACTAGCTTTCATCACGTTTTTGACACAGGAATGTTAAAACGGCTTGTAAATTATAAAAGTAATCCACCGCAATATGCTCAAATGCTTTACACGAAAATGTTTCGTAAAAATCCATTTTCATTATACTCTACAGCAGGTTTCACCATGTTTTTACTGCTATAAAATCAAACGCATACATTCAACATAATCTATTTTATATGTCGTAATTAACTAATCGTCGTGCCATCTTCGTTACATTTCACAAATTTTATGCCGCCCTCTTTAAAGAAAAAGTTCATATTAAGACCAATATATTCATGGGCAGTTGATGCATTCCTACAATCCATAAGTATGTAAACTATATAACTTCCTGATCTTTGTGACGTGACCATTTCCTTTTATTATATGGGAAATTTTGTTAATGACTTATAAGAAACACATGTCAAAAATGGGGCAATTATTTTCACAGAGTGGCAAGTTACAGAATGAACACTTCTACAGTCAATACATAATTATAATTAGGAAAAAAAAACATATTCGTGGAGCAATTTTATTTGTTATAACTATGGTAATAAAAATAAGAAATTATTAATTAGGAAACGAATGTGACAACATAAGAACATAACAAACTAACTGACACTTCAAAAATATCAATTTCTGGTTTTGACTGGCACAGCTTTGTTACAGTAAAGACGCTGTATATCGTTCGATTAAATTTAGCAAAATCTTTTTTGTTGCATGTATTTCTATATTTATCCTTAATTGTTTCCCGGTAATTTTTATTTTTTTCTCAATTTTCGTACATACCAGCGATTATTTAAAAATTCCACTGAAGTCTAGAAGTTTGAGCGCTTCGTCAACATAGAACAGAACATCTTGAGATCGCGCTGTTTCTCTGACAAATCGGCGAACCTATTCTTTTCATAGTATAGATGTTTCATATTTACGCGATGGTCGTATAAAATGAAAGTACAGCGTTCACAGTATACAATACACAACAACAAAAAAAAACGTTATTCGTTAATTTTAAAAGTATATTACCTTCACTGCATGATGGTCCTTTCCATCCAACATCACATTGTAATGCAAGACATGTTCCATTTACAGGATCACAGTCAGCACAGTGGCATGTAGAGTTGCATCTGTTTCCAAAACTAGGGTATTTGCAGTCTGGAAACTCATATGAATTTAAACAAGTTAAAGTCTTTTTCACGATCGTACATGTATATGGAAGTAATTTGATGGGACAATACTAAAACTATCTCTGTTCACCTTGACACGCCAAAAGTAACATGATCTTACTGTTGACCTTGAGGATATATATTAGTAATTTAAAATGCTTAGCGGAAAATGATCAATAATCTGTACCAATTATAATAAATTGGGTCCAGAAATCACCAAACAACAAAAGGCATCAGAAACAGAAAAACGTGGTTTTTATTCCAGATTAAACTAGCACCGTAATAACTGCACAGTGTATATTTACAGTATAGGTTTCAGACCACAAAATTTATTACATCCTTCCCCACATTTTTAAAAGTCAAAATGTCAAAGTTTCAACATTTAGCTAAATTAACTATTCTGTAACATGATCTTTACTTTTTAAAACAAGTGTAACACAAATTTAAGCAGTAAATTATCAGAACCAGGGTTCTGGTGTCCCCACGGGTATTATTTTGACCCTTGACACAGTGGGTACACGAAGTTAGGGAATCACCTTAGCACTCAACAAGATCTGCAGGAGTGTCTATAGTCACAAATCGAACTTCTTTGGAGGTTTCCGTTCACGTAACGGGTACCGGCGCTCCACAAGTGGTTCTGTATTGGCTGTGTTAGCAAGTTTAGGTGTTATCGGTTTGGATGATTCCGTTGGTACTGTTGGAACTTCGGTAAGTCTTGGAGGAGTGGAGGGTGGTGGTGGTTGTGTTGCCACAACAGGTGTAGCACTTGGTGAAAGTGGCATTCGGATTTCCGGATTGGTAGACTGATTCCGTAATGGTTTATCTGTACTTGGCAAGTCCACAAAAACAGGTTCAGGTGATGTTTCCCATTCAGAATCACGTCGCACGAGATGGTCAATGTGACAATATCTTATTTTGGAATCACATTTAACAAGGTAAGTCAACTTTCCCAGAACTTTGTGTATAATTCCAGGAATCCACTGCCACTTTCCCACAGACGTGTGAGTTTTAACTGCAACCCTGTCCCCTTTTTCAAATTCACGGCTTTTACAGGGCGCTTTATCATGATACTTCTTCATATCACACTGTTTCTGTTTTGCCACTTTATCTTTATCTGGTCTGGCCAATAATAAACGAGATCTAAGTTGTCGACCACAAAACAGAATGCATGGTTCCACCCCTGTGGTGGTATGAGGTGTAATACGATACTTAAGCAGAAAGTCAGCAACACGATGATTCACACTAAGATTACGATTCCTGGAGTTCGATTTCAATGCTCGCTTGAAAACCTGAACTGCCCTTTCTGCCTGCCCATTTGAAGATGGATGGTAAGGTGGTGTAAAGGTGTGTCGAATTCCATTCAATCTACAGAATTCACTAAATTCACGCGACTTAAACTGAGGTCCATTATCAGAAACTATTTCTTCTGGAAGACCAGTACTTGCAAACACCAGTCTCAACTTGTCAATAGTACTCTGACTCGATGTATTGTTCATTGAAATTACTTCCATCCATTTACTGAAACTGTCAATGATAACTAAGAATGACTGATTCTTGTACTCCGCAAAATCCATATGAATTCTTTCCATGGGTCTACCCGCACGAGCCCACGGATGCAAAGGTGCTTCAGCTGGAAGTCTTTTCATGCTCTGACAGATTTCACAATTTCGAGCCACATTTTCTATATCTGAGTCAAGATTAGGCCACCAGACGTAGCCCCTCGCCAAAGATTTCATACGGTTTACGCCCCAGTGTTGATCATGTAATTCCACAAGCATTGTCTCCCTTAATTTTTCAGGAATGATTACACGTAGGCCCCACAACAAAACTCCACTGTCCACCGAGAGTTCATGGCGCCTATTGAAATATGGACGTAGTTTCTCGTCATCACAATGATTTGGCCAACCCCTATAGACAAAGTGTAATACCGAACTAAGCACGGGAGATTTCCTAGTATCTTCAGCTACTTGTTTGCTGCTGATTGGAATTTCATTAATAAAAGACACATACTGTTCTGTCTTTTCCTCAATTTCACTTTCACTGGTAACCACGGGCAACCTGGAGAGTCCATCACAATTGCCATGCTGAGCTGACTTCCGGTACCTAATTTCATAAGTATAACCCGATAAAATAATGGCCCAACGCTGAAGTCTAGCAGCTGCCAAAGCTGGAGTGCCTTTCCTAGGACCAAAAATTGACGTAAGTGCAGTGTGGTCAGTTAAGAGCGTGAATTTTCTCCCAAAGAGATACTTATGGAACTTTTTAACTCCAAAAACAATGGCTAAAGCTTCTTTTTCCACTTGTGCATAATTGCATTCAGATGCAGACAATGTTCGGGAGGCATAAGCCACTGGACGCTCAGTTCCGTCTTCCATAACATGAGAGATTACTGCCCCTAGTCCATACGAGGAAGCGTCGCATGCCAACAAGAGTGGTTTCCCGGGATCATAGAATGTTAACAGCTTATTGCTAGTAAGAAGTTTCTTGCTAGCCTGAAAAGCTTGCTCACATGCCTTAGACCAAACCCACTTGGTATCTTTTCGTAAAAGTTGGTAAAGTGGATGGACGACTGATGACAAGTTTGGTAAAAATGCCCCATAGTAGTTGAGTAGCCCCAGAAATGACTTCAGTTCACTGACATTCTTTGGTGTCGGAGCTTCCAAGACTGACCTTGTTTTTTCATCAGTTGGATGAATTCCTTCTTTATCAAGTAAATGTCCCATGTAAACCACTTGATCCACCATAAATTCACATTTCTCTGGATTTAGTTTAATATTATAGTTTCTCAAGCGTCGCAACACTTCTTCCAACCTAAGAAGATGTTTGTCGTCATTTTCAGCCGTAATTAAGATGTCATCGATCCTACAGACCACCCCCGGCAATCCGGACAACACGGAATCCATCAAAGACTGAAAAATAGCGGGCGCCGAACTGACACCATACGGTAATCGGTGGGTACGAAATAACCCCAGATGCGTATTCACCGTCAACAACGATTTGGCTGCATCATCCAACTCTACCTGTGTATATGCTTGAGATAAATCCAACTTAGAGAATTTCTGTCCACCCGCCAGAGTAGCAAACATATCATCCACATTTGGCAATGGATATTGCTCCTCACTTATTTCCCGGTTTACAGAAACTTTATAATCCCCACAAAGCCTAATAGAGTCTTTGTCAGCTTTTGGCACAACAACCAATGGTGAGGCCCATTCACTATGCTCAACGGGTTCAATAATATGTTCACTCTCCAGTCTCTTCAATTCTTTCGTCACTTTTTCTTTTAATGAATAAGGCACTGGTCTGGCCTTATGGAACCATGTTTGAGCATTTTCTTTCAAGTTTATTTTTGCTTTAAAACCTTTTATGGGTTTACCATCCGCCGTAAACACATCTTTGTATTCCAACTTCAACTCACTAAGATTTTTAAAATTTTTCACTGTTTTGACCTCAAAAATAGATTTCCAATCTAATTTCACATGTGTCAACCAGTCTCTTCCTAGAAGATTGGGTTTATCTCCCTTGACCACGATTGCTCTCAACATCTTATTTGCATTATGTAGCTGTACTGATACTTCACATTCACCTATTGTTTCAATTTTATTCCCTGAATAACCTCTTAAGTTGACTTTAGTGGGTTTCAATTCACATTCAGACAACTGTTTATATGTAAGTTCATTGATAAGGGTACAACTACTTCCTGTATCAACTTCCATCAGTGTTTCATGGTTATTTAAGTTTAAAGAGACATTAATTCCTCTAGATGAAGCCTTGACATAGGTGGTGTGAACAAACAACTCTAGTTCCGAATCACTGTCATTCGTCCCAACATAATTGGATGAAGAGGCTTTTGGCTTCCGACACTTCTTGGCTAAGTGCCCTATTTTCGAACAATTAAAACACTTAGTTGACTTATGCGTGCAACTCTCTGGATGGTGTTTAGCACCACAACGGTAACATTCTTTGCCTTTCACTGTACTTTTTGTAGCGGTAGATTCGGCGAAACTCGGTTTCTTCTTCCCAGGATAACCTTTCCCGGACTTGGATTTCACCTTGTTAACTAATTCCGATGTGCTACTAAATGAAACAGTGTCTTTCTCAGCCATCTCCATAGCTAAGGCTATTTTCACCGCCCCTTCAAACGTTAAATCGTCCTCAGCCAGAAGCTTACGCTGTGTAGTCTCAGATTTTAAACCACAAACAAAACGATCACGTAAAGCATCGTCGAGAAAAGTTCCAAAATCACAGTGCACGGACAACCGTTTAAGTTCAACTACATAGTCATTTACCTTCTCTCCCTCCTTCTGATTTCTCTTATTGAATTTAAAACGTTCCGAAATGATGAGAGGTTTCGGGTTATAATGACTTTTCATGAGTTCAACTAACTGAGCATATGTTTTGTCCTTGGGCAAAGCGGGCTGAACTAAGTTCCGGATAACCCCATACGCGCTCGACCCGACAACAGACAAGAACACTGACACTTTCTTCTCGTCCTCAATGTCATTTGCAGTGAAGAACTGTTCAAGTCTTTCCACATAATTTTCCACACTTTCCGATCCTTCGGTGAATTCATTCACTTTGCCAATAAAAGGCATGACTGTGAGTGTTTTATTGTCGATATACTCGTCGCCAGTTATAATAAATTGGGTCCAGAAATCACCAAACAACAAAAGGCATCAGAAACAGAAAAACGTGGTTTTTATTCCAGATTAAACTAGCACCGTAATAACTGCACAGTGTATATTTACAGTATAGGTTTCAGACCACAAAATTTATTACACCAATATTACCATAGACGTTTTACTTGTAAAAAGGTGAAATATGCATATCAGGAATCGCCACATTCAGAAAAAACAGCCTCCCCACACAGTCAAGAAGAAGACAGGGAGAGAGCATGGTTAATAAAATGATCAGTTTCAAAAGAGACACCACTAACAATTAACAAAAATGAGAACCCGAGGGGTTACCGCCTTGGAACGGTCAGTGGCAAATGAAATTGCCACTGGGGGTTTAAACCAGGTTCTAGGGTGCACCAACCTCCCACTTGCCCCAATAGGTTCTCATATCACAAAACAAATACAAGTTGTCTTGGTGAAACAACTCCAACCCACTTATTGGCTCAACAATGTTGCATGCAAAAGCACACAAACATATAAAACATAAGAATTTAATAGCATTGCAAAGCCAAGGGCGGGTACTCAATGATCTTACCGAGACCAGAGCTCCTGGAGTAAAATCAGCAAGAACACGATAACAGGGATAAAAGAAACAAATCGAGCTTCTAGGTTCTTTTAAGAAAAGATTTCCCCATAAACCTTCATAAACTCTTAAACCCCTGCCACCGTCGTGCAACCAAAGAGGTAAGCATAATGATCAACTGTAGAAGGGTTAATCACCAGGCATGCAGAGCGCTGTACAATATCATGTTGGTAACCTTTCTTTTAAAATTTACAGATGGTTTTTACGAATAACCGGGAGAAATTAACATTGTCCTTTATCTTCTTAAGTTTATAAATTAAATCTCCATAAAAAACTGGCTATCACTAAACATACCTTTTGTAGCAAAAATGAAGGTTAACATCATGCATTTATAGTTTACATAAACAAGGTAGTAAATATTTTCTCTTTTTTTACTCACGAGTATTACAAGAATTTCCTTGCCATCCTGTATCGCATTCCCCTTTTTCACACTGTCCTGTCACATGATCACACCTAGTTCCACCCCTACAGTAGCATCTTTGTGAACAGCCGTTTCCAAAAGACCTGGCAGAACATTCTAACGAAAAATAAACAAGATTCTATCTTTTTATTATATAAGCTGTGCAATAAGATTTTGATTTCTTTTTATCAAAAATAAAAGCACTTCGAATGCTTGACTGACTTGAAACGTTATTCGGCTATAACATTGTTTTGGACAGATACCTAGGCCATATATAATGCATCCAGTCTTAAAATGTAATTGATTTTTGCTTAAATGGTTTGAGTGGTATTTAAGATCGTTGGCAAAAAAGCAACGAAGAATATTCTAAATCACCAACAAAATGTACAATTTGTTTATTTGAAATTCTATCGAAGATAAAAATAACTTAGCTTAAACCCCAGCATAAAATCAACTAAAGCGTAAACCTCCGTATATTTAACAGCTGCTAAATAAACACAGTATAAATTCTTCGGGCTGATTCATGTACCAAGTTCCTCTTTTTTACTTTTACGTAGAAAAATACAGTTTTTCAACCAGTTCCGGTTAAGCTTTTTATCGGTTGTGGAAAAAATATATAAAGCAATAATCTGAATTTTGTTTTGTTTTTTTGTTTTATAGTATGCCTTTTTTACTTTTATTAAGTATGTCTTACCAAAAATATGTTGCGATTATTAAACATTCATCACATCACAAATTCCATTACACAGCCTTCCGGTATTGCACTAAGTTCAAATGTTCATCTTAAAGTCATCTTTGCATGTGGTAGAAATGATAAAATTACTTAGTAGCACAACAACACCCCTGATTATGTGGAACTGTTTTTGGTGGATTGCTGACCCAGTAACTTTTAGAAACACTTCATCTTTGTCTTTGATATCTCTGAAATAGGGTGCTAATGACCTTGGGTCATGAGCAATAGGCTAACCAGCCACATCCTCTAGCTTTGAGTGTCTATATTTATGTTATACTTCCGATTTTATCCTTTGAAAAGAATTCCAACTATGGAATCCATACTACTAGTGATTCACAATTATTGACCCGGAATTGATTGAAGCAGTTGCCTCTACACAGAAAACGTCAATAAAAACAGAATGCAAATATTTATGCACACGATTTTGCTTGTTATGGTAACATCATGATAATATACAATATTGCAAATAATCATTTTTTGTTTTAGGTAGGGCCATTAAAGTTTTAGTTTTTTCGATGAATGTTACGCGTAACTGCTAAGCGTTGCAAAATTTTGCACATTGTCTATGTTGATGCGGCGCTTTACCAAAAGTAAACAATTGATTTAAGGTTAGAGTTCGTCAATGGTCAGTTCAAATGCTGTTTATTGTGACTAAATGAGCATTTTCACTCATTTTACTGAAATATTTCTATTATATGATAGGAAAAAAGTTAACCGGAACTGGTTCATTACAAACTGTACCATTCATTTTCGAAAAAAATTGTGCAAACGTTATAAAAACTAAAGGCGGAATTTACGTTGAAAAGGTATTTTAAATTGCAAGCGTGAATAGACAATTTAAACATTCAGAAGGCTATTGACTTTTATTTGTCATTTACAAAATACAATATTAGTCCTCTCACTCTATGTTACTGCTGTAAAACTGCGATCTTTGCTTTATAAGTATTGATCTTTAACTGTTTCAACAGATATTACTTATAAATATTACAATATAATTATTATTATCATCACTAAATCTTGCTATGGACAAGAAAAACAAAACACAAACATATTGCCAACTAGGCTGCCATGGCAGCCATTTTTTTTAAATTCCCACTCAAACAGACAATGTATGCACATGATTAGTTCAATTAAAAATTTGTGTGACAGTTTAAGTTCAAAAACTTAAAATAATGAGAACATTCTGTGAAAATCATTTACACAGTCTGTTTTCACTTCTAATACATGACATTGTGTATTTTTCAGTTTCATTTGTTTTCGAAATAAGTCCTTCAAAGCACAGCGTTCTTATTTGGGAATATTATTAATTTCCTCTGGCTTTTCATAAATCAACTGGTCTCGTGATCGATTCTTACAAATATACTGTTATTACTTGGTGTATAAATACCAGTGGTGCTTAGTGTAACGCATAACGTTTTAGAGACATGGTACTATAAGCCATTCGCAATGTATTTGTGAGTGTGTTTGAAATGTAACGTCGACGAGCACGCTGGTTTTCTCACGAGTTTCTGCGAACATTCGCTGCTGTTCAAACAACCATTCAAAATGCCACAATAACACGAATTCTTCCCAATATTTCAGTAAAATTTAGAATACTTATAAGTGTAAATATCGATTCAACCTTTAAAGTGTATTTTTAAAATTCTTTGACTGTTACCGTGTTCTCCAAGACATTAAACTGTTAAAAGCTATTCAGAACGTTGCTATCAAGTGCCAAAAGGGTGTAATATCAAACACATTGCAATAGTATGAACTTATATATTACCAGTATTACAAAGTCGGTCGCCTGATTCATACCCAGGAGCACATTCATCCCGACATAAGCCGTTCACATGATCACAACTCGAGTTATTTTTGCAGTGTCCGCACTGTTTGGAACAATTTGCACCGAACGTACCGAATGCACATTCTGTAAATACGACGACATGTAGAATAAATAAGATTCTAAGGTTTTCATGTATGCGATAAATAGAGAATAACAGGTTACTGTCTTGCGATATAAGTGTTATCAGGTGAGGCCGATATGGGGAGCGGAGGGGCGAGGCACTTACCACTAAAATATCGATGTTTTTCTACTGTATGCTAAATTCACCTGGAATAGGTTTACCGCTGTGATTTTGTGTATGCTTAATTCAATATGAAAGGTTTTATCACCGTGATTTTTTCAATAACAAACGTTAACAACGCGCGCGGTATTTCTTACGCGCCGATAAATAGTTCTCCTTTATAACGGCCCCATTTTGTTATGTTTTACATAAAATTTTGAGAAATAAGTACATTTTGAAGCGATAAACTACCCATTTCTTATCCAAATTTCAAATAAACGAAGTAAAATAAGCTGAAACGAACGTTCAGTCAAATTTATTTAGCGAGGTTGTGGACGCCATTTTTTTCTGACAAAAACTTGTGTTTATTTCGGTGTGATTTGATAAATTAACAATTGTTCGTGGAAACTATGTCGAGAAACAACTGTTTTAATCAGAAATCGGATTTATAACAAAATAAAGTGGCAACAGAAAAGTGAAGTATCGCTATGTTTCTGGAATCCAGTTCAGTGATTTGTGTCATCGTTATAATTTTTGACATTGATCAACAAGTTGACAACAAGGAAATGCCACTGAGACATATTTAATAACATGAGGCATCAACGCAGCAACGAATTTGAATATCCATCAGACTAAAGAGGGGCCATGATAGCAAACATCACTTGTTTCATCGGATAGATCTATGCTGGTCTTCAAAAGAACAGGGTCTACAGCAGACCCACTACAGTAACTGAGATCAGTCAACACTTGACCTGTTCAGTGATGAAGGATGATATCTCAAATGTATTATTAAGGTAATTTTTAATTTAAAATGTAAATTTGACATTGTTTAAAATTTTTCATTTTCAGGGTACTTATTCACCTGTTCACCCAACAATCCATTGACAGGACAATTTTATCAGTTAAATAAACACATTTTGAAATCAGAAGTGCAAATTTATACAAAAGTTACAAAGAAAAATCTTCAATTTTAGTCGGGTTATATGAGTGATTCCATTCCACAGGCCTTTTGCTGTGCTTACCATGGGTCTGATGCATTCCCAATGCAAATTTTGATTTTTCTCCCAATTAAAAAAAATCCTATTGAAAGATAAAATTTTTGTGGCTGAACAGGTGCAGGAAATTCGGATGCTTAGTGCGAGTCAAAAACACATGTTTTAGGACAGTATGAGACAGGATTTATCAATCACTTTACAGTTGTTTTACATTTTTTACCTATTTTGAATGATTCTTGACATGAGTTTCCCAATTTTGGAAAGGTTCTTTTTTCTCAAAAAAGCCAGCAAAGAGCTTGTCCAATATTTGATTATGTAAATATCTTTATTGCGTGGGTGAATATTGTAGATCCAGATCAGCTGCCTCATTTGTGCCATCTAAACTGTTCACTTTTATATTCGTTAGGTTATTTCTGACCAAGATGCAACTGATGCGAATCGAGATCAGAAATCAAGGATAATGCCAGTTGATCTGGTTCTACACTGGAGTCACATGCATCAAAATGTGTATATTTGGAGTTAAAGGTTAATTAAAAAATGACTATTAACCATAATTTTGTATAATTTTTATGAGTTTTGCCTCAAAACCCTGTACCTGCGATGTGTTTTAACATGGTTTATATCATTTTGTAGGTTGGTCCCACCATGATTTTCCAACCCTATGAATGGAAGTCTCTGTCATGCCGAATTTACTAGGGGTACTGACTGTACTGGAGTTGTGAAAGACAAAAGAGGTAAAAATTTAAAACCAGAGTTTTATTTTACAACATCATAATTATAAATGCATGTTTATATACTATGACAGAAATTTAAATTATTGAAAAACACTTCCTACTTTAGGTTTGAAAGTCAACACTGAAATAGTAGGCTAAATAATTAGTAAATGTTGTGCATAAATTTTATAAAATATTGTGAAGAAACTTTATTTTAATAAACACTTGCTCCAAATTGTCATCTTTGTAACATTTATAAGATAAATCATAGCTCAAGATTTTTGGAAAGATTTCATAGTTAAAAAAAAGCAACAGACTATGCATTAATAATTTCCGCCTGCATGAAGAACATTCACGGCCATCAGTCCCATTCCTAATTGCAAAACATGGTTTTTCCAAAAACATGAGCAAGAAAAAAATATCGAGACACCTGCAGTTTACCGGTACTTAAAATTTGTTGTTGACGTCCCATAACCCCGCTGCCATTTTAATTCATTTATTCATTGAACAGTTAGTTCAGAATATAGTGGTTAATGGGTGCTGCTGCCCCCACACCCGCGCTTGCGTTAAATTTTTTATATTATTGCCCGAGCTCTATGTAAACCGTACCGGTGAACTGCATTCTAGCCTAAATATCTGTTATTTGCTTATGATGAAAAATCACATTAAAGCCTGAAATTTAATTTGGGGGATTGGTGATCAATGTGTAGACTCTTTAAAAATAACATTTTTTTCAACATTTGATTAATTAAATTGAAATTCTCATTTTCAGTGAAAATGTTTCAGTATTTCACCAATCCCTTCTCAAAATGGTGCAGAAAAAAAACTGTTAAATAAACTTAAAAAAAAACTGGTATTCTCTATTGACGGTTTACAACAAGAGGTTTAATTCTTCTTCCGCTTTTATTCCGTCACAAAATAATTGTGGACCAGTAATTTTATTTCACAAAACCTAGTTTTTAAGCAATCTGTGGCACTCTTCTGTCTGTCACAATTATTTTTGCTTTTGCAGACATGTTTCAAAATGTAAGTGTTTTTGGAGTCAGCCAAAGTTTTTTTTAACGAAGTGTTTTTTTTCTCGTTTTTTACAGAGTTTCCACATCTCGCCAACAAATGAATCCACATCTCGCCAACAACACCAATCGTAAGGGCCACGAATTTACAAGAATAACGCATTTGAAAACAGACGAAAACAGACGAATTACCGGAGAAAGTCAAATTAGAAGTGTTTAATAAACGTTTTTCAAAAAAAACTGAAAAAAACGACGTTATTTGTTTTCAAATATTATGAAAAAAAGTGAAATACGGAAAAATGTTTCGTTATCGATATTTGTTTACATTAGTTACAATGGCTTCCGGAAAGTTGTTCCGTCACTAAGTGGGCGGAGTTACGTATGAGAGGTCTCGCCGGATTGGACGACAGGTGTTCTCGGCTTTTATGGTAAACTTAACACGGAGCAAGCGATATCGGGTCGGTGACCGATATGCGAAACAAATATCACCCCGGCGGGTATAGGAGCTTTAGCATTAGGGTGCATGATAAAAGAGATGATGTTCCAAGCTCAACATCTTACGAGGTATTTATTTCGCATCGTGGTTTGCATTTTCTAAAGCAGGAACCATTGTTCAAGAATGTCGTTAGTAGTGGTCGCTTTGCGTACCTCATTTGCACAATGGTGGCAGAAGTTTAAGTGTTTGTGAAAGTCACTTAGGTAATCGTGCACAACAACGAAATGCTTGATTTTTTTTCTGTTATAAGTGTGTTCTTCTGGAATTCTCCGGGTTCTGTGGCCTCCGTGAGGTCATTGGGTACCTTACTTTTTTGAACGACTATGAAATTAGCTACGTCTGTTCTATATGTAACAGCTGCCCTGTACCGAATAGTGGGTACCCTGTGGCAGTCCGCAAGATGGCGACCAGTTAAGCAACGAAAAGGTATGTGTTATTTTGTTTCCAATTTGTTTACAAGATTGCTTGCTTTATTGCCGGTGTGTCCGTTTGACCATGTAATTGATAAAAATAAATGACCATATTGGCTATTTCAAAATTAAAGCAAGAGCGACAACAGATTTCGGCTTTTTATTCTATGAGAACTTTGTTGTTCTCGTAATTTGTGACATCAATTTGAAGCGCCTTTAATTGCCTATCTTGTGGTATAACTATTAAACTGATCAATTATTTTGTTTTTAAGAAAATGCGATTCAAACAAATTGTTGTATAAGAAGGTACCTTGTATAGCCGTTGGATTAGTGTCGAACAAGGTACCCCGTATGTTTTACTTTCTATATATATATATATATATAAATTTTATCTTTAACACTGGCCGTTCCTATATGCAGCTGGCAACACTGAAGTTGTGTTTTTGTTCATTGGCACAAATAATCCTTTTTAAACTCAAGTTCTGTCTTCCTCTCTATTATTAAACTATTATAGGCGTTGAACCAGGAGTTCAACGAAAACATTTTATCTTGATTCAGCGGGCAGGCGGGTGTCCATCAATAACTTGAACTTGCTTTGTCCTACGCCAAACTTTGTGTGTGAGTAGGTTTTTTGAAGACTACTCAGGACTGCTACCCAGATGTGATCAAGGTAAATGACTACCGGTGGGCGGTATTTACAGGTATATTGCGATTTGAGTCCTTGGCAATACGCTGTATCGGTATGGTCTCCTAATACCGTTATGCTCGGGAACATTCGTAAAAGTCCATAAATTGTAGCCAAATTATTAAAATCTTTGAACGTTACTTAATTTACGTAAATTGCTCTGTTTTCTTGCTTTACATACGTTTAAATGTCGATAATTATAACAGCGAATGATCCCGGAATAGTACGACAATACCGGTCATAACTTTCTTCCAAATTTACCATTGCATCGCAACTGGGAGACACGTCGGGTGAATCGTAAAGATCCAAAAGGAAAAGCTCCAGTTTGGAAGCATTTTGGTTTAAAATTACGATCAAGTGGTCGGGCGGAACTACACATTTAACAACTTATTTGCGAAGACCAATCCAAGGTTTTTGTCTGCAAATAAAAAGGTTGAATGTTGACCCTCTATGGAAAAAACTGTTTCTCTTGGACGTAAGCGGAAAGCAATCTTTGGGTCATGCTTTGTTTGGGCTATTGAAATCTAGTCATTAAAACCCCAATTTGTTTCGAAGATAACTGTGACAACTGTTCTACAATACTCACACTAGTGAATTACGTTATATTAACCGATGGCTTACTTCGAATGCATGTGTAAGATCGCAAAAATATACCGCGGTACGTATCGTGATATGGCAGGCCCGTACCGCGATATATTTCGGTACGCTTTACGCCGCGATAGCCATCCCTATGAATGACACCAAACTTGATGTGTGGGTAGCTTGTATCAAGATGCAACTTTGGATTCTATACTCGAGCGTTGAAAACATTGGTCCAAGATCATAAAACTGAGTTTGGAGCTCTGTCTCAAATCTCAAGCATCAGTCATTCAGATGCTTTAGATTTAAGACTGGTCTTTAGTTTTATTTTTATAATCTCCGGCCCTGGTTTCGTCACATGGCAGAGCTCTTCTTCTCTAATATGCAAACAGAACCTTTTTAATTAAAATCCGTTTATTGTTACAGTAAGAATTTCAATGATAACGTGAAATCTCCGAAGATTTGGGGTACACGTACAACATTGACGTTTGTCTATATCCTATATCAGGCCCAAAGCTTATAAAACTGAGAATGGAAATCGCTCTCAAATCTCAAGGATCTGATTGGCTGAAATAGAGACTGGTCGCTATGTCAGCCAATTAGATGCTTGAGATTTGAGACTGTTTTCAAATATGTTTTATAATCTTCAGCGCAGATTCTCAAAAAACAGGATATTTATTAAACCATCTTATATAAAAACCTGAATACTATTAGAAAGATACGAACTGGGATACCAAAAACCTACTATTAGCAAATAGGCTGCTATAACATTATGGCACTGCAGAAAGGAACTTTACTATACAGTTATTACTTGGTGTATAAATCACTTCAATCATCATATGAACATATCTCGGAAATACACGCTGTTTATAATTTAATGCTATATCCATGAAAGTCCTTTTTGCCTCGTCAGATGTAACTCGAAATCAGCACCAGAGCCATTTAAACTCTCCTTGACGGCGTCAGAACCAAATGGTCTAAGACGTTGACATCATTTCATCCTTGCCGATAGCGATATAGTATTGTGCTGTAAATTACAAGATTCATTAATTTTAACTATACTGTCTATGTTCGCTTCATAACCATCAACATTATTGTTCAACACAACACTTCAGGACCTCATATTTCGTCCAGTTTTTTCTAAAAAGTTAAATTTCCCGTTGAATTTCATTGTTGCGTCTGTATTACTAAGACGCTATACGGGTGCGTTTGATTTAACTGATTAATCGAACAAAATAACAAATGACCACATTGTGTGGAAAAGGTCAGTATATAAAACATTAACATTACAGATTTTATAGGAATTAAATTATGAATCATATTGTTTTTATTTTGTTCCGACTACAATAATACTTTAAAAACAGTAAAACATTGTTCTACAGGGTAGCTGTTTTCATGGAAAAGTAGACCATACGGGGTACCTTTTTCGGCACTAATCCAATGGCTATACAAGGTACCCTCTTATAATCCGAGGGGCGGTGCAGGGTATCAACAACAATTTGTTTGAATCGCATGTTCTTAAAAACAAAATAATTGTTCCAGTTTAATAGTTATACCACAAGATAGGCAATTAGAGGCGCTTCAAGGGGATACCACAAATTTCTCATAGAATAAAAAGCCGAAATCAGTCGTCGCTCTCGCTTCAATTTTGAAACAGCCAATAAGGTCATTTATTTTTATCAATTATAGGGTCGAACGGACACACCGGCAATAAAGCAAGCAATCATTTAATCAATCAACAATCCTTTTCATTATACGATCCAAGTATACAAGTCTATACCTTACAATATGTATATAAATTGGAAACAAAATAACACATACCTTTTCGTTGCTTTACTGGTCGCCATCTTGCGGACTGCCACAGGGTACCCACTATTTGGTACAGGGCAGCTGTTACATGACAGTGAATTGACTCACATGAAACACTTTATATGTGCAAATGCTATTGGACTGACCACAGTCAAAAATTGACTGAATATTATTTATGTTATTTATGTAAGATTTGGTTCCTCCATTTATAAACAACTTATAAGGAGGCATTCCCATGGGAACTAATTATGCACCCCTTGTTACTGATTTGCAAACTATGAGAAACGTTTTGTATGTTTTATCGCAAAATCCCAGATTTAACTAAAACACAACTCAGTTTAAAATCACTACTGCAACAAGATGCTTCTCAAACAGTAACCTTTTATAACATCATCGAGATGATGGGTGGGTTGGAGTTATTTCATCGAGACATTTTGTACTTGTTTGTTTATTTTCAGGTCTGAGAACCTGTTTTGGCAAGTGTGAGGTCGGTGCACCCTAGAACTTGGTTTTATCCCCCAGTGGCAAGTTGTTTTGCCTATGGCTGTTCCAAGGCAGTAATATTTCACTTTTTATGAAAATTCGATGTACAAATTAAAGAAAATAAAGGCAACAAACATGTTGCCACGTCATTCGTAATAACAATTTGTAATTTAAAAAAAAACGCTGCTAACATAATATTATTTAGCGCTAAAATCCCATGTAGTATCTTTTTGCTTACATCTTTATTTGGACAACGGTGCCAAACGTTGAATAGCCCCTGAATGTTTCAAAGAAATATTGAAAAAAAAACAAACGTTTACGCTCAAATTGTTTTGTTTTTCACGTTCATGGTGCTCAAGTCTCGGAAAGTCATCGAAAACCTACCTTTTCGCTTTAGAATGCATTCGCTTCCTCTGTTTTAAATGTGTCATTGTCGTGTTAAGGTTTGTGTTGAATTTAATTCACCATGACACGCACAATAAGAACCTGGATAAAATTCTGGCAATTCCAAGGCGGTAATCCGTCATGTTCTTATTTTTGTTTATTGTTTGCGGTTTCTTATTTGCAATGATCATGCTCTCGTTCCTCTCTTCATGTTGCCTTATAAGAAAGGAAGGCAGTGTTTTCTGAGTGTGGCTATAATTTCTGAAATGCGTATTCCACCAAATTTTCATAGAATGGAAATGCAATGGAAAAATTACTTTTATAAAATTAAATCATAAACCGAGGATTTTTAGTTGTATGTTAATATGAGATTAAATTGTGCTGTTCTCAGTCAAACAGCAGTACAATTTTTAATACGCTGTTCATTGAGAATGAACATGGCTCGAGCGAGTCGATCTGACAAGTCTACAAGTCTGTAAAGAAAAATTCTCATTTCAAAACAAGCTAAAATAATTTTATGTCTGCAAACTTTTGTGTTTAACTGGTGCTTTTCTATACTTAAATATATTATGCATAATATAATTAAAAAAAGATTGACTGAAATGTCTGTCTTAAGCTTCATTTATTTTAATGTCTGTCTTAAGCTTCATTTATTTTAAAACCAAAGTCTTTAAGGACCAAAACAAATAATTCTGCAATGATAAAAAACACATTTTAAGTACCCAAGAGCATGTTTATTGATTGCTGTAAACTTTGCTACTAAAAGCATGCCATTGGATAGCCTTTAAGTTGTTTATGAACTACAGTAGTGAGCAAATAAACCTTGCTTTTTACATTCAAAGTAATATAAGATATTTTACTTAGAAGATAACAAAATAATACTTATTATTTAATATTATTTACCAGAATCACATTTAGGTCCGGTATATCCTTTCTCACAGCCCTGATCACAATGACCTGTTACAGAGCTACAGTGCGATTTTCCGTTCAAACAATGATCAGAACATGTACTGGCACAGTTCTCTCCAAACGTCCCTACCGCACACGCTGTAAAAACACCATCACATTAACCCGAAATTTATGTTAAAACCATATTAAAATGAAAACATTCGTAGTATATTTTGTATTTAATATGAAAAGTTTTTATTCGTGTGTGTACCTATCTATTTAAAATAAAAAAATAAAATTACACAAAGTAGGTCTTACATGAACATGAATTTTCAATCCATCCTGGAGCACAGTTGTCACAAAATATGTTTCCGTCAGGGTGGTAACAACTCTGATTGTTGGCGCAATGACATGTCTCTGAACAATTGTTGCCAAACGTTATCTGCGAACACTCTTTAAAAACGACATAAGCATATGATTATTAAGTTAAACTAGAATTTAGAGACAGTTCTTAGGCAAGTCGGATGTTACCAGTGGAAGATAAGATTAACCCGCCAAATACTCCTGATAATATTAAAACGATTAAGGTATTTTCGTACGGTAAATATGGTTAATTAGCAAGCTTTCTTATTCTTAAATTATATTTCACAATATTCATTTTTGATGAGATTTGCTCACTGGGAAAAAGCATACACTGTTGTTTTTTTGCTTTGGTGTTTTACAAACGTAACATCGCGTAGCTGTTAACAAATCCACAATCCATAAAAATTGAATCGCGTGTTATAATTAATCCGTCATTGTTAATTATTTGTAATGGCTTTCACTACGTTGTAAATGATATTGCCTCCAGCTGGGAGAGTAAGCTTTCCCGTTGATGTTAAGTGCCAAAGTTAGAAAAAACATATTTTGTTAATAACTGGTGAAATTAATTATTTATATCAAGAAATATCATACATGACATAGTTGCCATGATATAGATTGTAACGGCAAACGTCCACTAAACTACATAATAACCGAAAGTCCGAAAAATTTTCAGCAATTTCAGTCAGAAAAGTCTTTTTTGTTCTGGCATATTTACTTGTAACTTTCTGCGACGCAGCAGTGGAAGAGGAAGACGCACAATGTGCACAATGTTTTGATGTGTGACGTCGAAGAACACGTACGTTTGCAACGAATTGCTGCGAAAAAGCGCGCCATCATTCACTTTGTCTTCAGTGTTGTTGTTCCTACAGCCATTATTAAAACGCAAGCTTTCGGGCTTCACACACTTCACGGTATTTATCCCATAATCAGCACTCGGATGACAAGGTCAGGCTCGGATGATAAGAGCGGCTCGAGTTGCGGATGAGAGTGAGAAAAGCGTAAGTATTTTTACTTTTATCTTTTACTAATGCATTTAAATCACGTTAGTGATTGCAATTGTTCTAGGCCAACATAAGCTATATAAAACTGCAATGGTTTTTGCAGACAGTCCATACATTGTGGTGAAAAACACCGAAGAAGGTGGAAAATTCGACCCATCGCTCAAAATTAAACAAGTTTCCATCTGTATTTAGGTAATTGAGTGAAGAAAACATCCATTCATCCATTTTTTCAACTCGAGCCGCTCTTATCATCCGAGCCTGACGTTGTCATCCGAGCGCTGATTATTGGGATACATACCGTGCACTTTAAACAACCCAACTGTTTGCATATCCAAATGAAAATAATCAAATATCGATTGATTCCTTAAATTTATTTCTTAAATTATCATCAAAACTTAACTTTTTGTACCGGACTTGTACTTATCCAGTTTTCTTGACTGAATATTTATTTGGAAAAATAATCTGATATTTAAGTTTAGAATGTTATATATTTAAAAATAAAGGAAACTTTAAACTTTGTGGTTTTGACATTAACATGTACATGATCTATCAGCAAGCCATCAAAAATGCACAATATGATCGTATTATAAAAATTTTGATTACGTTTGGAGAGATATAAAACGGCAAAAATTAATAAATGCTATTTTTAATTAGTCACAAGCTAAAAAAGAATCGCATTCATTTTGTACGGGCAATATATCTATTATTATTAAAATAATATTTGTTTGACGTGATCTCATGATACATATGTGATAAATTTCATTATTACATGAACTATAAATAGACGCAACGCGATTGGTCACACCCCCAAAATAAAACCGAGCCAATAAAATTAGATATTGACCCGCTTTCGCTGATATTGACCTGTCTATAAATAGAATCCGAAAGTTTCCATCTTTTATATTATTTATAGTTCATGTAATAAACTATTACATATATATATATATATATATATATATATATATATATATATATATATATATATATATATATATATATATATATATATATATATATATATATATATATATATATATATATATAATAAACTATATGATATAAACTATTTATAGTTCATGTAATAAAACAGTTATTTACTTATTAGCTGGGAAATATGCTGTTGATATTGACCGCAAAAATCGTTATTGACGATTTTTTAGGTCAATATCACAGCATATTTTCCAGCTAATAAGTAAATAATTGTATAATATTGACTCGTAGTCGGAGTCTTAATCAAATATTGACCTTGGCGAAATATTTCACGCGCGAATTGGCTAAGGTACGAAATACGTCACAGCGCTGTTACGTCACAACAAATACAACCGTTGAAAACAAAATTGGCGCCAACTGTGGGAGACAAAAAGTAAAACTGCTGCTAAAAGCACTGGTGGAAGACAAATCTGGCTCAATTTATGATATTTGGGTGTTGCATTGGGTATGCATCGTGGTAATGTAATGTCGCCAGTTGCAGCAACGAAACGGAATAAAAAACATAGATCTACTCTATGATCAGGCACAAAGGTATGTGACAATTTTGGAAAGTAAAGTTGTTATAAAATAAAGATTAAATAATAAAGCATTGCATTTCAGTTTCGGTCAATATAATGGTGATTTATCAATATAATGGTGATTTATCGACCTGTCGAAGCAATATCGACCTCAGGCTACGCCCTCGGTCAATATTGCTTCATCAGGTCGATAAATCACCATATCGATTTCACTGAAATGCAATAATTGTACTCGAACCCCACGGTACCGGTAGCTCCACGGTACCGTTGTAAGCAAAACATCGCGAGTTTTTTCGACGTTGCGCCACCTGCTTGCTGTTTACTTCGACAAGCATGAGTAATTTTTGCTGATCTACCGTAAAATGCAATGTTCGCTATACTGTAGAAGTGTCTAGAGAGTATTAAAACATTTACCTTATACACTAAGTTATGTTACGATCTCCTAATAAGTCATAATATCCTTTATCTCCATTTGCAAACAAATACACCGTTTTTACTACTAAAATCCAGTTTGGCAACTACTGACGTCATTTTTCATTGAGGAAAAGTCATGTGACACCATTGTAAGCATTACTGGCGGGAAAAAAATGGATTATTTTACCATTACACCGGTCACACGGGGTGACCTAGATTACTTATAGTAAATATGGCTGCCATTGTTTATATCAACTAACAATAAATAGTGAAAGTAATAGAACTTTTTTAAGGAATTAGAAGATGAGATATTGATAAAGAAATCGAGTAAGAATTTTTATCAATTGAGTTTTAGTTCTTGTGACTTATTTACATATTCATTAACTACACCGGTATCGTGGAGGACCAGGCTATAATATTCAATGACCTAATTTTCAGTAATAAGAGGTCGGTTTTCCAGTCTTATAAAATAAGTCAAAAAACAATTAGCTGTCAGTAATTACGTTATTTTAATTAAGAAAATCACATTCCTTAATAATTTATACTGAAATACCGGTAGGTAAAATATCAACAAAATGCACGGTAAATTTATAAGAAAAGCAGAAAAAAAATCTGTTTAGAAAATAATTACTAGAATATTGAGCAAAAAAGGTCATGTGACTATAACGCACATCTGATATATAAAAATACCACTGATTCCCACTTGGCATCGAGTATTTATGAGACCCACGCTGGTATATAACATTCACTTTTTTCTTTGAGAACCATCCTTTTAATGTTTTAGAACTGTAATATGCACTTTTTCAGATTGGGATTTTGTTGTTTTCATTTCCAAGTACATCCATTTAGACATCTAAACACGAGTTTTAAAAAACATTTACCGTGCGTAACTCGAGAAATTTAGTATTTTAGAAGGGGACCCTCTGTTTCGGAAAATGGGCTGTAAAATCAAACATACTAGAAGCTAAATTCATCTCTATTTCTTTGAAACCTTGTAAAATTTTGTAAAATAAAGGCTTATTGTTTAAGGACATCATATCTGAACAGGAAAAAACAAGCATTATGTTTAGAATTTATTTCTAGCACTTTATAAATTGACTTTTTTAAAGTGTACCCCATCTTCGGAAATGCACATTTTTCCGATCTGCAAAAATTAAGCAAGTTTTTATCTGTGATTCTTCTGCATGTTTAATGCAGTAAAATAATTGTGTTATACATTAAAATTATCTGCAATATGTATAGAATCAAATAATTAATAACAAAGTGCACCTCACCGTCTTCGTTTTCATTTTATTGGCCTACAAAATAGGTACCTATGGCCCAGACCAAACGGTTAAAAACCACAAAAACCAAAGGGCTTGGTTTACGATGGTGATTTTTTATACCCCCTCAATTTTTTTTGAAAAACAAGAAATACGCAAGCAATCAGCTATGCTGGTTAAAATTTAACCTCAAAAAAGTAATTTTGGCAACCGTAAACATAGCAACCAAAGCATTCTTTTAAAGGAAAAAATTATCGTGCAAACACATAAAATTAGTTTTATAAGACAAGTATCACAAAATTACTGTTCAATTATAGAAACAATATAATAGCAACATTTTCCTAAATGAAAGTACAGATTCCAAAATCATTTTAGTTTAATATCGTGATTCTGTTGTTGTATTATAAAAGAGTCAGTATTTTGTAAAAATATCGACATTACAATATTTCAGTTTTCATGGCAACTAAATGAAGATGAAGAATAATAACAATTATTTCCGAATTTTAAACCTATTGATTATACTATTTTCTCCAAAAATTTCCTCACAATAATTGTAATTTAAAAAAAAAGAAGAAAAAGGGACAAAAAGGTTCCTCTCCCGAGGATTGAACCGGGTCCGTCAAAATGAACAGTCTTGAGCGTTACCATTACGCCACGGAAGATTGATCAAACGGGGGTCAATTTCATATAAGCTCTATTCATTACTGAGTGTTGCTCGTCTATAGACTTATTTTGAGTATTTGTTATGAAAATATTTGTTTACTTTACATCAATTTTATATCCGAACTTTGTTATTATTTGATTTAGTTATTAATGACGTCATTATCGCGGAAAACACCTAAAGAGTAGACTCCTTTTACGAAAAACAGTATCAACCGGAAACGTACGAATCGGCGTTCGGGTAAAACGAATTAGTGACGGCATAAGTCGATGTTTGGCGGAAATATTACAGTTCTAAAACCTTAATTTAATTTTTCTGTCAGATATTTGGTAATAAGTGAACTACACGGTTACCTATATCTATATACACTATGTATCATAAGTATAAAATAGGGTACAATTTTCAATTTTTCATTTTGCATTTAAACCAAATATTTTAAACCATGATATTTGTCTGACACATTTATTTATAAACGGCTCCACCGTTTTTACGGGCAATCAAATGCCAAAACAATTTCAAGGAATTTTTTAATAACTGCTAAATTATTATAATACATACCTTACTTTTATAGTAACAAATTTATTTAGTAATTTTAGCTATTATTGTCCAGACCGGGGCATTATCATAATCGGCCCTCACGCGAGGGCTAATAACATGATATCAGCCCTCGGAATGGGAGCGCGCGACGTCACAATATTTCCGTTTTGTTTTCAATCTTTTTGTATTAACTTTTGCGGCTTGCTCTTATTGTTAAAATAAAATAATCCACGGCAGTGAAACATTTTGCATTCTATTCTATTGATTTACAATGACATTTAAGTAACCGAACAAAAAATCATCTATTTAAACACACGCTTTTGAAATAATTAAAACTAAAACTGAATTATACGTAGCAGAGAAATATCCCGATATAAAAGCACGTTACTTCCAATATTTTTTTCTTATCGTTTTCTCCATACTTCCGGTTGAATAAAGCCTATTTGGTGTAGATAATCGAAGCTCGCAGCAGTGGTGTAAGTATGAAACACTCTTAAAGCATAGCCTTTACAAACGCTTCTACCATTTAACATTAAACAAATTCCGTCCTGTCCAATGATTTTGCAATTAAGTTCTGGTTTAAAAGCAAATAGAAAAGAAACATTCAACCGACAGCGATATGCACTGTTTGAAAAAAGTAAACATTTGTCGAAATACGTCACAATTTAACTTAAAATGACATTGTACTTGAATCGTGACGTAGTCGACATCAAAGAGCTCGTTCAATTACAAGTGCTCACTCAATAACCTGAATAAACATTTTATAAAAAGATGTCAAAATAGATGCCTATAAAGGTATGTATTATAGACGTTAATACACGGCTGAGCCATTATGCTCCCTTCGGGCCGATTATCACGTCCCGGCCCCGCTAAGCCGTGTATTATTCCAGTGCTTTTCGCCAGAAAATTGGGAAGAGGCCCTGGCTTTTTCAATTGGGAAATTTATGTGCAATAATTGTTTATTTTGGGAAAACAAAATTAATTGATAGATGGGTTCTACTTTATGAAATTGAATAGTTATAGGTATTTTTAACTTAAATCTAATTTATTTAGCACTTTATTTTCCAGACTTCAATTTTCAAACACTCCTCCCAGGAGTTTTAACCATTTTTTGGACATCTTACCTAGCATTTTGGGAAGAGTTTCTGCCACAATTGGGAAAAAATACTATATTTTTGGATTGGGAAGAGGCCTTTTATAGGCCTCTGTTATATAAGGATGAAAAGCCCTGTATTCTCTAAACAATAATTGATATGAACATGATAAGTTAGAAGGAAAAACTCACTACTCTCAAATAGCTGTACTTCACAGATCGTCATAACTCCTGTTTGAACTTTTCTAATAATAAGGAACCTGAAAAGTCGAGCAGGAGACAGCACTAAGGTGAAACTGTATGCCCCATCTGTTCCATTGCCGTTAGAAACGTGGGAAACCAGACTTCCGTTAATCGATTCCATTGTGGCATCTCCGACGAATATCCAAAGATCCGAGGATTGATGTCTGTTACCTGAAATATAATTATTATCTTCTGAAACTTTTTAATAGGTAGAGTAAATGACCTGTAATAAATATATATCAAGCGTGTGCAAATGTCTCATACTCTCTTTCTCGCAATCGATAAGGGTGCTGCCATTTGGATTAACATTCATATTCATATACATATTTTCTAATGAAGTGCAATTAACATCAGACATTTATTGAATTTACAATACTGTTTATCTTGCAGACATATTAACGTTGAGCAATTTGAAAATAATTTGAAAAGGCACTTTGAAAGCCCCCTAACACAAAACATATCAAACTATTGCAGGCTCGGTTTGATAGGTCTAGTTATGGGCAGTAATAGTAATGTTTTTAATAGTATTTATGGATCGGCCGTAGATATTAAAATTATATGTTCGTCTTGCCTCAAACATTTTGTTTTTGTCCGCCATTATGTTTTGGTTTTCCTTAAAAAAATGCATATAGTTAATATGAACTCAAACTTCAATATGCGGTATGCATAAGGAAACCTAAATTGTTACAAAAACTAATTAGGTGAACATTTTGAAGTTGAAAAAAATAGGATCATTCTAAGTTTTCAAAAGAAATAACGAATCGATAGTCCATTGAAGATCTTATTAAGTGACGTCATGCAGGTAAAATTAACGTCATGTACATACGGGGAAATTAGCCGTTCGAAATTAAATAAGTAAATTGAATGAAAAAAGCACAATGATTTCTAATTATCTTTAGCCTGGTAAAGACTTCGCAGTATAACTAAACAATTATTGGGTTCATTAAAAGGGTATGTGGGGATACATGGCCGGTCTGGGTGTCATATAAACCGAGCAATCTTGTTTATATTGGACATAAATGTTAACATCAGTTAAGTCTTGTTTAAAACCCAGGGTCCTATCTCAAAAGGTCACATTTGCAGGTCAAAGGTCATGTCAGATTTTGTCTAGCCTATAACTTGGGATTGCATAGAGCAGTTGTGTTTATATCTGGAATCAATGGTATTCTTCATGCAAGTGACATGCGTTACTTCTCTGGCAATTTTTGTTTGTGACAACTAAAGTGGCTGTATCAAAATATTATGTTAACATTGCTTTTTTCACAATGGGTACGACATGATGCCAACAGACTTCTAGTTATTTAAAAAAAAGCTCTGCAAATCGCATATAAAGATTGCTCTACATTCTTTCACTTGTACTCAACAGGTCTATATAATGAAAACATCTTGTTTTTTGCAAAAGAATGAACTTAAGCTTTTCTTTTTACATTCTTTTCTTTTTTCCTGGTTTGATAAATGTATGTGTATATATTATTTTATAAAATTGGTATTTGTGGCATATCGTTTTTCTTGCGTTGTAGAATTTGTTTTGCCACTGACCGTTCCAAGGCGGAAACCCCAAGGGTTCTCTTTGTCATTAATTGTTTGTGGCGTCCTATTTGAATTGACATACTTATAACAACATGCTCTTTTCCTCTCTTCTTTTTTTACTTTCAATTCAATGGAAAAAGCCATTTGTAGCAAAAATTTATCGGAAAAAATTTTGAATTGAACACACTTTCTTTTTTTCGCATTGTTTTCTCAATTCAAAACAACATATTGAATTTACTACAAAATTCATAGCTTGTTGTGTGTGCTTTTGTGATTTTAATGATGTTCTTACTTGACCAGGCGTTCCTACACCGTGCGGTGAATGTGTCCAAATTAAAAACTCAATATAATTTAAATAATACTGGTAAAATTTCATTGTTTAAATATTTTTATCATATAAAATCCATCACACCGAAACTTTTATTAAAATTTATGGTTAGGAAAAAGAGATGACAAAACTGTAACAATCGTCTTTTATGTATGTGCTTACTTCTTTGTTGCGAAATCTTCGGAGAATAATTGTAAGCATAGCTTGAGCATAACGCTGAACACTACCGATATAGCTAGCCAGGACAACCCCTATAAAGGTTGCGCGGATAAACCTGATGTAAGGTTCGTCATTATTTTACTCTGGAAATAAATTATTAACTAAAAACAGTACTGACTGGATTTTAGAAGTTACTTTTATTTATGCCAATTCTTGCTAATTTGACTCCAAGTGATCTCATCTCATTAAGGAATATTTGAGTACTTACTAATTTCGGTTAACAATGCCACTGGCTACGTTATCTTGCGTGTTTAGTGCATTTGCAAGTAGCGTTGTTGATTATTCAATGGGTTTTATTTTATTAACGAAAAAAATGTCTTTGTTTGTTTGAAAACCTGACAGGGCAAGTGTAAGATTGGTGCACACAGGAACCAGATAAAACCGTGACAAAATGCTTTGGCAAATTGTTTTGCCACTGACCGTTCCAAGCCTGTAACCTCTCGAGTTCTCGCTTTCTTTAATTGTTTGGGGCCTCTATTTTGAAACTGATTATTGTATAACCATGCTCTCTTCATCTCTCTACTTTTTTGCTGTGTGAGGAGGCTGTGTCCGCTGGATGTGGCCATTCCTGATATGCATACTTCACTTTTTTATAAGTGATCGTTCCAAGGCGCAAAACCAAAATCATGGGCTCATATGTTCGTTATTTGTTTGTTTTGTATTTTTGATTTTTACTTCCTTTCTGCTTTTTGGCAGTATCTTTTGGCTGTTTTCTAATAGTGGCTATACTAAATATGCATTCTTTCTTCAATCCGTGCTTTAGGTGTAGCCAGTCGATATGCAAATTTCACTTTGTATTGATAAATGGATTATTATAAGACGTAATTTTGCAAGATTATTACCTCCCATCTTGAAAATGCTGTCCTGAACTAACATGAAGGCCCTATAAACCGGTGTAGAGATTATGCCAATGTTAGATAAATTGTGAACATGAAATTCAACGGTGTGTGTTGTGTACTTGTTCGATTGGTTGAAAAATGAACTAATAATAATTAAATTCTACACTAGTTTGGTAGTGTAGAATTTAATTATTATTAGTTCATTTCTCAACCAATCGAACAAGTCTTTATTTTCTCGTAAATATTCTTTAATCAGAGTTAAACAAGTGCACACGTTTTTGTTTTATTTAAATGTTATCACAAATTAGATGGGTTTTAATAACTATTATAATCAGTATGATAATCATTACAATTCGATGTGGTCCTGAAACCAATCAACAATTAACTGAATAATTAAAACAATATTATCTACCTGCATCAGACCGACCATAAATTTTGATTGTTTCCACGAGATACCTCATTCCAAGATCTATCTGCCACCATGGAGCTTCAGTTCCCGCGGTACCACTACAACATCCTCCACACGTGTTTGGATCTCCAGAGTACCGCCCATCGATAGCATTTTCGCTGTACCATGATGTTGTTTCCGCCGCATATGTTAAATTGCTTGACATTGTTGTTGTGACTTTCGCTTTGATTCTTTTAATCAAATCAAACTCTAAAAATAGTTTTTATTGTATAAAATTCACCGTTTCAAAAGTTTACAATTGTTGGTACCAGATGGATGCTGTAAAATCGTTAGGCTTTGACTTCAGAGGCTCTTGTCTCGGTAAGGTCATTGAATACCCTCAATGTTGCTTCACAATTCTACATTGTCAAGTGGATGGGTGGGTTATAGTTTTTTCACCAAGACAACTTGTACTTGTTTGTTCATATGAGAACAAATTTTGGCAAGTGTGAGGTTGGTGCAGCCTAGAACCTGGTTTAACCTGGTTTAATTCCCAGTGGCAAAGTGTTTTTCCACTGACCGTTCCAAGGCGGAAATCCGAATTGTTCTCTTTATCGTTAATTGCTTGTGGTGTCTTATTTGAAATTGATTCTATTATAAACTCATGCTCTCTTTTCCTCTCGACTTTTTGGCTGTGGTTTCTGGTTGTGGTCATTTCTGATAAGCATATTTCTTTTTTTATTTCGCAAGGTCAAAATGTCTCGTTTTTTGTCCAAAATCTTCTTTTGATTTATGAATTATGAATTCGCGGCGTCCTCATACTTATCCATTATCATTTAAAACCGGAAGTTTTAATTCGGGAAAAGGTAAAAAAGTGAGTCTCTATTGTGCAAAACTGAAAGTGCCGTACGGCTTAGAAAGTTGCGGATACTTATATTAAGGGATTAGTGCAATCATTTACTGCCTGGATGAAATAAGCAGATAATAGCTCAATCAAACCGAGCCTGTAATATTTTCATATTTGTCATGTGGCTTTCAAAGTTCCCTTTTCATCTATTTAATTACAGATAATGTGAATTCTCACTTTATAAATTTTATGGCTGATATGTGCAATTAACTATCGAAAAACATAATATTGTTATAAAAGCTGCGTATTGTTTAGGTGCGAAATATAACAAACAGTGCTGACAATAGGTTCAGGTTAATGAATAGTAATACAACTGTGCTGTATACAATCCATGTAAATACAGTGAAACCTGCGAATAGCAACTACCTGTCTTAAACAGCCAGTTTTAATATGACCTAAATTGACATTTTGTTCTTATTTTTTTACTGTCTTTAACAGCCACCTGTCTTCAGCAGCCACTTTTTGTCACTCCCTTGGGTGGCTGCTAAAGGCAGGTTTGACTGTATACCGATAGTTTTAAGTTAATAAAAGGGGAATTTACTCTAAAAACTTTCTGCGTTCCTTGAACAGTGAGCTCCCTTGCTGGGGGTGTCGCGGTACGAATCTATCTTCTTCCCAGAGCGACTAGTTTTATAGCGTGATAGGTGTCCACATACAGACAGAATAAAAAAATCAAAACTTACCACAATCAAGGGAATATTCGTTTGTATGTTTGGCCAAATATATATTTAAATAATTAAATCAAATAAATGAACGGTGGCCAAAAAAGGTATGATATGTAGCGCTCGAAGTTCTATTTTAAGTTGCCTATTTTAGGATACATTTATTTTCGGATATATGGAAACTCATCATTTAATTATTCGCTATATTAATGAATGCGCAAAATAAGTTAGCGATTCGCGATTATTAGCGTAATAAATTTAACGCGAATAAAACCAGTTCAACAGAAAAACTGTCATAGGCAGAAAATATATATTTGGAAGCCAAAAATGTGTTTGCCAATAAAAATAATATAAGGAAATTCTAAGCATAAGGTAAAATAAAAAAAATCAATAATCTTAAATTTACATGAAGTTTCTTAAATAATCTGAAAGTGCTGATATATAATTTTAAAGATTGTAATTGAATCACAAACATTAAGTTAATAAACTTGTAGATAGTTAAACTCATGGATTTTAGCGAAACTGAAAATTGCTTTGTTGCTGATGTTGAGTTTCATTTCGCGGAAGAATTTCTTTCAGTTCACGTCGGTCACGAAATTCATCACAACTGAATTCCTTTCCTTACAAAGACTGGCTGTTTTCCCGAAATGATCATCCAAACGCTAGTTACCATTTAATTTTATACACAGTTGTTAGCCAAATAAACCTCATTTTTTTACATGTCACCACTTTTCTGGTAGGATAAAACCTTACAGAGTATGCTTACGAGACTGGTCTGGTGCTAAGGGACTTTTGCAGTACAACCCAGAGTATGTTTAACAAACACGTACGTTGCAGATGTCTTTTTATTGTAGCAATTTTGGGGTGAAATGAACAGTATATGTACCGTACTGCCAATTGCAATACAGCCCAGACTAGCTGAAGGACAGATGATACGGCCTTACAGTGGACTGCCCAGCTTTGAAAACATTTGAAAGTGAATATTTTATATAAGAAATCGCAACACTCACAAAACACAGCCTCCCTACGCAGCGAAAAAGAAGAGGAAAATAGTGCATGTTTGTTATATGTATGTCAAATTCAAATAAGACCCATATTTACAGATTTCTCATTCAGCTTTTCAAAATATATTACAATATCCATGTTTTATGAAAATGTGTATATCTGTCAGAACGACCTAATGTTTTCATGAAAAACAAACATCATTCAAACGTGCTACATTATAGCATGAGTACGGTAGACCTTTAAGGAAAGTTCGCTTATCGATTTATTTAGATGAATATCATTCAACAAATGATTCTTCTTCCATGCCGACCTTCTTTCAACGCTTTCAGCGCTTTGATATTCTTTCTCTACTATTTGGAACCGTAGTTAGTCTGTGTTGTCCAGAGAATATTCCAACAAAAATTCTTGAATTCAAATATAAATACCTGTTCCAAAAACTTCCACTTCACACAGAACAATAGGCATATTAATTATCGGTCTTCTAATCAAACAATATCGAGCTTCGGATGTTGTTGGTATAGAAAATGTGCCGTTGGTGTCGTAAGAGGTCGCAGTGTAAACAAGACTAGATGAGTCAAGATGACTAGGATCGGGATCATCTCTTGTCAGATACACCTGGAATCCACTCAGTTGATCTAAAATAAACATTTAAAACACGTTTATGTAGAAATGGCAGAAAAGCTGAAAACTCGTTAATATTAAATAAAGAAAAACAAGACATTTTAAGTTTAATCGATCATTCGATAATTGATCAACGCATATGCCAGGCATGTTAAATATGTATTTTAATATATCTATTGTGTAGCCATTATGTAGTTATTAAGTGATTAAAAAAGTTGAATATTTTCTCTCTTTTTTTAGTCATGGAGTGTGTGTATACCTAAATTTAGGATAATTGTGTTTGTGTGTGCAGTTTGTTACGTAGAGAGAACAACGTATTAATAAAAATTTTGCAATCTAGTACCATGTGAATGTGTTTACTGACAGCTGATGATTTACAGAATATAGTGATTGGTTTCGAGGTGCCTTTGGCAGAAGGTTGTATAAATAAATACAAACTATTTGAGGTATGCAATTTTACGACATTTCATATGACTCGACATTGGACTAAGCATTACAGGGAATGTTGAATTTAAAACAGTTCAATTATTTATATGAATACTGTTGTGAAAGGTTTTGAAAGGTTTAAACAAAATAAAATTTATGATTTTTGCTACATTCATAAGAAAATGTCGCTTTTGCATTGGAAAAGTTGTTCAGAAAGCAAAAGAAATAAACGATTTTTCGAATTTAAAAACAACAAACAAAATAAAAATAGTTACATTATGTACCTTTCCGGCTTCATTTTAATTAGATTTCAGTCTCTCTCTCTCTCTTGTTACATGTACGTACGACTATTTTGTGAAAATATATAAAAATACAGTACGAAAAACAAACATACAATCTGACTTCATATTCCCTCAAAACCTTTAATAATAATAATAATAATAATAATAATAATAATAATAAAGTATAATAACAGTTTACCAATTAGCACGAATGTGTGAATACAATTACCATTTAATGATTGTATAAAATCTCAAATACATGGGTTTGCTTTATGAAAAATAAAGTGGAATGATGTAGAGGTAATATTTTTCTCAGACGAATTAATTTTTATAAATAATATAAATCTTGAAACCGTTTTTTTTTCTTCAGGGTTCAAGAAGGACTATTATGCCAACCGGTATTCAACACCACTACATACAACCCCATCAGTTATATCTGTGTGTCTAATCGTTTACCTTTTTAAAATATCAAATAAACCAAATTATTGCAGAATGGGGAACATGGAACCTACTTACAGAAAAATGGAGTACACAAATCTAAATACATGTAAAGCCGTATAGGAGAAAGAGGCAGAATTATTGTAACGTGCCCCGAGCGGAAGGCACATAAAACAGACTATTTGTCTCAGCAAATATATGAATTTTTCTCTTAAAAATGATCTCAAACAAGACGAAGCAAGGTATATTATTTAAAACAATATAATAATTTTTCTAAGCAACTTTGCTTCAAAATGATTACAATGATTTCAGAAATGATTGGGGTGAAACAAAATAATCAATGTTAGAATCAGCTGAACATATAACAACATCCCCAGGACAATAAACCTCCTGGACAGAATAATTGATCTAAACCTAAGTTCCAACCACTCTCTCTGAACACAATCATTCCGAAACAAAACAATCTAACATGAACTTCGAGCACGCCCTCAGCAAACACGCTGAGCAATACAAACAAAAAGGACCACAGTGATGTTTGGAACTCTTAAAGCAAACCTGAGCAACTACAAGTTTCAAAATAATGCTCGACAAGGTTTGAACAATCACTATTCAAACAAATCCCTAAACAAACAACCTTCAACATTAAAATCTAGCCTAGCCTGTTGAACAATAGTGTCTCAGACGCATGTGTTTCCAGCAATTGTCTGAAGATACTATTCAAAACCCTATCCTCAACTCCTACTCTGAAACTACCTTACAAGTGGCTCAGACGAATGTGTTTCCAGCAATTGTCTGAGGTCACTATCTAAACCCTATCCTCAACAGTTATGCTGAAGCTACCTTACAAGTGGCTGAGACGCATGTGTTTCCAGCAAGTGTCTGAGGACACTATCTAACACAACCCTAGCTTCAACCAATACTGTTCACACTGAAACAACCCGGTCAATATGCCCTAGTACAATTACAATTTAGGTCATTATTACCAGCTTTAACTGATCGAAAAATATAAACGGCTTTCTATAAAGTGTAAAGTGTATCTTATTATGGAATTTGAATCAATCATTATAATCAAGAACAGGAACACACACCTTGTGTTGCCACTTATAAGCCTTTTGTTGTTAAATTTCTGGACTGCCGTTGTTTCAAACTTCAAACTTTAAAACAGTAATATAACAATGCAGCGTTAAATAACATAACATGAGTTTCGAATACCGTGTGCAAACACTGAGCTCGTGTACTAAAAGCCATTCTGGAATCCGAATACAACGATCGCTTTGAAAAAACATTGGTGAGGTATCACATTGAATACAAAGCTTGAAAAAGAAACACATATTTGGAATTGATAAAAGAATATCATGCTGGAGAACATATAATATGTTAATTTTCGAATATAATGATAAGTGAGGTAAACCGAATAGGATAACAGTCTGAACTCTATTTCAATATCACAGAATCGTTGTTTGTGCCGTGTGTTAAAAAGTCTCCCCGTACACTCAATCAGTGCTGTTATCAATTACGTCCTTTGAAGGTCGTTGAGCACGATACTTATGTACTTTGTTAATAGTACTTCTTAAATTACATTTGTTTTAATATTTCGGCCAGTTTTGAGATGGGTGGTTTCAATTTCCCAGCCAATATAGATTTGTATATTGTTCAATCACCCCAAGAATTGCCTTTGGCGTTGTCTGTGATGTGCAATATTTATATTCTAAGATCCCCTGTCAAGATTCTATTCTGTTTAGTTCCGACCATTGTTTACTCGTTTAGGGCAAACCCATGATTTATCTGGGGACCATACGCCGCTGAACATGGAATGGTATTGATCTGAAAATACCGCATTGAAGGTTCCATGTTCATCGCCATATGCATATCATCGTTTGGGATGGTCATAATTGTACTGTTTATTAGTGTAAATATTGAACTGCGCTCAACACGGAGCTAGGCGGCGTTAGCAGTAATATGCATTTCCATTACTGTCCATGATCAGGCTCAATCACACCGAGCCTGCAATATTAAAATATTTGTCGTGCACGATGGCTTTCAATGTTCCCTTTTAATCTATTTAGATGCTATGCTCCGGTTTGTACCAGTGACTGAAGCTCTGTTTAACGTTTGAATATCACTATGAAATGTCAGTACCACACATCGCACTCTAAGAGTTCAAGAACAACGAAATCTACCTACAAGAGGATTTCAAATAAGACTGAAATGAAACTCAATACTATTTTATTTATTTCAAAAGAAAGTTTCACCATCGCACTTGAAAGAATGTTATTATACATGCAAAATTATTGGAGTAGACTTTTCTTTGGGGAAAAGTTCATTAATATTCAGTTTATTGAGATGGGTGGTTTCAATTCATTTATAATAACAAACCCAAGCAACATATCGTAAATGAAGGGTGAGAGATATTTATCTGCAGTCAAAATTAATGGTATCTTCGTTTTGCTCATTCTTTCTTTGTGTGTTATTTGTTTGAACTTTTGTGAATCGGCAATTATTTCGTTCAGTTTACATTTTAAACTTAGCACGCGTACGCATAATAAATCAGCCTCATCTCCATCTCTCAAATTTCGTTCTAAATAACAATATCCTTGTACCATAACTTTACAAGATGGATTTCTGGGGCCTTTTTATATTTCTGTCTGTGGCTATATATCACTTTATACAAAATTTGCCTTTCATTAACATTTTTACATAATTTTTAAAAGTCACTAAGGAAAAGTCACGTGGAAAAGCAAAATATAAAATAGTTAAAATACCAAGCTGAAGTTGACGACATTGCTTATTCTTCAAAACAGTTAATTCTGCCTTTCGCATAGCATGTTATTTAACGCAATACTGGAACAGCTTTTGTCCAACAGCTAAACAGATCAGAGAATTGCAAATATTTGTTTAAAATTAATTTGGAATCCATATCTTGATTTGGAGACCTGAATCTTTTTTAACGAAGAATATACCCGCTAGTTACAATTAGTGAATTTTTAAGCACGTCTTGATAAAATATCGGTGATTTCCATAGCCCAAAAGTATAGTCGACCCTAAAGGCATTGGCTGTTGCATTAAAAAAGTAAACATATAATATAATTTCAGTCTGATGAGTACTTTACGCTGAGAAATTAAAATATGTTTGGTTTTGTTAGAACATTGGTTAAGTATAGTAACTGGATACAGTATAATTCGGGGCATAGAATATTATCATTTACAGATTCGCTATTTAACAGCATTTAGTTTTTATATTATATTTTCAGCTTTTGTACGTTTCCAGTCAATTAAAAAAAGTACTAGCTATTGCATATACCATTGTTATCATTTTTCTGACCGAAAACATTTACTTTGGAAATGTTGCAAAGTTGTCTTAGATCCACTTTCCACCAGGGATAATCATATGAATTTGTCGCACTATAATGTCTGCCATCCACAAAGTCACAAGATTTGTCTCCATTAACAGCATTATGCGCTTGCCACGAAACGCCATTTTCTTCCCACGTGGAGCTCTGATACGCTTGCTTGTTTAGAGCCACATTCTCTGAATATATAAAGTGTATTCAAAATGAGACAAACAACAACACGTTGCACTCATCAAAATAATTTTCCTACATAACCAAACGGTGGAAACATAACTATGCCACAGTGTTAACAATCCTTTACTCAAAAACGTTTAGAAGGAAGAGGTATACTTAATTTTTCATTATAAAATGGTATTATAGACATTCATATCATAGTTGTTTTTACACCAGCTGATAAGGCTTCTAATAATGGATCTATCTATCTGACAGTGTCGGTTGGTCGGTTGGTCCGTCCGTCCGTCCGTCCGTCCGTTAATCCATCCATCCATCCATCCATCCATGAATAAGAATTGTTAAAATGTTAGAATTAAAGCGGTTTTTTTACTTGGGTACGCACAGGCAGGCGGTTGCCATTACCAAATTCTCCTCCGATGGTATCGGTGGGTATAATTATGTTTTCAGTGAACCTTAGATGTGTTAGGGTAAGGGCGTGGGTTAGTGAGGTCGTTTTTATACAGGGGTCTCAATTCTATGTGTGTCATTTTGCTATTTGTGAGGAGTCATAATTTTATGATCCTCCGGTCATTATATAATTATAACCGGGGAGTCAGCATTTTTTCTATAGGTCAGACGGTAGAGTCAAGATAATTCTGTGCGAAAGATGATCAGCACCTTGCTAATTCTTTAACATATACCAAAATAATTAAAAACAAAATAAATGGGTATATTTTTTATTTAAAAAATATCCGAGTAGCTACTTAAGTAATAGATTTAGCAATGCATTCTGTGCACATTTCATCTGGTTATACAGTTGTAGAGTGATCTAGTAGTGTGAGAAGCTGCATAGCTCTGTAATACATGTGCAACATCATTTCAAGCTGTAAAATGTACTCAATTTGATAAAATATACCAGTAATTCAGACACCTATTTAATATTTTGACCAATGTGTACGAATAACATCAGGTTTGGTTTATATCCATCGTAAAATTTTACCAGTTTCGAGCATTACGACGACACACTTCAGCTTTAAACGTTTCATAGCTACAACATGATAATGTGTGTTTTTATATAGCTCAATGAACATTCAAAAAATAAGATCGATTAAACCAATAACCGATTTCGACGGCCGCCGCACGGAGATTTCGCAGAAAAAGCGTATTGCGTTGTAGTTGACGTAATAAAATTTAATAAAACAAATGCACGATTTTCAAATGATTGTTATGGTTTGATCATATTTAACAAATTGTCTTTTAATCACGACTTTTTCGGGATCATATTCAAATTTTAAAACGTGCACTTAAACATTTTGACAAATGTATTGATTAGATATTAGCTGAATTTGATGTTTTGAATACTTTTGCATGTTGAAAATCGCTGGATGTAAATATTTCACTTTGTCTGACAATGGTAATAAAAATCACAACAGGAAACATGTCTGGTTACAATTATTACGAAAGGTGTTCCTATTTGCGGTAAATCCCTTCCATACCTCAGTCTAATCCGACTCGCTTGTCTCAAAAATGGTATTTAATGAAATGGTTATTCGTTAAAAACTAGAGATGTGTCCATAGGACACAGATGCCCCAACTCTCGGTTGTCATTGTCAGAAAAGCCAATATTGTGGTCACAGTATTCTATTCGTTTGTTTGCGGCTTCTTATTTGAATTGACATACTTATAAAAACATGCTCTCTTTCCTCTCTTCTTTTTTCGCTGCGTGGGGAGGCTGTGTTCTGTGAGTTTGGCGATTCCTGATTTGCCTGATTTGCATATTTCACTTTTTACTTCAGAATTACAGGATAAACACCTGTTTTACGGCAATGGCATAGTATGATGAGTTTAAATGAAGTTGATTTTCCATTATATGTGTTTCCAAATGAAGTTACGTCACCTTCATATACGAGTACACATCAAGGTTGACCATCCATGGGAGTTTAACATCTGTCCAACGGTACAAGAGAAATAAAATTGACAGTTAAATACCTTGAAGGGAGATAATCAAGGCAAAATTATCCAATAGCGTTGATGTCCTAAAAATCAAGGTTTATCATCCTTTTAATTTGGAATAACTTCGGTTCTAAGGAAAAGTATATACACTCAAAATTTCCGAAGGAAAATTTAAAGGTTAGTTAAAACAGAGGGAGATAAACTAATCAGAGTAACCTAACACTAACGTACTACTACCGGTACACATGATGGTCAACGAGTTATAAAATTTCATGACTATCATAGTTTAGGAGATTGCAACACAATATTACGTGATAATTGTACTGTACTGAAATACATAAGGCGTTATAACTCTGGTTTAAATGGACGTGGTCAGAAACAAAACCCTTGATTCACAGCTACACATTCAGGTTAACAAAACTCTAAATTTTTATAACTGTAGCTCACATACATGTAGAATCATGGAATTATGCGTGGTACAATATTGCGTGAGGAATGCATTAAATTGAAACGCATAGGGGCCATTACTCTGGTCTTAATAGGCGTGGCCCAAAACAAAATCACAGCTGGACAACTTCACAACATGATCAACATACTTGTGTTTCTCATACTTTTTGAGGTACGCGCGACACAAGAATACGTCACGGTAAATGTATTATAATGAAATACATTAGGGGCCACACATTTGGTTTAAATGAGCGTGCCCAGAAACAAACCTTCAGGTGCACAACGACACATGATGGTCAACATATTTGTAAAGTTCAAGGTTCTGGTTCTCATACTTTAAAAAAAACAACACGCGACACATGATTACATGGTAAATGCATATTAATGTAATACATAAGGGGCCGTAACTCTTGTTTTAATGCGTGTGGCAAGAAAACAAACCCCAGGTGCACTACTACACATGATGGTTAACAAGTCTGTAAAGTTTCGTGACTGTGACTTTTTTATTTTTGGCGTTGTGCAAGAAACAAGATTAAATGCTAAATGCATTATTATATTGAAATGCATAAAGGGCAATATTCTGGTTTTAATGTACATGGCCATAAACAAAACCTCAGGTTTGGACTGGGAAAAGTTTTTCACAATGGAAACGACACAAGATTAAATGTTGACTGCATTATTATATTGAAATAATATAAAGGGCCATAATCTGGTTTTGATGGCAAGACTCAGGTTGGTCAACATACCTGTAAAGTTTCATGATTATGGCTCATACTTTTTTAGTTACGGCGCGGCACAAGTTTCGGACGGACAGAAGGACGGACGGAAGGACGGAAGGACAAGGGCAAACTTATATGTCCCTTCCTCTGAGTGGGGGCATAAAACTAGCTTAATACTAAGACATAATTTCAGAAATCAAACTGTAACACAGTAATAAAGTTACAGGTTTAGTTGATTAATAAATTTTATTTGAAATAACTTTATTTGAAATAGGACTATTTCAGTAATTTAAACTAGAGTTTAATATTAAAAAGTTTTGAACACAAAGTCGACAAACCTTGAGATGTAATGAAGATTAAATTCCATTTCCAAATAACAACAGTAACACACATATAAATCAATCGTCCAGGCATCGCTTACGAAAGGCAAGTTTATAGTTTAGTTTTATATCATAATATTAAAGTTATTTTCACAGTTAATTAAAATAATACTATATCATTGAATACTAAACAACTTTTGTCATTTAATCCCCAAACTGGTAACATCTAAATGCTCGACGTATATTTTAGGGTAGAATGAGGAAATTGTCGCAGAAGATAGCACAATCCTTAAGCAAATACTGGAAATTAATTTGATAAATTACATTCCGCTTAGACTTGAGCTTTTCCAGTAGCTCAAATCAGTACTTGCTAGGTTAAATTTTCCTGAATTGCGCTTTCAAATGTTTAACTTCCATGTGTGGTTAACCTTGATGTGTACTCGTGTATAACGGTAACGTAACTCCATTTAAAAACATATATAATGGAAAATCGGCTTCATTAAAAACCATCATACTATAATTACCATTCTGAAGTAAAACTTGAAATATGCACACATACCAGGAATTGCCACACTCACAGAACACAGCCTCCCCACGCAGCGAAAAACGAAGAGAGGAAGACAGCATGTTCACTTGTCATAAGTATGTTAATTCAAATAAGACGCCACAAACTATTAACGAAAAAGAATATTGGCTTTTCTGACAATGACAACCGAACCGAGAGTGGGGGCATCTGTGTCCTATGGACACATCTCTAGTTTTGAAAGAATAACCATTTTATTAAATACCATTTTTAAGACAAGCGAGTCGGATTCGACTTAATTATGGAAGGGATTCACCGCAAATAGGATCACCTGTCGTTATAATTGTAACCAGACATGTTTCCTGAACATTGTGGTTTTTATTTCCATTGTCAGACATTTTATGCGACCATAATTTGCTTATATACAGGCATTATAAAATAACAAAAGTCTTTGTCGTAAAATTCTCAATTCAAGCATTAAAGATTGATTTTCTTAATCGTAATTCCTAAAAAATAAAATGCTGAAACACAACAGAAGTCTACCGTATTTCATAACTATAAAATCTAAAGGTTGAAGTCCATCTAGTAATTGACATTGTAAATGAAAACTTGTAGACTGAAGTGCTCAGCAATGCAATATATAGAATGTTATAAGCACAAACTTTTTTAAGAAATAAATCGTTGTTCAAAACATGAAAGTTTAATACGCTCATGAAAGCATCATATGAAATACACAAAGTACAATATGATATGTTAACGAAAATAACAAGTTAAATACCTTGAAGAGAGATAATCAAGGCAGAGTTATCAAAACGTGTTGATGTGCTAAAAGTCAAAGTTATCATCCTTTCAAGTTGGAATAACTTCGATTCTAAGGGAAAATATATTTATACACTCAAAATGTCCGAATGAAAATTTACAAAGTTAGTTTTAACAGAGGGAGATAATCTAATCAGAGTAATCTAACACTTCATGACTATGGCTTACATAGTTTACGAATTATGTGCAACACATTATTACTTGGTAATTGTACTGTACTGAAATACATAAGGCGTTATTACTCTCGTTCAAATGGACGTGGTCAGAAACAAAACCCTAGAGTCACAGTTACACATTTTGGTTAACAATACTCTTAAGATTTATAACTGAATATGATACACTTGTAGAATTATGCGTCGTACAATTTTGCGTGAGGAATGCATTAAATTGAAACGCATTGGGGCCATAATTCTGGTCCTTATAGGAGTTACCGAAAACAAAATCCCAGCTGGACAACTTCACATGATGATCAACATACCTGTAATGTTTCGTGATAGTGTTTCTAATACTTTTTGAGTTACGCACGAAACAAGAATAGATGGTAAATGTTTAATGCTCAAATACATAAGGAGCCACACCCCTGGTTTAAAGGGGCGTAGCCAGAAACAAACCTTCAGATGCACAACGACACATGATGTTCAACATATTTGTAAAGTTTCAAGATTCTGGTTCTCATACTTTTTAAAAATCACGCGACACAAGATAACATAGTAAATGCATTATAATGAAATACATAAGGTGCCATAACTCTTGTTTTAATGGATGTGGCCAGAAAACAAACACAACACATGATGGTTAACAAGTCTGTAAAGTTTCGTGACTGTGACTATTTTATTTTTGGCGTTGTGCAAGAAACAAGATTAAATGCTAAATGCATTATTATATTGAAATGCATAAAGGGCAGTAATCTGGTTTTAATGTACATGACCAGAAACGAAACCTCAGGTTTGGACTGGAAAAGGTTTTTCACAATGGAGAAAAACTTTGGAACGATGATCGTCTTTCTTGGTCGGAACCATTTGGGAGGTCAGATGGACATCACGAGGGCGATTGCTGTAGTTGGAGGGCCATACCGGACAGTGAGCTAGATGCTCTTCCGTTTTTTGATCAACACGTTTGGAAGAAAGCAAAAGAAACACTGAAAAGGATCTCGATGCGTGAGGAGGGTTTCTTCATCGCCGCTGCTTTTTATAGACCGCATTTACCATTTGTATTCCCTGAATTAATGCTAAGATTTTACCCGGAATCTCCATACCTGAAAATACATTCGTATCTGAGAATATGTCACCTGTAGGTTGGAGTGATTGTGTTTTTTTTTCGAAGATTTCTGGATATAAAGGATGCAAATTTATGTGGAATCTTTAATAGAACTGTTCCTAAAAACAACATGAGAGAATTAAAAAGAGCATACATGTATTAAGGTGCAGTCACTCATGTTGATAAAAAACGGAAAAATATTAACCGTGCTCGAAAATCTTGGTTTGTAGGAGAACACAATCATTATTGGAGCGAGCACGAGTAAATGGAGAGTGGTGTAAACATGCTGCTGTCGTGCTCTCTATGTGGGCACCATTAATGATTCACATTCCTGGAAGGACGGATAAAGGCGTATCAACACATGAGCTAGTTGAGTTTGTTGATACTCGTCCGTCCCTTGTTTTGTTAGGTGCTGCAAAGCGAATGCATTTATGTAATATACTGTGCGTTGATGAAAACGCAACACTTTATTTTGGGGAAGTTTTTTGATGTGTTTCGATTTAAAGTAATAAGATGTATTTGGACAAAGCGAGCAATTGTTGCCCGTGAAAAATTTGCATCTGACGAGCGATTTTACGTCGAGACATCCCTCCTTGGGTCATGCCCCAAAACCCTCATGTGGCTGGTTGTCTGAAATCCTTGGTCTTATCACATTTATAGAGTAAAACGTGAAAACTGAAGATGAGATTCGTCTAGATGTAAGTTAAGGTTAACAAGTGGATTTTTTAGGTAATTCATGCATGTCCTCATTGCCAAAACGAAAATGTCGTGCGTTCGTACGGGTAACTGTATGAGAGACATTTAAAAAAAATCAGTGGACCAATAATGAATTTATTGGTTAAATATTGAGTTTAAAACACATCTACATTTGCAAATTTATTTAACTTTTACCCATCTCAAAAATATTCCAAAAAATAAAGTTTTTCGTTTTCATTAGGATTCAGTAAAGTTTGCTATGCATCAAAAGTTTTCTTGTAAACTTGTGTGAATTGCCTCTTTAACTTGGCAAAGTTCTGAGAGTGGTTACTTCCCCTGATACATGTATTCAGTCTGCTACTAGATGTAACCATTTTAACAGAATGGTGTTATTCTTTTTATTTTTAAACTTACTATTAAAAAATGATTTGTCACCAGATTTTGTAGTCTTTTATATTTTTTCTTAAATCATAACCTTGTCACGAAAGCAAAATATATGATAGAAGAGGGTAAAACTTGTTCTATTTTTGCAACAATAGATATAAATATTTGTTACTATTTGTTCAATTATTTACTTTCTTTATATATTTCGAACAATTCATGTTTCAATGTTTTTAGACTATAACATAAAATATTAACTTACCAAAGAATTAATTTCAGTTATATATATATTCTTTCATTTTGATTGACACTTTTCACGCAACAACATAAACAGATGGCAAAGGAACTTTAAAAGCCACCAAACACGACAAATAACCAAAATATTGCGGGCTCAGTTATGTTGCTTCTTTTCAAGGGTGATAATAAAATTCTCACGCCGCATAGACTTGGGCTGAGCGCCACTCAATATTTACACAGATATATGTATCGTGCTGAACGGCCTAAAATGGACGTCATTGATTGCACCGACTGAATATACGGGGATACTTTCCACAGACCCCATACGATAAAAACAACGCTATTCATAGCAGTAGGTTATTTGAGATAAGCAGGTATATGGTGACGACTCCTAATTGCATTCTCTATGCATAAACTTAACATGGACATTCTGGCCCCCGGAAGTTTGACTTCAAAACGTTTTCAGCAACCGCTTTGTGCTCCGAGTCGAGCGTCTATAAACCGGTGCTCCGAGTCGATCGTCTACAAACCGAAAGCATGTTGGAGGTCAGATGGACATCATGAGGACGACTGCTCTAGATGGAGAACAATACCTGTTAGTGAAATAGATGCTCTTACGTTGTTTGATTAACACGTTTCTGAACAGGCAATCCTGAGAAAAATGCCCCAGGGAGGTTGGTGTTATAATGTTTTGACAATGAACTCGATGCTTTGCTGGACATAGAGAGATGGGAAAGTTGTAGTACGTTCGGTGGTGGATGTCTAGATGGATTCGATTGTCTATAAAGTGATCAGGGTTTACAGATCGATCTTATGTTACAAAGTTTTAAGGTTGGATAAAAATACAGAATGACAAAAACGTCGAAGATGTTTATTCATACAAATTCCAAATAGAATTTTAATGTTTAATGACTTTTTTCTTTTCATGCTCAAGTTTTAAGCATACACGTCTAAATTTTATTAAATTAACGTACTGAAATTATAGTTGCATGTTATTTGTATATCTTATATACATTTATTTCTTACATAAACTTTGTGGATAAGCCTGAAAGAAGACTACACAAGAATCATCTTGCCAAATATATCGGATATCTCCGCTACATAATTATGATACACCAGAAACTCTGTAAATCTCGTTATTTTTTTTTTCATTACAACACATATGAAATTTCTACTCCTAATAAACTTACAAGCAGCTCAGTGAAGCAGAGTGACTAAAAATACTACAATAACAATATTTAATTAAAACATACGCCAATCTTTGTTGCAAGAGTGTAAAATACTCTCAGTATTTCGCGCGCTTTGCGGGGAAAAGTGTCGTCGGACAATTAACGTTAAAACTGGAATGACGTTGAGCAGACGACATAAGTAATAAGTATTTATTTCGCATTAAAATAGCAGTATATTGTCAAAATGTGTAATGAAATCACTTTTTAGTTATGAGAAAATAATTAAAATAATAAATAATAAATATATGATAAATTCTATTTTAATAGAGTAACAACTAAAATGTTCGAAGACACCTTTTCCCGTGACGCGCCCCATTTCATATTGAATAGACTTGCTACATTTATTCTTTACAGATAAAAAACTTGCTACTTATATTGTTTTTCAGATATTTTTAGTTAAATGCTGTTCATAACGAATTTCGTTCTTCAACAGTCATTATCACATAAAATGTTCGTTCTTTACCAGCCTTGTCACATAAAATGCTCTTTCTTTACCAGCCTTATCACATAAAATGTTCGTTCTTTACCAGACTTATCACAAAAAAAGTTCGTTCTTTACCAGTCTTATCACATAAAATGTTCGTTCTTTACCAGCCTTATCACATAAAATGTTCGTTCTTTACCAGCCTTATCACATAAAATGTTCGTTCTGTACCAGACTTATCACAAAAAAATGCTCTTTCTTTACCAGCCTTATCACATAAAATGTTCGTTCTTTACCAGACTTATCACAAAAAAAGTTCGTTCTTTACCAGTCTTATCACATAAAATGTTCGTTCTTTACCAGCCTTATCACATAAAATGTTCGTTCTTTACCAGCCTTATCACATAAAATGTTCGTTCTTTACCAGACTTATCACAAAAAAGTTCGTTCTTTACCAGCCTTATCACATAAAATGTTCGTTCTTTACCAGACTTATCACAAAAAAAGTTCGTTCTTTACCAGCCTTATCACATTAAAGGTTCGTTCTTTACCAGCCTTATCACATAAAATGTTCGTTCTTTACCAGCCTTATCACATAAAATGTTCGTTCTTTACCAGCCTTATCACATAAAATTTCGTTCTTTACCAGACTTATCACAAAAAAAAGTTCGTTCTTTACCAGCCTTTTCACATAAAATGTTCGTTCTTTACCAGCCTTATCACATAAAATGTTCGTTCTTTACCAGCCTTATCACATAAAATGTTCGTTCTTTACCAGACTTATCACAAAAAATCTTCGTTCCTTACCAGCCTTATCACACAAAATGTTCGTTCTTTACCAGCCTTATCACATAAAATGTTCGTTCTTTACCAGCCTTATCACAGAAAAAGTTCGTTCTTTACCAGCCTTATCACATAAAATGTTCAATTTTTACCAGCCTTATCACAGAAAATGTTCGTTCTTTACCAGCCTTATCACATAAAATGTTCGTTTTTTACCAGCCTTATCACATTAAAGGTTCGTTCTTTACCAGCCTTATCACATAAAATGTTCGTTCTTTACCAGCCTTATCAAATAAAATGTTCGTTCTTTACCAGCCTTATCACATAAAATTTTCGTTCTTTACCAGACTTATCACAAAAAAAGTTCGTTCTTTACCAGCCTTTTCACATAAAATGTTCGTTCTTTACCAGCCTTATCACATAAAATGTTCGTTCTTTACCAGCCTTATCACATAAAATGTTCGTTCTTTACCAGACTTTTCACAAAAAATCTTCGTTCTTTACCAGCCTTATCACACAAAATGTTCGTTCTTTACCAGCCTTATCACATAAAATGTTCGTTCTTTACCAGCCTTATCACATAAAATGTTCGTCCTTTACCAGCCTTATCACAGAAAAAGTTCGTTCTTTACCAGCCTTATCACATAAAATGTTCGTTTTTTACCAGCCTTATCACATAAAATGTTCGTTCTTTACCAGCCTTATCACATAAAATGTTCTTTCCTTACCAGCCTTATCACACAAAAAGTTCGTTCTTTACCAGCCTTACAAAATATTTGTTCTTCACCCACCATTTACACACAGAATAATCGTTCCTTATAAGCCATTAATACACACATTGTTCGTATTATCAGCCATTAATAAACTAAAAGTTATAGAACTATAATTAGATTTTATGTATAGATAAAATAATAGAACTGAAACTAGTAATCACTTGTGAAGAAAACACACAACAAACACCTAAAACAAATATCTATTGTCGATAACCCGTTGTTAAAATATTGATCGAAAACCAGATTTTCATTAAAGGTCACACTGACATTGACCTTAACATAAAAGACCTTCATCTTTGGCCATAAAAATCCCTAAAATTTATTACCTAAGATATTACCTAAAGGATCATAAGCACTGTTTATACCAAGTTTAATATTAATAAAAATAATAGTAACAAAATAAAAATAACAAAATAATAATAATAACAACAACAATAATAATAATAATAATAATAATAATAATAATAATAGTGAAGAACCTTAACAGAAATGTTTTCAGTGATTCAAACTACAGTTTCTACCTTTAAAGCATACATATGCACCTCATAAAAATATGACAAATATGATTTTCTTGTAGCTTTTAATTCTATTTTTTCTCACGAATCATCATCCTTGTAAACGTCAGCGACTCATAGTAACCTGTCCAACTGCCCCAGGTTATACCTTCTGCATTGTTGGTGCTTCCGTACAACCCATTTAGGTTGTTGCTTACGCATTGTTTATACCAGTACCCGCCCTGAAAAAGTGTAAAAAGACTATACTATTAGCATTTATATACCGTGTCATGTTTAATTGTAAATGAAAATGTTCGCGATTTACCCGAAACTATTTCAAGCAAATAAACTGAATTGATTTATTATCGTTTATGACAGCAACCCAAGCATTTATATATTTTCGAATGTGCTGTGAAAGTATCGAGTATGTTCATGAGACAAACATATTTAACATTAAATGTAACAGGCTTAGAAGAGAAGTTTAATCATGTACATTTGCAAAAGATATTCTATCTAAAATAATCAGAAAACATTTCTTTAATTATTTTGAAGAACATACTCAGTGTCATATTCAGTTTTCTTTATTCTACCATAAGAGTATGACAAAGCTTTGAAAACAGTTATTTAATATTTTATAGGTATGTACCTTAATGTCCAGTTAAAATGATTAAACTTTAAAACATTGTAAATAATTCGTAGTTTGTGTGTGATCAAGTTTGCTTATAGCACATCAGAGAAAATGAATACATTCGTATCAATGAATCAATAAATAAATAAATAAATAAATAAATAAAAGGCCTCCGATTTGTACTTATTGTTTATACCTTGCCCCAAGATTATAAAACTGAGAATGGAAATCAGTCTCAAATCAGAAGCTTGAGATTTAATACTTGTTTCAAATCTCAGTTTTATATTCTCCAGCAGATATTGTTGATTTATTGTGTTACTGTAACGAATGAGATTGTATGTTGGTGATTTTTTCTGTCAAACATCTACGGGACAAAAACACTGTCATTTAGTACATGTTAAATTTATCTTGACATCATGTTAAATGTAGATAAAACCTGCGTATCAGAAAGAATAGCATTACTCAGAAAACTTAACCTCTCCACACAGGAAAAATAAAACGGCGAGGAAATGAGAAATAATTTAATATTTTTAACACCACTTAAAAAAATGCACTAAAAGTCTTTAGTGTATAAACATAAAAACACTATTTCTCTGTTCTTTATCATGTGTTAGATGTAACTGTACAGTCGAATGGTTGGCTCGATGTCACGATTCGTCGAGTCTGTAATTAGTCGGCATATTATTGCGTACCTTACTTGCGGCAGCACAATCGTAGGACCAGGCATCGTTGTCATTGTCGAGTGTGGAAAAGTTCATACCATTGTGCCAAATAAACGACTCTCCCGGGTCGTTGAAAGCTGGGTCAAAGAAATAGTTACCGATCGATAGTTTGTAGAACATTGTTTCATTCCTAACGGAAAAGTTCTGAAAAATAGATTAAATGACTCCTAGTCATGGAAAACTTCTGAAAAGTAGAATTAAATGACTCCAAGTCACTGAAAAGGCCTAAAACGTAGAAACAAATGAATCGACGTCACGGAAAGGTTCTGAAAATTAGAATCAAATGACTCCTAGTCACGGAAAAATTCTGAAAGTTAGAATCAAATGACTCCAAGTCACGGAAAAGATCTGAAAAGAAGAATCAAATTACTCCAAGTCACGAAAAATTCTAAAACGTAGTATCAAATGACTCCAAGTAACGAAAAAGTTCTGAAAAGTAAAATCAAATGACTCTAAGTCATGAAAAAAAATCGAAAATTAGAATGAAATGACTCCAGGTCACGGAATAGTTCTGATAAGTTTAATCAAATGACTCCTGGTCGTGTTTATCTCCTCATTTACTTTCTGATAACCACAAATTCAGAACTGCACTCACATACAGTTGTTTGATATCAAACATGCACATATAAAACATTTTCATCGTCAGACCGCAATACACCTATGCCAACATGAATAAAAGAAAAGTTGGGGTTGAAGAAACTATAGCTATAACGTTTCCGACTCTTCCGTTGTCTGCTACAATCTTTCAAATTATATTATATTATTAATTACAACATCTGTAGTTGGTCAAGGTTACGTTTGAAATACAGTCAAATATGTCTTATGCAGCCACCCAAGGGAGTAACAAAAATTGCTGCTTTAAACAGGTGGCTGTTTAAGACAGGTAAAAATAAGAACAAAATGTCGGTGAAGGACAGGTGGTTGCTAAATAAAGGTGGCAGATTTAACTGTAGTTATGTTCGTGCTTAGTCAATCATGCTGTAATTTCTTTTTGACCTTGTTTGTAATTCATAAGTTCTGTGTAGGACATGTTGTGAGGGAATTTTACTGCTTTAGTAACACTATAACAACTTCGTCATCGGTACAATGTAGGAAATGTTGTGAGAGAATTTTACTGCTTTAGTAACACTATAACAACTTCGTCATCAGTACAATGTATGAAATGTTGTGAGGGAATTTTACTGCTTTAGTAACACTATAAAAACTTCGTCATCAGTTCAGTGTATGAAATGTTGTGAGGGAATTTTACTGATTTAGTAACACTATAAAAACTTCGTCATCAGTACAATTTAGGAAATGTTGTGAGGGAATTTTACTGCTTTAGTTACACTATAACAACTTCGTCATCGGTACAATGTAGGAAATGTTGTGAGAGAATTTTACTGCTTTAGTAACACTATAACAACTTCGTCATCGGAACAATGTAGGAAATGTTGTGAGAGAATTTTACTGCTTTAGTAACACTATAACAACTTCGGATTTAAATATATTTACACGTACGTTGATTGTGTACATGTAAAAATATTGCATCACATCAGTTTAAATTATAAATATTGATATTTGAAGACACTATTTTCGTCCTGATGAAGCTTTTTAAATAATGTAATAAGAAGACTTTGCAACAGGTTAATACAAATTTAAAATGTACGCAATATACTCGTACTCAAATAAACGAGGTAAAGTTATGTTCCTGTCATGAAATACCTTTGAATATCTTATGGAATATTGTAATTTTTCTACACATTCTTAAAAACACTACTGCAATAACAATGTACACACGAATTACAAGCGGTTGTCGCAGACATTAAACATCATTTTATAGCTTATATTTTAGACTTTAATAATGAACGATGGGATTATAATGTCAGCTATAATATTGATTTCACTAGAAAATGATAAAACAGCCTTGTTGGAGGATGAAATGATAAAACAGCCTTGTTGGAAGATAAAATGATAAAACAGCCTTGTTGGAGGATAAAATGATAAAACAGCCTTGTTGGAGGATAAAATGATAAAACAGCCTTGTTGGAGGACAAAACGCTAAAACAGCCTTGTTGGAGGATAAAAAGATAAAACAGCCTTGTTGGAGGATAAAATGATAAAACAGCCTTGTTGGAGGATAAAATGATAAAACAGCCTTGTTGGAGGATAAAATGATAAAACAGCCTTGTTGGAGGATAAAATGATAAAACAGCCTTGTTGGAGGATAAAATGATAAAACAGCCTTGTTGGAGGATAAAAGCAATGCTCTCATTACAATAGTGCATACTGTTTTATTTTGAGTGTAGAATTTACATTTGCAGAAAACATCGTTTGCACTATGCCATTAGTATGAGTAGAAAAACCGTACCTGGTATTTTGCTGCGGCACGCTCATTCGTAATTCTCATCATGTCCACGCGTAACTCAAAGTTCCCTGCAAAATATGTGTGTATTCGAAACAATAACTTTGTTCCTTTACAAGGTTATTCAGACCTAAAGTCAATAACGTTTAGTGCACTTTACCACTCTCTTACACTACCGGCTCATTACATTCACCTCTGTTATAGGCTGGGACTACTTTTAACTACTTTTACTTTAACTCAAAAAATAGTTCACCAATTACATTTAAAATTGCTTGGGTTTCTTTGGTTTGAATGAAAGATAGTGAAGATATCTGTCATTTGTTTAACGACAAGCTTTCATATTCATAATTATGACTGTATAAAATAAGGCTGTCGAGTTATGTCAAAAATGTTGACATTGAGCCTTTCGCAGAGATGTAAAGTGCATGTAACGAACGACAACTCTGCGAAGGAGATTGGCACTTTACGTTTACTAGGTTTAATTTCAATTGAATTAGACAATTTTAAACAGTGAAAACATAGCATTTCATAAATACGCATAGAAAAGGAAGTTCAGCTTATGCATCTGTAGGCAACACAAAGAGCTGAAATTCATGTAAGCGACATTCTATCAATTCGATTGGGTCAAACCTTTGCAGTAACTGTAGAACAAGACATATTAAGTTGTTATAATATATTATAATACATGTACAGTTGTAAATGTACGTAAAAACAATTTTTTAGAGCAAGCGATTCTGTATAATATATTCGCATTTTGGAGTACCCTGTGCAGTAAGGCGATGAATATTTTCCAGCCCCAGCCTAAAATTTGTGTCATCGCCAAATCTAATCCGATAATCTTGCCAATTTCTGTAGAAGCCGGTGGCAGATTCTTTTCTGTATAACCGTCCAGCCGCCGCTATCTTCGTCCATGACACAAAGCAATGACCTGCAAATTAGGGGTCTAAAATGCAGAACAAATCTGCAGAACGCAGATTGCAGATAATGTATTGGTAATAGGAACAAGGAGTCTAAAATGCAGACCGGTTCTGCAGAATGCAATGTGCAGAAAATGTATTTGACACTGCAAAACGCAGAATGATAATTAAAAATGATGCAGAACAATTTGCAGATTGCAGATTAACCTTTTGTTAGATCATTAAAGCCAAAATTATTCACACCTTTTCAATGTATAGTGCATGCTTCAAAAATTGTTGAGGTTTTATTAAAATTAAGCATTTCATTTAGTTCAAAACAGTGATGTCTTACTGTTTTTTTTAAATTATTAAATAACAAAGAAATATTAAAATATAGAATCTCCGCATAAAGCCTTACAGATATAAACATGTGAAATGCAATCAGTTTTAATGATTTATAATATGTCTATGACGTTTTAAAAGTCAAAATTAAGAAAAAATAATTCAATAATATAATATATTTTTAAAACGTTTAGTTTTGACAATAGACTGATTGAGTGGGGTGTCTTTTGACAAATGATGATCAGTATGGTGCTGAAACTTACTACCCGGTATACACTATACAGAATGTAACATCATGTTTGAAAGACATCCTGATCATTATCATTCTCGACTAACTGTCAGCCCAAGCAATCATTAGCATCAGCATCATTTTGGTATTGCAGGTGATGATGATTAATTGATTGAGTGATTTATCGATGATTTGATATCAATCCTCAATCTTGCATTAAAGAGAATTTATATCTTTCATATGCTCTTTACCCTAATTCCTCAATTTGTGCAGTTATTACCTTCTTCAAATTGTTGTTCCTTTTGTCATTTTATACAATGATTGGTTAGCAGCCCAGACAATGAAGTCTTACTATGAAGATATATATGCTGATATGGGTCTACACTAAGTTATTACCGTCACTTATTTAACTTAAACAACTTTAACAAAATTAAAGAAACAAACATTTATATATAATACTAAATCAAATAATATAATTGTGTTTAACTCTCAAATTAATATTACAAAATTAATAATGAACTTTTATTGACTTTTTGTTTTTTAATTTTAATTTGCAGAATTTATTAAACATGTGGAACAAAAGAAAACATTACTACACAGTTATCTAACAGGTTAAGACTTCCTGTCATAAAACAACACTTTCACAGATCCTACCAAGTGTGACCATGACACATTATCAGTTTATCAGTTTATTGGTATGACACTTACCAGAGATAGAAGCCATAAGATCTATAGATTTAGTTATATTTTAAAGAATAAGCATTATTTTTTAAATATTTATTTAAGTAATTTGTTTTTTGTGTGACCTTAATTAAAATAATTGAACAAACTTAAAATAACTCATTATCATAAACTTAAAGTTAGTTATCTGAATTTCATTTTTTTTCAGACCAACTCATATCTTTTGTCTTTTATTTGAAATTATCTGTGTTGTCCTTTTACTTATCATGCATTTTATTTATTGTGTTTCTCTGGTGATAATAAAATTATAAATTCATATCTATCATATATAGTCTAGATTCTGAAGCTAAAAATTTTGTCGAGGTAGGGCAGACAAGATATACATTTTATTTTACGATTTTATTGAAGTTTATGGTATGTCTCAATGAAATTAGGTGGCCTGCAAAAATTATTTTATTGCGAACCCTGAAAAAAATAAGGGAGATAACTCTCATATAGAATTTTAAGTTAACTTTAAAATATTTAGATATAATGACGAGTTGCATTTATATCAGTCCAAATTTTAGTATCGGCATTAGTTTTTATATGATCTAGCAACCATTATTTATTTAAGATGTATTATTAGCACATAATATTGGACTAATATGTAATTTAAGACATTTTTGTTGGTAAAATATACAAAGAAAACAGAACTATTTACGATTTTCCCTACTTCATGAGTACAGAAAATTATCTGTTCATATCACTTGTAAATCTTTATACAGATATTTCACATAACTCTTCTAAACAGTAATTTAAATGTTTTAGAAGACATTTTATATTGAAGAATATGCGTTATTGATGATAAAACCTTAAAATTATGTATACAATTACCCCACCCACACCATTATAGCAAGTATCTATTAATAAAACTTTAAATGGATAATCAACAAATTTTATGTTAGTTTATTTTGTTATTTACAATGTATATAGAGTATGATCTGCTTCAGTTAAAGAAGCAAACCGAAAAGGAAATGCTTTGTAAAGCACCAAAAAAAAAAGAGTTAACTCAAGAAAATATAATAATATTTTCTAATATGTTAATTTGGTGACACATGTTTGTCGAAGTTCAGATGTCTCCAATAGATCTGTTTTATTCTTACTTTACATGTTTTAATGTCTTCTACTTCTTGGAAGTAATCCCCATACTCATAAAAAGGCACTTCTTAAATAACAGCATCAACACATTTGTTTTCTAATATGATTTGAACATCCTTACAAGTTATGCAAATCAGAGTGCCTGTTGTATCTTTTGTATTCACATAATGACGTATAACAGCATAATGGTAAATAAGCCAGTTTATTAACTCAATACAGATAATAACTAATTTCTTGAAAAAAAAGTGAAGTAATTAAACATAAGATAAATATTACTGTTATTTTGAAACACATGTTTAATGAAGATTTTTCAGATGTTTTGTCTGATGTTAAGTTAACTTTTACTAAATAACAGGAAAATCGCGGGTATGCATCTTTAAATAATGAAAAACAATGAGATCTGACAAACTTAACTTCTTTTCCTTTAGGAAACAGTTTTCAACTTCATTACATATGGTTTCATTGACAAATGATAAGTTCCCATATTGAGGGTTGCACTAATCTTAGAATAAGTAATGGGTAATTTTGTTTCATATTGAAAGGTGCCGCAACATTTAAGAAGCTAGGCATAACTTTATAAAAGTCTAATCAATTTTCTCACCTCATCATGCGTAAACAGAAGTAAGATTACAAGCTTGTTGGTTATAAGTAAAACATAATATTGTATTGCCTGTAAATGTTTTCATTTTTACATATATTGAAATAGAATGGCACATTTTGAAATTTCTAGCATAAACTAGTAAAGGAAAGAGTAAAATTCCAAATATCGCAAGTCTTTTAAGGATAGTAAGTAAAGTAGTTTTCCTGTATATGTCAAAATATACATGCTTATATTGACATATATTGCATTACCTTTATTCAGGCGAAATAAAAAGACACAGTTTTAGACCTGAATTTATCTGTCTTTTTAATTCGCCTGAATAAAGGTAATGCAATATTTATTAGTATTTTTTCAAAAGTCATTATAGTTGAATAGTGACTGTACATGTATAGTTGTTTGCTTCAGTGCGCACAGATATTGTGTTCAGTAGGACTTGCTCTATGCCAGGTACATGAACATTAACAAAAATATGTCAGAGTGACTGTACATGTATAGCTACAAATTGGGTGAAGATGTGAAAGCGACCGGTAGCTCACTTGGGAGTGTACAGAGCGACTGTACATGTATAGCTACAAATTGGGTGAAGATGTGAAAGCGACCGGTAGCTCACTTGGGAGTGTACAGAGCGACTGTACATGTATAGCTACAAATTGGGTGAAGATGTGAAAGCGACCGGTAGCTCACTTGGGAGTGTACAGAGTGACTGTACATGTATAGCTACTAATTGGGTGAAGATGTGAAAGCGACCGGTAGCTCACTTGGGAGTGTACAGAGTGATTGTACATGTATAGTAACTAACTGGATGAAGATGTGAAAGCGACCGGTAGCTCACTTGGGAGTGTACAGAGTGACTGTACATGGATAGTAACTAACTAGATGAAGATGTGTAAGCGACCGGTAGCTCACTTGGCGCTGTACAGAGTGACTGTACATGTATAGTAACTAATTGGATGAAGATGTGTAAGCGACCGGTAGCTCACTTGTTTTATATTTTTGTGTGCTTTTGCATGCAACATTATTGAGCCGATGGGTGGGTTGGAGTTATTTCATCAAGAAAATTTGTACTTGTTTTGTGATTGAGAACCTGTTGGGGCAAATGTGAGGTTGGTGCACCCTAGAACCTGGTTTAAACCCCCAGTGGCAATTTGTTTTGCCACTGACCGTTCCAAGGCGGTAACCCCTCTGGTTCTCGATTTCGCTATTGTTTTTGGCGTCCATTTTGAAACTGATTATTGTAATACCATGCTCTCTTTTTTCTCTATACTTTTTGGCTGTGTTGGGAGGCTGTGTATGCTGGATGTGGCCATTCCTGAAATGCATATTTCATTTTTTAAAACTTAACATGTAGTTATCCGTCATCACAGAAGCAATTATCAGGACAAGTTTCATATTTAAGATGTATTTTGTCAAAGTTATGCCCATTGTGTCACTTTTTTGAATTTTGGTTAAGCTTTGTGTTTAAGAGCACTGTTTTCTTTGAAAGCGTTCAACAATTCCAATCTATATTATTACTTCAGAAAAAACATGGTTTGTCCCTTGTTCCCTCTTGTTATTTATTGTTTTGTTGTTGTTGATTTTTACTGAAATACTTAACACTCAGTACTTAAACATATGTGACAATTTTATGCACATGGACATTAATTTTTAACTCTTCAATAAGTTACAAATGTATGGAGCAGGCAAAAACTTTGGATAAACCCTTGTTTTACACCGACCTTACCATGACCAGGTTAACTTCGTGTTTATCTTTTCTGACATATTGTTCTTGAATATACTGTGATAAAGTTTGATGAGAAAGGCACATAATTAGAGTTTGTACACAAACTTTTTTATTGAACTAACAGAAAAGTGCAATCAAACGAAATGAGTTGTGGTATATGTTTTATGTACAAGTATATGCATGTAACTAAGTGTACCTCAAAAGTAAAATGTGCATATCAGGAGTGGCCACATCCAGAAAACACAGCGGCCTTACCACCCAGCCAAAACGTAGGGACAAAGAGAGCATGGGTTATAAATTGATCATTTAAAAAACACCACAAATAATAAACAAAAATAAGAACCCGATATGTCACCGCCTTGGAACGGTCTGTGGCGAATTGCTAGATTCTAGGGTGCAGCAACCTAACACTTGTTCGAACAGGTTATCATATGAACAGACAAGTGCAAGTTGTCTTGGACAGTAAGATAAAGAAATCAATTGTGGCTATTGGACTTCTACAAGTATACGATGGTAAACAGGAGGACAGTTCACAGTAGACTTAACATTATCATATCGTAAAAGGCGAGAAAAAGTCGGCTATAGGTGATTAATACATGGATAATTGTAAGTTCTTTCCAAATAAAGTAACAACAAAAATGTAAAAAATATTTCTGAAGACACATCAAGGACCATCTGGAGCCCTAAGTGCAGCAGAGGAGGGATTCTTAGTCGAGAAAAAAACAAGCTTCTTAATTATTACAACACTCATTTTTATTTAAAAAAATACTTGATATGCTTGTACATATATGAGAACATGTTGGAGGCAACTGTGAGGTTGGTGCACCATAAACATGATTTATCCCCCAGTGGCATATTGTTTTGCCACTGACCGTTCCAATGCCGTTACACCAAAGGTTGTGACCTATTTCAAAATGATATTCTTATATTCAGATGTTCTTTCCCAGTCCACTTTTTGGCTGCGTGGGGAGGCTGTGTTTGTTTCCTGATATAGTTATTTCACTTTGTTATAAGAAGTAGAGTAAACCCTGTCAAAGACTACTCGTGGGTAACACATACGTGGTCTTTCAAGGTCCTGTTTATTAAAAATTACAAAACGTTCAGTTGTCAAATACGTTATCATAAAGTTTTAATGTGGCAAGGGAGTCAAAATCAATCCTAGTTGTCTGTTATTATCTTGATTTCAGTTCACATGATTAAATTGATTAAATCTTTTGAATATTTTCATTTGCATTTAAAATACCTATTTACGACTAATTGAAAATTATTATTAAGTTTTTAAGATCATCGTAAATTACAAACTATTTTAGCCTTTTAGTTGCAGTTCACAATGTTTTGTCTTTTTGCACGTTTCTTTGTTGAAGAGTTTTTATCACATGTCCTAGGTTGAGGAATAAGTATAGTAATTGTTTAGTAAGTGATATAAGATTTTTAGTCATTGTACAGGCAGCGTATTTCCTACACATTCCCTAATCCATGTACCTCCTATAATAAGGCAGCGTATTTCCTACACATTCCCTCCTCCATGTTCCTCCTATTATAAGGCAGCAAATTTCCTACACATTTGCTCCTCCATGTACCTCCTATTATATAGGCAGCGTATTTCCTAAACAATCCCTCCTCCATGTACCTCCTTTTATAAGGCAGCAAATTTCCTACACATTCCCTCCTCTATGTACCTCCTATTATAGGGCAGCTTATTTCCTACACATTCCCTCCTCCATGTTCCTCCTATTATAAGGCAGCGTACTCCTACACATTCCCTCCTCCATGTTCCTCCTATTATAGGGCAGCGTATTTCCTACACATTCCCTCCTCCATGTACCTCCTATTATGTAGGCAGCATATTTCCTACACATTCCCTCCTCCATGTACCTCCTAATATATATAAGGCAGCGTATTTCCTACACATTCCCTCCTCCATGTACCTCCTATTACATAGGCAGCATATCTCCTACAAATTCCCTCCTCCATGTACCTCCTTTTATATAAAATCAGCGTTTTTCCTACACATTCCCTCCTCCATGTACCTCCTTTTATAAGGCAGCGTATTTCCTACATATTCCCTCCTCCATGTACCTCCTATTATAAAGGCAGCTTATTTCCTTCACATTCCCTCCTCCATGTACCTACTATTATAAGGCAGCGTATTTCCTACACATTCCCTCCTCCATGTACCTCCTATTATATAAAATCAGCGTATTTCCTACACATTCCCTCCTCCATGTACCTCCTATTATAAGGCAGCGTATTTCCTACACATTCCCTCCTCCATGTACCTCCTATTGTAAGGAATTAATGACCAGTGAAGCTCTGTTAGGCAATTACGGCTGTTGAAAGTAATTAATAATTGAAGATGTCTTTTGCATTAGTGAGGAGTGGACATGTCTACCAAAAATGTCACACTTAAGTAAAATCATTTAATTTTCAAACAACTTTATTTTGGAACAAACTGCATGGTTAACTATATCTCCATTGCCTTACAAATAAATGAAAGTTGCAGATTATAGACAATTTGTCTAAACTATATTGATTTTTTTTTAATTTTACACATTTAACACCTGAATTTTCACCTTAATTACAAGTGCACTATTTTCTGTTACAATTTTTTTAAGAAAATGCGGAGCTTCTAAAAAGGGACAGTTTTTTACCTCTTTGCCCTCTTTATATCCAAACTTGATAATCATACCACTATCAAAATACTATTGTATTGATGTGGTTAGACAGTGGCAAACAAAACATAGATGTAATAGATTTTTAGAACTCAAAACCCATTTCATTCTTTAAGATTCCATGTGATATTTTAAAATTTCTTAATTTCTTAAAACTTTTGCACTGTACATGGCCATAATTTAGTAGACTATCGTCTTTTAATTTTTATCAACTGTGTGATAGTCTAAAACTAGGACCGTGATCTGTGTTTAATTCATTTAGGTTGCGTTCGTAATCCGTACTTTCTCAATTGTGTTAATTTTTTCACGGCACATGGCCTAAATTTACAAGACTGTCGTCTGATTATTTTTATCAACTGTGCGAGAATCTTAAACCGTGTTCTGTGTTTTATACATGTTGACGTCGCGTTCGTAATCATTACTTTAGAGTAAACCGGAATCGGAACAAGCGCCATTTTTAAAGATGGAGCCATTGAAGGGTAACCGAAATGTTTGTTGGACGAGTATATATTTTCATTGTTGAAATTGGTCATCAGGGTGACCGACAATTAATTATACGCTGCATACACATTATCTATAGGCGGACAAAGCCCGCAAAGCGCCTTTCGGGCAACAAGTATGTCAAGTAGTTTTAAGCAAAAGAACTAGTTTTTTCTTAGACAGTTGAATTCTTTTCAAAATAAAACTTAGACCATATCATTCCAAACACTTTTTTGAACAATATGTTGCATATATTATGAATAGCACACAACTCAAAAGACAAACATGACCGACATATTATAATGGACCAAGCTGGAACTTTGAAGGGTTACACCGGTTACCATCACCACCGGACGTGGTCGACTTTCGACAAAACCGCCCGTCTCAAGCTAAAGAATGCTTTTTCGTTCCCATATATGCAAGAAAAGTCTTCTCAATGTTGATGGAACGATATTTGGACATAGTAACGACAAATCAGAAATCGAGCTGATCCATAACGAAATGTTACATTATGTGAACACGCATGTTGTTTTTTTCTACAGCGTATAGAAATAATGGTATGCGTCTTTGTTTTAAAAAATCACGTGATGCAAACCTTTATAGCAATATATTAGTTGCATATAAGTTGAAATTTATTTAAATCAAACAACTATTCAGGATGCTTTATATGAAATAGATTCGCTCCATTATCTTGATTTTGTTCGTGAAAAGCAAGACACCGTTCTAGTGTTTCTTGGAGACTAAAAATATCCGCAATTGGCGGGAAAATCTGTCACAAAGGAATGTCGTGTAAACAAAAGTTTCCAAAAAACTAGTCGGTCATTTGCATAACCCTTTAAAAAACATGGCACTGAATTTAAAACTTTAAGCCACTTTGAAATTAAAATGTTAATTTTTATAGGATGTGCTAACGAATATATTACAGTGGAATTGCGAAACGCTATAACTCGAAATGACGGTTTTCAATTTTCCTTATATATTTAACTAAAATAAGTTGCGATAACTCGAAACGCATTAACTCGAAATTTTCAATATCTCGAACATATGAATAAGTCCCTTGAATAAGTTTACAAATTTATTTCTAAACCCAGTACATGAATACACGTAAACAAGAGTCAAAAAACCATAAACATCATACATATATACGAGGCTCATAATTGAGGAAAATATAATATACCCAAGAAAAAAAGTTCTGCACACAAGTGTTCTTTAGCGTAAATCTTATGACATAGCAAATAACTGGTATAAATACTTAAATTTGTATCAAGATTAATTGTTTGCGGAGTTAAAGACAAAAACATAATTAAAAAATGTTGGTTAAAAACCGAGAAATATCATTTTGAGTTAAAGAGGGTTCTACAGTCAAAAGTTGCAAAATTTGCTGTTTCATGATAGAGGTGTGAAATCTATGAAATTAGTCAAAATATCAATAATATCTGTTTTATGCATTTTCGTTAATTTGACCGTCCTGGCAAATGTTGGACCACATCGGCCACCCAGACGTCTTTCTTAAGAGACAGAGCACGTGCAGTTGGTCAGCTAGCTGATCTACCCGGTTTTCTTTGTTGATCAAATAAACCTAATTCCACAATTAAACATTCGTCGTCCGGTGAATTCCGCGAGAAGACGCTTGGAAGAATGACGGATTCATCATGGTGTATTTACTCAGTATATGTTTAGCGATTTTTGCAACTTTTGAGTAGTAACCCCCAGTGGCTTCAACAATGAATTGCTTATAAGGTAGTGATCGGATTTTATTTCTAATTGTTTTACATTCTTAACTTTGATTTGGTAATTTATTTGATATGTATCATTTTGATGTAATAGGTGAAATTAAAAAGATATTTTATAAAAATGTGCAGAACTTTTTTTGCCGAGTATAGATACATACAATTGTAAGGTAACAGATTGGAAGTACATTCTATGAGTAATTTCAGTAAAGCAGCGGGAGAATGACCTTAAGGTGGCACGCGACACTTTGCGAATTTTCGAATTTCTTTATGAAATTTGGTATGGTATTTATTGACGATGATTGCATCATGAATCCGCAAACCGTTTTTCGATTTATCAAATAGTTGTTTAGATATTTACCTTCAAAGTTAGCTATCAACGCCAGTTTTCTGCACTGACGTCAACAACGCCCGCCGAACACTTTTTCGGGGCTGGCTGAAAATTGGGCTTTCCATTTCATTTATTCGTTCACAGATCAATTGGCGCTGAAAATACCTTTCCGGTGATATAAGATTTAACATAATGTGACCAGGTTTGACAACGTTGTGTACCGTTAAACGCCGTTTTTGCGTTAAAAATGACGTCGAGTTTTTACTTTTTTCTGTCGACTTTTTCAAAATTGTGAAAAATAACCGAATTTAATTTTTGATTTTTTTGCTAAAAAAGTTTGAGAAAAGCAATTCGAATTGAATAATCGAATAAAATGTGGGGGTCACCCACTTAGTTATTGTGCTATTAACATTTCAAGTACCCCTATCCCCTTTTGAAAAAAATACGTTAAATACGTCAAAAGACACCACAGAGGAAGTTGAATTGATATGAAAATGACATCTTATCGATTTCTCTTATGTTAATTTGTCAAAAATATCTTTAAAAACGTTACTAGGGGTAAAAGCGAACATTCCAAAATGCGTATAATACTTACGTCAATTATTTCTATTCAGACGATATTAACATTCCTATTGATTTCTTCGTTTAAAAAAATTCGGTTCATTTTGCATGGACCGCATGACCCGTAATGACGTCAGTAACGTCATGGCTGTTACTATTGAAAACTCCCACGTATTACTCCCCCTTTTCACTGAATACTAATTTTTGAAAGCGTTCGACTTAAGTTTATTTAAAGAAAAAAAATGAATAAAATGTAAATATAAGTAATGATTCTTATTTTGGTGCGGTTCATGCAGATTGGACGTGCACGCGAGATCTGGCAAATCCATAAAGCTGTTTAAATCGTTAGTCTATGCACGTAATAGAAATACCGTAGCGCCTATTTGTGCGCGGTGACGCCTAAAATAATTTAAAAAATATATTTCGTAGCCCCAGCAGATCTATTAAAGGAATATCTATCAATTCTAGTAAGCTAACGGCCTTATTTTGTCTTGTAAAGAGTTAAAGGGATGACAAATAATCCACCAGCCGTGCGTATGTTTGATTTGTTCCCATTATTTTCTGCAAACATACATCTTTTTTTGCTTGTAAGCCCCAATTTCAAATGATTGACATTGATTTTACCTGCATCTAAGGTAGTTTTACAGTTCCATGATGGGATGCTTCTTTAGCGCGGTCGTAACTGTATTTCATTTACCCATATACATTGTACTTCATATTGTGCAAATTCTAAATTCTTTTTTATAAATATCGAAGAGTTCACAGTTTTCTCATAAAAGCGTCAAAGAAATTATAGCTAAAAAAATAGCCAAGTTGTTAAGTGGTATGTTGCTTGAGCTGTTGTTTGTGACAGTGAGAATCGCACACAGTGAGAAACGACACAACAACGGTTAAGACCGCGGAGGTATAGAATACGTCCCTCGTTTTCTTGTTTATATGTACTTTCTCGGAAGCTGCTGCGACACAATCACTGACCGAGCAACATGTGGTTCCTGTACGTGTCTATTTCTTATCCGCCATATATTGCTAAAAATTTTAAGACCGGCGATTCCGTGCTTATGTGCCGTGTCTGTGGTTATGCGCAATATGCGATTTTACTGTCTCGACAATCAACATAGAAAGGTACCACGAAATGAAGCAGCATCAGACGAAGAAAATTGCTGTAAAATTGATTTAGAAATAATCCGGAATTCGTTTAACCCATTCCTATAATATAAAAATTTACGCATTTTATCGCATTAGCAAACAGCATGGATCAAGATCAGCTTGCACATTCGATCTAATCGATTTTTCTTAATATTTTGTCTGATCAGGATCTGCACTGTTAGCATTTTGGTCAGAAATGACCTTATAAATCAAAAACGAACAGTGTTCGTCCATTCCATATACTGTAAAACAATTTTAAATATAGACCGCAGTCTGTGTTGTCCTATGATTTTTGTTTTTTATTATAACAGAGGCTACAGTGATGCAATAATTGAACATTGCATTATTTACCTTATTATATATTAATTGAGATTTCGCGTAATATGAATAACTTGTAAAAATTTTACACATATTGGTTAAAGACTGTTGTTCATCTACCCCGAAAATACCTAGTGTCAATAAATTTGATTTGCGGCATCAAAATTTTCATCACGAGTCGGTCGTAATGTTCATCGAGCTAAATGAAGCAAATACAATTACATGTATACAGACAAGTTTTGCTCTTTTTTATTCTATTTCTGTTGTAGCATTTTATTAATAAGCCATTGCGGTGCCATAAAATTGCGCAGTTACATGTATATTACATTCAGAAGCATTCATGATAAGCTTACACATGGTTGAACTTCACTGCCCTTTCATTTCGCGCAAGTTTTCTAGTGCGAATTACGCGAAAATTAGACTCGCGTGAAATATAATGATACGACAGTATCTCCAGAGGTTTCTCATATCAGTAAGCCTTATGACGAGGATTTAGCCAAAAAGCCGAGTTTAATAATATAACTTTAAAATTATCGTCTAACATATGTAAGGAACGCTGACAAAATAACACCTGAGGGAACGTTTCTTAACAATGTGAAACTCCAAAAATTTTGAAATTATCGTGCGAATTTACCTGCCCTTAAATTAGCGCATATTGTGTAAAAACATGTTTTATTTATTTATTTTCGTTCTTCTTAAATGACCATAAGTCATTGTAGTTGCTGTAATATTGTAGAATTTGAATAAAGAGTCATAAATTTACAGAAACGTCACTTTTCTTTAAACGTTTTTTAGAAGGGGGAGGGGTGCTGAAAACGGTCATGGCGCAATAACTAAGTCTGTGACCCCCAAATTTTATTCGCTAATTCTATTAGAATTGCTTTTTTAAAACTTTTTAAGCAAAAAAATCAAAAATTAAATTCGCGAATTTTTCACAATTTTGAAAAAGTCGACAGAAAAAAGGAAAAACTCGACGTCATTTTTAACGCGAAAACGGCGTTTAACGGTACACAACGTTGTCAAAACTGGTCACATTATGTTAAATTTCATATCACCGGAAATGTATTTTCAGCGCCAATTCATCAGTGAACGAATAAATAAAATTGGAAACCCCAATTCTTTGCCAGCCCCGAAAAAGTGTTCGGCGAGCGTCGTTGACGTCAGTGCAGAAAACTGGCGTTGATAGCTAACTTTGAAGATAAATATCTAAACAACTATTTGATTAATCGAAAAACGGTTTGCGGATTCATGTTGGAATCATCGTCAATAAATACAATACCAAATTTTATGAAGAAATTCAAAAATTCGCAAAGTGTCGCGTTCCACCTTAACAATAAACATTTTATTGAACAATTCCCACCGTGTGTTTAAGTACATTAACTATTTTCTTGGGGTGTTACTTAAGTATGTAAATAACATTTAAATAATAAAACAAATTTAAATGATATTAGTTGTTAGAATTTCTCTTACAAATATGCAAAGTGTGTTAAATTCATTCTTTCCAATGTAAGGTCACAGATTGGGAGTACATGTACATTATATGAGTAATTTCAATAAAGCAGCGGGAGAATGGCCTTAACAATAAACATTTTATTGAATAATGCCCGCAATGTGTTTAAGTACATTAACTATTTTCTTGGGGTGTTACATAAGTATATAAAATATTTAAAAAATGAAAGACAAATTAAATGATGTTAGTTGTTAGAATTTCTCTTACAAGTAAGCAAAGTTTGTTAAATTCATTCTTACAATGTGTATTCATTAAACTGTTGTATTTTATTACAGGTGGTCTTTCATAATATACTTTTTAATGTATTTTTTTTTCTTTCTTTTTTTGAGAGAAATATTGACACTCCATGATGTAATGATATTCGTCACATAAGCAGTTAATGCAATATGAACATTTTCTTTGTTCGTATGGGATATTTCTCCATCTTCCAACTTCAATTTGCAGTTTATGATTACGGCTTCTAAATTTCAAGTACACTTTTTCATTTTTAAGTCATATTTTAAATAGTGTTCAAGACCAAAAATGTTTTGTTAACTTCTTGTGTTTACGGTTGTACTGTGCCAATCGCTAATGAACAAGTCCTTAAGCTTTTGTTTTGTTGTTTCGGAAAACCATTTTTAATTTGAGAATGCGTGTGTTATCCAAATACCATACAATCCCCATTTGATTAAAAATCTTTTACACAAATGATAGTGCCTCTAGCTGGGAGCGAACCCGCACCGTCACGGCGACAGGGCCTAGCCCACCAATTCCCGCGACGCAACCAACTGAGCTAACCGAGACAACCCCAAATAAAGGTTGATCGGATAGCCCTGATATACGTAACGATCACTGCATGACATCGGTAACGGGTTATTTTACTGATAACAGTACTGACTATATGTACGCAGAGACTTTTTACGGCCGCCACACTGCACAAATGCACAAGAGATCCAAGGACAATATGTCTGGAGGTTTCTAGATAAGGTGTTCTCAGCTTGAAAATATAATGCATAGTAAATTCTACATAATAACTTTAGAAAATGTGGTTGAACAAGGTTTGCCCAAAAAGAAATTATTCTAGTGTGGATATCAATACTTAAGGACATAACACCCGTTTCTCCATAAACAACTTCATTTGGTGTAGAGTTATTTAAGTGTAAGATGTAGTTCAAAAATCTAAGTTGGACACGTTCTAAACTTTCTAAATTACCGAATCCCCAAATCTTACAGCCGTACAATAATATTGGCTTAACTAGTTTATTAAATAATTCTTTTTGCATATCTAAAAGGCAAAGATAAATGTTTTGCTTTCTTTATTAAACTATACATTGCTCAATTAGATTTGTCTGCTATGTGCTTCTTGGCGTTTAAAAAAGATCCCGATCGACTGAATAAAATTCCAAAATATTGATAGTAATTTACTATTTCTAATTAGTTTCCATTATAATAAAAAACTACAATTTCGGCGTGCTCCACTTGAAAAGATTAATATTATTGTTTTTGTAGCGTTAACTCCATTGTAATGTTTCCAACCTTCACAATATTTATAGTAAACATCTTAAGCATTTTGTAAATCGTTTGGACTTTCACAAATTATAACTGTAACATCTGCACAGAGGAATATAAAAAGATTTATACGCAAATTTATTTGTTTTTTTTCTATGTTTATCCCATCAACTCTTCCGTTTATAAAATAATCTTGTAAATCATTCAAAAATAGTGAAAAGAGCAGGGGAGACAAATTTAAGAAAAGCACCATTTGATTGCAATTGTTTTGAAACTGTTCAAGTTTTGAATAGTTGTAATTGTTTGTCAGGAACGTTAAAAATTTGCACATTTTAAGGTACATTTTAAAACTAAAATAGTGCAGTGTGTTCGCAAAAACTATTTCCTTTCCTATGAATAAGGACTGAAGTGTATAAATTCCAAGGAAATGTCATATAAAATTGGCTTTGTTTTTTGTTTCAACTGATTTTGCAAAGTTCGGCTATTATTTTTTTTTGTTTTGATTACGTCGGGGTTTTATTTTACATGTATACCTTAAAATATTTTATTAAACACTTCCCAATAGAAAGATACTGTCCACAGTATCTTTGTCATATAGTGGTACATTTAAAAACGTAATAATTGTTCGATTCAAATGAATATCATTGAAATTAAGGTGATGTATAAAAAATATAACGTACCTGACTTTTAAAAATGGGTGAGTCATTAATTAGCTGAAATTCATGGACTACGTATATCAAGAAATGACCCCATTGTCATTTTACGTAAGGTGGAATGTTTATAATTGGTTTTATAAAGTTATTAATGTAAAATTGTAATGTTTATTTTTTCACAACTTACAATGTGCGAATGCTGCGTTAATTGACATTCAGTGAATATGCATTTCCATTACTGTCCATGAACAAGCTCAATCAAACTATTTTTTTTAAGGTAAGAGGTGCGTAAATAGACAATCCTGTCTGAAACGGCTATGGCTCGCGATATCGAATTCGGAAATGTCTTCGGCAGTAGCCGAAACGTTCTCCGGCACTAATCGGAATTGATTGTAGCAAACATTTTTTATCGTTATTTTTTACACTACTCTAAAATATTGTTATCGATTTCTTCAAAGAAGAAACATTTTTTACAAAAAGTAACTTATAATGTTTTAAATAAAAAAATATTTGCCAAAAGTTTGTTATCCCAAAGCTTGACGCCATTTTCCCGGTAATACCAAAATGGCGTACAGAGCTAGCAATGGTAGATTTGTGAAAAGAAAAACATCAAAACCAACCATTAAACGAAAACAAAATGATCATAATTACTCTTCTTTATCGATTTCCAACAATTTTGTTATAAACACCGACACTCTTCCAAAAACTGCAAGCCGTACATCGTGGAAAGATGGACGAAGAATAATTGACCTTGGATTACTAATCAATCAGTTGGAGTATTGTCGGCAGTGCAGACTCGGACCTGTTCTAAATAGTGTTTATTAAGATAATAATGATAATAACTTAACCTATTATTTAGACTGACATTAGAATTTCGAAACTGGTCTTTGAAGGATAAGTTATTCGACACTTGATGTTTTTGTGCTTCATAAAATTGGGTAAAACTGCATTAAAATATTTAAAAATACATATTTAAGTTATATAGTCAACAGATACACATTCAGAAGTCAGTTTAAATCGGATCTATACAAGATTTGCAAAACAAAAACGTTTTGTACAAAATTGTGATGGAAAATATTTTCACCTGTTTTTGTTGTGTTTTTTTTCTTCAGAAAAACATGGAATATGACAATTTAAAAGCTTATATTTAAATAACTACCTTATGAAAGTTTTTAATAATTTGCAGCATGATTGGTATATGTATGTAGCAAATTTTGATATGCATTTTATAAATGTACCGGTATTATAAAAATTTTAGAGACTCTGAAAGTTTCTGTATGTTTTTGTGTCAAGGAAATTTTCCGAGGGGGTATAGATGTATCTTAGTAATTAAGTAATATAAATGGTTTCTTTATAATGTTTAGGCTTATGCCTAACAAGTAACACCATTGCTGCTAAAATATATTATAGTTTTGAATCCCAAAATAATATTTTTTAGCATAGCAATAACCACTTGTAAAAAATGGACCTGGTACGAGGCGAGGGGGTCACCCTATTCATATGCGATTTTTTTCCAAAATGGGATGGTGGAATTGTTTTATATTTCATTTTTACATTTGATATAATCACTATGGACATGCTTATTTAAGGATTAATAATAACATTTTAGGCCCCTCTTACCATTTGAATGTTCAACCAATTACTGAGTTATTTTTATTATTTAATTCCGAAGAAAGACACAATTGATTCCTCCTGGATCCATATAGACAACTAGTACTTTAGTTTTTCCTGTGTGTTTTACTGCTGACCGATCAGGGATGGTACACCCTCGGGTTCTTTGTGGTGTGTACATATTGTAAATTTTCTTGCCATCCTCGCAAATTACTGTCTATCTTTCTGTCTGTCGAGGATTCCAACCATTTGCACAAACGCCTGTCATCAGCTATTCTTCTTTTGTAGAAGTAGGATTCGAACCAACACCCGTCAATTCCAGTGTTTGCAAATCCGCGACTCTAACCACTCAGCTACGCCTTCTTCTGTAAACTGCCCTTTTTCGAAACGATATTATAGAAATAAAAGAAAAGACCTGTTATTCCCGTTATTTCTCGCCATTGCAAATCACGCATTGTATGCACGGCTTCAAGTCCTCCGGGCATATAACGGTACATTACTTTATAGGTAAGGCTTTTCCGAAAAAAATACGCCGAAATGAAGCCGTTATTATAGTGGTGTGTGTGGCCTAGAGGTAAGAGCGTCCTTCCAGGAAATTGTCGTCAATTTAGGAGTCGTTGGTTCGAATCCTAATCAGATTTGTTTTTTGAAAAACTTAGTTTGGATGGATCCACATTGAAATTTTAAACTCAAATTCAATAAAAGCTGACACAATTGTTAAAAAATTCTCAGCGCATACGTCACTGTTACAAAAAATAGAATGTAGGTCCAAGGTCAAGGTCACTGTTACTTCAAATAGATTTTTCGTGTTCGGGCTCTTACTTCGTTAAGAATGGAGTGACTTCAAAATACCTTGGCACAAATGTTCACCATGATAAGGCGGTGTGTCGCGTACAATATCCATGCCTGTAGGTCCAAGGTCAAGGTCACTGTTACTTAAAATATGTCTGTCTGTCTGTCCGTCCGTCTGTCTGTGGAGGATTCCATTCATTTGCACCAAGGCCTGTCATCAGCTATTCTTCTTCTTCTTTAGAAGTAGGATTCGAACCAATGCCCGTCATTTCCAGTGTTTGCAAATCCGCGACTCTAACCTTCAGCTACGCCTTCTTCTGTAAACAGCCCTTTTTCGAAACAATATTATAGAAATAAAAGAAAAGACCTTTTATTCCCGTTATTTCTCGCAATTGCAAATCACGCATTGCAAGCACGGCTTCAAGTCCTCCGGGCATATAACGGTACATTACTTTATAGGTGCGGGTACTAACTGACCATGAGATAAGGCATGCACAGCTTCTTATATGTGATAAGGTAGACAACTCTGTACTACCAGATACTGTTACATCTCCCTTCTTTAAAAAAAACAACATAATTTATTTTATTACATATATGAAAATATTCTCATTGATTAAACCAAATGTTAATTGTGTGATTTCTCAGGATTCACAGTTCCTTCATCTTGACTAGGTGGAACTAATGTAAACACCTTTAGATAACACTTGAGAGTATTATATTACACAATTACTTAATTAATGAGGCACTTTTATCACTATCAAGGTGCTGTAGAAATTATCACTCCTGTAATGTCCATTTTGACTGACAGCACAATTAGAGTTACATTGATTTAATCACCTTTGGTTTTACAGATCTTCCTGATCTTGTCACATAAAGATTTAAATTTGGGCTTGGGGAGGATGTTGCAGGTACTTGTGAAGTAATTTGCTCTTTAATTTCGGACTCCAAAGCTGTTTCTTGTTCATTTAACAAAGATGGTATTTCAGGATCTAAAGGCTCATTGTTCTGAATGGACTCGTTAGTTTTCAGCAAATCTCTTCTATTACGTCTGTAAATTACACCATCAGGTGTTTGAACAGAGTATGATCTTTCATCATGCTTGTCAACAACAACAGCTGGCTGCCATGTTTTGTCAGACTGTTGTATCCTGGCAGATTGACCTATCTGAAGGGGTTCTAGGGGTTTGGACTGCCTATCATAATAGCCTTTTCCCTTCATTTTTTCTTGCCTAATACTTTCCATTACCAAATGAGATGGAATTGTTTTAGGTTTCAGATTTTCTGCAGTTGTTGGAAGAATAGATCGCAACTGCCTGCCCATACATAATTGAGCTGGGGAATAACCTGAATTTAGAGGTGTGTTCCTGTATTCTAGGATACCTATGAGGGAATCTCTTTTGTCTTCTTTGGCTTTTGTTAAGATTTTCTTGCATATGGAGACATATTTCTTTGTCAACCCATTTGTCTGATTATGATAGGGACTGATTGTGTGATGCTTAAAATCCAATTCCCTTGCAAAATCAGCAAATTTTTGTGACTTGTAACAAGGACCACCATCAGAGATAACCTTCTCACAAATACCCCATCTGGCCATTATGCCTTTCATTCTGTTAATGACTGTGGCACTTCTCATGTTTGGGAGTTCTTTGACCTCAAAGTATCTACTGTAATAATCAACAACTATTAAGTAGTTCTTGTTTTCCCAGGTGAATAAATCAGTGCCTATAATTTGCCATGGGTATTCAGGGATCTCAGTGGGAATTAATGGCTCTTTGGGATTGGAATTACGGTGTGTCAAACAGATGTTACAATTAAGCACCATTGTGGTTATATCGGCTGATATTCCTGGCCAAAACATAACATCACGTGCTCTACTTCGACATTTCTCTACACCCATATGACCTGAATGAACTAATTCCAGCATTTTTGACCTAATTGCCTTTGGTATTATGATTTTATTGCCCTTCATGATTAACCCATCAATACTGGTTAATTCATCTCTATAGTTCCAGTAAGCCAAAATCTGGGATGGACACTGATGTCTGGCTTCTGGCCAACCCTTGAGTATAGTCTTTTTCAACAAGACTAACTGATCATCTTGATCAGTCAAAGTTTTGATTTCTTGTAATTTTCTGTCAGAGACAGGTAAACTGGAAATAACCATGTGGACTTGCAAATCCATTCCCTCAGATAACTCTGGGAATGTGTCATTAAGGTGATTCCTACTTAATGTATCTGCAACTGGGAATTGCCTACTGGGTAATGCTTGGGGTAGATATCATATCTATGCAACTGGAGAAGCATGCGTTGCAGTCGTGCAGGGGCGGAATTGAGGGTTTCTTGAAAATAGATATTAATGGCAAATGATCAGTTAGCACATCAACTTTTCGCCCATACACGAAATGGTGAAACCTCCTGCACCCGAAAAGAATGGCATACATTTCCTTTTCGATCTGTGCATAGTTAACCTCTGATTTGGTTAAGGACTTTGATGCATATGCTATAGGCCTGCCCTCCTGCAAGAGAGTAGCTCCAAGCCCATTTTTACTAGCATCAACTTGCAAAATAAGGGGTTTCTTGTGATCATAATATGATAATACTTGACCTGGTTGAGTGATGATCTCTTTTACTCTTTGAAATGCATCACTTTGGGGCTTTTCCCAGCAAAACTCAATATCCTTTGACATTAACTGTCGCATGCGGGCGGTAACCTCTGAAAGATTCGGTGCAAAGCGTGACAGATAATTGATCATACCAAATAAGGTTTCAAGCTCAGCCTTATTGGTTGGGGGTTGCATTTCTTTAATTGCTTTGACCTTGGCTGGGTCGGGTTTGAGTCCCTCTGAAGTTAACAGGTGACCAAAGTACTCTACTTCAGAAACTCCTACTACGAGCTTATCCTCGTTAAAGCAAACACCCTTCTCTTGTGACCTTTGTAAGACTGCCCTGAGATTCTTATCATGCTCCGCCCATGTTTGACCATAGACCAGAAGGTCATCTACAACCTGGACTATACCGTCTAAACCTTCATAGCATTCATCAATTTTTTGCATGAATAAATCTCCACCAAATGGTAATCGAAGATAACGGTACCGACCATACATTGTATTGAAGGTTGTAAGGAATGATGCGTCCTTATCAAGCTGTAAGGCCCAATATCCCGATCTAGCGTCCAATTTCGTGAAAAACTTGGCGCCATTGAGTTGTGGCAAGATATCATCTATAGTTCTCATAGGGTAATGGGGGCGCTGGATAGCTCTATTTGGGTCCCGGGGATCAAGACATATCCTAATATTACCGTTGCTTTTCTCGGCAACGACCATAGATCGAGTTAACCCATTGTGTTGGCTCACTTACTTTGGTAATGACACCTAATTTCTCCATACGGGCCAGCTCATCTTTGACCTTTGCATGTAGAGCTACAGGGACTCTCCTGGGTGGATGGACCACAGGTGTTACTGAGGGGTCTACATGAATTGAACACTCTCCTGGAAATAGCCCTATTTCTTTAAAGACGTCGGAATACTCCTCTAGAATAGACAACTCAGTCAGAGGGGTTTGAGGAGATTCAGACTCTACTGAATAAGTGAACTCAATCAAGCCAAAATCAATACATGATTAAAGTCCAAGTAATGGTGTAGACCTAGTATCTACCACATGATACCGTACATTTCTTACTTGACCAGTCCCAGGGTGATTACTTCGGAGCGTAATGCATCCCTTCAAATCTAGCTCATTTCCGTTGTAAGCAGACAACTTTGTCCTAGACTTCTCCAGAACAGACTGGACCCTTAGACTCTGAAATACCCTATATGGTAAAATATTAACTTGGCTCCCAGTATCAATTTTGAATTTGATTTGCGTCTTAGAAGGACCTACCTCAAAATCTGCAAAAACCTGCCCATTTGTAACCCTCGACTCAACACCATCAATGAAAATATTATCCTGATTTGAATTTCCAACATCCTCACTTTGAATTTCATTCACACTCGATTTGCACATAAATCCAAAGTGGTTCCATCGTTTGCACTTAAAACACTGCTTTCCTTTTGCTGTGCAGAGCTGTGCCTTGTTATGCGGTTTTCCACATTTCTGACAGTTTCTGTTATCCTGATTAACGCTGCCGTTGGCTTCTGTCTGTGTTCGCTTTGATGCCCCATTCTTTCCCTGGTCTGAGGTGTTATGACCAGACTGGCCTGAGGAGTTGTGACCAGTATTCTTCTTCCTCTGTTGCGGGTTTGATCCACGCCGTTGAACAGCATTTACTGAACTAGCTGCTTGATTCATTTCTCGCAGCTGCTCCTGAGCGTATTCAAAAGATTGGCAAATTTGAATTGCTCAGTCTAATGTTAATTTGTCACCTTCGTTTATGAGCTTTTCTCTGATTTTCTGTGATTTCACGCCAAACACTAGTCTATAATCATTTCATCTTTGTCTGTGAAATTGCAATCCACTGCTAGAAGACGTAGCTTGGTAAGAAATTGTTCAAATGATTGTTCATTTTGAATTTCATTGTTGAACTTGTATCGTGAAAATATGTGATTGACTTTAGGTTGAAGGTGATGTTTGACTGCTTGGTAAATTGTGTCAAGTTTCTTCCTCTGATCGGCTGACAACCCAAGTGTTTCATATATATCACGTCCTTGTTCTCCCATCCATAGTAACAAATAAGTAATCTTCACACTCTCTTCCTTCCCGTGTAATGGACCATTAAAGATCAAATCACAATGTTCTTGGAACTTTCTCCAGGCCTCAGGAAGGTTTGAACTTGACCAGTTCATTGATGGTGTGGGTACACCATGTAAATCCATTGTGAAATATGAAATTCAGCACTGATGTCTTATATTAAGAATCCTCTACCTTCAATGTTCAAATTCACTAAATAAATTCCAAAGTTACTGTGAGTTCAATAACTCCTTTATTCTGACACCATGTTATGTTACTATGTCTCTATGATGTGGAGATAGATAAGAACTACAGGTTGTGTTCTAACTATGATTTAATATATCTTTATTCTAAGAGTGCGGGTACTAACTGACCATGAGATAAGGCATGCACAGCTTCTTATATGTGATAAGGTAGACAACTCTGTACTACCAGATACTGTTACAGGGCTCTTACTTCGTTATGAATGGAGTGACTTCAAAATACCTTGGCACAAATGTTCACTATGACAAGGCGGTGTGTCGCGTACAATACCCAGGCCCGTAAGTCCAAGGTCAAAGTCACTGTTACTTAAAATAGAATTTTCTTTTCCGTGCTCTAACTTCGTTATGAATGGAGAGACTTCAAAATAAGTTCGCACAAATGTTCACCATGACAAGGCTGTGTGTCGCGTACAATACCCATGCCTGTAGGTCCAAGGTCAAGGTCACTGTTACTTAAAATAGAACTTTCTTTTCCGTGCTCTTACTTCGTTATGAATGGAGAGTCTTCAAAATAACTTCGCACAAATGTTCACCATGACAAGGCGGTTTGTCGCGTACAATACCCATGCCTGTAGGTCCAAAGTCAAGGTCACCGTTACTTAAAATAGAACATTCTTGTCCGGGGTGTATATTCGTTATGAAAGGAGTGACTTCAAAATAACTTGACACAAATGTTCACTATGACAAGGCGGTGTGTCGCGTACAATACCCATGCCCTTAGGTCCAAGGTCAAGGTCACTGTTACTTAAAATAGAACATTCTTGTCCGGGGTGTAAATTCGTTATGAAAGGAGTGACTTCAAAATAACTTGACACAAATGTTCACTATGACAAGGCGGTGTGTCGCGTACAATACCCATGCCCTTAGGTCCAAGGTCAAGGTCACTGTTACTTAAAATAGAATTTTCTTTTCTGTGCTCTAACTTAGTTATGAATGGAGTGACTTCAAAATAACTTGGCACACGTGTTTATCATAACAAGGCGGTGTGTCGCATACAATACCCATACCCGTATGATTACGGTCAAGGTCAATGTTACTTAAAATAGAATTTTCTTGTCTGGGCTGTAACTTCCGTTATGAATGTAGTGACTTCAAAATAACTTGATACAAGTGTTCACCTTGACAAGTCGGTGTGTCGCATAAATACCCATGCCCTTAGGTCCAAGGTCAAGGTCAATGTTACTTAAAATATAATTTTCATTTCCGTGCTCTAACTGAGTTATGAATGGAGTAACTTTAAAATAACTTGGCACAAATGTTCACCATGACAAGTCGGTGTGTCGCATACAATACCCTTGCTGTTCCAAGGTCACTGGGTGCATCGCGTACAATACCCTTGCTGTTCCAAGGTCACTGGGTGCATCGCGTACAATACCCTTGCTGTTCCAAGGTCACTGTTACTTGTCTGTCTGTCTGTCTGTCTGTCTGTCTGTCTGTCTGGGGAGGATTCCAACCATTTTCACCAACGCCTGTCATCAGCTATTCTTCTTCTTTACAAGTAGGATTCGAACCAACGCCCGTCAATTCCAGCTTTTGCAAATCCGCGACTCTAACCACTCAGCTACGCCTTCTTCTGTAAACAGCCCTTTTTCGAAACGATATTATAGAAATAAAAGAAAAGACCTGTTATTCCCGTTATTTCTCGCCATTGCAAATCACGCATTGTATGCACGGCTTCAAGTCCTCCTGGCATATAACGGTTCATTACTTTATTAGCAAGGTTTTTCCGAAAAAATACGCCGAAATGAAGCCGTTATTATAGTGGTATGTGTGGCCTAGATGTAAGAGCGTCCTTCCAGGAAATTTTCGTCAATTTGGGAGTCGTTGTTTCGAATCTTAATAAGATACTGTTTTGTTTTTTGGGGGGGCTTTTTTTTGTTTGCTTTTTTGGCAAACTTAATTTGGATAGATCCACATTGAAATTTTAAACTCATATTGAATACTGACACAATTGTTTAAAATTCTCAGCGCATAAGTCTAAAAATAAAAATAGAATGTAGGTCCAAGGTCAAGGTCACTGTTACTTCAAATAGATTTTTCGTGTTCGTGCTCTTACTTCGTTATGAATGGAGTGACTTCAAAATACCTTGGCACAAATGTTCACCATGACAAGGCGGTGTGTCGCGTACAATACCCATGCCTGTAGGTCCAAGGTCAAGGTCACTGTTACTTAAAATAGAATTTTCTTGTCCGGGCTGTTACTTCGTTATGAATGGAGAGACTTCAAAATAACTTGGCAAAAATCCTAATAATTCCGTTTTCACGGTGTTATTTAGGAATTGTTTATATAGCAGCCATGCAATCAGCTTTCTATATCCGGCATATGATACAATCTGTTTATATACCGTGATTTAAGAGGTCGCAAACATTGCAAATGGCGAAAACATTCTAAAATTTCAAAAAAATGAATTTTGGGGGATTTTGGGGGAAATACTTATTGCCACCTAGATTTTAGTAAATAAATGTATTTAGCTATGGATGTAGTAAATGTTTGCAAGCTCAATTTAGTCTAATTCATGTTCTAATTACCAAGCACATACTAAAACAAAAGAAAAACCATTTGCATGAGAACTCTGAAATTCATGAACAATATACCAAAGCAACTCATACCTGAAATAAGTATATGCTGGTCTACAATGTTTAGTGCCAATTCGTCAAAATAATGTTACGGTTTTCAAGAAATTCAAGGAAAACTTACTTCCTACTTTCACTTTCTACTTTCACTTTGAACCAGGAAGTAAGATTTCCTTGAATTTCTTGAAAACCGTAACATTATTGTAACAGGAATGTAGAACGGCGACTTTTAATGGGAAAATAACACGACTCCTTTGAGTGGACTTACTGGGGGCCAAACAAATGGAATTTGCTAGCTAAATAAATAACTTTAGATAAGCTAAACGAAACAGATAACTTTTATTTGTTTATAATAGTATGAAAACAATAAGATCCAACTACTAATAAATTGTTATCAAAATGTTAATGTTTATCGTCTAATGTCTTCGTTCTAACTTATGTTTGTTTTTACGTGAAATGATATTTACATTGCTGCTGGTCAGCTCCTGTGAATCCGTCCTGCTGATCCGTCCTACGGGGAAATATAATTACTTGTATATTTATCTATAATTTTATGCAATCTGAACTCATCGGACAGTGTCTACACACCATCTCTCTGATGTACGTAGGGACGCGCCATCTTGGATTTTGGGACTACTTTTAGCAACAAGATGGCGGCCCCCATGGTCATTCTCAAATATTTTCTATTTTTTTAACATCATCGCAAATTTAGAGAGCGACATGTTTTCAACACCACGGAAGGAGATTGACAGTGATGTGTGTTGAACGCATTGTTCGAACGGCGCCATGTTTGTTTACTATCCGAAAGAACTATATTTTAGCGTAGGCGTTTTGGGTTAGACATATCCTTCCACCAGATACATCCGAGGCACGATCGCCGATTAGGCGGAATTGGCCGAGTAGTTCCGATTGTAATTTTATGATGTTTCCGGCCTGACGTCCAATGTGAAAAGCTGCCGTCCTTCGAGCGCGTCCAGTATTTATACTTATTGCGCCAAAATACTTTTAGCGGTACTAAGTGCTCCGATTTAAAAGACTAACCAATCAGAATCCATGAATACACAGAAACGGTCTCTTAGGACCAATCAGAATTACTACGGAATTTTCCGTCTAGTCTAGTCATCCGCCGTACTAGGATACAGGAAATAGTCCTTCTCCATGACACACACTGTGACAATTATATTTATGTCATTGTTAAGTTAGAAACTGTATTTAACTCATTTAAAGCAGTGTTATTGTCCGGGAGACAGTACGAATCGGTATTTCTTAATAAATACAGATTACGATAATTAATATCAGTAAGTACTGGTAGCGTCAGTAAACAAATAAAACATACATGTCTGTCAACAATGATATCATGAATAATTTCTAAGGAACCATGGTATCTTGAACAATATTTAGGTAAGCAAAAGAAACTATAATGTGTTCTTTGAAGATAGGTTACAAAAAGGGGCTTCTCGATATAATACAGTTTTCGAAACTACCAAATGTCATGGGTTTTCGCGACCCGGAAGAAATACTAATATTGAGGTTCCTGTATGAGCAACATGCATTTACTTACTAATAGTGAAACAATATGAACTGGCAATATAATGCGAACTGTAACAGTACAATCTTTAATGAATTAGAGTAGGAAAGAAGCATAAAATGGTCACAAGGGTACCTCATATTACACTTCCCCTTCCTTCATATTTTAATCCTCCTGGATTAAGTATCATAATATAAAACATGAAGCAACAATATTTGAATGTTAAAACGTGTAGTGCAATTAAACATGACTAGAACGAGTCAAACATGTCTAGAAAAACATTAAAGAAGTGCTTAAAAACTGTTCTCAACCTAGGCATAGCTATACTTCATGCATCCCAGGTAAAATTTTAATTTCACTCCTGCTGAATCTAACTGATCAATTATATGGTCTGTGTCAGTCCACCTGCTAGTACCCTCCATGCTGCTGACTATACCCTTAGACATCCGTGTGTCCTGAACTTCTCCTCTGGCAACACTCCTAATGTAACTATAGTCATAAAATCTAATTTTTGCATCAGTTTTGTCCCCAGAGTCAACTTCCTCCTGCGGTTTCCCTTCCCCCTCCAATGCCATAAAGTTATATTTATCCAATAATGCCCTCCTGGACAGCAAGGGAAATCCCTGACCCCTAGTCCTTTCCAGGAACATGGAAATAAACTCGTGTGCAAGCAGTCTCTGATCTGCAGTCATGGACTTCCAGTTTTCTGGCGGCCATTTAATGGTGATACCCATGGATTCCAGACTTAATTCCTCCAGAGCGGTCCAGTCTCTCCTGGCTGGTGGACACATCGGCATATATCCTCTCCTTAAGATTTTATTAGCTCTTGCTCTTAATTCGTCATCAAGATTCTGAGTGGTCGCTGATGAGCTCGATGATGAAGACGACGACGACGATGATGATGCTGAACTAACTGGAGCCTCTTCTCCTAATTCTATGTCATCATTATAGTTTTCAAATCCATCGTCCTGTTTGTCTTCCTCTCTTCTCTGCTTGGCTTCATAACTGGCACCCTCGATACTATTTTCCCTTTTTCTTTTCATTTCCCCCTCCTTACTTGTTGGCGTTTCTAACTGACCGTGCCCATTATCATTTACTACCTTCTGAATATGTTTGCCATCACCTGTGTCGTCTATCACATCTCCTATGTCCCTCTCTCTGGCATAATAAATCTCACTCTGGCCTTCCTTGCGGACATCATTTCTTTCCCTACCACTCCTTTCTGTGTCCTGTCTATTGTCACCCCGTGCATCAGCAGTATCCCCATTCACGTTGGTGTTCACTGAGATCTTGCCTCTGCTAAGATTAGTCTCTTGCTCTTTACCATGCCATCGATCATTAGCCCTTGTCTTAGATTCACGTTTCTCCCTGTCTCTATCTGTGTCTTTGGCTGTTACTTCCTCCACTCTTTCTCTGCCTTTATACGTGACATGCTGAGCACTAGATCTATACTTATCGACTTCTTGACTTGATTCAACATCTCTCCTGTCATCTGCTAAAGTAGATCTTTCTCTAGATGCACCTCTACTCTTTCCACTCGCAATTTCGATCCCTGCCTTCCACCCTACATTCCACTTATCGATCCTAACCTTCATATCACTAAATCCTTCTGCCCAAACTCGAACTGCTTTCCTGGCTTCGTAAGCGAAGTTAGTACTGTAAGGTTCCACCTTATCTACAATCTTGGCGTAATCTTCCGGATACTTTGCATAATAAAACCCGACTCCCCGTTAAACATATCCTTTGTTATCACGAGAGACAAATGAGCCGTTCTCACATGTACCTCCAGGTCATGTGGTCTAGTAAAGGTCTTTTCCCTGTTTAAACACCAAGGGCATATCACCGTCAGTCTCCTGTGCGCTGATGATATCAGGTGTGTGTGAAGTGATGCCTGGGTTGGGAATATTGCCTCACAAAGCCAACATTTGTCCCTGAAGTAAACAAAAGTTCGTGCCAATAAAATTAATTGCATTGGGTTATCCAGTACACTGGAGTATCAGTTTGCTATTTACTTCAGCGCCCCCTCCCTACCTGTTGACGTTTCTAACTGACCTTAAAATTTAACATCAGAACTAGGGCTGGTCCCTTTCATACTAATAGTAAGTCCACTCTTTAAATTTTCAGCGCTATGTTTCGCGTTCCGGTAAAAACAAGAACAGCCGTAACGGAACAAAGACAATCAAAAGTGCAATATTGTTAAATTTTATTTATTTTACAGTATGTTATTTTACACATGTTTTTATTTTTACATATACACAACTGAACCATCTTGTTATTTACGATTTTTTTTTAAATTTTTATTTATTTATTTATTTTTTTACAACTGCTTGGATTTTAACTCCTTAACAATCCAAATTGGGACCTTGTTTCCTCTGTATGGATGCAGTCTGTCAATGTGATACGCCTTAGGCTTTTCTTTCCGAGAACGCTTTATCATACATATAAGGTCGTCTATCACTTTGGTGACTAAGTAAGGTCCTTTCCATTTACTGACTAATTTCGAGCTTACACCCACCTTCCTTGAGGGATCGTGTAGCCAGACAATCTGTCCAGAATTATAATTTTTTTCTTTACGGTTGCTGTCATAGTACCTCTTTTGGTAAATAGAAGCAGCGTGAATATGATCGCGTGCTAATTCATGACATTTCTGTATCTTGTCCTGTAGATCAATAACGTAGTCACTATGATCTAAGTGTTCTTTTTCACTGACCGGACGGCCTATTACTGCTTGTATTGGCAGAACTACCTCTCTACCAAACATCATTTTATTTGGTGTAAGTTTAGTGCTACTTTGAGTTGACGAACGGTAGGCCATCATAACTTGCTGAAGGTAAGTATCCCATTTGTCTTGGTTTGACATGCAGTAGGCTTTTAACATAGAAATTAGAGTCCTATTAAATCTCTCGACAAATCCATTAGACTGCGGCCTCAATGGAGTTGCATGCGTCTTCTCAATACAACGCAGTTCGCATATGTCTTCCATCAACTTTGATTCAAAAGATCTGCCTTGGTCGGTGAATATCTGGAGTGGTGTACCAAATCTACATATGAAATTGTCTATCAACGCAGAAGCAATAGTTTTTGTTCCCATATCCGGGATAGCAACGGACTCTACCCATTTGGTAAACCAGTCAGCAATAACCAAGATGTATCTATTGCCACTCTGTGTAACTGGAAGTGGTCCCAGAATGTCCATCGATAATCTTTCCATTGGTTCGCCTACGAGGTATTGTCCAAGTGGAGCCTTATTTGCCTCCCTTGATAGCTTTCGGACAGTACAATTATCACAATTTCTAATGAACTTCTTGACAGACTCCGACATTCCTGGTCAATAAAAAGATTGTCTGATTCTGTTAAGTGTTTTTTCAATACCAAGATGACCGCTAGTCGGGATATTATGATGATAAATCAAGACATCCTGACGGTACACTTTAGGTGTCACCAACTGGTAAATCTGATCACCATCAGTTTCAAACCTTCGAAACAATAGATCATCTACAATCAGAAGACGGTCCCATTGTCTCCACAGTGTTTTCAGTTCCGACGCAGCCGCCGATACTTGAGCCCAGTTTGGTCGCGGTCGACCCTCTTGAAAGGACAGCTTTATTAGACCGATGTTTGCATCTTTAGTTTGGTTTGTCGAGACTTCAATAGGATCCCAGCCATTTAAAAGAAATTGGTTACTAGTAAGATGTGAACTTTGGCATTGAGCACCAGACCTAGTTATAGCTCGTACCGCTGTGATATTTTCATCACTGACCTCGTTAAGTTCACATTGTTTGTTATTTTCAAAATCTTCTTGCAGTTCCTGTTGATGTTTACATGCCTTGCACGACTGTTAAATTGTATGTATTTAGCTCCTGCAACCACCGAGCTACTTGTCCCGTCGGTACTTTTAATGACCTCATCCAGCTCACAGCTGAGTTGTCCGTTCTGAGAAGAATTTCTTGGCCATAAAGGTAACTATGAAAATGTTTCAATGCCGTAATAACAGCAAGTAATTCTTTCCTAGTAATACAGTATGCCCTTTCGTGAGAGTTCATAGATTTGCTCATATAAGCAATCACCCTTTCTGCGCCCTCCTGCACCTGAGAAAGCACAGCTCCCACTGAAACATCAGAAGAATCTGTATCAAGAATAAATTTGGACCCAAGTTGAGGATATGCAAGAATTGGTGTTGATGTCAGTGCGTCCTTGAGCTGTTCAAAAGACTCCTGGCAGTCCTCAGTCCATTTGAAACGATTACTCTTCTCACATAGCTTGTGTAGCGGCCTTGCAATATCTGAGAATCCTTTTACGAACCTTCTGTAATACGATGCTAGACCAAGAAAGCTTCGCACTTGCTTAGAGTTAATGGGAATAGGCCACTCGCGCACTACTTGAACTTTTGTAAGGTCTGTTTCTATTCCACGTTCGCTAACCGTATGTCCTAGGAATTTTGCTGTCTTTTGAAAAAATGTACATTTCGATGGCTTAAGTTTAAGATGTCCTTGTCTGAGTCTCAGGAAGACGTTTTCAAGACGTTCAAGACATTGTTCAACGGATTCACCGGGAGTTATAATGTCATCCATGTACAGAAGTGATTCTGTCCACTGCAACCCCCTAAGAATATCTTCCATTAGCCTCTGGAATGTTGATGGGGAGTTAACTAAACCAAACGGCATAACACGGAATTGATACAGTCCTTAGCTAGTAGAAAAAGCTGTTTTCTCCTTGTCCTTTTCATCTAGTTCTATTTGCCAAAATCCTGAGCAAAGGTCCATGCAGTTGAACCATTTAGAACCTGACAGTGCGTCTAGGCAATCGTCAACAAGTGGAATCGGATATGCATCTTTAACTGTGACCTCGTTAAGGCGCCTATAATCAACACAAAACCGTGTAGTGCCATCTTTTTTAGAGACAAGTACAATCGGCGATGACCAAGGACTACAGGATGGTTCTATAACACCTTTCCGCAACATCTTATCAATCTCTTCTCTTTCTATGTCCCTCTTCCCATAAGGCTGTCTTCTGGGTTGCTGTCTTATTGGATCTGCATTTCCTGTATTTATTGTATGTCTAACTCTATCGGTGCACCCATAGTCATCTGCAGATCTGGCGAAAACGTCCTTATATTTTACTAACAATTTTGCAAATTTATTTTTATCCTCTATACCTAAATGCGCAACACTCCTTTCAAACATTTCCTTAAAATATTCTGGAATCCTAACATCATCGGTATCTGAAATTTCAACCGTAGCAGAAACTCCCTCGTCTAGCTCCTTTCTAACCTCTCCTATCGCATAGCACTGACCTAATTCATGCGCATGTTCTATTAATATGTCTTCATCAGTCGTGTTCACAACACCTATGCAGGGCTTGGTCATATTTGGATCTATTATTCCTGTCAAAATCCTGACATCTCCTTGCTTAGTCAGATCCGATTCGCAGTTCTCTATATATGCTAAATCTGAAAGCAAGGCTGTGTTTTGTAATGTGACAGGTACCATTATACAACTTTTAGAGGGGATACTTATTGTTTCTTGTGATAGAACTCTACACACAATGTGCTTCTGTTTGCTAGTATAACACTTTATGATGATCCCATTCTTCGTATGCAACTCCTGGTTTTCCAGATTCCATGAACTGATGTTTTTCATGATAAAGTCCTGGCCTATAATTCCTTGCAATGCAATATCACAAACTACAACAGTTGTCTCGGCTGTATAATTTCCAAGAACTATTTCAGTTTTAAATTTCCCGTACACTTTTATTGATGAACCATCTACAGTTTGCATTTTCATATCCGTAGCATCTAGCAGCATGCTACTTGTAATTGTACATTTATCGAATGTATCCTTCGAAATCAGAGTAGATGTAGCTCCCGTGTCCAATAAAAACTGTATGTCGTTATTTGATATGCTACCATAAATGTACAATCCATTATCCCATTTATTCACATGTTCACTATAGTGTTCATCTATATGTCCTACTCGAGGATCTTGTCCTGCATTCTCAAATGAAGTATTTCTATACCTAGGTCGATTTTCAGTTTTTCCTGTCAACTCACGACCTATCGAGATGACATATTGGAGTTTCCCTGATTCTGAGGAGACGTGGTACCATCTTTCCCTTTATTTGGACAACTTTTGATGAAGTGGTCGCTGGCCCCACATGAAAAACATTTCCTTTCAGTGTTTCTCTTTCTGCTATTGGTGTTCGATTCTAATATATCAAGTCTTCCTTCAATTCGTTTAATAGCACCCTTGATATCTTCAAACTCTTTCTGTGGCCCAACGCTTGAACCTGTAGAATCCTGTTCAACTGTACTAGACAACCCTCTTATTCTCGACGACCCTGCAGAATTATTTGCATTAATCTGTCCAAGCACGTCCTCGTAACGTTCAACCACCTCTACTGCTTCGCTAATTGTCTTGCAGTCCTTGTCCATTAGTCTGCATCTCAATTCAGCCGAAACATTCTTATAGAAGTGTTGAAGCGCCAACATCTCCTGTGCCTCAGGATCCAGATTAACATAAGCCTTACACGCCAAAAGGCGAAGCTCATCTCCGAATTCAGCTATAGATTCATTCTTAGCACGGGCCCTGTTCTGCATTTTCGACAGCCACCTAGTCTGCTGTCGCTTACTGCCAAAACGTTGTTCAAGCTTTGAGACAAGAGCCTTGTATGAACGTTTATCCGGTACAGGTAAAGAGCTGTAATGCAGCCTTGCTTGTTGTCTAAGTGAAGTAGCCAGATACAAGAGCTTTTCCTTTTCAGACCATTGCGCGAGTTCGGCACAATCCTCAAAGTATGAGAAATATTGGTCCCAGTCCTCCATACCAGTGAAAGGTTCTGGCTTAATCTGAGGGGGTCGATTTCTCCCCCGTCTTCCAGATGCCCTATAATTGTGGTCACCAATCTCCCCACCATAATCTTCCTCACCTTCACTTGCATGGTTGTTGATGTTTAGTTCAACCTCTGAATCGGACGATTCTTGGTGGTCGGCCATAATGTCCTATAAATAAAGATGGTAGTTGAGCTTTTCAATAAAAAGAGAAAATTACGAGTAAGTCAAGTACGTCCGATTCCGCTGCTCCTATTTCCCCGAAGTTCAGTAAACAAAGATGTAAAGCAAGTAATGAACTTAAGTTACTTCCTTTATTCCAGAGTTGAAACTTGTTTATATATCTGTATAATTATATCCGTTGTACGGATCCGTAATGTTACCAGATTACCGTATGACGGAAGTTAATAAGTTATCATTAACAGTTCAAAATTAAATTACATATAGTGCGGAAAATTCCACCAAACGGATGAATTCCCGATCCAACGGAGACGGATCCGTACAAGTCTGTCACGGTAAGTGCGGAGTTTTTCCGATGACTGAAAATTCTGTTCTGCGGATCCGTTGCAATATGTGCGGAAAAATCCGTCCTACTGATCCGTCAACCGTGCACGGTATTTAAAATAAACGGCCAATCTAAGGTTATGTGTAGTCCTCACTCAAAACGGAAAATTCCGTTCTGCAGATCCGTTCCGTCCTACTGTTGTTTTCCCAAATGTTCCGAAAAATTCGCCGAACAAATTGGTCCGTGATATCAAAGATATATTGATATCCCACTTTTCTGACACCAGTGTAACAGGAATGTAGAACGGCGACTTTTAATGGGAAAATAACACGACTCCTTTGAGTGGACTTACTGGGGACCAAACAAATGGAATTTGCTAGCTAAATAAATAACTTTAGATAAGCTAAACGAAACAGATAACTTTTATTTGTTTATAATAGTATGAAAACAATAAGATCCAACTTCTAATAAATTGTTATCAAAATGTTAATGTTTATCGTCTAATGTCTTCGTTCTAACTTATGTTTGTTTTTACGTGAAATGATATTTACATTGCTGCTGGTCAGCTCCTGTGAATCCGTCTTGCTGATCCGTCCTACGGGGAAATATAATTACTTGTATATTTATCTATAATTTTATGATGTTTCCGGCCTGACGTCCAATGTGAAAAGCTGCCGTCCTTCGAGCGCGTCCAGTATTTATACTTATTGCGCCAAAATACTTTTAGCGGTACTAAGTGCTCCGATTTAAAAGACTAACCAATCAGAATCCATGAATACACAGAAACGGTCTCTTAGGACCAATCAGAATTACTACGGAATTTTCCGTCTAGTCTAGTCATCCGCCGTACTAGGATACAGGAAATAGTCCTTCTCCATGACACACACTGTGACAATTATATTTATGTCATTGTTAAGTTAGAAACTGTATTTAACTCATTTAAAGCAGTGTTATTGTCCTGGAGACAGTACGAATCGGTATTTCTTAATAAATACAGATTACGATAATTAATATCAGCAAGTACTGGTAGCGTCAGTAAACAAATAAAACATACATGTCTGTCAACAATGATATCATGAATAATTTCTAAGGAACCATGGTATCTTGAACAATATTTAGGTAAGCAAAAGAAACTATAATGTGTTCTTTAAAGATAGGTTACAAAAAGGGGCTTCTCGATATAATACAGTTTTCGAAACTACCAAATGTCATGGGTTTTCGCGACCCGGAAGAAATACTAATATTGAGGTTCCTGTATGAGCAACATGCATTTACTTACTAATAGTGAAACAATATGAACTGACAATATAATGCCAACTGTAACAGTACAATCTTTAATGAATTAGAATAGGAAAGAAGCATAAAATGGTCACAAGGGTACCTCATATTACATTATTTTGACGAATTGGCACTAAACATTGTAGACCAGCATATACTTATTTCAGGTATGAGTTGCTTTGGTATATTGTTCATGAATTTCAGAGTTCTCATGCAAATGGTTTTTCTTTTGTTTTAGTATGTGCTTGGTAATTAGAACATGAATTAGACTAAATTGAGCTTGCAAACATTTACTACATCCATAGCTAAATACATTTAATAACTAAAATCTAGGTGGCATAAGTATTTCCCCCAAAATTCATTTTTTGAAATTTTAGCCTGTTTTTGCCATTTGCAATGTTTGCGATACCTTAAGTTACAGTTATTTCTGTCACCAAGTTCTGTTCTTTGTGTGAGCAATTGTATACTGGAAAAGTAAGTAACTATAACCAGATTATTCCAATGATGTGTATTCTATAATTGCTACTCAGAGACTGACCTGAAAGCATCATGCATGTATGTTACATATATATGATAGATATATGAACAACGATGAATGAAAGATAACCCATGCACGATTATTAGACAGTATATCAATAAGCATGCAAGGGTAGTCAGTCTTGAAACAATTGGTTAAACATTAAAGCTTCAGTGATTGGTTCATCAATATTGCATATAATATGTGCCACAAGGGTCAAGCGACATACTGGTTGTGTTATTTAAAAGTCCTCGTTTATAAGGATGGCAATAAGTAAGCTTGGTAAGCAATGTTCACTTTGTTTTCGAGAAAAAGAAACAATTGAATTTGTTAACGTAAACAAGTCCTGCTTCAATATATAAAGAAATTAGGATCTTTTGACTTTTTGGCTGTGTGGGGAGGCTGTGTCTGCTAGATGTGGCCATTACTGATATGCATAATATGCATATTTCACTAATAACGGTGGCTATATAGATAAGAATTTCTATCGAGGAAATGCAGTTGATTTGATTTCCCCGGAAGTAGATGACTGTTAAGTTAATCTAAGATCAATGGCGTCTTATGTTATAAAAGGATCTCTCTGGTGCTTACAGGCAGGTTAGTAGATGTCCTTTGAATTATAATTTACTCAGTCATCAATAGAACGGAAATATATTATGCGAGACAGGGTTATCTATGAATTTAAGGTCTGCAGAAAATAGTTGTTGGAGTAACCACGGCTATTGCCTTCATTTGACATTGTGTGGGTGTTTCCATACTCAATTATTTACATAACTTGGCTGGGGAGGAAAATAAGGAGAATGCAGATTTCGCATATCTCGGATTAACACGGGTTTTGGATAAGTCGGGCATCGAGGAAGCACCACAAAAGTGCCTACTTCTTCGGAGATAATGGTGTTTTTTTTAAGGTTTACTTAATCGATCTATCTATCTATCTATTAATACGTATCTCCTACTTATATTGATCACTTGACATTTACTTGGATTGAACTCCATATCCCATTTCTTTTCCCAAAGTTCTCAATTGTTTAAATCGTTCAGAAGAGTGGTACGGTCTTGCTGCTTTACAATTGCTAGGTAGTTGTCATCCGCAAACAGCCTGACATGGGATTGGATTGAATCAGGCAAATCATTTATTTATAATAAAAATAGCAACGGGCCGAGGACCGAGCCTTGGGGTACGCCGGATGTGACTGGGACGTCAGATGAAAATTCCCGACAATGACCATGGAAATAATCCCAGACCGAAATTAAAAACCTGTTAAATTTCTGATTGCAAAAATCTGTAAAAGTCCTTACTGAGAAAATTGAATTTTGATAATTAGGCTTGTGTGAAACGAGGCATAATTATTGTTACCTCACATTTAAATTGGACAAGTTAAGGACTTATCGTGCAGATAAAAGGAAAATCCAAGTTGTATGAAGAAACTATAGAGGCTAAGAAATTCATCCAATGGTTGAATAGATATCATCTCTTACAATGGAATTTCCTTAATGTACACAGGTGACAGCACTTTTTTTCTCTCATATGCTTCTTTAGAAGACTGCAGACGTTTTTGGAACGGACATTTTTTGCATTTCGCTTTCATAATTCCGTACAGAAATACAGAGACAGTTGCATATGCACATCATTATCATCAAAGTCACATCTGCCACCCCAATACCATCGTTATTTTCGCTATCATTATCATCATCATTATCATCATCACCATCATAATCATCATCATCATCATATCCACCACTACCTCTGCCACCACCACCATCATTATCACCATCAGAGCCAGCTCCTCCATCATCACCAGCACCACCATCATCACCAGCACCACCATCTTTGTAGAGATCAATTACTGTTCCAGGCCTGATGCTCATTTCCCAACTTCAAACACTTTATATTTCAAGGAATGCAGCAGCACGGGAACCCCGACTTCTATTGATTTTTATTTATTTGATAAAAATTTCGTTATTCAATGTATTTATTATATATATTTGGTATATATGATCATGTTTTGTTGTTTAATTTTAACGAAGTTTATCTGTATATTAACCCTTTGGTTTGGTAAATATTTTCTCTGCATCTTTTTAAAAAATTTTATTGTAAAGATGTGAGGCATTATAAAACTCTGTTATCAACAAAAACTATCAATATTCAGGAAGATTTGCAGATTTGCACATTCCGTACATTCACCTGCTGTTGTTACTATGAAAGGAAAAAAATCTACAATCCAAGACGTGTATATGTCAGATGAGATAATAACAGTTGTATTGTATTTGGATGAAGTCTTATTTCCTTCCACTTAAAAAGGTTTCGCTCAGTCAAGATGGTTTGCGATAACAATCTACAAAAGTATTCATATTTCTTGCGCATTTGCGTAGTTTCGTTTCCCTTTGATGTTTTTTTTTTAATGGATTAGTCGTCTGGAAAGCATGGTTTCTTTTATGCAGTGTTGTCAATGAGTCGGTCTCGCGTAAAATTGTTTACACAATAAGAGTGGAAGAACAATTGTTTATGGGTAGACTCCGAGACTGTGGGTTAGAAACCTACCAGGGATGAGATTCGTCTGCAGTTTCCCCAATCCACATTCGGCGCGAGTACTGGTTGGAAACTCAGGAAGCAGTCATCGAGCGTGATAAATAGAAGTTGGAATAACTTGTTTCCCAATCGATGTAAAGTTTAAACTAAACACACGCAACTCGAAATAAACGAACCTACAAACTACTTACTGTTATAATATTTCATTTGTTAGCTCTTGTACATGGTATTCACATTTTATAGAAGAGGACCTAATCTTCCATCTGTGATAAACATCTTTAACATTTTTCCCATGTTATAGAAGAGGATTTAATGTTCCATTTGTGATAAATATCTTTAACATTTATTCCCATGTTATAGAAGAGGACATAATCCTTCATCCTAACGGTTTCAAATGCAAATACATTTAATACACAACCTACATAAGTGATAATCCGTAAATGTTTGCAATTTAAATGTTTTTGTATAGTAACTAAAACTTGAAAGGTTTGAATCTAATAATTCTTTAATCCGTTGAAGGAATAATTTATTTTTAAATGTCAACATGGTCAACATGGTATATTAACTGAAACTTAAAAAGTTCGAATCTACTATATTAGTTTAAAATTTTCATATCAAAATCACTTGTAAACTGGCCGTTGCATGACTAATAATCCTTAAAAGCTATAATTGTATTTTGATTGTCAATTTCTGACTATAAAGTGAAACAAATAGGCACTCTCATTGGCTCATATACATACACCTCTGTTATAGGCTGGGACTACTTTCAACTACCTTTACTTTATCTCAAAAAATAGTTCCTTATTTACTGATTACAGTACTTACAATATATAAGGGTTGACTTAACTAACCAAGAATGCTTTGTTTTATTTTGAAACGAACACTCTTCTTTAGGAATTAACAATGAAAGAAGGCTTTTCCCTGATTATGTTAACTACATTTACTCGAGACAAAACAATGCTTAATGAAATAAAAACTATGCAAACGGTGCCCATGTAAAATTTATATGTCGTGAAATCAGAAACTATTGCAATCATCTTTGAATTCACAAGGGAAAATGTTTGCACAGAGGCCACAAGATACTTCCCAACTTGGTATTATTCTGTTAAGGGCTTACCACACTCCTCCCAATCCTGTTCATCGATAAAAAGAAAATTATCAAAATCTCAATAACAGCAACATGCTGTTAAATGAAACTTTGCACAAATGTATGTTATTCATGTATCTTTATTTTGCAGATTGTAAGACACGTTAGAACAGCAAAGAAAAATAGCAAGATCCAAAAATTCCCTCAACTTCTATTTACATCAATTCGCAAAAACTAAACAACATAAAACATCATTTAAATTCCCACATGAGTAATATGATACTGACAACAATTTATTGTGTCCTTGTGACTTAAATATGTAAACTTTACGAGATATTAGTAAAAGTGTGTTTGACCTTTAATTTTCTGGTCGCTTCCTGGTCGCTTAAACAGATGACAATCACTGATTTCTCTTTTAGTTGTTGAAAGTTTTTTACAAAGTACACAACATTTTCTTGTCAGTAACATTGCACTCACGTGGGAATTTAAAATATGTTTTGAATCACTTAGTTTTTGTGAATTTATGTAAATAGAATTTTAAGGTCTACCTTGTCTTCTTTCCTTTTCTAACGTGTTTTACTGTATGCAAAATCAAGATACATTAGTAATATTCCTTTGTACAAAGTTTCATTGAAGGGCATTTTGCCATTATTGAGATTTTTATTATTTTCTTTTCATCGATGAACAGGATTGGGAGGAGTGTGGCAAGCCCTTAAAATTTGTGATTTAAAACAACATCAAGTTTTAGCACCAGTACTTACAATATGTTAGTACATAAGAAATGGGATTTAATTATGTTTTTGTGACAAAAAGGGCCATAAATGTGATTCTTTCCTGAAGAATTTGGCAATATTATTTTAAAGTTTGATAAAGAAATACAAATAAATTGGCAGTTACAGCCATCATTATGTTTTTGATACGGGCAGACGCAGAGGACATTTTTTTCCCTTTCCTCCATAAATACGCCTTTTTACCATGTGCCGTCTGATCAGGATGTACACTGGTCACATTTTTGTCAGAAAAAACCTAATGAATCAAAAGCCAACAGTGCAGATCCTGATCAAACAACATGGATGTGCTGGCTGATCTGGATCTACACTGTTCCCCATGTAATAAAGGTTTGTCTATAGAGGAAAGGGTTAAGATAGAAATATATTTCAAGGAGTTGGCTCCGGAATTCGTAGTGTCACAAGTGGCAAAGCCAGACAGAATACTCACAATTCTGGAGTTCTCGAGAGATATATATTTCTATCATTCACTGTTAAAAAAAACAAATTTGTTTTTCTTTTTAGCTTTAGTGCACAATTTGCATGAAATTGACAGAAAACTTGCATTAAATGGTGCCAAAATGGTTGTTTGTAATGTTACGTCATGACTTCATAAAACTAGAACTCCGCGAGTTGGATGAGTCGCCTGACAAATTTTTGTTAGTCGACATTAATAATGTTAATTAGTTTTTTATTGTACAGTTATTAGCAATGTATCTGCACAAAATTCACTTATAAAATAACCTTTTAATTCGCTCATTGCAAGAAACATGCACAACATGTTATGCCCTAGGCAAAAAATGCATAAAATCAATCAATCGGGAATAATTTTAAAAAATCACAAGAAATGCACTATAAAAATCAAAGGGGTTTAATTTAAAAATGGAACAAGGTAGAGTTAGGGTTCTTGTGCACTGTACTTCGAGTCATTGCCAGAAACATGCATACCAAGTTTGGAGTCATTTGAACCGATGGTGACAAAGTTACATTGAAGGGCATTTTGTCATTATTGAGATTTTGATAATTTTCTTTTCATCGATACCACTTTTATTTCACAGAGAAAATTCTATTTTTCAATGGACATGATGGAAAGCATAAAATATAAAGCAATCCCTATGTATTGCTTTTTTCAAAAAGGGCAACACAAAAATATTGCAAATCACTCCAAGAAGGACCATTTGGATCCGAATTTATTAATAGCATTAATATCCAAGGACCCATATTGATAAATGCATTCACTTCCAGCAGCAGTGTTACAGTAAAACATAAAACATTGCAAATCATTTACAGGAATCAGTAATGTAACCTGAAATTTATATTTTATTGATAATATTACTGTGGTGTCATTTATACACATATTTTGCAAGGGATTAATTTCGGCGTATTTCAAGCTAGGTAAAGGCAAGAAAATTTAATTCTAGTGAAATTTAAAAATGAATTAGCATATCTTATAAGAAAAATAAAACTGTGTGAATGTATGCCTGCACAAAAATTTCTTTTATGGCATCTGCGTAAAAATGTGTCCTTATAAATTAAATGATACCACAATTTACACCACACATGTATAATTATACAGGTTTTATCCCCACTGCAACCAGTATAAATCCAGATCAGCTAGCACATCCCTTCCATCTGATCTGGATCCACACAGTCACCTCTTGGTCAGAAATAATCTAATGAATCTAAAGCAAACAGTGTAGATCTTGATCAGATGGCACAGATGTCCTGGCAGATCTGGATGATTCTACACTGTTTACCATGGGATAACAGCCATATCCCATGGAGTAAAGTGTTAAATCACAGTGTCTGGTGTCAGAATTCAGCATCAGTGCTACAAGAACTTTAACCCTTTCCTGCATATATACCCATTTTACGCATGTGCAACCAGTGTAGATCCAGATCAGCCGGCACATCTGTGCCATCTGATTAGGATCTGCACTGGTCACATTTTGGTCAGAAATAACCTAATAAATCAAAAAGCAAACAGTTGAGATCCTGATCAGAGGGATAAAATAAAGGTGTATCTATAGATTGGGTATAGTATAAGGGTTAATCTGAATTTTGCAAATCCATTTCGGCATGCATAACTTGATCAGCATAAGTTTGTCTTCCTGTTATATTGTTGTACTGGGTCTATTTACAGCATGTCAATTATCTTTAACAGTTATGTCTTCACTATCTTATGATGGTATTTAATTGTGCAGTATCGACTATGTATGGTCGACTTACAAGTTTTCAAGGTACATGTATAAACAGTTTTCGTGGTATTTTACATTAACCCTGTTTACATCGAAGCACGTGCCGATTTATCGGATGTTTTGATTCGTACTTTTGACAGTTTGACAGATGAAACTTCTTCACAAATATATGGTTGAAACATGTGAAATGATGCCTAAATAATTACACAATGTGTCTTCACTATCTAATGATTGTATTAAATTGTGCAGTATTGACTATGTACGAGGGATGATCCAAAATAACATAGACTTTTGTTATAGTTTTTATATTATTCAAGATACCACAAATAAAATTACACAAGCTTTAATCGGAATATGTCCAGCATATTTTTACAAAATATCAGCAAAATAAAACATCACATAAAAAAACTATGAACAATTAAATTCATACACTAACCGCTATTCGGCGCACGTCAAATAAGATCTAATAACATCAACGGCGTTAATTCACGGGCGCAGCGTTAGCGAAGCGGCGTATGTTCTAAGTTTCTTAAAATAGACTCTGTCACCGGAATGCGATGCCGGGGAACCAATTGATCGAACATAGTAGTGTATCATTTCTGGTCAAAGTCTCGCAAGTGGATATGAAGTGATCAAAAAATGGTCCTCTTCTCGCTCGTACCGCCGAAGAAACGACCGGGAATGCAATGCCCACAGTATCGCGGTACTTTAGCAACGGGCGTGTAACTGTTTAAATAACTTTACAAATTTGTATTTGTTAATATATAACAAGCCTTTGCATTGTGGACACAGTCTGTGTAGCTGTTTACTCAAGTGTAATTAAACTTATAAATAACTTATTTATTCTAATTTGATAATTTATTACTTCGTAATGATCCAAATACCAAACAAAAACATTTTTGAAAAAAAAAAATTGTTAATTAATTATTAACACACCTTTAAAAATTGTCATTTGTTCGGCAATATCCGTTGCACGGTACCTTTTCCAGTTTAGAAGAGGTCGAAACGCGCCACAATAGTAAGACTTTAGTCCGCTTCAATCGCCTGCCGGCTTGACGTCACTGCCGTAACGCCGATTTTTTTTCCTTACCTCAGGCCTATTTAATGGCTCTTCTGACTGTATAAAAAACACTGGTACCACTTAAAAACTAGAGCTTGGCTTACGGAAGTTTTCATTTGTGTCTGCTAAATTATTATAGCTTTTCATGAGGTGATTTTCAAAGACCATGACAGAATTTTATAATTACGCGTATTTCCGGGCGATCTGACGGCAACATTTCTGACGTTTTAACGTTGGTGATGGCTCTCTGAAATATTGACTGTTTTTAAAACGCATGGTCAGAATGACGTAAAATTTCGGCCTGACATCATTTGTATACCGTTCTTTGATTTTGCGAAGTTAGGCTCTTTTTCCACTAGTAGTTTTGTTTTTATTGACAGGTATATATTTTATAAAGTACAATGGCAACGGCGTGCGCCGCCAACATGTTACCATGGTTATTCAAATAAGCGATGCGCTTTTGAAATCGATTTAATATATGAATATTTTAGCTCAGTTTGTTACGTTTGTGTTCTGATTTAATTTAGTATATAATTTATTGCGAACGTGTTTCAAATTAAGATGCAATTACAAAAGTCTACGTTATTTTGGATCATCCCTCGTATGATTTTTTATCTCATATATGGGGCACGTCACAGGAAAAATAATGCTTACATCAAATCATGAAATGAAGTCATAAAGTTGAGAAGACCACAATGCCTATAACATTTTCTGTTTTAATAAAATTATATTATTAATTTTTTTTTTCAGAAAACAGATCAGTAATTCTGATTTCTTTCCAAATATAGTAACAACTGAAATGTTTTAAACTTTTACCAAAAATAATTCTTTCCCATGCCATGCCCTCCTAATTCTTCCAAAGTAGTATAAACTAAAATGCCAAAAGCATTCACCATAGACATTTTTCCCATGCCGTGCCCCATTTATTTTATATAAATACTTGTACCAAGCAAGCGACAGACATGTGTTGTCAACTTTTATCATCAGTACTAAAACTCTGTTCATCCCCATATTGTGAATCACTTCTGATAGGGCTAACTTGATTGGGAGTTTCCTTTTGGCTTCCGTTGTCGATCTCGGCAAAATTATCACCTTTTGAGTTAACATTGTCTGGCAAGATATTTTCACTCTTAATGTTGTCACATTCAACACTGACATTTGAGCAACTTGTGTTTGATTGACCTGTCTCCAGAGATGAGTAAAACTCTGATTTCAACACTGGTATCTTAATATTTTTTTTTTCGGCAAGTAGCGTGATGATTAAGTTTTCGTAACTTAGCTCGTAAGAAGGTTCAGTTTTCGATTTACTATTTCGTTTATTAACTACAGGCTTTTGAACGGGCGACATAGTGGAGCTGGAATCCAAGTGATTCTCTGTATCACCTTTATGATATTTCGACATATGGTTTTCCAGATCCCACTTGCGAGTAAAGTCTTTTCCACAAAGTTTACACTTGAAGGGTTTGTCTTTGGCATGTGTGCGCAGATGACGTTTCAGATCGTGACGGTCTCGTGTAGTCTGTAGGCACATCGGGCACTGGTAGCGACCTACGCCAAGCTTTGACGCGTCAAGTAAAGCTGTTTCGGCTGGGTTCTCGTCCAATGAGATTGGCTTGAAATATTTTTTTCTTGATGGTGTGTTCATCAGACTCTCTCCGATCTAAAAACAAAATTAATAGTCAACAACCATGCATTTATTCCGCTAAAAACTACTTACTGCACTACTACAAAATTGCCACTTATGCATAGATTAATTAATGCTTTCCTCCATATAAATGCATTTTATCACGTGTTGATTCAAAATCAGCCTGCATGAATGTGCCATCTGACCAGGATCTGCACACTTTACATTGATCAGAAATAACCTAATTGATAAAAAATCAAATAGTTACACTCCTTGCCCAGACAGCATGTATCCCAGGTTCCCCCATGATGACAGACAAGAAATATTAAGAAATTGCAAAGTTAAAGTCAAAGATTTCATGTCTGTCAGTCAGACGGACAGATGGACGGATAAATTATCACTTTGCTCCATAGATATAAGTTATGAGTTTTGTCACATACGACACGTGTAGATCCAGATCATCCTGCACATTTAAAGTTTAACATTTTAATCTGGATCTACAACATGTACATAGTTTGTTTGTTTGTCAGAAATATCCTCATAATTCTTAGTGAACAGTTTACATCTTGATTAGACTGCAAATATGCGCACGCTCAACTTGATCTACACTGGTCACTAACAGGATACAAGTCTTATTCCTTGAAGTAAAGGGATATTATCGGTAACCCTTTCCTCCTTATACACATCTTTATGACATGGGCCAACAGTGTAGATCCAGATCAGCCTGTATATCCGTGCCATCTGATCAGGATCTGCACTGTTCACAATATGATTTATTGGATTATTTCTGACAAAAAAGCAACTAGTGCAGATCCTAATCAGACGCCACAAATGTGCCAGCTGATCTGGATCTACACTGTTCGCCCTTCACATAAAGGTGTGTATATGGAGGAAAGGGTAAACTGACATATTTATTACCTCATTCTTTGCACTTGTTATTCCTTCAATTAGACTTCTTCTATGTTTTGAAAATTTTATCTCTTTAGCTCGGGACGATTTGCTAGCAGATTTTGTTTTCCCGGATTTCCCTTTCAGTAAGTTATCTCCATCTTCAATGTCTTCATGCATTGATGGAAAAACTGGTGAGCTGGTGTCTGAGTATAAAGAACTTTCTTCTTTTATTTCAAACTCTGATGTACCCTCGCCAAACCCAGCTTCTGATTTTGTTTTACGTTTCTTCATTTTCTTACTTTCTTGTTTCCAAAATTTCATAAAGTAAGACTCCTTCGGGTATCTGTGTATAGCTGAGAGCAATAGGTCCTCTTTGTGAGGTTCTTGTAAAACCTCAGACTTGCAGATGTCCGGCATTTCTGCTAGATCTAAACTTAAATCCTCTGAGTGACTCGTATGATCTTCATTAATAAACTGGTTCTCTCTTATTTGTTCCATAGACTGGGACTTGCTAACCAGAAACCTGTCCAGTCTAGAACCAGTCTGGTTTATCCAGTCAGACTGGGTCGGTGAAACAACTTCCTGTTTTATCCAGTCAGACTGGTTCGATGAAACAACTTCCTGTTTTATCCAGTCAGTCTGGTTTAGTGAAATGATTTCCTGAATCTTCAACTGGTTCTCACTCAACTTTTCAAGAACATGTGATTTCTGCACTGAAAATGTATTGGATTTTGGACCAGTCTGACCAAATTGTTCAGAATCTGTTTCTTCCTTTGACTGGTTCACAATCTCTAAATCTGAAACCATACTTCCTTCTTCTGAACTATCTGAAGGCAACAAGTTAGAAACCATTCTATGGGGAGTTCTTTTCCGTCGGGATTTCACTGAAAATAAACAAGACAAACTGTTATTTCCAAAAAAGGACTTAATCAAATAGAAGGTCCTTATTTTTTTATGTTAAGCTTTAAAAACATGCATTAACCCTTTCCTCCATAGACACACCTTTATTGTGTGGGCAAACAGTGTAGATCCAGATCAGCCGGTACATCTATGCCATCTGATCAGGATCTGCACTGTTTGCTTTATGATTTGTTAAGTTATTTCTCACCAAAATGCAACCAGTGCAGATCCCGATCAGAAGGTACAAATGTGCCAGCTGATCTTGACCTACACTGGTTGCACATGCGTAAAAATGGGTATATATGGAGGAAAGGGTTATAGGTTTAATTCTTTTATTCTATGGAAGTGGCATACCATATAAGATGTTATTTAAATTAATGTGTGATTTTTATTTCTGTGCAGAATATTTCTGCAGCATCAACATCAGTCATAAATAGGACTAAAATGCTGTGGTCTTGGTTGAAAGTGAAAGTATTATGTGTTGTGAATATAATGTGAATGAGACAACTTATTGGAATGTACTGTGGGTGGGGAATGTTAATAAGCCAACTTACTGGAATGTATCGCGGGTGGGGAATGTGAATAAGCCAACTTACTGGAATGAATTGTGGGTGGGGAATGTGACTGAGATAGTAAAGGACCCCCGCACTTGGCTTGTGTAGGGATATCACAATCTGGCGGCATTCTCTTCACATAGTTTAAATCCAACTCTACAGTGGCTATCTCAGGTTCCGAGTTGTCTATCCGCTGAAACTTGGTCTTCTGTAAATACATCTGTTTCCTTCGTTTTCTTCTATTACCTGAAAATAACAGAGAACCCTGTAGATCCAGATCAGCCGGTACAATCATTAGAGTATACGGATGTGCTGGCTGAACTGGATCTGCCAATGGATAACAGTGCAGTGTAGATCCAGATCAGCTGACATACGTGTATCAGTGTAGTCTGATCAGGATCTACACTAGATTCAATAGTTCTGACAAGAGGCTACTAGTACAGATCTAGATCAGGAGGCATGGATCTGCATGCTGATCTGGATCTTCACTAATTGCACAAGAGATAAAACCCATAAGAATGGAGTAAAGGGTTAATAATAAAAGGGTGCTTTTTATAATGAGTGCACCCGTGTATGAAAAATATTGTTTAAAGTGTGTGATGATCTTTATGAAGACTTTAACCCATTACTTTATGTAGTAGCGTTTTGAACCGTTTCCTTCATAGACCTTTAGTGCGTAGGCGAACAGTGTAGATCCAGATCAGCCGGCACATCCATGCCGTCTGATCAGGATCTGCACCATTCGCTTTTTGATTTGTTAGGTTAATTATGATTAAAATGTAACCATGTCAGATCCTGATCAGAGGGCACAGATGTGTCAGCTTATCTGGATCTATACTGGTCGCACAATGCCACATGTGTAAAAATGTGTATTTATGGAGGAAAGGGTTAAGCAATGCAACTGTGCAGTCCCATCATGATCTACACCATTCACTTCTTGGTCAGAAATAACCAATGGAATCTTAAAGCCTGTGTAGATCCTGACCAGATTGCATAGATCTGAAGATTAGTTTTACTTTAAATCTGAAATTTCACTACTTATGTTTCTTTCATCATACAAATGGCACGAGAGACCCTTCCACTAGCCTAAATGTCCGAGACAAAATATCAAAAAATGATCGGAGTAGAAAGTCAGCAAAATGCATCACCCTGGGGGGGCTTTTTGAAACATTTGAACAGAAGGATAGAGAACTATGTTCTCACTCTTTTTCAAACATAGCTAGATCATTAAGATAACCAATTTACCAATAACTATAGATATCAGCCTGATAACCATAGTTATGGACAATAGCTAAGGTTACCACCCAGTTTCTATGGTTATTGGAGAAAACTCTAGATGTTGAGTGATAACCATAGTAATTCAGGGGTTCCACTTGGCTCTGAAAGCCAAGGGTCAATGACCCTTGGGCCAAAATTTTCAAGGGTCATTTTCAAATTTTCAGGGGTCATCATCAAATTTTCAGGGGTCATGTATGCGTTAAACAATGCTGTGCGAAACCGACTGCTGCAAAGCTTTCCCTATTCATATGTGCTTAAATCTCATACTCAAAGACAATACTGTTAAAATCAATTTTACACAATCTTTATTCATAGAATGTTTACCAGCCTTCACATGTATTGTTGAACAATATGACAAATAACAAAGTGAACAATGGGCAATAATAAATAACATCACTTATAACTGACTGACAACTGACAAGAATCACATCACTCTGGTACAACAAGCAAAAAAATGTTCGGGGTATGCTTTAGCATGCCTGTCAAGAGCACTGTGTTGAAAGTTTGTATTGCTGCTAGTTGCAAAAGCGTTTTTCTTTTTACCATTTCTACACAAAGTACAGAACATTGCCATGATTACATCACTGTTTGGTTCATGTGCGAGCCAGTCAAATTCTGTTAGCCAATTTGAGTTAAACTTTCTCACAACTTTTTTAGAAGCACTCGAGAAAAATTCAGTCGAATCATCTGTTTTATTTCTTTTTACGGGAGTACCGGGCAAACTCTCGAAATCGAATTTTGCGTCAACATTCGAATCCTCAAGGGATCGCTTTTGACCGCCAGACATGAATTGAAATAAGCTGGTCTGAACCTTTTTTTGCGATACATTAATCGAGATTACCGAGGAATATTAAAATACTTCAAAATTAAGTTGCAACGTGACACAGCTTCTATAAATTTAAACAATTACGATCTCAAAGACAAAAGATCTATTTACCGTTCACGCCGTTATCTGAAAACGTTTGATGATTTAACTCTCCGATAATCCTTTCATTTCTCAACAAATTTGATTAAACCAATTAACCTTTCATGTTTCTATAATTGTCCCATCATCAGTGATCATAATATACAGGCGCGCGTGAATTAAAGATAATTTGTTTACACATCAATTAACTTTCTAACCACAGGTGTGTTGCAACGTTTCAATAAGCGAGACTGATTACTGGTAAATCGGCGTTTACGATTGGCCAGTTGTGATTGCCTTAGGCGGGATTTCGATGTTATTTTTGATTTGATTGACGCACAGGTCGAATTCGCCCCGGGTCATGATGACGCATGCTCCAGATTTATGACGAGTCAATTTGGCGTATTTTATAAATCTCCCAGGTCAAAACCCGAGCTTCCGGGTCAAATGGAACCCCTGGTAATTGCCAATATCTAAGGTTTTCACCAATAACTATGGTTATTCCTGGTTATTGTCAATAACTAAGGTTATCGAGCTGATATCTATAGTTATTGGTGATAACCATGGATATTAGATAACTGTGCAATCCACTTGCCATAGAAAAGCTTAACCGTTAACCAACCTGATTTTTCAGGAGACTTTGCTCCATTGACGCACTGGCTTGAAACATCAGATCTGTACGTCTCATTGTAACCTGAAACAGTGACTCGGAAAATTTAACCCTGCACTCTATGTATACAAATGTTTTCACAAAATGTGTGCTTTTACCCCAGAATTCACTCACTATTAATCCTTTCCTCCATATATACAACTTTATGCCATGGGTAAACAGTGTAAATCAAAAAGTTAACAGTGTTGGTTGTGTAGATCCTGATCACATGGCACCAATATGCCGGCTGATCTGGATCTACACTGTTTGCTCATGTGATTAAGGCATATCTATGGTGTAAATGGTTAACAGAGCACATTATTTTCTATCTAATTAGAAGTTCACACCCAACCCCTCCTCAACCCAACCACCTAAATGTTCACTCCTATATATTCCCTTTTAAACTTCTGTCGAAACAAGATGCAATGTGCCTCTATATATACATCTTTATGGCCTGGACAAACAGTGTAGATCCGTATCAGCCTGAAAATCCGTGCTATCTGATTGTTATCTACACTGTTCACTTTTTTATTTATTTGGTTACTTCTGACCAAAAAGCAAACAGTGACAGGGCTGGAAAAATAATGTTGCCTGACGTCCCAGACATGTCAAAATGCCGACTCGGGTTACTGAATGCTGGTCTGAAATCTAGTCATGGAGAAGTCTTTAAGTGATATCAGGACTAGTGACAAATACACAGATACCTAGTGTCAAAAACTTGTTAGTCATATTAAAACAGATGATTAGCCTAATTAACAGCATATGCCCGAGTGTGGCGTATCAAACGTCCTGACCGACTCCCGTGGATTTGATTAATTGTGGCATCACTTGCTTCTTTTACTCCAATAAACTGTCAAGATTATTGGTACCATAGTTATTTGTATTAAAACCAGGTGATCTAATTATTTTCAAATAACAAAAATAAAGCAAAACATACTAATTTTATACAGTAATTTGCTTGTCCCATTATTAAAAATTTGCTGGTATCACTTGTTTTTATCAAAGTTCTCTCAACTAGAAGCATTTATATTCGAAAAGCCTTTTCAAAAGGAAACTTTTTTAAACTAGAGATAACTTTATTTTAGTAACTGAAGCCTCAGAAAATCAGGAATTTCTAAAAATTATGAGAAATGCTCATAATCACAATGGCAATTGTACGATTTTTTCACCATTAATGTTATCTAGTGAGTTGGATTTCGATACCTTTAATGTCTTAAAACTGCTAAAATTACATGGAAAACTTAACATCTAGTTCTCTTGACAAAAATCCATTTTCAACATCTTCAATCTAAATTACTTTGGAAATCACTATTCACCACCAGTGAAAGTGTACACATTTTCAGACAGCAATAATTTTGGAAATGTTATATTTTCCTAAATTATTCTCAGGTTTTGTTATTTTTGTAATTACAATATCTCAAAGAGGAATAGGTGCAGAGGTGCAGCAAATCACTAGCAAAACATCATTGAGGTGTAATAAATAATTTTAAATAAGTAATTTGATGATGTAAAATGTTGTTTAGAAGATAAATTACTAAATCAGCAACAAATGTACTAGTAATTGGAATGTTGAGTGTGAAAATGTGAACTGCCATTTCAGCCAATCAGATACTTGAGATTTGAGACTGGTCTCCCAATCTCAGTTGTATTTACCTTGACAGTAGGTCAAAAACTGCAATTTGACACTCTCCATAGCTGACATGGACAGAAACCCCTGGCCCTTCTGTGAGCCCAGCTCTGTTGTGTCCCCATCCTTCACACTCACAGTCAACACCAGAGCCTCCTCACCGATATCAGCAAGACGCTGTAACTGAACAAAAAGTAAATGTTGTACCTAAATGAAAACAATGTAATCTGAGTTTTCTGTCATTTATTAATGGAACTAAAGCCTCCTCACCAATATCAGCTAGAAGCTGCAACTAAACGAAAGGTTAAACCTGATTCTTCCCCATATTCTTTGTTGACTTACCATGAAATCTGAGGGTTACTGTAATTAATTAAAGATTTCTAATAAATATGGAATATTATTATAACAGTATGCAGTCTAGGTTTGTATTTTTCGAGTTGGGTATTTCTGGGCTTTTCACCGGAAAATTGGAAAGAGGCCTTGGCCTTTCAAATTGGGAAATTTATGTGCGATAATTGATTATTTTGGGAAAACAAAATTGATCAAAAGATGGGAACCAGATTATTCTTTTGAATAGTAATATGTATTTTCAAATTAAATTTTATTTTTTAAAAGCACTTTTTCAGACTTTACTTATCAAACTCACCTCACAGGATTTTGATCTATTTTTGGACATCTTACCTAGCATTTTGGGAAGAGTTGCTGCCACAGTTGGGGAACAATACTACGTTTTTGGATTAGATAGTGGCCTTATACAAGCCTCTGCTACATAAGGATGAAAAGCCCTGTATGAAAACAATATCACGCGAGACCAAAGGTCAAGCATGACGTGGTTAACAAATAGTATGCACCTAGACACTGCATACTGTCATAATATTATGTTCTATACCTGTCTCACTCAAAACAAATTTAAATATGATAAAGAACAAAATCTGAGCCAATACATAATAGCAGAAATAAAAATGGTAACAAGAATGTAAATTTATGAATGGTGTAGAAAACTGTGTGCTTTTTTATTTGTTCAGTTATTTCTGACCAAAATGCAACCATTGCAGATCCTGATTCACCCTCTCAATAAAGTTGTATACGGAGGAAATTGTTAAATAAAATGGTGGTGATCTAGAACAGACATAGCTTACCAGATGCTGTATTTCCCACTTGAGAACGGTTTTCAGAGCACCGACACCCTCAGTGCCTCGTATTCCAAACTCCCCGGTCATGTTCAATATTATTGTTTGTGCTCGTCATATCCCATATATCCTTCTTCTGTAAATCTGCAACACACAAAAACTCTATGAGAAGGCAATAGTCACATGATCTTTTAACCCTTTTCTTCATTTACACGCCTTTATGGCATGATCGAACATGGCATATCTTTGCTGTCTGATCAGGATCTGCACTGTTCACTTTTCTAATCAGAAATAATCTAATTTTAATAAATCAAAAGTCAATTGTTCATTTCCTGATCAGAAGGCACTGATTTTAAGCTTTGGTCAAAATAAATATTATAGACGGGTGCATAGAATCACCGAAAACGACCAAAAAACACTGAATAAGACCGAAAACAACCGAATAAGACCAAAAAGGGAACCGAAAAACATTATTTTGTACCAAATACAACTTTTATAATAAAAGCCAATGTATAATTTATGTATAAATCCAAATTTTAATCACATTCATAGGAAATAAATTGTGAAAAATGATAATACGTTCATGAAAGACCGATTAAGACCAAAACAGGGACCAAAAACCACTTTTCAAACGAAAGTCAATATACAATTTATGTATAAAATATATTTTTAATCATTAAAATAATGTTGTTGTTTGTTTTGTTGAATCATAAAAAATAAATGTTTCACTAATAAACTATTTAATTAAACGTATCTTAAAGACTGAATAAGACCAAAACGGGAACCGAAAACCACTTCTTAATCAAAAGTCAATGTATAATTGATGTAAAAGTTTTATTTTAAACATTATTTTTTGACCGAAAACCACTTTTAAAATAAAAGCTAATGTATAATTTATGTAAAATTCAAATTTTAATCACACATATGAAATAAATTGAGAAACAATGATTATAGGTTTCTGAGAGACCGAATATGATCAAATCAGTGACCGAAAACGTAAAAGTTTATTGTTTATAGCAGCAGACATGTCATTGACATAAATTAAAAAAAGCAAAAGGCCTAAAATCGAGCCTTGAGGGACACCGCAGGTTACCTTGGCTGTGGAAGACCTAACACCTGAAAGTTCAACTAATTGACATCTATCTGGCAAATAAGATGAAAACCATTGAACAGATAGTTTAGAGACCTGTAGCTTTCAGTTTCATTAAAAGAATGATTAACAGTATCAAAGACCTGCTGGAGATCAAAAAGAATCATACCTACTAGGTGGCCTTTGTCCATTTGAAAACGGATATAATCAGTGAGATATATTAGGCAAGTATCAGTGGAAAACCCATGCCCAAATCCTGACTGGAAATCATACAAAAGATTTCGTTTGACCAGATATTATTCAAGTTGATCATAGATGACCCTCTCTATAACTTAAGAGACAACACTTAGTATAGAGACAGGGCGGTAGTTTCCAAGATCTGTCTTATCATTCTTTTTATATATGGGAACAACTCTTGCTGATTTAATATACACATGATAAACAAATATACGATGAAATATATTTGACTCAGCAAAATTAAGAAAACCTAAAAACTAAAATGTCATAATAGCACTAAGTACTGTTTATACTTTTAAATAAAATTACTAGCTCTAAAAATTAAAATCTAACACTACGACAACAGCTACTACTTCTACTACAACTACGGCTTATCAAATCAAGATAATCAATTAGCTCTTTATAATGCTGTTAAGAATATGACATAATAAAATGACACGCGTCCCGACGAGGACCCCTAATCTCCAATAAACAGTTACTGGATGACAATAAACAGCTTATCATTCAAAAGCGACTACAATGCTCGTGACGGCACCTCCGTGATTAGACAATTATGTAATAAATAAATATTTAAGATCTTGACACCAAGTTTTCATTATAAATTCTAAATTGATTAAAGTATAGAAGTTGAAATGTTTAATTTAAAGAATCGCATAACAATAACAGGATTATAATTATTTGATTATATTATATTTGATGTATACTTAAAGATATTAGAAACATAACTTCTTTAAACATAATATATATATTTTGTGTGTAAAGAAGATGCGGTTAAAGAAGATTCGGTTCTTATTTCCTTAAGTATATTATATACAGTCAAATAAATTAGAAACACAACTTCTCCAAACACATATTTCGAGTTTAAAGTACTTGCGTATTTTAATTTGTTCAAGTATATGAAATCTTAGATATATAAAACATTGCTGGTAAAACAAAGGCAATCGAACACAAGCGGATTCTTTAGATCTTATAATTTTTTTTAATTACAATTGGAGGTTAAAAAGATCTTGTTATTCTTTTCATTTGGAATTGGAGGTGCGAAGACAAACATAATTACATCTATTACATCTATTCAAACCGACTATCGGACAATGCAAAATTATCAGTTGTATTGATTTCTTATTTCTTTATATGTGCAAATGATTTGCTTTAATTAAATGCTATAACAATACAATCATTTTAAACGTAAACAAATTTTTATCTTTATTTAAAAATGTTAAACAGTTTAATCTCAGCCAGGTCTTCTTTGGCATGACTGGTCTTCCATTTAAGGCTTTATTCTGAAAATAAAAATATTTAACTTAAAATTCATATCTACTTTATACATTGACATTGTTTAAGAAGTTGTTTTCGGTCCCTGTTCTGGTCATTGACTTTTGATTAAGAAGTTGTTTCGGTCCCTCTTTTGGTCTTATTCGGTCTTAATGATCGGTGTTTAACCATTTATTTTCATAAGATTCTTATAAACATCATTCATTTTAATGATTAAATTTGGGATTTATATCTTAATTATACATTGACCTTTTTTAAGAAGTGGTTTTCGGCCGACTAATAGTGTTTTTCGGTCCCTGATTTGGTGTTATTCGGTCTTATTTTCATACAATCTTAAAAATCATTCATTTTATCAATTATAATTTACATTTATACATAAACTATACATTTAAGTTGATTTATAAAGTGGTTTTCGGTCTCTTTTTCGGTTGTTTTCTGTGATTCTATGCACCGATTATAGACTAAGATAGAAAAAAAAGATTTCTTTCTGCATTTCAAATAAATCTGAAATGTGAGCAAATAATAATGTATTATGTAACTGATTGGAACTAAAGATGTAACAAAATTATGAAAACTTCAATCTTAAAATATGCATCAAAATATAATCTTCCTTTTTTTTGGTAAAGAAACACTATAAAGAGTGGAAAGAAACTTACACATAAAAGAAAAAGAGACATGAAAAAAAAAGAATTCTGAAGATTCTGAACTGAAAATTTTGTCCAGGGGTTGAAATGTCTTCGTTTGTAAGGGGTTTAAAAGTCTCGTTTTGGGGTTGAAATGTCTTGGGGTATAATTGGTGTTTAAATGACAGAGGGCTTTAAATGTCTATGGATTGAGACGTTTTGCTCAATGGTGCTACCCATAATTTGCCGACTGTCTTGGGTTCGAGCGCAGGAAGTATCAAACCTATAACAAACAGGGGGACAGAATGTGATTAAAATAATGATGCTTACAAGCCTAAGTTGAATTCTTAAACTATGTACTATGTTCAAGATAAAAAACAATAACACATCAAAACCGGAAGTATAAGAAAGCTTTACCATACCGATTGCGATGAGACAAAACGAACCCAAAGATTTGACTGTTACACTGTGTATGTTACTTCAGTACCGTAGACAAGCGTAAGAAGTGAACCAATTTTATCTGGCGGTAAAAGCCACCAATTAGCGAGCATCATTTATCTTATCTTAAGGTTTAAATATAGGTGGTATATTGGCTATTCCCAATGTTTACAGGTAAAGTATATGCTGTTGGAAATTAACAACTTAATTAACACAAGTGTTAGTTTTGTAATACAACGGATATAATATTACAAGATGCATGTTTGAAATTATCTCAAAAGGGTCGCCGATGCCATTTATCATGGTCACTGATCTATTACGAATTTGCCATACATATGATTAAAATGCCTTCTATACTGAAATTTGTTAAACCTTCGAGTTGCACAAATGCTTCATAATATTTGCCATGTATCTTGTCGTTCTGTGCGCTGTTTACATATTCTAGTTGCTTAGGTTCATATATGTACCTCTTCTTTTTGTGTATCACAAACAGTGCCTATTTACTCTTTATTCATGTCATGTTTTATCACGAATTATGGTGATGAGCATTAGGACAAGTTGATATACAAGAAGCTGAAACAGCCATTCAGAGGTCTTTTAGATTGGAGTACAACAGCTGTTTATTCATAGGTAACGACTGCAACCAAAAATAACCAGTCAAACTGTCCCAAGTCAAAACGGCCTCACTTTCTCGAAACGACCCTATTAAGAAGTCAACACGGACACCTTCTCTTAAAAATCTGTCAGAATGGCCCCGATTTGGTCAAAACGGCCCCGTTTAAATTCAGAACGGCCCAGTCAATACAGCCCCTTTAATTAGGTTTAAATGTTGTTTCAATGAAATATATGTTTTACATTTATTTCATAGAAATATTGAATAGCATATTAATTGAAATCTGTTGGAATCAAATTTTATATAAATAAATGCCGACCTTGTTTTTGCTCTCATATCTCTATAGATATTAATGAACTGTGTTACTATAGAAGTTGATATTTGTGTTATTTTCATGCGAATAAAATCACTATAAAACAAGTATTTTATTTATTCTTATTATTATTCTAGAATTAATTCGCCAAGTTAGCAGTCCTTAAAATGTTTTATGATTTGAAACAAAGCACATTTTGCGATTGTTTTTCCCATTTTTCATATAACGTAAAGGGGTCGTTTTGACCATAATCAGTTTTATCAGTGGACGTTTTGACCAAATATATTTGACAATATTTAATGCGTATGGTCATTTTGGCTAGAAAGTTGCAAACTACCATTATTCACCAAGACATCTTTTACTTCTGTATTAAAATAATAATAATAATAATAATAATAATAATAATAATAATAATAATAATAATAATAATATCTTTATTTAAAGAAGGTTGCTTATTTAGTACATTAAATTTACAAAAGATAATGTCTGCATGTAATTTACAATAAGGCCTTCTATAACAACAAACAAATAAAACAAAAATAAAAACAACAACAACATACATTCATTCATGAAATATAAAATATGTTCATTTTAGTCATTTAAAACAAAATCAAATAAGTTGACAGACACCTTTAAACATATCAAAAGATGGGTTAAAACAGTAGGTAGAAAAATACATCGATGATTATATTTAGTCACAATCTTGCAGTAAAATATATGTTTTCAGTTGTGTCTTAAAAGCCACGATATTACGAATGTGTTTTATATGTGATGGAACAGAATTCCAAATTTCCATAGCAAAATAACTAAAGGTTCGTTTTAGAGAGTTTGTGTTTGGTCTGTTATTTATAATATTATACCTTTGTATAGATCGAAGATTATAACTGGAATTAGTAGAAAAAGATAAAATATTGTTAAGATATTTGGGTGCAAGATTGTTTAATGTTTTGTAAACCAATAGTCAAACATGGTATTTACATTTGCTTTGAAATGATAACCATTTTAATTTTCTAAAGAGCTCAAATGTTGGCGTGCGTGTATGTTTATTTAATATTATCCTAGCTGTTCGCTTTTGCAATCGCATAAATCTTGTTAAATTTGACTGACTTGTTTTGCACCATATTTATTCATATGAAAACCTATTGGGTTCTCTTTATCGTAAATTTTTTGTGGTGTTTAAACTGAATCTCTTATGACTCATGCTCTCTTTTCCACTTTTTCTACTTTTTGGCTGCGTTCCTAGTTGTGGCAATTTCTATTTTTTTAATTATTTTATTGTTTCTATTATTTCACCGGGTTTTCAGTCAAAATATTTACTCGGATTAATCAGTTTTTTATATTAATGAGGTTAGGAGATAAATATTTTTCATTGACATATGACACAACTTATTTCTACATTTAGGGAGTCATTTACAATTCTAGATCAGAATTAACGGCCACCGAGATCGGTGTCAGTACACGCTAGCACGAACAGATACGGCTTCAACGTAATGTAAATGTTACTGTGACACCGTTTGCCACGCTGGAGGCTGCCATATTGGAAACAACAAACCGGCAACAGATTTTTGTTGACAAACAAACATATTTCTCACTTACAGAGAGACAACTTTTTACACAGATCAATCATGGATTGGTTATTTCTCATATTGCCAATGTTAGCGGCAATTCTTGGTTTATCAGAAGCCGGAGAAATGACTTTCGAACTCCCAGATAACGAAAAGCAATGTTTTTTTGAAATGATCGATAAAGGAGTTGAGAGTACACTTGAATTTCAGGTACTGGCATGTAAAAATCATTTGCATTTATGTCACCCTTTTTGTAGCAACATTAATACATCAGTACTGAACATAGAAGGTGCTACTTGTCTATTTCGCTACTCTATTTTACGAAAGGCCTAAAAATATGTTTCCTGTAATCCTACTAATGCTCCATTTCAACTCCCTACCGAAATATTTTTCCACCCTAACATTAATCTAAGTTGAAGAATATCACAAAAGACTGCTAATTGCTCTGATAATTGACAGTGGTAGTCTGAGGTTGATGCCGGATCCTATACTAAACACAGTTCATCAGGTTGGGGAAAGGTATCAAAAGTAGCTATAATTGCTACTTTCGGCTATAATAGCTACAAGTAGCAATATCAGAATGAATGAAAAGTACAAACATGTGAAATTTCTCGATTTTGGTTCGAAACCGCAACCTATCCGAACTTGTGCAACTTGCTACATACTAGACCTTCACTTTGAAGACAATAACATTGACATCCCATGTTGGAAGCCAGGTATACAGATACAAAATGTCTCAGGGATTTCAGTTGTAATATTTTATTAAAAAAAGAGACGCTGTATTAACTACTTTTCTTGCAGAAGCCGCAAACTGTGTCATTTCTGAAAAATTTAACCATAAAATGTTATGTATCGCAGGATCTGTGGATTCTATATACAAAGCCTGAAAACTCGATCATGTAGCTTCTTTGCCATTTGCACAAACTGTGACATATTATTATATTAGGGTAGTAAGACTGGTACACTATTGAACAACAGACAGCAAGCTTCCAGAATTTATACATGTACCACTCTGCATAAGTAGCTAATGACTGCAGTAAACATGATGAAAGAAATAAAAATGAACAACATTCCAATAATATAATTTTCTTCAATAATAATCAGGTTGTAGCCAGAAATTTGGGAGTTACATACGGCCACAAAACAATATGTAGTGTTATAACAACAACAATCAACCTTTCCCCAAATCCATAATATAAATAACAACTGAATTAGGACTTGAGTCCCCAAAACTGACTTCACTCTGCAGACAACAAATGTGTCAACCAAATTATGAACCTTATTAAAGATGTTCATCAACAGTATTCACTTATACAACAATAATTTTGTGAACACACTGTACCACAGTCTACATAATTAATGAAGAAACAATAAAATTT